>OX596011.1:15143871-16343871 GCA_951394025.1 Heteromyza rotundicornis | reverse complement strand
TACAGATACAAAATTTTAGGAGTTCATAACCATAATGGATCAAGTCCATAATACAAAGCTCTGATAAATTTGGAATTACAGCTAGCAGAAGGCATGACATGATTTATTTATAATGTCCTGTGACTTCAATTGCACTCAATGAGAGTCACAGGACAGATGTTTGTTGTCGTAGCTTTGCACTTTTTGAACTCACAACCTGATTTCACATTTTAGGAAAAATGCACTTAAACCACTATGCCGTGGAATGGCTCAATTGCCGTAGGAACAAAATAGACAAATTGAAATTTCGCTACAAAACGTTTCCAATTGAGTATTTTATTTTATTCATGTCACAATTTTGTTAATTCCTGATGACCAAAATAACAAAAAGCGTAAACATTTTTTTAAAAACCTACTTTAATTAAATTTTTTTTTAAAGTGAAAGAATTTTCTGATGTTTTAATTGAATAAAATTTAAATGGGGCATGTGGATGCGTGGTGTGCAACCAAAACTACACTTTTGGAAAGGCAATGAAAAAACCTGGTGAATAACACTTGGCTGCATATACAATATATTGAACTCTGATGTGTACGGAGGAATACGATTACTGAAATCAGGCGTTATAGGAATAAATTGTGCAAAAATTTATCAAGATATTAATTTATTGATAAGTTCTTAGTAACAAATACTGTTAAAATGAGGGTGCGTTAACAAATAAAATTTAGTTTTGAGAAAATCGTCTTTGATGTTTTTAAACTTAAATTTTCTATGGAGAAAAAAACCTATCTTTTTGCATAAAATACAAATAAAGTTCACTGAATCGAACTGGATTTAGGCCTAAAGATAGCAGGAGACATAAAATTAAAATTTAGCTAATCATGCAATAAGGACGCGAATCGCCTCAACGCACTTTTTGTAATGCTTCAATTTATGATTTGTGTTTGCTTGATTTGATCCACTTAAACATGAATTATGATTTCCCCTTGTAACATAAAGAATGTTCAGGTAGAATGGACTGGGCAAACAGAATTCCAAATTATGATTAATATTTTATATTTTTATGATTAGGTGAGTATAAATAAATCGTTCGTAATCACTGCTTACACGTCCGGTTTCATGACCAAGTAAATCATCAATTATTCTTCAAGATTAATAAAATAAATCACACACTGAGAATAAAAACAAAACGAAACATTGTCAATTCCAGCCAAAACTAAATGTTCTGATTTTGACAACGAAACGTTTCGATTTTTTTGAAACTGCCCATTGCGCAGTTTTGGAGATATCGGCTTGAAACTTTGGGTCAAGTTCGAGAATTAGCCAAATCGGAAAAACACGGGGCGTGGCTCCCATGTAATGAAAAAAATGGTCAACATTTTCCAAGTCTTTTTTATTGCTGAATTCGATTGGAAACGTTTGGAAAAGGATTTCCGAGCTACCAAGCCCACCATAAATGGCTCAAAATGGGGTCTTGAGACAACATTTTTTTATGTTCGAGGTAGGTACTTCTAAATTATACTGTGTGGGGGTATTTCAGCTTCGGCATAGTCGAAGATAAAAAAATCAACATTCAAATTTTGAAACTGTTTCACGTTCAATTTTAGAACTGAGCGGTGTTGATTTTTTAAAGTTTCTTATAATTACCATGCATTTTTGGATTTTTTTTCTCAGTGCAGAATTCATAAACCTTAATCATTATATAATCACAATCCATATGACTGAGTTATGTTCGAAATTGCATAATTTGTGACTACTATTCATAATTTATAATTAAACTTAATAATTAATTTATAAACTCCTTAATCGTACATTATGAGCCAACTTTTCTCTCTGTGTTGTACCAGAATTCCAAATAGTTCACTTGTTATTTGGGATTTCACAATTTGAACTCAATGTTTTCAAATTGCTATTAACTGCCTCTTTGATAATTGCATTTTCTGAAATAAATTATGTATTCACCTGAAATCATATTTAAGCTTTTAGCAGTAAATTGGAATTTTCGGAAATTTAATTTGAATCAATATTCTAAAATTAAATGGACATTTTTTAAAGTGCCTATAGCTAAACTCTACCCGAAATCGTTCATCCTAAATTAATTTAATTAATTTTTCATTTCATCTGCACTGTCTAGAAAAGATTTTAGTCTGAAATAAGTGCTGCATGTCGATGTCCTAAAACTGTAATCACCACTAAAATATATAGTATATATACTGAATAAAATAGTAATGAACGACAATCTAATAAAAGTGAACAGCTTGACAAGGTTGTGGTAATGTAATTCTAAAGTGTTTTCAAAGAATTAAATAATGATATCAGCATAGGAAAGATTTTTCTGCTTTAGCTTTTGCAACTAATGGCAAACAGAAGAGCCATTCAATTTCCTTTACTATTCTATTTTGTTTTATTTTATTATTTACCATAACATCAACTGAATTTCACCACCGACATTGGGTTGACAACCTCCCAAGCTGTGTGTGGAATAATTGCAGCGCAAGATATTGAAAATATTCTCAGAAATATGAAATGAACAGAAAAATGGAATGTACAAATTTATACAAAATATTCCGCTGCCCACTTACAACAGCGGGGAAAATTCTTAAATTCGAAACGAAACGAAGGCAATTTTCAACGCGAAAAACATTTTAAAACGGCGCACAAAAATATTTTCATTTATAATTGCAAACATGCGAGCGACATTTAAGACGGACATGCGACCACGCAACCAGGAAGCCAAATGCACCGGCCATGATTATTTTTAACAACAAAATGTTGTGTCGTTTTGAAATTTGCAATCATTTGCATGCATATATTTTGCAAAAATAAAATTTTGCCATTATTGTTTTTTTTGTTTTTTTTTTTTTTTGTTGTTTCTGTGTGAGTGCCGATTTGTGTCAAATATGCAGTTCTCCATTCATTCAACTTTTGGCGAATAAGCTTGAAATGTGGCAAGTGATTTGATTGGAAATCAGAGTAAACATTTCAAAATCATAATTGAATGTAGGCAATTATAATATTTTCGCTATACAAACATTTTAAATTATTTGTTTTTTTTTTTGCTCTAACATTTTTGAAAAAATTCTGAACATTTGCTTTGTGATTGATTCGAACAGTTGCGTATTTCGTTGGTAATTTATGTTGCTGTTGTTCGTGGCATTTATAATGTTTTATTCGCCTTGAGTGTTTGTTTTTATAACCTTGATTTGAAATTCTACCGGGTAGGAAGCTACAAAAACATTGCTACATAGCCACAAAATACAAAAACTGGCCTCAAGCCGAACAGAACAAATCATTTGTTTTTTGTTTTTTGTTTTTTCTTTCTTTTTTTTTTTGTTGTTGTTTGTTTTCAAATGACAACAAACACCGGAAGTGGAGGCTTGTGTGTATTTTTCTGTTTTATTGTTTCGTTCAAGTGAATTCCGTTCATTGTCCTCAAGAAATTGACCCTGAACATTGGTGAGTAGCTAATTTCATAACTTTTTACTTAGGACAATATTTGACTATAGCTAATAGCCACATTTGTCTTTTTTTGTCGATGATTGCCACCAACACTATAATCTGATCCTGTGTATCGTGCCTGTAATTGCTGTAGCAATCTGGGCAGCCTATATTAATTTTTTTTTACTAGAAACAGCTACTGAAGTTACTGGAACGTTGTTTGAGATTATTGTGGTGGTGACATTGTTATGGAATCGGATGACTTTTCAATTGAAGGAAAGTTCACTTGCTTCATACCAGCTGGAATTAGTTCCGAAATGTATACAGAAATGTTGGATGATGTTCTGATTAACTTTTTAGAGGATCAAATGGATGAGACTGTAACTTTATGACTGTAACTGAGTTAAAGCTCGAAATCCATCTCATTTAATTAAAACTTCTGTAAAATTCAATGCTCGTCGGATTTTTGAAGTAATTTACAAAAATAGAGGCCACACTCACTAAAAAAATTAGATTTTTTTAAGTGCGTCTCTACGATAATTCCACTATTTTGTTCAAAAAAATTTTTTTTTAACTTGCATTCCATACATTGCCCACGTAAATACAGACATTCAAAATATAGAGAAGCGAAATGGAAAAATTCCCCACCTGCACACATAGCTCCAAACTCCCCGCAAAATGGGTAACTCCCCACAATCTAACATCCCTGATCATTGTGAATAAAGAGAGAGAGAGAGAAAGAGAGCACAAAAACTCCATATAAAAAAATAACTCTCCATTCTCAGCTACCTAAATATATGAATCGGGATAACAAAACCCTTCTACTTTCACAAAATAGGTGGATAAATATAAGCCACAGTAAAATAACGAAGAAATTCTGGCCTAACTACAACAAAAAACAATCGAGCTACATCGTATCTCTAGGACGTTAAGAATGCAGACTGACAGTAGGAGTTGTAACGGGACACTATCTTATTGGACATCACGCCTTTAGGATGGGTCTGGTGTCAAACAACTGGTGTCGGAACTGCAATGAACCGTAAGAAGAGGAGACACTGGAACACCTGCTATGTTTTTGTCCGGCTCTAGCTAGAACCAGGCTCAGGATACTGGGAAAAGCCTTTTGAAACACTTCGCGATGCAGACCAAAACCTTCGGTTTGGATAAGAACCATGAAGGAAGAACTGCTGACTTCGAGTGAAATAGAGCGTCGTGGTAGCACTATGGACCATATTGGTCTATGTGAGGCATATAGCCGCCACTCTAACGTAACCTAGCTACCTAAACGAAGAAAAGAGTGTAAATCAAAAACCCGTAAGCACAGACTATGTCAATGCAATCGAACGGAAATCTGTAATCATACGATTAAATGTTCAACAAAACTTAATACCAAAAATTAACATATTTACCTTTAGAAATTAAATAAAAATATCCTATTCTCTTAATTGGCACAAATAGGATGTTTTGAAACAATATTATGAAAATCGGTTGGCTGGTTTTTGCTCCTATCCGTTACAAAGAAATTTACGTTTTAATTTTATAAATAGTAAGGTTAAGGATAAGGATTTACATACAATATTTTACTTTATTTTGTAATAATTTAAATAAAAAAATTAAACAATATTGAATTTTCTTCACAGAAAGAAAAAAATTCTAGTAACTAGTGTTTAAATGTTTTAATTGCATGTTACGTGCGTCTAAAAGAATGTGACTCAGGTGAATTTTTGTATTATTCCATTTAACAATGGCAGACATAATTGACATTTCAAGCGAACAAATCTAGCTTCTGTTGAAGTTATGTGTTACCAGATTTTCAGTTACTTGAAAATTTGAAGAAAAATTTAAGAATACATTTAAGGAAAAATTAGAGTATATTTGAATTTATTTTGTAAAAATCTATTAAATTCATGAAAAGTCGGTAGTTTCTTAAAATCCAACAAAGCTCAAAAAATCTGTAAAAAGACAAATTTGTCAATGTGAAATTGGACTAAAAATCCTCAAAATAATCTACACTTTACTAATGAAAGGGTTGAGGTTCAATGTCCCAATAAAATTATAACAATTTATGCTCTAAGTATGAAATATGATTTCTTAAATTTCAAAAAAGGTCAGAGAAACTACATATGTACATGGTTTTAAAATGGAATAAATTTGCCTACTCCAATGTACACTAAAATTTCACAATTGGGAATATCATAAAGCATATTCCCATAAACCTTTGCCTAAATACATCCGTTCATATTAGATGTCTGTTTGGTCTGCTGTACTCAATTTTCTTCAAAATCTAGCTTGACACACATCTGTCACAAAAATAAATGATGACCCAGAAATGATTAACAGACACACAGAAACGTCAATTATGTCAAACGGCATTCGAATATGAAAGTATCCTCAAAATGAGGGCAAATAAAAAATAGATCATATTTTTTTGTTACTTTGAAAAAAATATAATTTTTTTTTAAATTTAGTTAAATTTAATTCAATTTTTAAAACTTACCAACAAAAATCAAATACTTTGTCGCAATAGAAAAATCTTGTGTATATCGAAAGCACACATCAAATGCAAGTAAGTGATTTTTAGATTAAATACAAATTTTTTTTCGTTCGATTTTAGGTATGTGTATAAAAAATATAAAAGTAGTCAACACTTATTGCAATTTTTTTTAAAATATATTTTTTGTTTTTGAAGAAATGTTTTATGTTTTTTAGATTTCTTTAAATTATTTCCGTTCCTATAATTTCCAACATTTTTATGGCAAATAAAATTATTTTTTTTTTAATAATTCGAGAAGACACTTTTTATAAAATAATTTAAAATTTATTTACTTTATTTTATTTATTTTTTTTTCTCAACTTCTGCACAATTTTCACAAAAATTTTGCAATTCAAAACGATTTCCAACGCAAATGTGATTTTTTTCGTATCTTTCGTATGATTTCAGCACGCGCGGCGAACGATTTTAAGTAAAAGTAACAAACTGACTGAAATGAAATTTTCTGAAAATTTCGCTCAACTCAGCGCGTGAAAAGCGGAAAGATTTAAAGAAAAAAAAAAGTATCTTCAAGAAGAAGAAGAAAAAACAGCAAAAATAAGTATCCGAAAAATACAGAAAAGAAATCTTCTCAAACGGAAAAAAGATATTCTTGGCACGAACGCAATGCAACAACAACAACAAAACCAACAAATGAAAAGTGTACGACCAAGCAACTGCCGAAAGCGATCTTCGCCGGCGCGTATATGTGTGTGTGTGTGTGGAGTCAAGGAGACGGCCGATAACCATAAAATTATAGGAAATGATGTGAACAAAAGGAAATAAATACAAAAAAAAAAAATAAACCAACAACAACAAAAATTAAATATACAATAAATTGATCTACGCAGATACGAGCTGCTTTCTGCTTTCGTAGTCTTGACGTTTACAAGTTCACCGTGCGGCCGCACATAAAAACGTTGCAAACGTGTGGATTTTGGCCCAGTTTGGTTTGAAAAAATTCCCAAAACCGATTCGAATTTCCAAACAAAGGAGAAAATGTTTTTTTCTTTTTTAATTTTCTTAATTTTATTCAATTTGCATTTAATTTGAATAAAAGCTTGCCCACAAAATTACGCTCGACTTTTCTTTCTTCAGCTGTGAGTGCGCATGTTTTTGTATCTTTGTCGCTGCGACTCAACCGAGTGCCGCACACTAGCCTTTGACGTCATCGAGATTATATGTATCTCACGAATGTTTGCGTTAATGGCGGCGTTTGCTGTCTCCCACCGGCAAATACTTGTACAAAGTTTTATAGTTTCAATTTCGAACGAATATGTTGGCTGAGTCTTGTGCAAGAATTTAATTTGGGTGTTTTTTTCGTGGTTGCCTGTATCTTGTATCTTGTAAGTTGTTGTTCATTGCTTTGCTAAAAATAAAGTTCATTGAAAAAAACAAATTCTGTGTATATCTTCATTGTTAGACAGGCTTTTGGTAGCCCTTCGCAGTTCGAGGTAACGACCACTTTTAAATATTCGCTTTGAAGTGAAAATGTAGAAAGAAGAAGCAATTCGTATTCATCTCTGAATCAGCCATTAACATCGTTTCCTAGGGTCAGATTGAATGGTAAAAAATCCAATTTAAAACATTCGCACGAATCCCTCGGGTTCGATAATTCGGTCAATAGGCATTATTGCAGACATGTGCGATGTCATTTGCGGCACCAACTGGACACATGGAAAAGCGTGAAAATATTTGCATCTGATGGATGCTTTCACGAAACTGACGCACATCATGAAAATCCTGCAAAAATCGCAGAATTCGTAGAAGAAAAAAGGAAATTCCACTTCCCCCCCAAATAAAAGCATTGGTCGAAAGTGTGCTACATTCGGTCATAAAGAAACGGCACATGCATCAATTAGAGGTAAAGAGTGTAAGATTGTTAAATCGCAACTCGACCTTAAATTCTTCCATTCGCAAAATAAAATGCATTATTAAACTTAATTATGCCAGCCCAATCGTAGGTCAAAGGTGTCCGACTCAACAGCGCATGAATGGTGTCGTTGGTTCGTGTTGGCAACCCCGCCTGGGCTTAAGCGCGAAAATAAAATCCTTTCACGTGTGAATATGACAGCATACACACACACACACAAACTCACAAGCATTTTTTAATTAAATAAATTTAAACATGACATTGCCTGCTCGGGCGTCATTTCTGTTGCTGCTGTTGAGCGTTTTCTGTACACCTTTCGTAAAATTTCAATTGGAAATATATTATAGCGTCAATTTGGTGAAAGCGGCCATCATTTTCCATTAAAATCATTTCCACATTTTCATTAAAATTCATAATTAACATCACTCAAGAGTATGAGGCAGGTCAGGCAGTTGTGGGCACATCTGCACATCGCAGCATTCAAGTGTGGACATGAATAAAAATATTGTCAAGCCAATAACAGCTGAATACGAAGAATGCACAGCCACTGAACAGAGGTTGATATAACAGTTAAGAGAGACCGTAGGGACCTATTCAAATTAGCACACATAATATTTCTAAAAGATTTTAACAAATAAGAAAATCGAAACGAAACATTTATTTTGTTTTGTCAAATATTTCATATGACGCATTTTTAGTCCATTGTGGGGCTTCGCTCGAAACGAAATGGCATGAACCCTTGACCTGATCCAGTGTAAAATTTCGATTGAAACTCCACCCAATGCAGACGCAGCGTATGCAAGAATGCCGAAAGTCCCTCCATGACAACGAGTATGGCCACGGTCAGTATAGCCCAGCACCAGAATACGCAATAGAGAACCAAAATGTTGACCATGCCCCGATCGGTTTTCAAACCCATGGCCAACACCATATTCCACAGTACCGTAGACAGTTGGTCGTGAGCCAGCGATAGAGCCCAAAGACGCAGATAGGAGGCCGTATGGGAAACAGAGCCCAGAACACTTTCAATGCAGTGAATACCTGTGGGAATGAAACGAAAGAATTTTTTCTGTTTTTAAACAGTCCATTCGAATGTCGAAAGACCCCCACGTACCCTGATGTATCCAGACCTCGCTCAAATTGACATCATCCTCTGTGGCAGCGTGCACATGATACACCATCGATTTGCGCACACTTGAAGCCGTACTTCGTTTTTTCACCTCCTTGGCCATGGCATCTCTGATTGCTTTAATTTTGGCCTGCTCGCGCTGGAAATGCAATGGCTTGCCAATCAACAGCACCGGTATACAGCAGAAAGCCACTACAACCAGTATCAACTGGATTGCACTTTGACCTTCGTACATGTTTGCATTACAGCCCGCGGGCACTTTATGATCGCCCTTCATCAGTATCATATCGATGAAGGTGATTAGCACGGATGGGGCGCACGCAGTATTGTAGGGTGGCTCATTGTGGCCACCATAGACGGACCACTTGAACAGCACCAGAAACACCAAATAGAAGAACAGACACAAGAGGAACACCAACTGCGGCACGAACACACAACACAAGTCGACATAGTTTTTTGTGTATATGAAATTCCACGCCGACAACGACAAACCGAAGAGCATTTGCGCCACGCCCAAAATCACTGCCAATTTCATTTTCAACGAATTGAAAGTGATTATCGAGTTCTCACCCGAAGCGTCCCATACCGGATCCATGCCAAAGATATAAGGCGTGCCTAAGTAGAACTCGGGCTTGGCGGGATCCAGCTGCAGTTCCTTACTGTGCGCCAACTCGCTTACATTATAGTGAACACGCCACTTAGAGCCGAAAATGTTGAAGGCCTTCGAGAACATGTCATTGTATATAAAGCCCGTGTACACTGAGAAGAGCCCCATCAGCATAATAATGTAACGGCCCGCGAAAAGTATATCCCATATCTCGCTGCGGCCCTTCTTGCGCTCCAGTTGCTTCTCCTTGATGACCAACCACACGCCAAAGCTAGCCATGATCAGTCCATGGCCAATGTCGCCAAACATCACCGCAAAGAGAAAGGGAAATGTGACTATCGTATAAGGGGTGGGATTCAACTCCCTGTACACCGCAATGCCGTACGCATCGATCAGATTCTGAAATCCTTTGGTGAACTTATTCAGACGAAAGAACGTGGGCGGCTCCAATTTGTGGACAAACACCTCCTCGCTAACCAAGGGCGGGAAAACACTGTCCGGATCGCCTTTCGCTGTACGATTCACACCACGCATCAAGCACTCACGCACATTTGGTATTTCTCTTGTGGGTATCCAACATTCGCTCTGTAAATAATTCTGATTCGTAGACTCCTCCATTGCGTTCATCTGATTCAGTATGGCATAGACCATTAGGATTTTCTTGATTTTCACGCGCCAAATGAACAAGTCAGCGGCCACAATATGCAAAATGCGTCGCCGGTGTTCCTCACTCTGACCCAAGATCAGTTTCAGATCCTCCAAGTCGGTGGCCACGGTGCGACTCAAGGCGCGGCGTTCCTCAACCAATTCGGGGCAAGCGAACATTTTCGCATGAAAGCCCTGACACACTTTGGAGATCTTCTGGCGCACCTCATTGCCCACAAAGAACACCACGTAAACATACTTGCGCGTCACGCCATGCAGTCGCTGTTCATCTTCCACAGCCTCCGGTATTTCGTCGTGTTTCAGAAAGAAATTACCGCGACAGACACGCCACAGCATCACTTCGAAAGCGTGAAATCGCTCAATGGGTATTGTGCCCGCAAAGAAGCTTATCCTCAGGTTGGAGTCAGTGTGTGGCGCGTGTTTCGTTTCGTCGTGTATTAGATGCATGATGATGCTATTAGACCAAGCCATGACAGGAACTGTATTCCGTTCGCCCGTCAGAAACTCATCGGCCTTGCTGAGCACATGCGAGAGCTCAATCAATTCGGCAAATTTGTGTCGCAAGGCTTCAGTGGGGCCGGACACATCGTGCAGCTCCTCGTCCAACTGTGTTAGCTTCAGTTCGATGTCTTTCACATCAGTGGCTAATGGTATTTCTTCGGTGTCCACGTCGGGATAGAAGACTGCCGGCAAGCCGATTTCGTTGAGTTTCCCTTGCAGTTTATTGACTAAACGCTGCATTTCACTGCAGCGCTTGACTTCGTTCGCATACTGCATGTAACCCGAGCGGTTCGAGGTCTCAATGAATTGCACCATGCCCATGTAGCCAAGTTCAATGAGGCAATCGAAGGCGGACTCCTTGTGGAGCAGCATTTGGCAGCGGCTCATCTCTTCGCTGCGAAAGAAGCTGCCCATTTCGTAAATGTTTTCCGTTAAATTGAGAATAGCTTCAAATGCTTTTAAAGAATATTTTTTTCATGGGTTTTTTTTGTACAATTTTGAAATAAAAATCGAAGAAAATTGAACTAGTTTTGCAGAAAATATTTGAGAAAGGTGTTTGCAGGTGTGGCTGAGACAATTTAAAAGTCCTGAAGCACAGCTTTCAAAGTCCTTGCGGCACCACGAAAGAAAGACACACAAATCTGAACAAATGCATTCTTCATTCGTAATTGTCTCAACTGTCCCGAGAATAGAACGAAGCCCGTGCTTTTGACAACCTTCAGCGTATATACCTACTTACACACAAAAGTGAACAACCTCTAAAAGTACGTATTCAAATACTGGTTTATTGCAGTTCTCAACGGTCAGAGCACTGCAATATGCTCATGAATCATTCCACTCATTAACGATTTATTGCTGAAAACAAATCGCTATGTGAAGTGTAATTTCTTTGTTCGAAAATAAATTTATCCTACTGTATGCACCACGAATCGTCTAGTCACTTTGACTTTTCCCCAACTTCATTAAACACACTTTCAAGGTCAATTGTGGACTCACCACACCACATAATGTAGTCATTGCATATCACACAGCTCAATAAATGGAACCATGGAGAAAAAAAACAAACTCAAGGAGTATGCACATTCATCAATTTCATGCTTTGAAGAAATTATTTATAGCCAAATGCGGCCGCATGCGGAGAAACGGCTACAACGAAAGGCGAAAAGAACTTGTGTAGAACGTGTGTAAATCAATTTTCGTATTAAAAAAAGATATTCTTAAAAATAGAATTGCAAGCGGCCATGTAGCTGTGAGGCAGCACAAGCCCATTCATTTGCCGGTGCACAAATTCAATCGTCACACGTTCCATATAAGCAGAGTAGGGCTGGGAGTGCTTGTTTATTTTTGACTCAATGTGCCTGCCCAATTTTTGGCTCACTTACATTTGAATTTCTTGGGGAATAATCTGGGAATGAGAACATTTAGACGCAATTTTTTGTTGTTTTTTGTTATTTTTAGAGTCTATTTTTGAAGTCAAAAAATAAAAGTGCTTACCGTATTTTTTTTTTTTTGGAGGGGTTAGAGTTTAGAGTGTAAACGTTTATCCGAGGCACCCGTTAGGGTCCTGTTCTACGCCGTTAACTGCTTTGGCTGAAAAGATATAGAAGAAAAATTTAAAGTTATTAGATAAGATAATGATTGAAAGTCTAAAAATTTATTTTCTTCATTAATTCATCATTCTTTAATGAGTTGCTAAGAAATCACATTGATCGGTACAGCATTTAATTAGTTTCTGTGTGTGGTAGTTTTTGTGCATTCAAACATGATTAATCGAACAAGTATTTCAGTGACGTCTTTCAAGTTCAATTGGACAATTGCCATGGTTGCGTGCAATTTCCTTCACCCATGAAACAAAAAATGCAATACACAAAAATCATTTTAAACAATCAACTTAATTTTTGGCTATTTCTCAAAATAATTTTCTGTCGTTTTTTTTTTTTTCTGGGTTCAATCGATGTCAATCACTCGCACGGAAGTGAATATGTATGAACATGTTTATTTTGCATTTAAACCGAATGCACTTGCAGTTAATTAAAATTCTGTTTTGCAATTAAATCACCTGAGGCTGGCAAGAATCACATCGTGATGGATGCGCTGGTAATTTGCGGAAACCATTGCCATTTAATTCAAATTTAATTGAAAAATTAAATTAAATTCGATTAATAAAATGTTCACTGTGAAAAAATATATGTATATTTTTTGCATTTTGAAACAGATTTGCAACAAAAGCAAGTAAGGGCCAATTTTACAGTACTTAATTGGAGTTTAAATGCCCAAAATCGGCCATTTAAATTACAATTTACTATGAATGAGCCTATTTACACAGTCGTGCCCATGACGCATGGGCATGCCGTTTTTAGAATTTACACTGGCCTGGGCATGCCGAAGTTTGACAGTTTTTATATGAAAATGTAAATAAACAAAGCATGGAGTTGCCACCTTTTATGTTTTCGTATGGATTTTCGGTGCAAAATCCCGTTTTCACTACCGTAATTCTTATTAGGCTCAATGAAAATAGAATTAAACCAAACTTAAATATGCACTGCGACATCGGGCCTATAAGAATTATCTTCGGTCTGACCGAAGCTAAAATATACTGCACATGTGAGTACGATACGTTCTTAGACCTTTTTTCGGGTAATATTTCTATATTTTTATCGATCATTTTCCGATATTTGTTCGATATTTTTTCGATAATTTTTGGGATAATTTTTGATAATTTCTGTTACCTTTTCATTCCCGAACCAGGAATCAAAAAACATTTTAAAATATTGTTCCAATTCCGTTTTGTTCCGGTCCAATTCAATTTCGTTCCAGTTTCCTTCCCATTTCGTTCACAATATCATTTCCTTAATACCCACTCTATTCGCAAAATTAACGTTAGCACTAACATGTAAATTTTACAGGATATCAAACCAGGGACTGGAACCGAAACTAATAAATAAATAAGATTCTTTTCTGAGTCGATTCGGAGCGCTCATAAAATCATCAGAAATAAGACGGTTTTCTGAGTCATAATATTGTTTGCCGGACTATTTTTAGCTAGATGTTATATTTAACAGACTGTAAGAAATATACTACATTTAGACGCTTGTTCAATAATGTTAGAGCGAGCTCAAACTGCTAAGGGCTTAGAGTGCACTGCCAAAGCTCCCAGGGTTTTTGTTTGTAATAAATGCAAAAATAACAATTTTTTTGGTAAACTGACAATTATTTATCGTTTATATTTACTTCCTTTGCTGGTTGGATCGTTTTGAACCAACCTTTTTGGTAAGATTTACCAACCTTTTTTCTGTGTATAACTTGAAAAGGAACAGTGTGCAATGAATATAATTATGGCAAGGCTTCATAAAATTCCAGAAAAGTATTAAATTTAAAAAAAAATTCTTTGTAACCTTTTCAACTGAGTGGCGAATTTTTTACAATACGAAACCAATCCCGCTTTAATTTGATCATTTTCTCGTTCTCAATAATCGAGATCAAGCGATGAGCATTGCCTCCATATTTTACTCAGTACCGACATCTTCAATTTATTTATTTATTTTATGTCATTTAATTGATTTTAAATGTTGCAAAACTATTAAATGAATTTATAAAGTTAAGTGTATGCCCACTTCGTGTTTGGTGTTAAGTTATATGTAATTACATTTCATATTAAACAAATTATACGTTCTTAATTTCTTACCAGCAACGGCAATGCATTCGAGCTTTCAATTGCTCAATTAATTGAAGTAATTTTCAGTTCTTGGAATATGCATTTATTGGCAATGAAAATTGTTTATTACTTTTGTGAATTAAATTCCACTTTGTAATTTCAATTAAGTTAAATTTAATTTAATTTAATTTAACAAAGAGTCTTGGTTATTGCTTGGAAGAGAATGGAATTTGCGATAAGAAGAACAAAAAAGGCGGTCATAATTAAAGAAAATGCCTTGAACAATCAACATGTTCACAGTAAATGCAATTAACATATACATGCGCTTGCTTCAAAAGAATTGAAACCAAGAAGAATTAAAATGCCAGGGAAAGGCTAAATTGAAATGACAATCTTTCACAATTCTGTTATTATCCTGTGCGGGGAAATGGAAATTATGTCTATAAACTGCTGCATATGCATGATATCATTAAAGATTTATTCGTGAATGCATGTGTGCCTGCCTGTTCCGCCTGAATGTAATTAATGAATTAAATACAAATAATTTTAATTAATTCGTTGGCTCTTTTGGACGCAGAAGACAACAAAAAAAAAAGCAAAAAACAATTTTTCAATAATTGCTGCTAACGATATCCGGCTTTAATGACCGGAACCATGCAGCACATAATTGAACGTTAAATGAAATCAATATTTCATAAAATTTAAGAGCAGAACTCAGTAAGTATGTATTATTAATTTCATTAACATAACATCAATTTCTATAGTATTATTTAAAAAAAAACAGTAAAAGTTCGTTTAAAATTATTTTCTTTTACAAGAAAAAATGTAAATTGAAGGAAAAATTTCCAAAAAAAATTCAAGGATTTCCTCTGGAAAATGCAAATATTTCACAATAACGAATATAAAGCGAGAGAAAACAGTGAAACAAAAGAATTTTACAATAGAACCAAGCACATCGGGCCATACAATACAGAGGAAGCGACTGCTAGACACCAGCAGCAGCAGCGTGCTGGTCGCATTTAATTTCGCATGCAACAGCAGCAGCAAAAGCATCCGCCATTGAGCTTTCAATTAACAAGTCTCATTTCCGCTGTTGTTGTGAATATGTGGACCCGCTGGCACGTTTGCGTTTGTATTTGTATTTGCTTCTCGCTCGCCTCGTCGCCAATACAGTGTGCAAACGCGACACTTTTGCCGCATTGCGTGGGTTCAACTACACCGAAAATTGCTTGTTGATTTCGTATTTATAATACAAAAAGTTCTTGTTGTTGTTTGCCTTTCCTTTTTTTCTTTCTTTATTTATTGTGGAAATTTCGTTTTCCTTTAAAAATAGTTCGTGACACGTTTTGCTTCATTTTGCAGCAGTTCTTTTTTTTCTCAATTTTCGTTGTTGTTTGTATAAATTGTAATTTCGAAAGATAAAGTAACAAATGGTGGATTTCTAAAGAAAATTTAAGCGCCAAAAGTTTGTATTTTATTTAAATGCTAGACTTTTTTAGAATTAAATTTCAAATAAATGAAATTATTTTCAATAAATGTATACGATTTTGTTGCATACTTTTAGGCATTCATTTAAATTCAATTAATTTAAAAAAAAATTACTAAAACTATGGGGAACAGAGTAAAAGAGTAAAATACCAATTTCAGACAACTGACTGATTCAGGATACAACAAATATTGAGAATGAAAAATTATCGATTATATATCGAAATGGAATAATAACGAAAAATAACCAATAAAATATCGAAAAACTGCCAATAAAATACCAAAAAATCTGTCAATAAAATTACAGAAATATGGTCTAAGAACGTATTGTTCTCACATGGGCGGTACTTTAGCTTCGGTCAGACCGAAGACGGCTTATGTACGGCTTTCGATGGAGTTCCCCTTTGTAAACTAAAATTGGTAACTGATTTTCGAAGAGGGAAAACCATCGCAGGCCTTTGTGTCGTTCAAGTAAAATAAACCATAGACGAGTTGAGCCAAATTTTTTTCCGGATTTCGTTTAACGGGGGTTAATAGCAACATTCAAATAAAATAAATAAAAAAGGGTCGTAAAGTTCCGGTTCGTTTTTTATATGAAGCTTTACAAGTACTTGAGAGCTGGAACCCATACTTTACTATGTTTCACGGAGCCACAAGAAAAACTGTTATATAAACTTGAGAAAAGATGTAAGTCATTGGACTTAAGGCAAAAATAATGTTTAAGTAAATTATTTTTATTAAAAACCTGCTCAAGTAGAAAAGCTGTATTAAAATAACAAGCGACAACCAGTTCAAGACAATTTTTTCCATTCTCGCTTCTTCAGTTGAATGGGTTTGATGCATGGAATGAATAATTCTCTTCTGAATCATGACTTTTTCACATATAAAGGCACTCAGTGGGCATTTTGGCAAAATTTTGTACATAAATGTTGTATATTGTAAAATTGTTGGTATATTCACGAAAACAGCTGATTTTTCGGTATATTTTTAATACGATAGGACCAAAAAATATACGATTTTTGGTATAATTTTTCATATTTATGCTAAAAGAAGTACATATTTTAATCAATTTTGTCTAAATGCGTATACATTTTGTATCAAAAACTGGTACATGTACCGTGCAAAATGCCCACTGAGCAGCTTGGATAAACCAAAATTGAAACAAAGAGTTCTGATGATGGCTTTTGTGGCTAAACACAAAACAGCTGTACGCTCGGTCAAAACGGAGCTTTTAGCTTGTTTTTGTAAACACTTTCAGGTTGTGTAAGTCCAAAAAAAAATAATAAAAAACTTTATAATAAGTAACAGTTAATAGAATTAAGTGTAAGGGATTATTTATTATTTATTTAAATTTTGTATACATTTTTTTGAAATATGATTTTTTTTCATAGCTAAAGTATTCACGAGTATGCACATACAAGTTCAATGGCAAATGATAATTTATAATGAATTCCCGTAACTCAACGTAGTTCATAAAATGATTTAATGATTTTTTGAAACGAAATTAACAACTGAAGTTCAATGAAAATCAAATATAATAATTAAATATATTTTCGCAAAAACAAAAACAAATAAAGATCAAGTTCAATGAATGAATCATCGTTGATACTTATTAAATTTGAGTAGTGATTCTGTATAAATAATGAAAATACAAAAAATAAATATTTAACATATTGTGAGGCCTTGAATATTCCTTGTAAATTTTAATGAAGTGATAACGTTAATAACATTTAATATACATACACATGTAGGTATGTGTGCATATAATGTGGAAAATGAGTATAGATATTTTTTTAATTAATGGAAAGTATTTTTAAAAGAACCAACAACAATTTTCAATGCTATGAATAGAAACATTCGTAATTTGCAACAACAGCAATAAGAAAAAAATAACAACATCTAACAACAACAGAACTGAAGAACACAAATCACTTTGAAGAAGAACCGCATCAGGTGAGAGAACCGAAAATCTATTTGGACGAATTTATGCAGCAAAAAAGAGTAAAGCAAAATCAAAAAAAAAACGTACGTAATTACCGAAGTTATAAATTGTATATTTGCACAAAAGTATAGATAAATGAAATAGAAACAGTCCAATGGAAAGAATATTTTTTTTTAATTCAGAAATTATATTCAAAGTAAGAAAGAAATGCGAAAAACAATAAATATAATTAATATAAACAAAAAAGGTGTGAATATAAAAATAAAACCTAAATAAATACACCGAAACGCGCACGGCAACAACAAATCGTAAATGAAAAGCAAATGAGAAATAAAGAAAGAAAAATATATTTTCAAATGGCAAAAAGAAACCGCAAAGGAATTTAAAATAAAAACTTGAGAATATAACGGAATATAAACATTTTGATGTGGTTTCAACGAAATTCCTAATTCCCTACTTTCACAGCTGATTTGGCGGTTTTTTATGTTGCCAAACTGGTGAGTGGGTGAAAAGAGAGCTGAGTTATTCACTCTTTGCGTGAAATCATTTACATCCATCTTGCGTGCTTTCCCGAATCTTGCTAGAAAATAATTATTTCAGGTCAAAGCTATTGCAACGTTCGGCAAAACTTTCACTTATCGTCCCCTAATATTGAAACAGGAGACGGCTTTTTGTATTTTTTTGCCAATGAATTTTGTATGAAAACAATGAGCGCTGATTTCATATACATTTTGCATATTCGAAGTATGTGGAAAGTTGCAGCACATGCTAAGGAACTATTTGGAATAAAACAAAAACGATTTTCGTAAAATGTACCAGTTACGATAAAATCGCAATTAGGGAACGTAATGATTGCATCCATGGTTTCTTGTAAGTGAAACATTTCATTTCACCAATTCTATCAATTTTATTTCTATACCATTTGACTTCAGCAGACAATTTTACGTAGGAATCTGTAACAAAAACTGCTGTTCACCAGACATTACACAATTTTTTTTGTAAAAAATTAAGGATTTGGTTCTTTTTTTGCCCATGATAATTACCAATTTTTTATATATATTGGTGATGGAGTCAGAAGCAATTCATAGGCAATTTTAAATCAAAAAATATAATTCAAAATCTTTCACTTGATATACATCTTTTACTAACACAAAAATAGTGTGTACTACAGGACGTATGAGTGTTTTTTTATAAGCTGTACATTTGCATTTATAAAAACAAGTGAGTAAGTTTCAGTCGGGCAAGCCGACTTATATATACCCTACACCTACTGGATCCGTCATCTTTAATTTTTAAATTCCGACATCAAATTCGAAATCAGCGATTCCAAAAACCCCCTCTATACAAAATTTCATACTGTTTTGATGAAATCTTAAAATTTCGGTGAAAACACGATTCCTCCCATTTTTAATACCAACTCCTACTAGGGACTAAAAAGGATAAATCCAAAATTTGGGATCCCTAGCTTTCTTCTAGCTCCTGCAATCGTGTTTACAAGAAAAGAGGACGGATAGACGGATAGACGGACAGACGAACAGACGGATAGATAAATCAACTCAGGAAGTAACGCTGATCAAGACACGTCTCGTTCTTGGTGTTGCAAACATCACACCAAAGTCTGATGTTTTTGGGGTATAAAAATGGACGGCTCGAGTGCTAAGGGATAGTACCTTAATTTTTGTGTCTTAACCTTTTATTATATTATCGATACCTTAAAGCACAACCATCCTATGTCCATTTTTTCAAAACTCTAGAAAATGAAAAACAAGTTTTCAAATTAGTAGGTTTTGTATGGAAATTGATTTTTAATTCCTCATTTTTCAATTACTTTCATTACGATTCCAACAAACCACTATAGCCTGTCTAATGCAGCTTCTTCTCAGGAATCCAAATGCTCCGATTTGTTGGTTAAATATAAATACATTTATTGTTTTTATACTCCACATACATTGTGGTAGAGTGGGAAATGTTTTAAAATCGATTTTTGACATGGTACGAACTTCTACATTTTAATGGGCCAAGATGGGGCTTGAGACCAAATGTTCGATTTGCTGTATCAAATTGTGTGGAGCTATTTCAGTTCCGGTCAGGTGGTAGTTTCGATCAAATTTGATATCCTGAATTGGGAAATAACTCAAACTTCCGAATTCGATTATCTCCGAACGAACTTTTTGTGGGATAGCACCTTATTTCCGTCTTTATCTAGAAAAATGGCCCGGCACATATACCCTATTTTTAACAATACTTTCAGAGTATATAGGAGATTCTCATGGGTGTACGCTTGTCTCGGATGGTGTAAAAAAACTACCGAGGACCTACAAGTATCCATGTCTAAATTTGAAACTTTTTCGTCCAATTTACGATAGTTTTTCGATAGCTCTGGGAGAACTTTTCGATAACATTTTCGATCGTTTTACGATAACTTTTCGATGACATTTCTAAAGCCATTTCTATAACTAAATAAATATTTTATAACTTATTCGATATATTTACCACAACGTTTCAAAAGCTTTTCTATATTTTTTTTTATTGTTCCCTTTCCTAGTCCTTTCCTAGTCCCTTCCTAATCCATATTGTGTAGCTACAATGTTATTTCGTTACAAAAAGTTCGTACCGGTTATATTTACATTCTGTTCCCGAATTCTAAACTTGCCTGTGTGCAACACCACACTGCCTAAACGTAGGGTGCATCAAGTGTTCGAAAATTTGTAAAATGTCGCGTGAACGAAAATACGAAAACATTTTATCGAGATTTTAGTTTGGTTTTTTTTTCTATTTTTCACAGACTAGGACCTAAAAATAAACCATTAGCACAGGCGAATGACTAAAAAATGTGCGAATGAGCAGTCTTACTTTTTAAAAATACATACATATGTATGCACATATATGTGTGTTTCAAAATATGTGTATGTAAAAATTGGAAAAGTTCTAACGAGATATACTTAGGCGAAAGAAAAAACCTTGTTAAAGAAATACAATTTTCATATCAAAATTGTTGCTATTTCAATATGGCGACATTGAACGATTTGAATAGAACATTTTTGACAGCTTAATACACCGTTGCCGATGGCGCGTTCTATTGTAAGTGTCTGTCATTTCGAGTTTTTACATAACCGTCGAAATTATAATTTCAAATCCAATTCAGATTCACACTCACTTTCTTTGTATTTCGATTGTCTGCACTGCTAATATATCTTTTAGGTGTTTATTGAAAGAGAAACGCATTTAGGAGATGCGTCTCCTCCGTGGTGGAAATCTCGAAAGGATTTCCCAGAGCACTTTCGTACGCGGCCGCAACGCACTTCAACTTTTATTTATTTCTGAAACTTTTTCTTTTCGTTTTTGAGAGTAGATATGCAAAATTTGTTATTAAATTTTCGACTATTCTCTGATAATCGATTTAACACTTTTCTGACACTTTTGATACACACACACACTCGAAAGGCGCACACACATAGCGATACGTAACGTAGTCTAACGTAACGTTTGTCACACGCTTGGTGTCTCTGTGTGTCGCATCAAATCTCTGCTGTAGTCTGCGGCAGCCGGGTACAAATACGTCCACTCGCGAGCGTTCGTCTAAAGAAAATGAATTTTCCCAATGCTCAACGCTCGACCTGAGGAAAATTTTTAAAAATATAGACAAAATCGTTTTGCCTTTCTTCACTCGCAACGATCGGCTATTGGTAGCGCTTGCTGCGTTTATATCGTTCACATATAATATACAAAGCTTTATTAATAATTCTTTGTCGAACATAAAGAAAACACAATTCTTCGGATATTTACAATAAAAATTTATTTAAAAAAAAAAAAAACAACAAAACGAAAAAATACGTGGGAAAGGTGTACGACTTTTCTGTATTTTTCCATTTTTTTCTATTTTTTTTTTTAGTATAAAGATTGTGATCGTTGACTTGTGCCTTGATAAATTGCTTATTCTAACTCTTCGCATTGTGATTCACTTTATAATACTTTTAGTACTTCAGATTAAGACTGTTGATGTTTCAGCTAAGAGTACCTACTTAAATCCTCTTTTGTGCTACTTTTGTTGATCCTTCTCTTCTATGTGGTTGTCACTCATTGTCACTTTGTGTTTTCACTTGATTGCATCAATTTAAAGAACTCAAATTTTGCAAGAATATTTGAAGAATTCAAATTTATTTTATAATTTTGCACTATTCGCCAGATGTTTTCTAATTTTTATACCCTACACCTCATGAGGTATGGGTATATTCACTTTGGTCTGATGTTTGTAACACCAAGAAGGAGAAGTGTCCGGTATTCTTGATCAGCGTCACCTCCTGAGTTGATTTAGCCCTATCCGTCTGACCGTCTTACCGTCTATCCGTCCTCTTTTCTTGTAAACACGATTGCAGGAGCTAGAAGAAAGCTAGGGATCCCAAATTTTGTATTTTCCTTCTTAGGCCCTAGAAGGAGTTGGTATTGATATGGGAGAAATCGGTCTACTGCCACGCCTACTCCCATATAAGTAAAAATCGTGCTTTTACCAAAATTTTAAGTTTTCATCAAAACAGTATGAAATTTTGTATAGGGGGTTTTTGGGGTCGCTGATTTCGAATTTGATGTCGCATTTTCAAAATTCAAGATGGCGGATACAATATGGCCCAGTAGGTGTAGGGTATATATATAAGTCGGCTTGCCCGTCTGAAACTTACTCACTTGTTTTTCTTTATTCTCTGTGAATCGGAGAAGAAAGCGGAATATTTTCAAATAAAACAATATGTCCTCTGGCCATGACAGTGTAAAACTTTTATAAGATTTATGCACAATCTTTTATGATTATTTTTCAATATTTAACCAAATTTCCGTTCATTGATTTCATGTATAAAATATCTTTAAAGATTTTCTCATTAACTCCAGGGTAAGCGAATTTAGAGTTCGCGGGCCTATATCGAAGGTCCATACGTAACTCAAATCGAAATCGAAATACCCCTGCGAAAAATCGGTCTAGTCCAAACATTAGTACATTTTACCATTAGTCTGCTTGTAACCAGTACTAAACCGAGAATGGTCCATTTATATGGAAAAACACTGGTTACATTTGTTCGGCGATGTCCAAAAATTGGTCCAATAAGTCCAATTTTTTATTACATTGGACCATTTCATAGACTAGACCTGAGGACCATTCCGTAGACTAGACCATTCCATAGACTTGGTAGAAGAAATAACAATTATTTATAAATATTATTGGAAACCTATAACAAATTAAATTGTAATGAAAACTCTACGGAATCGTTCATTTTCACTACATTGGTCTACATCTGCATTACATGTAACCAGGTGTTGTAACCACTCCACATGTTTGAGTTGTTACTACACCACCGACTACTCCAATGCTGATATTTTGGAGTAATTGATCCACAATTTTTCGCAGGGTACTTCTGGGTATCGGTGGCCTATATGGGCCTAGGAGCGTTGAAACCATTTTTATTTTGCGACACGTATCTCCGGTTACTCATAAGGACCAGGGACCCTTACTGTTATGAATTTCTAGCTCATTGATTTTGACAAACATCAAAATTAGCTTTGTTATCCCATAAATTGGTACCGGGTGCAATATGGTCCATTAACATGTCGGACTTAAGATGTGACTTAAGATCTCACATTATTTTAGTGACTGCTGATAAGGGTCATACAAAGAGTCATAATCAATATTTTGTCATAAATGATACGATCTGCCATTCAATTTTCTATGACAAATTCGATGACAAATAATAATTTATGACAAATCATAGTATATGACTGCATATATAATAAGGGTGTTCACAAAGGTCTCATAAAGTCCTATGTCATATAATCATATTTGAAAAAATATGACATTTGTGAGCGCCCTGTCATATTTCAATATCTTTTCATTTTTATGACTATTGTATATTTTTACAACAATATGACTTCATGACCAATATGAGACCTTTGTGAACTCCCTTAATGTCTTGTGAATACACCTAATAACCGTTTTCTTAAACTGATTGTCAGTCTTCATTGGAATAAGTTGCCTATATAAACTCTTTACACTTTCTAGCTCAATGCATTGCAAACGATGGCAGCCCTATACAAACTACAGCTAAAATTAGACACTTTCGATGCTATGGTATTTTTAGAAAATATCTTAGCGATTTTTTTTTTTAGAAAACGCATTAAAATCTCTGGAAATAGGAAGCAAGTTTTTGAAATGTTCCAATTTTTGCACAATAATTTATCTTATGCGCATAAGGAAACACAAAGGCGGTAAGAAGGAAAAACAACAAAAACAACAACAACATCTGCTCTTCAATATAAGGCAAAGACTTACTTACAGTCGTCTCGCTGTGAAACAATGAAAGTCTCAGTCGAAATGTCGGACTGGGTGCACCCGTCGTCAACAACAAAATGTCACTCGTTCGTCCGCCACTACTACTTTCGCTCTTTTGTCAATTTACGTTGATGAATTTATGATGTGATTTTTCCGCTTTTCCAACTCAAGCGACAAAAAGAAAACAAGAAATGACAGCGGAAACCTCGCAATTTATGACACAAATGATAACTCTTCGCCGTTTTGTTGGCTGTCGTGCCGCAAATGTGGTGCGGTGCGTATGCGTAGTTACGAACTGCCGCTAATATGAATTTATTGGCTTCTTGTCAGTGTGTTGCGTGCGTGCATGCGTGTGTGTGTGTGTGTGTGGGGGGTATTAACTGCACTCAAGGCACTTTATTAGTGCGCAAAATTTATTTGCTTTTCATTGGGTTTAAGGATTTCTTTTATGTGCGTTATTTGTAAATATCTTTTTTTTTTCGTTTTGTCACATTTCCGTTTCGCTGAGATTGGGGCGGTGAAACACCAAGGGTTTGTGATGCGAAATGGCTGCCATAAACGGTGTTTATATGCGTTTCAATTGCGTATTTTTATGTTAAAATTGCTGAATTAATTTTCTGAATGATGTTTTTTAATTATTTTCCCTTTAATTACTTTATTTATTTTTTTTAATAAAAAATTTTTAATTTTTTTAGAAGAAATTTTTTTTTATTTTTTTATTTTAAATAATTAGGGTCCGAACGGTGCATATAGAGTATGGACTCAGTCATCGTTTTTCGGTCTGTGTCAAAAATACAAACCAAGACATCGTCCATTTACATAAATATGCTTAAACTCGTAATGGCTGCACCATTTCGCATAAGAACACAAAATCATCAGCAACCAATGATTAATTACAACTGATTGATGGATGGATGGATATTGGGAAAGGACGCAATGCAGTGACTGGGTCTTACCATAGCCGTATGGTGAGATAATTTAATGACTTGAAACCGTATGTGGCCGCAACGCACGATAACCACGAAGCACTATTTAACGTATAGCCAGCACACCCCCCGCATGCAAGTGAAACAAAAACCACTTACAACTACAAATTAACAATCGATGAATGCTTAAAGCCCCGGGCATACGCACAAACACATATGCGCGCTCATTAAAATCCGCTCGGCTTAGTATATGGGCCATGGTTAACAAATCGCTTCCGTTAAAGGCAGCGCCACAGAAGCAGCAGCAACACATATGTAGACACATAATAAGCAATTGGGTCTTAATACGCCATAATTATGAACGGAAATCCTGCGTTGCCGCATATTCCCTGTTTCTGTAATTAAGAGAACAGACAAGAAAAGCTCCAAATTTGCTACTGATGTTTGCTTAATGCAGCACATATGCTGTTGCTGTTAATGTTGCTTGCTAGTGCTACCGATTGTATTTTTTTGGAGCAAAAAAAAAAGGATATATACAAGCAGCAACCACTCAAAAGGATGAACATAATTAATTGAGTTTCTTGGGTATTTTAAGTGGGTGAGGGCCTGTTTCTGGCTCAGAGGTTCATAAATAGCTATTGGTTATTTATTGTGCCAAGTTCTAAGAAACCCCAACTGATTGTTTGAGTTGGCGCACACATATGTTGGAAGATCCGCAAAAAGTTTGATTTATTTCAAGGTCCTGAAAGGATAACCACTAAATGCACTCCTTCTATCTGTCCAATTTCCATCAGAATGGCTTCTCTTCTCTTCTCACCTCACCCCATCAACCATCGAAATCTGTAAATGCTTGGCCCACTGCTGCGAAACCACATTCAACCGCCAAGTTCAAATTCAGCCGCAGCACAACTATCCAAATCATTACTGAATAAAAAAACAACCCACAACTGAAGTCAACCACATTTGTTGACAGCAACCTACAACAGCAGTCGAAATTGCTGCGCAAAACTTAGCCCAACATTGTGTGCACTTACCGCAGCCACTGAGCGCCCACAAGCTGCATTCGAAACCACCATCGCCCACCCACACCGTCATCTTTCGCTAGCACTGTGGCTTTGAATATATTAGAATTTTGGTTAAATTCGCATTAGCAGCAGTTGCGGTAGCCATTCGTTTGTAGCAGTGACGCTGCATGGACAGATTTCGCACATCATACATACATACACACCGCCAGAACAACAACGCCTCGTTGCAGTGGCCGTAAAACCTTCGAAGGACCACAATTGATGAAGGTTCTCACAGGAGCAGCGTTAATCATGGCCTTCAAGGAAATTCACGAGTAAAATTTTTTCTATGTGACCTTATAAGGTGTATACACTCAACACAAGAAGTTGATAAATTAAAGAATGTTCAAGACTCAAAACAATAAAAAGTACGCAACCAAGAAAGCTTGTATGTAACGTTTGCATGATGTATGAAGGTGGGGAAAGTATTTTTAATACGTAGCACCGAGCGTGTGTGTGTGTTTGTTGTTTTTATAATTATTGTTGTAATTATAAATACAAAACGTCAAATTCTGTTACAAGACCACATTTATAAATCCTTCACAGCGGTTGCACACATTTTTGTAGTCGACGTTTTTTTTTATTGTTTACGAGTATTCGCTCCTCGTTTGGGTTGCCGGTTTGGTAGTAGGCATGTAATTCAGTGTTGCCACTTGAAGGACAAAATCAAATTTTATCAAAAATACCTAAACACAGTTTAAAAAAAAACGTCCGACGCGCTTAAAGCAAACCAAAAACCACCCTCTGCAGTGCTTTGACTACTGGCTTTCTCTTAAATGAAGTATCAGTCTGTGGTGGCATTTGGGCTCCTTCCATTAGCGTATTGTTCCTTACCCACTTAATAAATTACCGTACAATATGGCAACTCTAGTTGTTGTACACATTTTTTTCCATTCTCATATGAATTTTGCCCATAAATATTTGCGGTGCTTTAATGGGCACGTTACCATCTGACCTTCAAACACAAATTGCCAGACTGTTGCCATTTTAATTGTCATTGCGTTTGTGTGCGTGCGTGAGGCTGCGTCTGAGTGTGTGTCAGTGTAAATAAGTTGGTGTTGAGTTTTCTTGGAATTAAACCAACGAACGTTTTGAAGGAAATTTGTTTGCGGCAACATTTGTGGACAATGTTTTGCGAAAATTCCACAACATGGCGGCAACGATTTGACAAAAAAGGAAATTTAAGGCAACACACTGAAAAAGCACCGTAAAAACCAACACTAACCAATTAGGCACAGAAACGAAATATAAAATTAATCGATGGAAATTAGTATGTGAATGTGGTAAGTGTTCACTTGAACAACTAGTTGTAGTTAAACTATTTGATAAACTAATGTATTTAGTCAACCAGTTTGTCCTGGTCCTACAAAGAAAATAACCAGGCGTTGCTCGGACATGTACTTACAGTAGTGAAAGTACCCCCCCACTGAACTCCCCTAAACCTTCCCCTGAACAGTCATCCATTCGAATTTAGTATTAGTTGTGGTGAGTACACACAAAAAAAAGTAGGTAAATCTAAGTAAAAAAGACTATTAAAAATGCAGCAACCGAAAAACGTGGTTAATGGAACAAACTCAAAATTGTTCGCGTACCATGAAAAAAGGTCGCGTCATCAAATTCGAAAACAGCGGCCCCAAAAACCCCCCTATGCAAAATTTCATACTGTTTTGATGAAATCTTAAAATTTCGTTGAAAACACGATTTTCACTTATATGGGAGGTAGGCGTGGCAGTCTACCGATTCCGCCCATTTTCAATACCAACTCCTTCTAGGGCCTAAAAGGGGTAAATCCAAAATTTGGGATCCTTAGTTTTCTTCGAGCTCCTGCAATCGTGTTTTCAAGAAAAGAGGACGGACATACGGACAGACGGACAGACGGATAGGGCTAAATCAACTCAGGAGGTGACGCTGATCAAGAATATATATACTTTTCCATACCGGACACGTCTCCTTCTTGGTGTTACAAACATCAGACCATAGTGAATATACCCACACCTCCACACCTCCACAGAGAAAATGTCCAAGGAGGTACTTTGTGGCAGCTGGGGCCGGTTCGCGTAAGCCGATACTCGACTATCAGAGACTCGATAGTTGAAACCGACACAACCAAACCGATAGTGCAAATTTGGTTCACGTAAGTCGAGTGCTATTTGCGTAAGCACAGAAAATTTATTACATTATTTGCGAACAAGTCATTTAAACAGCTGACAACTGTCAAATGACAGATTATAAATTGAAAAAAAAGAAGTTTAAATAACAAAATAACAAAATAACACGAAAGTGATCAAGAAATGTGTCCGTTGAGGCATGTTCTATTGGATGTTGACAGCGACGAGGGTTCTTGTTAATTTTATCAATTAAATCTATCTTTTTTGTCGAACAAAAAAAAAAATTCCTCAAATTGGAAAAATTTTATTCAGATCAATAAAAATTTTTTGTTAACCGTTATTGACAAGAATGTTGTTCATTTGTTTGTGTGTTTTGCACTAAATCTATAAAAGTGGGCTTTTTGTAGTTACCAATTAGATTGAAAGTAAATGCACTGCTGTATTTTTGTGGAAAAACGCCGAAAATATCTTAAACAATGCATAAAAAATAAATTTTTTTAATCCCGGGATTCCGGACTCAAAATCCCGGGTTTCCGGGATTTAGAAAACGTCCGGGATCCCGGGATTGAATGCCTTAAATACGGCTTATTGAAATGAATTGGTTTTAAAAGCAAAAACGTCGTACGGTCCGCCGCCGGTTTTGAAGAGACTTTTACTTTTTTGTGTCAGTTTTTTCTTGGCTGTGTATTTGTGGTCGGTCCAAACCAAAAATTTCAATTGGACGCATTCAAAATGTGGTTAAATATTGCTAGATAAATTAAATGACTTTTTGCCAGCATTTTTTGATTTTTTTTGCGAGCGCAACAGTTTTTTTTGTCAATTGTTTGAAAAATCAGTGAAATCGACACATCAAAAGGTGTCGGTTTCAACTATCGGTAATTTTCATACTTTTTTGTCGAGTATCGGTTTATGCGAACCAAAACCGATACTCACACTGTCGGTTTCGTCCACTATCGGCTTACACGAACCGGCCCCTGATAGCGAGATTCACTTAATATTCGATAGTCCCTAAGTTAAATTTTAATCATATTTTTTGTTTTATGGGCCCCTTATGTCCCATAGCGAATTCCATCACTTACAGAAATTTTACATACAAGTTTCAAGAAAATTAGTAAGGCCGTTTAGCCGTGATGTGGACTAGAAAATCGTATGGCCGGTGCTAAGCCCATTCTCCAATTATTCCCGTATTCGGTTTGTTAAACAAAATAAAAAAAACATTTTAATTCCTGGTTTTTTGGTTTTTGGTGTCGCAAAAATAAAAAACATTTTTCAAAAGCTTCGGCCAAAACCGAAGGCGAATGTGCATTTTTTGTTTATAATGACCGAAGCCGATTAATCGTTCGAACTCTAGTAAACGGCAAAAGTAATTTATTATGATCAGTAAATTTAAAAAAAATTTAATTTTTAACTAGAACAACATTTTTACAAAATAGTAAATAACGTCTTTAAAAAAGTTTTTTTTTCATTTTTTTATTATTTTTTCGGACCTGTATTTACATTAATGAAATTACCCCCCACGTGGTAGAGGACGCAGCGTCTAATCTATTCTTAAATGACGCCTAGAGATTATAGATATATCGACTTTCTCTTTTGGCACTTCTGGTTTTTTGTCACTGAAAGTATTAAATTTTTTAGGTCAACAAAATCCGTCCCTTGGGGATCAGTGTAAGCGATGCTGAGTTTTTCTAAGGAGACCCATGCATGCCATCGCAGGTGTTTCTGTAGCTGTAAAACATTGTAATGGATATGAGCAATATCCTAAGGAATTCACGCTCTTGTACAGGTTTGCGGTTGCCACTGTATGATTAATCCTCCTTGTGCCTTGAAAAATCCATCTTAAAAGTTTGTAGTTTTTATAAAAACGAGAAAATTAGAAAACCCTAGAAAAATGTTGTTCCCATTATTTCTATTTGTGATTTTTGCATTCAATTTGTTCGGCCTGCATCAAGCCTACTACTATTGCAACAAAGAACTTTGCCCTGAGGGTGTACAAAACTTCATGTGCAATCACAGCGTTATTGTCAGTTTGTAAAAAAACATCTGTAAAATTGTAAGAATTTTTCTATAATTTTGAGTTTTGTTGTTACCTTCCAGCCCAAAGAAGGCACTTACCTGGCCAACTTACCGATTACAAATAAAATCCGTCGCTTTTTCATAGACACACACAACGGCTTTCGCGAGAAGACGGCCAGTGGTGAGGAGAAGGGTGGCGGCAAACCCTATCCGAAGGCAGCACGCATGCGTGCTCTCATCTGGGACGAGGAGATGGCGTACATTGCCTATGTTCATTCCAAGCAATGCAGCTTCAATCACGATGAATGCCGCAACACGAAGCGCTTCAAATTTTGTGGTCAAAATCTGGGCTATAGGGCAAGTACGCAGGTACTCGATCCGATTGTCATGATGAATGAGTCTTTCGATCTTATGTACGCCGAGAAGGAGAAGATTGCTGAACCGGCGGGCATGACGGTTAAATATGAATCGATCTTGTAAGTTTACGCATGTAGGTGGAAAAGCTAAAGAATATTTCGTTTAATCGAGTATTCTCGTTGATCGTGAAGGCACACTAAGCAAGCTGGCCACTTTACACTACTCGTAAGCGATCAAGTGGCGCGTTTTGGTTGCGCCTTGGCCTATTGCAAGGACTGTGTAATGTTTGGCACCCGTAATAAACCGAAACCGTAAGATCTTTCATTTCAATGTGTTTTTTGTATTAAAAATGTTTTTTTTTGCCAGGCACTGTTACTACATGACCTGCATCTATGATGGCACCAATGTTGGCAATGTGCCCGTGTATAAGCCCTCCTCAACGGAATCGGGTTCTTTATGCTCTGATTGGGGCACTGGCAAACATGCAGACTATCCAAATTTGTGCGCAAATAGTGGCAAAATATTTCCATTCGAAATGCCCGAACCGGAATATTATGATTGAGTGAAGATTTGTTTTTGTAAACAAACGAAATACAAAATTTGCTTTCCAGAAAATTTCCATATTTCCACTTAACACATTTGTGCGCTAAACCCTCGGATACTGTGCACGAATAATGTGCAGCAGGTAATAAAAAAAAAACTTGGTGATTCTATGTGAAGTGATTTCGAATGAATCCATTACCAGCTTCTGAGTAAAATCAAACTTTGATTGCTCGGAGAGACGTCTCTTCGCTTAAATGCAAATGCAAAGTGTCTCTATACCGATATCCGTTTCCGTTTGTCGTTCATTGTTAGACAACCACACCGACATTGCCAGCACCACCACCTGCTGTGCGGCCACTAAGACTGCCAAATGGTAGCGGCAACAATATAAAACACCAGAGTGCTGAAAATGTGATGCGAAAAATAAGCAGTCACAGGCGCAGCAGGATATTATCACACCAATAGAAACAGCGGAATGTCAGTATATTCCTACACAGAGCAGAAAGCCACATTTTTATCATGCTCACCTGCGCTAAAATACGCACACAAAGTGTGTCTTCATAAATCAAAAGGGGTTTTTCGTACTTTTCAACATGCATGTATTTGAATGGAAGAGTACACAGTACACGTACAAGCACACCAACAGCGAAAAAGGTTAATCATATTCTTAAAAAAAGTCTAGGTGGATCTCGACTTGGTACTTTAAATTTTTGTCAACAACACGAAAGAGTTCTGTGGTTATAATTTTTCAACAGTGTGGCTAGGTAGATTATTAAAAATAGTATGAATTCTTAATTTTTACTTTTTTTTAGATTCAATAATAAAAAATTTTTTTTCTTTTCAAAGTTAATTAATGCTAGTTAATCGAAGAAATTTAACTTAACTAAATGAGAAAGTTAATGGTTATCGAAATTAACTGAAACGTTAAAAGTTAACCAAAAATTTAACTTCGTTAATTAACTATTAACGAATTAACTAGTTAATGCCCAGCTTTGCATATTTGTGAATCAAATTTGAAAAAAAATTATTGTTTGAATGATAAAAAACACTCAAAGTAATAATTAGGAAGGAATAGAGTTAGAACCTTTATGTAAATTTTTTATATCTTACATACATTTTTTTAAATATGATTTTCTGAGTAAGATTTATACGTTTTGTAGAAAGTGTTTGCATCACTAGCCGCAAACGTGTGGCGTTTTTTCAAGTTTTTACATAATGTTGTTTGCGAAGCTACATACTCTGATAGTAAATTTCAAAGAAACTTACGCGATGTATGTTTAATTTTACATGTTCGCGCGTAAATGAAATATTGTTAAGCTTTTTTGGTTTAAATTTACACTAAATGTATTTAAAAACGACAAAAGTTTGTAATTTTATCAAAAAATTCTGCAATGTTGAACACCTAATGTTCAAAGTCCAATTTCAAACATTTTTTGCACATATTTACACACTTTTCTGTAGAAAAATAAACACTGTAGTATAACATTAACTTAACTTAACTTTGGTAGGTATCTGTTAAATTAGAGGATTAATAAAATGTAAAATGAAGTTAACCAGGAACTTTGTACTGAGTACTAGTAAAATGTGCGTGACTTCGTACATATATATATTGCACCTTCCTCGAACATTCCTTGATCTCTCTTTGGTCCCCTCTTGAACCCACATTGAACCAATTTTGGACCCATAATATAATTGACTGGAACGGTTATCCGACTAGTCGACAGTGAACGGTTAATCGAATAGTCGAATGCGATCGACTAGTCGAATACTTCTAATCGAATAGTAGGGTAGAAGGGGGAGGATTCGCCACTGGGGCGCATATGCCACCCCCACCTTTTTTTTCAAAACTAAAAACTCTTTGAAATTGACATTATGGGTAATTTGTGCATATATCGATAAAGTTTCTTCCCTAAGTACATGACCTTTCTACCTCAATCGTGATCACGGCAAAACGTGTTTGTTTGTTTGTTTTTAAGGGTGCTGCAAAAATTTTGTTGGGTAAGTAAATTTGGTGATAGTAAATTCAGTTTTTGCATTAGGAAAATAATACTTTGTGGTATTATTGCCTTGATATTAATGAATGGAATAAAAACTCGACTTGATTCAATTTCTTAAAAGTAGAAATATGAAAAAAGAATTTGTGTGAGTGGGAGCACCTGGGGCACATTCGCCGAATCGCACCTGGGGCACATACTTCAGTGTATTTGGTATAACAAAACCGACCAACAAAATTTTAAAGAGGAGAAAAAGAAGAATCAATAATTTAAGTTCATCACAATTATTTAGAAAAATCGTTTGGAAAGTTGCATTTAACTCGGATCTCATTCACTAACTTTTTTACATTTTGTGGAAAAATTTTCTTAAAAAAGTAATTAAGGCATTTGTTTAATGTTTTATTTTACCTTCTGATATTCAATACTTAAATAAAATATTACATTTGCCGAAAAAGTCTGCGCGTTTTTAAATTATACCCCTTGGCGATTCTACCCCATGGGTGGGGCAGTTTCGCTATTATGGCTATTTTTGATATTCGTGGGGCAGTTTCGCTATTATGGCTATTTTGGATATTCGTTAAAAAAGTAGTGGCAAGCTTTTAGATATGTGCTTTCAGACGTTAAAATATTAAAGTTAATAAATGTAAGTTTCGAAGTTTAAAAAAATTTGTAAGAAAAGGTAATTGGTTAATTTTTTTAAAATCTTTGAAAAAACGTTTCGAATGCGCCCCCTAATAGTCGAATAGTTAGGTTTCCGGTTTATTCGGGTAATCGATTATTCGAATAACAAGAGCCCTAGTCTCAAGTCCTGGGGTGCAAAAGACATGCATATGTATATGAGAAATTATAGCTCTCTCGGTCCACTGATGGCTTCTGGAAGGAGAGGACAGATAGACAGCCGCACATCCATTGTCTTTGATTTATATCTAAATATTTTATTTATCTTACCAATTATTAAAATATTTCCATTTACTCCAATATTTTCCAGCGGCTGTATTCGAGTTGCTTCCAGCTACACATCAGCTAAATAATATCATAAATAAAAATATGGATAAGTGCAGAAGTCGTTAAGTTAAATGTTTGTGGCTGCCCTTTTTCGGCAAGCGTGTAATTTTTCAAGCGAAATTATATCGCGGACTTGATTAATTGTTTGCATCTCTTTTTTGTTTGTTTTTATTATTCCGTGTGCCAATGGCAATGAATGCGGCTAAATGGAAAAAGAAATTTCAATGCGAATAAACTTAAGTTAATTCCGGCCAATACTGATTAGCTCTTCACTATGATTTATATTGTTACTTACACCTTTAATTAAGTGCACATATTCAAAAATAATTTGAAGCAAAAATTACCTTATTTCTACTGAAGGGAAAAATTTCTAAAAATATTTAAGTATCTTTAAAATTTCTTAACAAAGTCTGTCGCTCAAAACCAAGTTAATTTAAGCCAAAAAATCCTACTCGCTGCCTTACTTTCCATACAGTTAGTGGCACATTGGCGTTTCACGTCCGCTCGCAACGGAAGTACGATGGGCCCGTGGGTAAGTGGCGGTGGAAAGAGCGACTGCAACAATGGCACTACTGGCGAAGGGGTGGCACAATAAACTATATTTGATGCATCAAAATCTGCTACACATTTGCCCCCACCTGCCCCCGCCACCCGCCTTTAAGCAAACTTTAGATTTGTAGCTAAAAGTCCAATAAAAGTTTGCATCTTTACGCAAAATTAGTTCCGTCATCCGAAAGGAAAAGGAAGATACGCAAATGGAAAGTTATGTATTTTTTCTCCTTTTTCGAATTGTCTTTTAGTTTTTTTTCTTTTCAGCTTCAGCTTGAACGGAAAATAGCTGCGGGACTTTGGTATAGTTTCAAGTTTTTAAAGTATTTCCAAGGCAACGAAAGGAAAAAACGAAAGCTCACGCACATAGAATAGCAACATTAAGGAAAGAGCCAAGATGTGATAAGTATAGAAATGAAATGAAATGATGCGAGTGAGATCACTGCTAAGGAAGAATAGTAATGGAAGTCTTTGAACTTATCAGAAAGTTTAAATGTAATTCAAATTGCATTCAAGACTTAAATCCCATTTAGATGAGAATTTACGAATAAATACGTTCTATTGTAATCCTCATGACCAGTTACGAATTCAATTATATTCCCATTCCCACAAGTAAACGCTGGACATTAGGGAAACAATAAAAATTATGTAACAAAATCAAATTATCCCTTTTGGGCAAAAGCGTTGCCATTCGCTGATTCAATTTGCCGAAACAATTCAATGCCAATCTAACTCAAAAGCTCTAACCAAATGCAAAATGCCTACAGGCGTTCGTACACGAGCAACTATACACGCGAATAGGTAATTTAGTTTCGGCACCTATTCAAAAGAGACCCTCCGCTGGACAGCCGCCCACTCTCGCTCTCCCATTATAAGTCGAAAATTACAATTTCACGTCAAAGCTACAATTGAATTTTTCATTTCTCTTAGGCTCAGCATTATTCAATGCACGCTCTCCACCTCCTGCTCTCTGGGCTGGGCTGGGCAGGCTCACCTTCGTTATGCTTTTGTTAGAACGAACGTATTTTAATAATAGCAACTTGATTGGCGGTCGGACGGTTGCGTTTTTTATCGTTCTTATTTTTATTATCCCTTTTTAAAATATTTGATGTTTTCGAAAATTAAATTTTTTCCCGCAGCACATTAAAATGATTCCTGATTCGTTTACATTTTTTTTTATTATAATTTTAATACTTTTGATTTCATTGTTGTTGGCCACTAAAGGCGAACGGAGGCAAAGTGGTTCTTTTATTAAATATGAAAATGTGATGTGGGTAAATCATGAATTGAATGTGGCAGGTATTAGGCAAATGTGAACATGAAACCGGAAGCCGGATTGACTCCTCCATCTCACCGATTTAAGAAATCCTTATGCGTGTCACTAAGATAGGTACTTGAAACTAGAGACCGACCGGTTTCGGTTTTTCGGCTTTTCGGCCAAAAAAAGCTGTTTCGGCCGGGTTCGGATTCGGCCGAAAAATAAAATATCGTTTTCGGCCAAATTTCGTTTTCGGCCGAAATTTTAATATTTCCGCCGAAAATTTCTGTTTGATACGAAAAATGTAACAAATAAATAACAAAGGTTACACTGATCGACAAAACTGAACATTTTGTGTGTTAAATATACTTGATAGACAAATTCTTATGTATTTTACAGTACGCACCAAAAATTAAATTTTTGTGCAATTTTCATTATTATTTTTGGATTTGGCGTGGCAAAATACATAAGGGACAACCAAGCGGATAAAAGCGGTATGTAACACAAATTTAAGTATTGGTCATAGTTCCGAAAATCAGAAGCGACAAAGAAGACTAGTCCACAATTTGTATTGAAAAAAGATAAATAAAAAACTTTGAAACTTATTTTCTTGAAAGAATTTGTATGATACATACAGCCTTCATCCATTCACCGCTTCATAGCGTTTTCACTCTTCTCCTATCGGAGCAGATATTTACTCTCGCGATGATTTTTAAATTTCTACTCCTCTACTACTATTGTAAGAAATCTTCTCCTCAAAATATTTTGTGAGTTTCATACAATGCAAAACTACTACTCTTTCTACAAATCTACTACCATGACAGAAATTTATACTACTATTGTAGAATCTCTACTACTCTACGCAGAAACCGTAATCTACTCCCCTCTCTTGAAATCTGCTACCTTGACAGTAATTTCTACTACTCTCGTATAATTTCTACTACTCTACGTAAAAAAATCTACTCCCTTTCTTGAAATCTACTCCCCTAAAATCGAATATCTACAACTCTCGCCGTAGCAAAAAGTGAGAACCCTGCCCCTTCAATTGATTTCCACGCATTTGATAGTTTGCTTCTAAATTCATCTAATTCATGATCTGAACTTAAAATGATTGATTTCAGATTACTGATACGCTTAATTATGTACAACTTTATTACATTTATATTCACAATTTTTTCTTTTATTTTTTCGGTTTCGGTTTTGGTTTCGGCCGAAATTAAAAAAATGAAAATTCGGCCATTTCGGTTTCGGCCGAAAAAAATAACAAAAAATTTCGGTTTCGGCCGAAATTAAAAAAAGCGATTTCGGTCGGTCTCTACTTGAAACCAAAATAACGACACAATATTAAACAAAACTACTTTAATGGTAGTTACACAGACGACGTTTTCTTGATACTTCGTTAGTTGAAAAACTGTCAGCATCAGCTCGCTGCACTGATGCTCGTTAGTCCTAGAGTTCGATAATTTTACAAAAACAAAATGCATTAGAATATAATGTAATGCATTATGACGATTCTAATGAAGTCGGATATCCCTCGGAAGTCGTGCAGTCGTAGTGGTAGGCGTTTTAAGAAACTGCGTCGATTTTTACTGATTCAAGGTCGCTCGCTGATGACGAATCCGAAGTTCCGTTTGATCTGCTATGGATATACCAATCTTTGATATTAAAGATATACAAAATAAATGTCTTTATGTTTTTTTTTGCAAAACCACTTTTTTTGGTATAGGTTAAAACATATGGAATAAGATATGTCAGATCTATTGAAGAAAAAACTAGAGAGTGGACTATCTTCGGCTATACCGAAGCTGAAATACCCCCACACAGTAGGAAGAAGTACCTCGAATATAAAAAAATGTCGTCTCAAGACCCTATTTTGAGCCAATTATAGGTGGTTTTGAAGCCCGGACCATGTCCAAAATCCATTTCTAAAAATTTCCAATCAAATCAACCAAAAAAAAAATTGGTTTCAAGACCCCATTTAGACCCTTATATATGTGGCTTCGGAACCTCGGACCATGTCAAAAATACGTTTCTAAACATTTCCAATCGAATACAACAATAAAAAAGACTTGAAAAATGTTTAGCTTTTTTTCGGTGTATGGGAGCCACGCCCAGTTTTTATCCGGTTTGGCTGATTCTCGACCTTGATCTCAGTATTCACGAGAAAAACATGCGTCGGTCAAGACTGACACTTCATTCGGTAGATGACGCGATGATGATTTGATTACTAATCACGAGAAAAACATGTACCCAAAGTTTCAAGTCGATATCTCCAAAACTGCGACCGCTATCGTGCGGACGGACAGACAGACGGACAGACAGGCGGACATCGCTAAATCGACTCAGGAGGTGAAGCTGATCAAGAATATATATACTTTTCCATACCAGACACGCCTCCTTATGGGCGTTACAAACGTTGTGACAAAGTTAGTATACCCTGCCACAGTGAGTGTGGGGGTATAAAAAGGAATGTTAAAATCGAGGCTTACATTCAGCTGTCAGGCAATTAAATAAAATAAGTAAATGGCGATTTTAATTACAATTATTGGTGGAACCATCAGTGTTACGTTCAAACCGACTTCATATTTGAGTTCAGCGATCACAAATTAACTAATATATAAAGTGTCATCACAATCCGAGTACCAATGTTCCAATGTTTTTCATTTTGTATGGGGACAAAGAAGTGCATTCCGCGCCGACTTTTCTTTATCCAATTGGCTTCAAACTTCACATGAGTCACTTTATATTTAAGGGAACCAATCTAGCCCAATGAGACCATCGAGCACTGACTTTGAAGAAAGCTTCATCCGATTCTTAACAGGTGTGGAGAGTACATGTTATTGTTGACCTAGGAGGCCCAATTAGTTCGAATCTAACAAAGATTCCTAATCGAAGTTGCTTCTTATTTTATTGTACCTCGATATTGGTGATGGAACAAATGCATTTTATAAAATCTTATGCATCCACAGCATGGCCAGAGCTTGGTGGATTCAATTCCAATTAAATCCTTTGACATTGGCAGTTGGTAATTGCATTCCTCGCAAATATAATTGCTGCAGGCTTTTTCGAAGGGATCGCTGCATCTGCTCCAATGAAAGTAGTGGTCAATAAAAATGAAATGCTTCCTATGTATTTCTTCACCGCTTCAAAGATATTTTGCCTTTTCGCATTAGTCCAGAGCTCGGAGCGTAGTAGCTGAAAAAATGTATCTTTATTAATGAGAACGAAAAATCTGTTTTGCATTTTGATTCTACGTCATTTTTAAATTCCACTGGAAGTGTCTTCTGTAAGTGTTCATTTTGCCAGAAAAGGTTTTTTCCATCAACATTTCTTACAAAGTTCTTTCGTTGTTTCGAGAGTTTGGTATGCACCAATATTAGTGAATAGCTATGTTACTTAACACTCAGATTGATGGCAAATGTTCCCAATTAAACGCACAACATATTCACTTTTTTACATTTATTATGTGTAAGTTGTGTATTTATAAACTAAAACTATTTATTATAGAATAGTTTTTGCTTCAACTTTTTTTTTTTAAATGCCCAACTTAGATATTACATTTTAAAAGAATAATTTAAAAAACTTGTTTAAATAAAACCGAAAAAATTGCATATGAAGTTGGTAATACCACAATTTGTGTCTTTACATATTAAACATTTTCTCTTTTTTTTTTTTTCTTTTTTTCTTTTTTTTCATTTTTAAGTTATTCATTTTTAATTATTAAAGTTCCGCGAAATACAATTGAAATGGAACAAATCTATTTACAGAAGTTGTTTGCGTTACTCAGTACTGTAGTTGCCTATGTATTTATGAAATGTTACAATGTTTACGAATTAGCACATAGTATTTTTTGTTTAATTTTTAATTTGTACAATTGTGTTAGTGGCTATTTTTACTATTTTTATTATTTTATTTTCTTTTTAATTAAAAATTTTTTGTTTCTGAATTTTGCAATATAAAACCCTACGAAATTGTTGTTTGTGGACATTTAGGTTCCGGTCACACAGTGCATACTTAAGGTCATCAGGCGTCCGTCCGAGTTGAGTCTAAGAACCAACAATGTGAGTCGAAGCCTTTTACCCAGTCTCGAGCTGTTCTAGTCCATTGGAGTTGATAAATGCAAAGGCATATCAATCGGGACTGCTCTGGAACTCATATTCGGTTGCTTAACAAAATTATTTCGTTGGAAATTAAAATTTAGCATTGTCACACTAAATTAGTGAAGAAGGGGAGGGGGGGCCAATGAATTGAGTGTAAGTTTTGTGTTTTTCGGTCAATCGCTGTAAAATTAGGGTACAATCAAGTAAGTCGATATTCGACAATCGTCAACAAGACTGTAGTTATGTCGAATTGTGATAGTGTTTGAACGAAATATCTAACTACAACGATACCAAGACTATCGTTTTCGTTCGATATCGATTTACGTAATTACACCACTAAATTCAAGATTTTTTTTCAATATTATATTTTTGTGAAAGAAAGGAAATCAAAGGTGAAATTTGAATTTGTCTTGCAATTGCTTTATAATTAGGGCCTTAGTTAACCTTATTATGTAACACGAAAGTGAACTCAGCCATCTATAAACTGGTTTTGTGCAGTCACCCGGTTTTCGGTTACACTTTCGTGTTACATTACATGAACGTTAGACAGTTGAGAAGTCTTTTCTTCATTCATTTCCACTGCCACTTACGCTCTCTCTCTCTCTTTCTCTCTCTGTGTAGCCATATTTCTATCGAATTTTGATTAGTTAATAGTAAGTTTTTTTTTAAGCTTTTTGTAACATTCCAGTGTATTGTAAGTTATTTGATTAGATTACTAAACGCGAGTGTATTTATGCTTAATTTGTGGTTTCCTTTCTATGTCTGCTTCTTCTCTTTTGTTTTGTTTTGTTTTTATACTAGCATACAATATACTTAATGCTAAATGGTAAGAAATGTACGATTTATTATTTTTTTTTGCGAAAAAATTCATCAAATAAAATTGAATATCAAGAAACTGCTCTTCGCAACGTTCGGTTCGCGTGCCACATACTGAAGAGCCTATAAAAGTACTTACTTAAGATTTAACTTAACATAACGACGTAACGAATTGCTAGAAGTTTGCGTGTGTGTGTCTCGATTTGCGATCGGCTTTGTGAATCTGAGAAAATTAGCCGTGAAAACTGTCGCCGCTGCTGCCGTCCGAATAGAGGGGTGGCAGATTGTAGTCTGCGGCCTCGAACTCATTCTCGAATGACAACATTCTGGGAGGTGCTTCGGCTGAATCATTTGAATCCTGATTGCTATTGGAATTGTGATTCCCGGTGGTTGCGGGCAGCCACCTTTCCGGGCTGGTGGTTGTGTAGTTGTTCGTGTACAAATGTGGCTCGGGGGGATCGCGGCCCTCGTCGGTTTCGACGGCTTGGTCGGTGCTGCTCGACAGGCGTGAGGAGGAAGAGGCCGCTGTTGTTGGCATTGTGCTGGACGATGCGCTGGACGAACGCGACGAAGCACTAGAGCTGGTCGAATGTGAGCTATGCGAACGCACCGAAGTGCGCGATGTACGCGATGTGGAGCGTCGCATGCTCCTGCTGGTAGGTGTGGTTGGTGTTGTTATTGTTGTTGTTGTGTGCATTAGCACTGAGCTGTTCGCCTGGGCCGAACTGCTGGAATTGGTCAGCTTACTGCTGGAGTTGTGCATGTGTGGCGATTGGGAGGAAGTTGACGAGATGCAGCTGCTGTTGTGCCTGTTATCGTGGGCAGTGGTTGTAGTTGGTGTGCTGGTGTTTCTCTCCTCCTGTTGCTGTTGCAACTGCCAAGAGTCCTCGTTGTCGTTATCGTTGTCGTCGTCTCCGTCGCCGTCGCCGCTACTGGCAGCCTCTTCGACATCGTCGTCGTTGTTCGCTGGATTTGAAGTCTCCAACTGGCCGCTTAGCGCATTCATATCCGATTCCATGGCCAGTTCATTTGAGCGTCTGTCCTCTCTCTGCCGCTGTTCGACCAAACGTCTTTTGAGTACTTTCAAGCTCAAGCGTTCATCCTCTTCGCTGGAGTAATCGCTCTCAGAGGCAGGCGCTCTGAATTTGAGGCGTTTCGACATTGTGCCGTCATCGCCATTGTCGGTTGGTTCATTCTGGTGAATCCGCTTGCCGCTGCTGGCCTTTTTCGTTGTGGTTCTTCCGGGGAGGCGTGCTCGTGTGACACGCTTGCCATAGGCTTTCGGCTTGCCCGCTCTGGCCACCTTTCGCGGACGCATATAATCTTCGTCGGCGACATCGGCACCGTCTTCTGACTCACTGCCGCTCGTTGAGGAATATGATGAGGGCGACGTTTGACTGCCTCGCCGGCGCCTCGTCGCGGGTTTGTCTTTAGTGCTGCGCAGCGTTCGCGCATTTACCTGCTGCCCACGCATGCAACGCTTATCGGCGTCCAGGGATTTCTGTCGGCGTTTCCGCCCGGTCGAACGTAGGCCGGCTGAGGTGCTCGCTCCCACATTGTACACCTCCTGTTCGTTCTTTACGACGGCGGAGCGCGTAGCATACGCCGACGTTGACGTTGCCGTCGCTGTGTCTTGTGCTTGCGGTGGCTGAGTGTTTTTGTTTCTACCGGACGATGCTGCTGCCGGAGCGGGCGTTGTTGTTTCCTCGCCTTCGCTGCTGGTGGCCCATTTGGATTCCTCCACGAAAACCACATCCGAATCGGACTCGGAATTGAGGCTCACCATTTCCGGTGTGCGCAGGTGAGGCGGTTTTCGCTCTAAGACGAATTCACACTCATCGCTGCTGCTAGACGTCAGCTCGATGTTGTCGGTCACAGTGGGCGTGTTGCGTCTGCTAGAGGCCGATGTGATCACACCGCCACTGGCAGCGGCAGCATTTGAAGTCGAGGCGCTATCGTCGACTCGGCCATTTTCGCCTGCTGCCGAGGTCGTCACGTCTAATTCCATGTCATCCAAATCGATTATGACGGCCCGATTGTGAGTGGTCAAGTTTATGGCGGTGGACTGAGTGCCGCGGCCACCTACAGCTACTGAAATGCCCGGAGCCTCTACACCCTCCGAAGTGGAGCTGATCGTAAACGAAACCATATTCACCAAATGAGGCTGTTGTTGCGACGTGGCCGCGGCAGCGCTGGCACTCGTTGCGGCACTGCTGTTAGTACCGCGAGTTTGTACGCGATATTCGCCACCAGCGTCGCGTGCGCGAACACGTGCACTACGCGCACCCGACGAGGCACTGCCATCGATCACATTCACGTTATCCTCATCGGATGATGCCGAAGACGAGAATTCGATGACAATCTCTTCGGCCGTTTGCGGTGAATATTGGACGGCGCGATCATAGCCCACCATGTCGTAGGGCGAACGGGCGAAATTGTTCAGCTCGTGTATGAAATGGCCCGTCTTCGAGCCGAGATAGGGCAGCAGGCGACGCAGAAAGGCGGGCGACAGTATGTTGCTCTGGATGAGACTCTCGTTGATGCGCTCCATCATTGCGGTGACATCGTGCTCGGTGTTGCGCAGCAGACAAACGATATCGCGATTGATCCACGGCATCAGACGGACTATGAGAGCGGGATTGTCTCTGCAAGGGAGGAGATATGTATGAAAAATATAATTCAATGGATTCGAAAAAATAAAATACGTTACCTATAGAAACGGGCGCTACTCTCGCGAAAACGTCCCGTTATATCGCACACGGGCAGCGCATACAATTTCCGGTCGTACACATAACGACGCCACAACTGACTCAATGTGCCGCTGCTGGCAATGGCATCGGGATTCTCCTGCCGATACATATCGAGCAGCTCACCACGGTGAATGAATTGATTTTGCAGATTACCAGCATTTCCGCTAGCATTGCTGGCATTAGCGCCATTACTTTCGGGATTACCAGCATAGGGATAGAGGACAGCGCGTCCGGCGCGTACAAGACGGTGAGCGGCACGTGGGCCATCCCAGTTGGTCACAGAGACTTCATAGTCGTTGCGTCTGAAGAGATTTTCAAAGAGTAAAGAATGTAAAATGAGAAATTAGTTAGGTTAGGGTTGGGTTGGGTGGAGTGGAGTAAACGTGGAGTGGGATAGAGTGGAATAGAGTAAGTGGAGTTGAGCTCCATCCATTCCGACCACAGCTGTTTCATTAAACCATTTGGAATTGAAAAGCGATAACTTTTGGAGTGACGAAGGTATCAAGATCTTAAAATGCCCCTTTCAAAAGATTTGATGTCCAGTAGAATGTTTCCAAAACACGACGTATTGACACGGTTAAATAGTTTCGAGGCGTTGGAAAATTTTCTTAAATGTCTTAGCAATATTTCATTAAGCTGATCCGCTCTTTTCACAACTTCCTCACACTGATTTCTCTGAATAGAACCGTCGACTTATGTTAGATGTTTCAGTCCATTTTAACGTCTTAAGCCGAAAACCCATAGAATACTTCAGTACGTCTATCCTTCAAAGCAACAACAAATTACACAGACATTTCCAGTGCTGCCAAATCACTGCAACACATTCAGGGTACAAAAAGATGGACGAATTTTATATGTTGACGTATTGACGCAGTGAAGGATTCTATGGGTTTCAGCCTTTATGCACTCCCCACGCTTCATTCAACTTATCGAAAATTTGTTTTGTTATTCCCAACAAAAAATGTACTTCTGCAGGTGGGATAACGTCCTCAAGTCCCCACACATTAACGGTTAAAATTTTTAAATAAAAATACGTTTCAGAATCAAAAAAATACTAGAACAAATAAACTAATTTGTTCCCTTCCCAGCAAACAATTTGACTCTTTTTGTTTCCTTTAAGGCTCTCATTTCGCTCAGAAAAGTCTCTAATTGGAGCCGTATATGACGTGTTTCCCTTCCTGTAGTGGCACGATGAATTGTATGGGATTAGACTCTCATTGGAGTCGGAAATCTGACTCTAAAATGTGTCTTAAATATGATTCAAATATGAGTCGGAAATATGGCTCTGAAAAGAGTCTAAAATATGACTCTAATATGATTCCCAAATATGACCAAATCTAATTTTTTTGATATCTGCAATGGACACCTGTACTGTTGTCATTGGCCATACATGAATTCTATTTCAAATATCAAATCAAATTACATATTAACATTTCAAATATTAAAGAAAAACTTTTTACCTTTTTCGGGGTTCGAACATGGGACCTCCTGTTTCGTAACTCAATGCTTAACCCTCTGAGCTACGGTACCTCTATCATTCATGCCGATAAAAACCCGCAATATTTTGAAATTCAAAAATTTTTTTTGTTCAATAAAATTCTTCAAAATTTGATACTTTTAAAGAGGCAATACAGCTTTTCAGAAAAAATAGGGGGAACCAATAATTTTTGCTTTTTTTCTTGTATTTTTCTCCCCTTTGAGACGTGCTTTTATTTTATTTTTTTTTTTGTTTATTAGTCCCAGAGTCAAAAAATATTTTGTTTAGTTTTTTGGACGTGTCTGCCTGGAATGCTGCATACAATATTTTAACCGATGTGCGCAACTTTGATTCCACTGTAACTTATCCAATTTTCTAATATACAAATGCGCATATAAAAACCACCCAAAAATAAGAGGCACCCCAATATTAAATTCGTGGTCATCTTTCTACACCTAAAAGTTATTCCCGGGAACTGTGCTTTCAAGAGAAAAAGTCCTATTTTTGCATATTAATTTTTCATGCATGAAATTTCTACTATTCAAATGGCATGGCATCCCACTAAAAGTGGAAGGCATTGATTTGTCAGAAGAACTTGAAAAGCTGATAAATCTTTGACTTTACACTAGAAAGAGCCAACACGTTGTTGTTGACACTTTACATTGATAAGCTATCCAAATTATTCGCTAAACTTGAACAACTTTTCGAGTGCAACTGAACGAAAGCAAAACTCGGTCTTGTATGTAAATAATCGATAACAATGAAAATGTAAAAAATGTCATAACTTCGTACCCATTGAATACATTGTCGACAATGTACGGTCGTACTGTGCGGTAGGAGAGCTCGATGGGACGATGCGACGGTATCTGGACAGTGGGCTGCTGCACATGATACTCTTCGAATTGGTCAATCGACTTCACATTGTGTATGATGGACTTGAAGGTCTGCTTGCAGAGCGGACACTCGGGCTTGACCTGTGAAAAGACAATTTTGTAATGTTAAACACTCCCATGAATGCATTCAACTCACCTTGCTCCACTCGCACAAGCACTTGAAGCAGAACTGGTGCATGCAAGAGTCGGTGAAGCATTTGTTCTTGCAGCGTCCCAGGCAAATAGCGCAATTGGGTGGGGGTGATGCCGGTCGGCCAGATGAGGATGTGGCCGCCACACTGGCACCACCATCGGCATTAGCCGTTGGTCGTTCGTCGCCCTCCGAGTCGCTGCTGCTGGACGACAAAAGTTCGGGCAGTTTGAATTGTAGTTGCGGCATTGGGGAACACTGCAAGTCCACCACTAGTCCGCCACCAGTCGTAGTTCGCATTACTATAGCATTGTCCAATACAAGGGCGGCCGCGGCCCTTTCGGCTTCCGTAAGGGTCGTGGAAGAATTTTCATTTGACATGCTTCTTTCTCCCAGCGCGCTTAGCGAGTTGGGAGCTGCTTCGGCCATTTTTTAGTGTCCAAAATTTAAAGGTAATAAGATGCTCGGCAATTCATCCAAAGCAACGTGGTTTCAATCTACTCTTATTGGAGTATGAAATGTAATATAGTGCACAAGTTATTTAATTTTTTCAAACTTTACAAATTTTCACCATTTTCATTTCAATTTCTTCTCAATTAAAATGTCTACAAGTTTTCTCAGACTCCTTGTTCACGTTCGTAAAAACTTTTGACGTTTACACCTTGCACACGCTCGTTCGTGAATTTTTGTTTTTGCTTGTCTCCCTTTTGGAAGCCGTTTCACGTTTCTTTTCAACTCATCTGATTGTGGCGTGGTGAGTATTTGTGCAAATTTCACCATGCATCTGTTCACTCATTCATAAGCGAAAAAATCGCATTTGTCCACTGCGGAATTGGTTATTTGTAATCCCCAATTGCAGTCCTAATTTCCTTCGCTTTCCTTCACTCTTTTCACTAATTTTGTTGAAGAACTTTTGTTTTAACGTTTTCGTTACTTTTTACCCCGACAAAAGCGAAATTTATTGAATTTTCCAGCACTTTTCAAGACTTCTGCGAATCGAGTTTCATTCCGTTTTTTTGTGATTTCCAGCTGCTTTGGGTAGGGATGCAAATATACATCGATATTTTAAAAAACATCGATCTATCGCCCAAATAACGATATTACAAATTTTCCAACATCGAAAAAGTAATGATGCTTCGATGTCAATACCGATTTGTATACTCCTGCGGCACAACGTTTGTAACGCCCATAAGGAGGCGTGGCCGGTAAGGAAAACTATTTATACTCTTGATCAGCATCACCTCCTGAGTCGATTAGTCCATGTCCGTCTGTCCAGACATCGACTTTAAACTTTGGGTACCTACATGTTTTTCTCTTCAAAGCTGAGATAAAGTTGGAGAATCAGCCAAATCGGGTAAAAACTAGGCGTGGCTTTCATATACGGCAAAAAAAGCGATAATTTTCAAAATTTTTGTTTTTGATGTATTTGATTGGAAATGTTTAGAAATTTACTTTTTACATGGTCCAAAACCACATATAAATTGGTCATATTGGTGTCCTGAGAACAAATTTTATTTTTGGTAAATTAGATTGAAAATTTTCAGAACGTGGCTCCAAGCCCACCTCAAAATTCGGTCTTGAGACGAATTTTTTTTTTGCTCGAAGTACTACTAAATGGATTGTACTGTGTGGCGGTATTTTAGCTTCAGCGTAGTCGAACGTAGTTCACTCTCTAGTTTTCTTTTGTTTCAGATTTTAATTTCATACAGTTATCCTTTTTATTCGCGTGATAGATTAGCCAACACCAGCAATCCATCAATGTTGGCAAGACAGAATTTCAAGGAACAAATTACTTTACATGAGGGCATATATGTAATATTTCTATATTGCCAGTATAGTGAAAGTACATTCACTGATATCAAGAGACAAAATATATGAAAAAGTACATTCGCAGTTCGGATTTCTCTGTCAAACTAATACAAAATTCAATGCTTGCTATTTCGCTCTTACAGTGAGCTCAAAACACATTGCAGAGTGTGACCAGAAGCCAAACGAAAAAATATTCCACTTCTGTTTGAAAGTGGAATATTTATATTAAACTTCAAAACTTATTTCTCGATTCGATATCAAAGGTTGTTCTCAAATCATTATACGGAAGCAAATAAACAAACAGTACAAAAAGCTGACTTCTGCGATACGTTAGTAGACTGTCGAGTAATCGCTGAAAATATACGTTTACGCTTCGTATACGGATATACGTTAACGATTTAATTAACAGTACCTTTAAAAATATTTTTCAAAATTTAGTTTTGAGAAAAATTTAAGTTATTTTACAATAACAAGATTACAACAACAACAGGAATACTTAAGCTGTATTATCGTGGTTGTTGTACAGTCGGATATGACTTTTGTTATATTTCATAACACATCAATGGGGTTTTTTACGTGGCTGCCATCCCTACCTAATTGCCAGTGTCGACTACTTTTTAAAGCAAGTGTGCAATGGGTACTTCGTATCGAATACTTTGAATTCGATAAGCGTACATTTGAACGCATCACCAGCATTTGTGTTTATAGAAAATTTGCGGCCAAAAAAGTTATTAACTTAACAGAATAACATAAAAAAGAATAGAAGATTTGTCGTAAAAAAGTTCTACAAAATTGCGTCTGAAAGTGTAGAAACGCGACAACAGAGAATGGATAGGCGAAAGAAGCGAACGTCTACCAATCAGTATATGTTGTACATAGATTTGATGGAAGCGGACCAAATTTTTGCAACAGGACGCGTGCCCAGAGATTTCGATGTCAATTATTTGCAAACCAAATGGAAGGAGCTCTCCAGCAAGCTCAACACCTGCAGCAGCGGACCAAAGTTGACGGCGGAAGAGTGGCGTAAAGTAAGTAGGAGAAGGCATTTGCATTTTACATTCACACATAACCAATTCCACCACAGCGTCTCAACGACTGGAAGAACACAACGCGCTGCAAATACAGACGCAGTCAGACGGGCGAGAAGGACATTTCACTCACATCGCTGGAGCTGAAAGCTTTGGAGTTGTTCGGCAAGCAGCCCAACGTCACAACATTGTCCGAGAAATACTCCATACAATTGAAATCGGAAAAGGAAGACCCTGACGGTGACGGCGACGACGACGAAGGGTTGGAGCAACGCACTTCTGAGTCATTACAAAAGGAACTGCAAGCAGCGGTCGAGGAAGCCATTATGGGCGATGACGAGGACGAGGAGGAGGAGCATGAAGATCACGAGGAAATACTCTCCGATCCCATTCACACGCCCTCACAACCAGTGGTTGTCACCAGCGGCGGCACGGGAGGCACAACCACCACCACATATCGAACAATTGTCGTGGAGAATACACAATACACCGACGACGATAACGATAACGACGAACAATTGGAATTCATCACCCAGCGACGTGTGCCGCTGGTGCATTCGACGCCCGCGTCGACGAACACAGTCTCTACAGTGACCACCGGCGTGCAGACCATTGGCACGTCCGGCACCACCGTTACCAAACTGATCAATGGCGATATTCCACTTAAGCGACTACGCACACAGGCGCCGAATCAGATTATCTACGAAGGTATGTCGTTTGTGAGTTTCCATTTGAAATAGAAATGAATTTGTCCGATTTCCAGTGAAAAACGCTCCCCAGTCTAAACGCAGCATCACAATACACAACAGCGCTGCACCGATCACCACGATCAACCACCACCAACAGCAGACACAGCATCCGGAATATGGCACCGCCACCAGCTCGGTAGTGAATGATGGAATAGCATCGGCGGTGGTGTCACAAGATGCACGCGAAATCGGACGCCAACTGAAGCGAATGGCCGACATCAAGGCGGAGCAGCTGAAGTTCGAAATAGCCCGATTCAAGTTCAACAATCCCGGCTTTCATTACAACTGCCCGACGTTATAGTAGACAGCGAGACCATAAGTTCAATAATGTAATGCATTGCACATATAATTCGATTCGTTTGCAAATAATAGGAGGAACCCCCTCGGAACCGCTGCAGTTGTGCAGTCAAAACATATGAAATTTGACAGTTCTTTTGAGCAACTCCCTGTTTCTGAGGTTTTTCCCACTTTAAATGAGTCCCCTTAATATTACGGAAAGCTACCTTTCCCTTCCCTTCGTATCTATTTTAAATTTATTCTTAAGTTTTTAGTTTTTATGCCTTCCTCCTTTAGTTGTCCTATCTCGGACTTTCACCGTTTTCATTTGACAAATTATTTTGTAGGCTAAGTTAAATCACGTTCAACACTAAGCAGCCATCGTATTGCAAACGCATTGCAATATCAAATAACAACAAAAGAACACTTCACCAGACACTTAAGGTCGAACGCAATTCTAATGCGTTTCGGGTCTATGTAAACAAACAAAATGTTTTGTCATTGTTTTAAATCTAAGCTAAGTCGAGTTGTAGGCAGGCGAGAATACAAAAAACACTTTGTAGTTTTTAATTTAAATTAAGCCTTAAGTTTTAGGCACCTACTGCTGTTAGTATATGGAAGAAAATTATATATTGAACACCTTTTATTTCTCAAATAAAGTTTCAATCGAAAAGTTCTGTGTGGCAATCATTGAATGGCAAAAGAAAATCAAAGGGAGCAAGTAACTTGAAATAACAAAATTAAAGTAAGAATTCATAAATGATGTGGAGCATCGACAGCTTCTCGAAGGAATTAGCAGACTGCGGTAAATTTTGACATTTTATCATTTATTGAAAAGTAGCTGTTGCATTCCAGTTTATTGAATTCCGACAGGGTTATGACGCTTTCAATACAATTTGAAAGTGTTCACATTTAATTTTAAAGCGCATTTTTTTTTCTCTGTGTAGGAGACTATTTTATTTTTTTAAAATCGATTAAAGAGACTGAGACTGACACGAGCTAGGCAAAGTCAGCCACAAATGCGTGGATGAAGTACGGAAGGATAGTTGCTTTGACGTAATTGTGTTGTGGTTATTGCTGTTGTTGTAGTTTTCTTCTTAACAATTTAAACCAAAAGGCAATTTCTGTTGCTGCTGCGCGAGCAGAACACAGAACCGGCGTAGAAATACCATTTCAACAACGACGAGTACTTGATTTTATTGGTTACAAAGTTATTGCTCTGCTGCGACTTGGGCAAGGATATACACCCAGAAAAAACAAACTAAAATCAAAAATAACCACCTCAAATCAAGTTGTTACGGTCATAATAGTCTGGTAAAGTTGAAACAAATTGAAAAAAATTGCATTTTTAAGTGTAAAATTTCATATTGAAGTATTTGTCGTTGCTTACTTCAAAAATTCCCTTTTCAATTTGAGGTTGTGATTTTTTTTTTCAATTTGAGATTGTCTATTTTATTTCAAAGTGGACGACTTTAGTTTGACGTATTTGACTTTATTTTGAGTATGATCGTAATTATTTTTAAATGCCACAAGTGGCATGAATAGAAAATCTGATGACGCTGTGAAATGATTATTGGGTTTCGTTCCGCGACTAGTTACAATAAAAAAAATAAAATTATGCGTACCTTTTTAGTAGTTGCTGTTTTTGTTTTTGATTTCCTACACTTGCCGATGGGACTTACGGCAAACATTAGCAGAGTGTCTTTGTCGAAACCCGGGTCTATGACTACTCTCATAGGTCCTTGCGCAACTTCCGGCATGTTATTTCCTGCATAAAAAAAAACTATCCGTTATTTTCCACGCATTTAAAAACTTTTTGTAAAATCGGTGAGTTTCAATAAAATTCACCAAGCCTGATAGCAAAAACGGTGAGTTTCACGAAATTCAACTGGCCTGACGGCAAAAAGGTGAGCCTGATAGTAAAAACGGTGAGTTTCAATAAAATCACCTTTGATTACAACCAAATACTCACATGAGGAAAACTTCGGAAAGTCTTTAAAAACCTTTGGTACACAGAAAAAAAAAACGTCGGTAAAACTAACCGAAAAAAATTGTTAATGTACAACTTTTCAAAATGTATGAAAATTGTAAATTTTTTACCGAGCTGGTAGATTGGACTAACCGAAAAAAAATTGCTAAAATAAATTTTCAAAATTCGACAGAAAATAGTTCCAATAATCGAAAAAGTTGTTGTTGTTGTAAGTTCTTCAATTGTTGGTTAAATGTGAATTTTTCACAAATTTACTGAAAAATTTACAATTTACAATTTACAACCGACATTGGAGGGTTGGAGCGTTTTTAACCCTCTTTTTCGGTTAGATCTACCGACTTTTTTTTTTGTGTAGGTACTATTAAATGAAATAAGTGTTTAATTTCAAGGGCAAATCCTTGATCCGAGTGGGAGTCAAAATTGTTTTGTAGAGTATTTGACAAAGTCCATATGATTGCTTAGGATTTGTCGCCTTTTTTATGTTGTAAAAGTTACTTTGCAAGTATTCTAAGTTTCATATGTCAAAGTGACATCAAATCAGTACAGAGAGTAAATTATTTGACACTTTCCCCCCCGTGTACTTCAGCATAAAAGGAATTGAAATTAATTTTCATTCCCAAAAGAGTCATTTCAACTTTAAATAGTTTTTATAAAAGTTAGCCACTTTTGTGTTTAGTGACTGACCAATCTTTCAATTCGACTTTTTTATAAATCGATTTCAAATAAACTCAAATCTGCCGTTAAGTTTTGCTAATGGACATTATCCATACAGGCTCTTCTTTGAAATGCGCTGAAAAAAATTGCCAACACAAAAAAAAACAGGAAAAAAAATAAAAAAAAAGACTCATAAAGCTTAAATTTGAACTTGAGCCTTGCAACGGTTTACTGATGCTTTATTATGTTTGAACCTCATATGTTTGTGGCTGCTGTTGCAATTGTTGTTGTTGTTGTAGTTTTTGTTGCTCTTTGAAATGACTTGAATGCCTTCGACACTTTATAACTGTCAGCCCTGCGGCCAGTGCACTAGCTGAAATGAAACAACGGTTATGCGGCAATGTTCGGTGTTCGGCCACCAGCAACAGCAAGTGTTTGTTGGCGGTACTGGTGGTGGTGGTGGATGGTGCCCCACAACAGTGCCTCACATCACAAGTCACAATTGATCATAACGCAACGCCACACGGATACATAAATTATCCCATGCCAGGAGCCTCTAACGTTAACATTGAGCGGAGTGTAAAATGGCATCACTTGTGATGAGACAGTGTGATGTGATTCGCAGGTTTTCCTCGGTGATTAGTGGCCCAGAGTGTGCCTAATGGTGGGTGGGTGGTTCAATGTTTCGAGCAAAATTCGGGCAATATTAATTGAGTGTTTTGAACTTCATTATCCAAATTATGTTCTCAAATTTCTGTCATATCACGTTGGAATACCGCCACTAAGAGAGTGAAAACACTGCAGGCAAAAGTTATAAAAAAAAATGCAAATTTTCTTAAAATACTAAAAATCCAAATATGATCCTTTGGAGGCTGGTAGTGATGGTGATGACAAGGCGCATTGGCATCGAGCACCTAACACCAGAAAGGGCAGCTGCTTCAATCTTCATATGAAAGCAACAACATACAACAACAGCAATTCAACACACAAATGCGCTCAAGAACTGTGACCCAAGGCGGGTGTAAAATTACAACAAATTCGCCAATGAAAAAGAAAACAAAAAATACAAACGCGATCGATGGACTTTTCCGATCGCAACTGGTCACAACAAAAACAACAACAACAACAACAGCAGCAGCCACATCAACATATGCTGGGAAACTCAACTCTCGGCCGCAACTCAAAGTGCAAAAGTTTTATGCCAGCGATTATTACGCTTGATCTCCAGGGTCAATTGATGTTTGCGATGACGACTACGGTAACACAGCAACAACAAATCGTCGCAATTCTGTTGCCGATGTTGATGTGTTGATGCTCTTCACTCGCTGCTGCTGCTGCTGCTGCACCATGACCACAGCAATTTTCTTTGGAATTTTAAGCAGTTTGGTACTTTTTTTTCTCTCTTTCGGTCTTCTCCTTTTTCAATGTCTGCAACATCATCGTCGTCGTCGTCATCTGTAATAACATTTTTGTTAACCAAAAATTGCATTTCTTTTTGGCTTGCGGCTGAATGAGAACAAAAATTTAGATTTTCACAGCACATTTAAGACGATTTCTGCTGGTTCCTTTCGATATATCACTGTGATATTTTTCTGGAACATATATTTTCTAAGCTTTTTTTGTTGTTGTTGTTGCTTCGCTTTCATGTCTTTGGCTCAAGGGCTTTTTGGCAATTTGCTGTCATGCTGGAAATTTGTGAATTTCATTCTCCTGTCCGACTCGGTTGGATATTGTTTGGTTCTCATGGTGGTTCTTCATGGTGAAATTGTTATTACCTACCAAATGTTTTTTGTGGTGGTACTTTGTGTGGAATTGCTCTGAGCACTTAATAAAGAAATTATGATAATTCATTGTTTATACGTATTTAGGTTGGGAAAAACCGTTTTTGATGCTCAATATTTGTCAAAAAATGCCAAATGGGAAAACATATAAATTCTCTCCCAAAAGAAAATACTTGTAATTATTGAAAAGCGTGCAGAAATAAACTTCACCGAGATTGAGTTCGACTTTTTAGCTTAAAAAGTCATAAAATGGTCTATTGGACAAATGACAAATGAGCTCCAGATAAAATATACCACCGTGGATAGGAAAACTGCTACAAGGAAACACATGTCATGTAATTAAATTTTAAAGGCATTTGAGACATTCAAATCGAGACATCTTCCCTTTTTTAATTCGAAAAATATGGGTTTGTTCAGCTAAGATCTAATAATAAATACTCAAGCGGAGCTAAAAAAAAATCAGAATCCGGCTGATGTGTTGTCGTAGCTTGTATATGGAAACTATATTAGTTTCGCTTATGACGTGAGGGATTCAACGGTTTTAATAAGTTTCTAGCTAGAATGTTTGGGAGTATTCAGGTCTCTGTGGATGTTAGTGTTTCTATAAGAAAGGGGCTCTGACAATTTGTCGCTAAATTTTAGATTGGGCTCTCTGGAGTTTTTCCACATTCGAGGGAGACCCAGTGCCCCAGAGCTCAATTAAGGGTTTTATTATTTTTTTTTTATATCTGGACTTTGTATGTGAGATTTAACTTTGACACTCCTGAGATTAGCCAATTTAGTTGCAATTGTTTTAGTTTAATCTGAGTAAATTTAGATTGAATCTGCATGCTGGGCACTTCTGCCCCTTCTTAGGGCGAAGGTTAAGTGACAGCTTTTGGATTCGTTGACTTTGATTTTCCATCGTGATAGCCAATTACATAGAGTGTGTCTAAATATTTTTGCACGCGTCAGGTTTTGAGTGAGAGCATAGGTCGGCAGTGTCATCAGCAAAAGTCGATGTGAGAGTTTCTATCACATTTGAGCATAGCTGCAGTATAGAGAATATATAACAGGGGCGCGAGGACACTTCCTTGTGGTACTTCAGCAAGTATTTTCGAGAGACAAAACTTTTCGAAAATGTTAAATTGACAGCAAAAACTGTTTATCCGTTTTAACAGTTTTCGCTGTAAATTTAACAATTTTTAGACAGTCGGGTGGTTTTTACCGGCGAAACTGTTATTTTTTCTCGCGGTGTACAAATTTTCTATTCGTGAGATAGTTTCTAAGCAGGCAGTACATATTACCGGAAACAATATGTTATAGTTTGTAGATTCCTTCGTGCCAGACTTTATCGAAGGCGAATTGCACATATATTTTATTCATATTGGGTCCCGAATCGATTTTCAGCTTTTGGATCATCTCGACATTCACACCTTATATATAAGTAACTAGCTGTGTCCGACCCGCTTTGCTGGGACTAAAAAACTTTCATAATTCCATTGCTAAGCTAATTTTTTCCATAAGCAAATTTTTTCCCTGAAACCGAAAAGTAAAACTTTCACCGAAGTTGGAACCCGCAGATATGGTAACATTGTTTGGGTAACACTTCGTAGATGAGCAACCGCAACCAAGTAAATTGTTGATCATATGGTATTTGCTATAAAAAGATAGTTACTGTGAAAATGTGAGAGAAATACTTATTTTCGAACTTGTGGGCGGTAAAATCACCAATATTAAAAGTTGTTCATCTTTTCACCACGGCGGTGCCAGAAACATCTAACCGCGGTGTCACGTGTTGTGTATGCAACAAACATCTCACCACGGCGCCACGTATAATCTATGGATCTGATCTATGCTAACTGAAAAATAAATTATGGTAACCCCAGAAAGTATGCAATGGTGTCCGGCAGTACTTGCATTAATAACGATGATCCTGAAGGCACGCAAGCCTTTCGCTTACAAATATATGAAGGCGACCCAGAACTATGCAGTGAATTGGCTATTTTCACTCTTTTCCGGGTGAATTTTCCGGGTTTTCTTGACCGACATAGAATCGTACCACCAAGACGAATGCAACACAAAAGAAATTATCCAAATCGGGTGCTCCGTTGATTTCTGAAGCGATGAGTAACACATTTCGCGACTTTGTTTTATATATATAGATATATAGATATACAAAAGAAAATAAAGGAAATTTGTGGGTTTTTTTTGTGGAAGAGGCCCGGATTGTTATTTAAAAATAAATGTTGCTAGAACAAATTTGAAAATGTTTATTCAACAAATATTAAAATTATCATGTGGACATGTGACCTTTAGTTGTACGTATTATATGATATTAGATACGAAGCAAAATTTCAGATAATTTTGTCAATTTTTTGAGTTTTATTTCAGTTTGAAACTAGTCAAAAGTTGTAACCGTCTTAACAGTCCACGCCTTTTGTAATCAATAATTTCAGTTCAATCACAATACGATCTTCTCTAATCGCTAGACATTCATAAACTTTAAGTAGCTCTTGGTTTACAAGCACATCTTGATATTGCTTCATTAAAATACATTTAGAGTTTTCTGTATTGGCTTAGAAGAGATTTTGAATTAATTAAGATGAAGATTCTTAATTGTATTCTTTGGCTCATTGTCATTTTGATAATCTAAATTGGGTTGATTTAATGCTCCAAAAAGGTGATGATATCATGTTGCAGCATTATGAAATGTTATAATAATAGTATTACTATTGCCTACTAATTGCGATGGCATTCCGATTGTAATATTTTATCGTTTGATTTTGTTTATAGGGGGATTGAGCCTTTTCAATCCTCTAGATGGTTGGCGAGAGTTTTGCGATTAACTTTATAAAACAACACGTTTCGTTTCTTCATGTGGTTATTCAAAAAGTAAGGTTTTATTTTTGATGGTTATTCATTGGTAACAGGTTGTAACTCAGTTAACGATTACTGATTAGTGACATTGATTCAGTGTTGCCGTGACATAACTCTGGTACTTGTGTGCAGGGTATAATAATAGTAGTGATTAATAAAATAAGAATAAAAGAAATATAATTGTAATATTATTTCTGATTCTCAACAGATTTGTTATGGCATTTTCTAATCACGTACCTTTGATCAGTCAATATCAGTTCGACGGCCTTCTTGACATCATATAAATTTAACACATTCAATGTTAATTTCATTACAAAATTTCATAGTCAAATTTGATTTTTCATTTTATGAATATTTCTTTAATCAGTTGTAGTTAGGGTTGCCACACGGTCTGGATTCGTCTGGATTGTCCAGATTTTTTGTCATGTGTCCATAGTCCAGTTTTTCAATAATTTGTCCAGACAAAATGATATTTCTCAGTAAAAAAAACTAAAATAAGTCAGAAAACCTAATAGCGTTTTCGTTTTTATTATAAAGATATAATTTTCTGTCAAATAGTTTCATTTTTTTCAATGAGTTTTTAGCCATTTAAATAACTTAAGTTCCTCACCTTAAGTAGAATGATGGCTGATTTCATAAAATCTGAAATATTTCTGCGGCCAAAGACAATATCCTCTTAAGTAATTAAGCATGAATTGAATAAGACTGTATACGTCATTCTAAACATTTTTCGAAGAGGTTTCTGAATTTCTAATATTTGTGGAGGTACACCACACCACACAACCTTTTTTGAAAAAGTAGACCATTTTGAAATTTTGTTTCGACTTAAGTGCTTATTGCTTTCGACCACAAAACTGTCAGACTAAACTATAAAACTGTAAAGAGTTTTACACATTTTTAAAAACAGTAAATTGTTACAAGCTACAAAATATTTGTGGGAAGAATAGAATTGTACTGTTTTTAAACTGAAGTGTAAAGCTTTCAACGTCTTTCGGAACTGAGAAAGAAAAATTTACAGGTCTTTTCTGGCGCGGGACAAAAGCTAAAATGTTGCATGCCAATGAGAAGGTAATAAAGGCGGTTACAAACTTCTTACCGATAGAATAGACTTGTAAAGGTGTTTTTTTTGCATAATAAGCTATGTAATTTAATTGTTTTTTTTTAATGTGAGGAGGTACCAATGTATATTCTTGCATATTGCTATCCAATTCCTACTTTAATATGCCATTAAAATAAAAAAAATTTCCGATTTTTTCTTTGAATGTCCAGTTGAAAATGGAAAAGTCCAGATATTTTTTTTCAAAATCCAGACGAAAATCATTTTGCATGTGGCAACCCTAGTTGTAGTTTCCAATAGCGAATGAAACCTAAGACCTTCAATCACGGCCACCCATTAGCAACTGATCATATCCCCACGATATGCAGCACTTGTGTGCGTATTAACTGGGTACGTTGATTACTTAGTTACTAACAAAAAACAAATTCCCCAACGAACGATTGGAGTAAATGTAATTTTCGAAATAGTAAAATTGCCGCAATTCAATTGCTGATATTAAAAAATTTGTAGGCCATAAAGGAACAACCGCTATGGGGCAAGTACACAAAAGTATAGCCATTCGTATTCTTACTCGCGATGGCATAATAATCCTCTCGAATCGAGCACACTTCGAGTACGAATGATCGTATATGGCGTGGCGAGGGATATCATTTTCAGGCATTTTCGCTATTTTTGGTATAATTGATATCCCTAAGTAATTGCGTTGGTCCATGCGAGACGCCAGCAGATACGTTCGTTCATTTGCTGTCCCTAACGCAATCCCTCAGCATTGCAGTCGCAGACAGACAGACTGAAGTGCGCTCAAGTCGCCAGTCATCATATCGCATCAACATGATCGTCATTTTAATGTTAACAATTTGTGTATCGATTGGTGAAGCGATTGGGTATCATATCATCATATTGGACGACGGGTGCTACTACATACTACCATCACCGGCATACTCAGTTGCCGCTGGCACTACAAAATGGGAAGAAAAATAAAATGAAGAACTTCTTCCGAGGCAGTTCTTCTTTATTTCCTTTTCTTATTTTTTTGAAATTTTAATGAAGTAAAAACTGCAACGAATTGAGTTACAGCATGTCGCTGCTTTGGACAGTCGATCAGTCGACGTATGCTGTATGCGCACTTAAGTTCTTTCTTCCGTGTCTGGACGTGTACTGTCGGTGTGTACGCCTATTGCTCCAACAAACCCTTCAATGTCGTGTTGTGTGCAGGGCCCCAACCAACGATCGATGCGACCGTTGCAATCCATGCGGCATAATAACAATTTAAATGCACTCTCTTGCTAACATTGTTGTTAAATATTGTTTATAAATCAAATGTCGTCGTCGCGTCGTCGTCATCGTCGTCTTTGCTAGGATCTCTGATCAGATCGAATCGCCTGATCGTGTCGATGTTTTGCCTGAATGACACGTTCGACTCTCCAGCCGATGATCTCCAGCGGTGTGGCAATTTTTTCCTTCTTCTTCTTCTTTGAATTTTGTTCTGCTTTTGCGATTTGCGCTGTCTTTTATGTTCGCCACAACGTTGTGATAGTTTCGTTTGATGTCGCCACGCAGGGTCACAGCCGCCAGAACGGCCAACCTGCCGTTTATAGGCAATTAGAGATGGTTTTTGTTTTAGTTGCCCTATTACAAGATACAGCGACCATAGCTACAAATCAAAGCATCAATTAGTGCGTGTTTTGTGGCATGAACGAGTCGAGTCGCCTTGTCTATCCGTTGCATGTTGTGCGCATTTGCATACATTGTCATATGTGAGATTGGCGTCGTGGCGGCAATTAAAGAACAACTCCGGCAAAAGGATATGCCCGGGGCCATATTGATCGTAATATGTAATGTCAAAACCAGAACTAATTGCTCGGTGATGTTGATGTACATCAAATTACCGTGATGAACCTTAAACGATAGACTTCGGCTTACTGCCGTAGGAATAGGCAAGTCCAACCAGTTTGTGGCTTGAAATTCCCTTTTGGTATTTGTTTTAACAATCCAATTTCCTAGTGCATCCACAAATAAACTATTCGTTGGAAAAACTCAGGCAAAACCTATGCAAATTGTAAAACAATTTCTAACTGTAATTTTGTCTGTCCAACTAACGCCGAAAAGAAGAAGAGACTACTTGTGAAATTTGCTTGAGAAGCATATAACAAACTACCAAGTACACTCTGGGGGGAAAAAGTTTGTAAATATGCTAATGTAATCTCGCATTCCTTTGCTCTCTCTCGCTCATTGATACCCAATCTAGCACATTATACAGCTCTAGAGTTTTCTTAAGTATTCATTTAGAACAAATTAGAAAAATTCTACTTAAATTTTGTGTCATTTCCACTACGTTACATGCTCATATCGTTGCCATTTCGTTCACATTTTTGTAATAATAGTAAAAATAATAATAGTAAAAACCGAATACTCGACTAAATAACCGAATACTCGACTATGGTTCTATGATTATTTTGGTTATCGGTGAATACCGACTGATATATTGTACATAAGTAATTGGTATTTTATGATTAGTACTTGATATTCCATTGTTAGTAAACAGTTTCCACTTACTAGTAATCGATAATCGATTGTTAGTAATCGTTATTCGATAATTAGTAATCGATATTCGATGGAATAGTTTTATTTCCATTTCGTTCCAAAAAAATACCTACAGATTTATCGACACTGGAACATTGTGGAATTGAACGACCTGACAGTGCCTATGTCCAAGATTTATTTGTTGGCTGTAACCATTGCTGCTCCTGTTGTGAGCTATAAGCAACGTTACAGATGCTATAGCGGTCGCGCATGGGCAGAAGCAGCGGCAACATCATCAAAATCGACACAATCCGCACAAATGACGAACTGTGCCGGCAACTGTTGAGCATCTTTCACTCACAGCGCCGTCTGGCAAACTATTTTTTTTTTGCTCTGTTAACTAAGGCTGTAGTCGCTCCTGCGCATTCGATGATTGAAATTGTCGAAATGCAGCTGATGTACGCTGACTGATAGTGGCTGTGGGGAGAAGACGATGCTGCATGACCCCTTCGCTTATAAATAAAAAGAAAATAAATTTGAGAAAAAAAAAAAAAATGTTTGTTCAATTGTTGCAACAACAACCACAAGAACAGCACAACGTCAACGGTTGCCCGTCATCAGTACGTGCAGCTCGTCATGGGCAATTTAAGGTAGAATTTTTGTATGCTCCACAATGGACAGACAGACAGACAGACAGACGGACAGAAGATAGCAGAAGGCTGCACCATATACATATACAAAATAGTTATACTTTACGAACTAAGCAAATAGTATCGATGCGGATAATTGCCAACAACAACAACAACAAGAACAACAATCGCAGAAACATCAACAATTTCGCTTTATAGCAACAACATGGAAATTTGTTCAATTCCTTGTTTGCTGTTGTTTGATTTGATTTGGATTTGAATTGGGATTTGATTTTTTCCTGTCTCTCCCTCTCTTTGATGCTAAAATTTATTATTGCTATCGATGTTGCTGGTTGCAGTTACTGTGTGAACAAAACATTTCCTCTTACGAGCAGAAGAAGTAGAAGATCGCTTCGGTGCGGGCGGTGAGGTGGCAGGCACACTGTATCGGTTCGCTTGTTTATTTCGCAATCCACGTGAACTTGCGCCAAATCAAGAACAGTTTCTTGACCTTAGGGAATTGCTGAGCGGAGGTGAGCGAGCGCGCGCGCGCGCGCGTAAATCGTTGCTGGAAAATGTGTAACTGCACATGCGCCGAGTTATTTCGTTATTTCGTTTGCCCGGCTCAAGGTGGGTACCTATACCGTACCGTAGAAATGACTCGAAATGCTCGATTGACGGTAATTGGTTGACGTTTGTCTTATTTGAATTCGTTTGTGGCTCTTGTCTATTGTGTGGCGCTTCGAGTTCCGTTCGGTTCTCATGGCAGAACTTTAATTTAAATGAGTTTCTGGAATTGTGTGGAAATTATATTCCAGGAAATGATGTTTTGTGAATGTGAACTACTACTGCCAGTTCATTTCAGCAGAAAAGGGAAGAGCCAATCAAAGCTCATTAAATTGATTAACATTTCGCCTGGGACAATTGCCTCGCCTAACACATCGTTGTGTTGGGCGAGCAATTTTATAATTTCCCAGCTGGTGATGACTAGAGACTGCGGCACTTTAGCCTCTCTTCAGCTAAGCATAAATTAAAGGACCTAACTTCTTTCGAAATCAATTGGAAATTTTTTAATTCTTTCAGTTTAATTTAAAATTAAAATTTAAAAAAATGTAAAAAATGAAAACTCCTAGATTGCACCGCCTCGATACCATTAGCACCAACGCAACTCATCAATTTCCCCTGCTGGTGGTGATCAACTACACATTACAGCTTTAGCAGACTTTGCGTTCATAATTCGCAGCCTCCTCAACAGATTGAAACCGAAACTGATGCGTAGTTTAAGGCGATTTGCACAACTTAAGCCAACGATATGCAAGCCATATCACACACACATAAAGAGCAACCAAATTCAGCATGAAGCGATTTAGCACGCATTTCCACTCAGACGCAGTCAAACAAAAGCGAAAGAAAAGAAAAATAAACAACAGCAAGAAGAAGAAGAAGAACAACTTAACAGGAAAAAAAACGCACAAGTGCAATAAGCGAAAATACGCGAAATGCGGCCCCGAGGTTAGAAGATCCATCGCAGCATCGCAGCAGCAGCAGCAGCAACAATAAGAACAACAACCAGATTAACATACACCAACAGAGAGCGCGCAGCTGTTGTTGGGGCCTATAATGCTTCCTGGTGCAATAACTGTAGCAAATGGCAAGTAGACATGAACTATGAGGATGCAAAGCCAAACTCAAGTGTAGGAGTTGCCATAAAAAGTTGTGTTGGTTCCATTTGTTTGTTTGGAGCATCAAATGCAAACACAAACACAAACACAGACACAGCAAACACACCGAACGCAACAACAACAGGAACCGATTACTCGAAATAAATTGCCAATTTGATGAGAAGCGAACCGATTATTGCTGTAAACTAATTTCAATGTGCTGTGTGTGCTGCCAAGATTAATGCAAGCAGCCGCAACCGACACACAGCCCTTTTAGCATTTTCCAACTTGATTAATTGTGTTAACGTCATAAACGTGATGATATCGTAATGTGCGCATATTATTCATAACGCTGGAGGTTTTTTCTTTTTTTTTTTTTGTTCGGCCGCTATGAATTATGGTGTAGAAATTATTTTGCATACGATATGAAGGCAGTGCCGTTTTGGCCAGTCAGGAAGATGCAGAACAACTAGAAGCATGCGGCAACCGCATAAGCTGCGATAATGGCTCCCAAAGAACAAGTAAAAGTAATTTAAATAATGTCAATTCCAGGATAAGATTGAAAGGCTTGAACAATAATCCCGTCCGTCTATTACTTACACTCGAATCGAAAGACTTAGGGAGCAAAATGGAATTATTTTTCAGAAATTATATTCACTTCCTACTTTCAAATACAAAATGATTCTAAGGAGAAATAAATTAATCTTCCGCATACTCTCACATGCGCCAAATTATGCCAGACGTAAGCGTTTCTTGCCAAAAATGTTTGCAAACGAAATATTCACTTGGAAATATACGCTTGCAAAGCCATTTAACGTTATATGTATCTACAATAGTGCTAAAGACTCCAGAATAGCGATTGTAGTTTTTTTCTTTCTTTATTTTTCGTTACCACAATTCACATTACAGCATTTTCATTAACTGTTTTTGTAGTTTCAACGATTTGTACGTTCGTAAATTGCTTACCATTTGTGTATTGGCAGCATTTGAAGTGTTATTGTCTTAAGACAATTATGGGCAAATCGAGTTGTATTGACGCGTTAATTGTTGCAATTTCGTTTTCGAATGAAAGCTGTTTTGTTCGCCAGCTACTCGTACACCAGTCGGAAATGTGTAGCAAAATGTTTGCACACAATGCTTGCTGAAATCATGTGTAATAGGAATCAATTAAGTAAAAATTAGTCACGATATTGATCCATTAAGGAGAAGTCAATAATCAAGAATTCTTAATCATAACTTATGATCATAAGTACTTTAAAAAAGGGGAAAATCATAGTTTGTGATTTGTGTTTGCTTGATTTGTTTCAATTAAACATGAAATATTATTTCCCCTTTTAACATATTCAATGATCAGCAGGAATAAATTGGGCAAATAAAAACCATAAATTATGATTAATATTTCATAATTTTAGGATTAGGTGAGAATAAATGAGTGGTTCAGTTATTTGAGCCCATATTTATAATTAAATAAATAAAATTTTTTTTGCTAAAGTTTTTTTTGATTTATTTATTTAATTTTAATGTGTAATAACTTTTTCACAAATTCAGTTTTCCCGGAATTCGAACCGACATCCTCTGTAGTCCGGACGCTTAATCGATTCATCAACCCTGGCATTAATGTAAAAGCGTATAAATGTATTGTATATGGCTCAGTAAATCATGAAAATCAACCAAGTTACTCATACTTCATGCGAACACGTGCAGTTGAATGACTTCATGACGTCAAGAACAGTAAAAAAAGTCCAAAAATTCATAAACCTTAACCACAATGTAATCACAATCAACATGCATAGTTTATGTACGTAATTGTATAATTTGTGACTAATATTCATAATTAGTGATTGTATTTTGTAATTAAGTAACCATAATTTTATGAACTCCACAATCGTAAATCATGAGCCAACATTTCTCTCCGTGTTCTCAGTTTACTAAATAGTTAATGGTATGTCAGCAGTTCTAAACCCAAATCCAGCTCTGTGGTTGAGTTTAATGGGTTCAAATCGACTCTTGGGGGAGCACAATTTGATATTAGATGCTTCATGAATATTCACAATAATTGTCTGCCGAAGTAGGCTCGACACTCATAATCTGGATTTAACCGGTATACTAACTACTAATAACTTTCTTTGGGTGTGCTATTCGGTTGATTTAATACTAATTTATGGTGTTTTGCAATTATATGAAATTAAACGCACCTGTGCTAGCGAGGGGTGTGGCTTTTAAGTGAGCTGGTTTGTTGCTTAAGTCTTTTGTTTTGTGTTTTTTTCCTACATTAATTCGATAATTTCATACTTTCATTTAGATAGAGTGAAGCCATATCTGTATTCATTAATTAGAAGAAATTTGTGTAGTGGTGTTATAATCCACAACACACATATGACATGCTCAGAGAAAAAGAGCGATGAAATGTACTGACGTTCCATACATTTTATCGTTTTTTTATTCTGAGCGTGTCATATGTAATTACAAACTATTTTGTAAATAAAGACATTTAGAAACTGAACTTCAATATTACTGATTTTAGACCAACAGGGAGTTTTTTTGAAAGCAAAGTGTTGCATACAGATTCTCACAAATTGAGCAAACACAACGATAGATGGGCTACGTCTTATGAAGAGACAAAATGCCATCAAAAATATGCTTAAGAAATACTTAAAGAAACTATTTTTGCGTCAGTTCGTGAAGGTGGCAGAGTGGAATCATAGACAGGTGCCGACAGATAGAAATAATTCTTTAATACAATTTATTAAACATTTTTACTAATATTTCAGTTTTTATCCGGTTGTGCTCACTTACATACAGCCCAACCGGAATAATATTCAACATATGAAATTGAGAAAAACTTAGTTTTAATTGTCTTTATTGGGCAGATACTGGCTTCGTTCAAAAAAATCGAATTGACCCCTGAAAGCCTTTGAAAGCCTTCTGCCTTATGTTCCTGAAATTGATTATTCACGTGGTCCTGATCACAATAGTATCATTGGTTTTTGTCCCTTTCATCGATGGAGTAATTTCGGTTCACACAGAGTTTATCGAATGGAGAGGATTCAAGTTTCCTTGCCACTTCGGCCACATTGCGCCTATTGTGACAATGGCATGTTATTTTGAATTTATATTTTGAACTCTCAGATCTAATTCCCTTTAGTTACTTACCTTCGCAGGAAATGCCAAAGAAAAAACGTTTCTCTTTTTTTTATAATTTTCAAAATGTTCACTGACAAATTTTATTGGACACAAAATACTAAAATGCATATTAATGCCTAAAATGGTAACAATTTGTTACATTAAATTAATTACTACCAGAAAATAAAAAGAATTGAAAAAATTATAATAAAAATAAAGTACAAGTATGTTAAACAATAAGAATAAATTTACACACAACAGTTATCATATGAGGAGAAGTTGAAACATTTCAATTAAATTCATTGATTTTACACACATGTATATATATATTTTTACATATGTTTTTTTGTGTATATTGCTTGCACATTATGTATTTTATGTATTCTATAATAAGTATATAATGCAGCGGCAGTATGATTTATATATGATTTTGTATCAATTAGTATCGATTTGTATAGGTTTCAAATAAAATCTATTGAATATTTCACTATTTCTCTCAGTTTATTAAGTGAAACGTATTTTGTCTTTAAGTTCATCTTAACTATGAGTCGAGTGGTTTTTACTTTTTTATAATTTTTTATTGATTTGACTGAAAACAAATTACAAACTAACAATTAAAATAATTATTGAGTTGGAAATAAGCTCTATTTAATATACGAAGAAAATACATACATACCTACTATATGAACTAAAATTTAGCATACAAAAAGCGTAGCAAAAAGTAATACGTCGAATGAGGAAATAGATTTACTTCTGATTAAAGGTGATGTGGAATTTATTTTCGACAATTCTTCAATTCTTGCAGTATTTTCTACTACTTTTTTTCGGAACCTACTTTTTTTGTTACTACCTTTTTTTTTTGCTACTAATTTTTCCCCAATTTGAAATCATTTTTGCTACAGCTCTTTGTTTTTATTTTTTTCTTGCTTTAATTTAAACATAAAATTAAAATCACAATTTCATAGACTTGATGTGGTTTTTAATGCATTTTTTCGTTTTCGTTTTTGTTTACTTTTTTTGTATATTTGCTTTTTTTTATTTCATTAGTTTGTTAAATTATGTATTTGCTACTATTTGAATTTTGATGCGTTGATAAACTTCAAAACCAGTCTATAATAAAGTATTAGACTCTGCCTGAAGTTCGTTTTGCTCTTAATGCCTTTGCTATGGTAGTCATAACACTCGATTTGTTACTATTTGGAAAAAAACGTACTATATTTTAAGGACAATATCCAAAATCAAATATTTCGAAAATATTTTGTTGGAATTTTTTGTAGTTTGTTGTAGATTTCTAAACTTTTTAGCATACAAAATTTTGGGTAGGGACTACAGGGCCGAAAGGGGAAAATTTTGTGTAAAAAAGGCACAATCAAATAGGTTAAAGCTTCTGAATCAACAATTCGTTATCAGTGATCGTATAAAGGGAGTGGTTAAAATTTAGAAATTGTTGACATTTCGTTGGATAGTAAAAAAAGTTTGTAATTGGAATTTTTGTTTTTGGTGATTTAAGTTAATGCGATATAATTTAATGTGGATTTTTCGATAAATTTCAAGTGAATATTGTATGAATTTATTTTCGTTCTAAATCTCTGCGTTTGGATATGTGCGCTGAATTAAAAGCTGAAACGAAATGAAAGAAAAGAAAAAAACATGAAATTTTGGTTTTACTTCAAGTTAGCAGCAGTATGACAATGACAAGTCCTGTAACCTCCTATTTAAGATACATAACAACTACAATGACTCACAAGAAAACCGTTGTCATATTTTTGTCACTGTCAGGCTTGCTAAAATAAGGGTGTAAAGGATTATTTTAAAAATTAATTAAATTTTTTTCGCCTTATAGATTACTTTAGGCAAACTAATCCCCTTCAATATGAAATTTTACGCTTTTATTGCACAGTGAAAAAAAAAATATCGCAAAAGAACAGGCGCGGCATTTCACTATAATCGAAAAAGGAAAAAAAACGAAAGACTTAAGACACGAACTCTACGAAAAATAATTGAAATTCCTACCAAATTGTACTTAAAAAACTTTAAAAACTAAATCAAAACCTGATGCGCTCCAAAAGCAAAAAACAAACAAACAAAATAAATAAATAACCAAGCAAACAATCAGACAAACAAAGCGACACTACACGAAACGACAAACGTCAACGAAGAAAAAAAAAAGAAGAAAAAATTCGGTTAGGAAATTGAAAAATGCCACAGACTCCGGAGCGAAGAAAGCAGACGAAACCAAGTCGGGACAACTAGGCACGATTCAATTTGCAAATTGCAATATTCTAAGCCAGTGCCAGTGCAACCCTGTGCACAATTGCCAAATACCCACCGTCTCCCGCTCTTCCTGTACACAAATAGTTTTGCATAATTATATGCCGAGTTGTGAAGACGTTTTGTGTTTGGTTTGTTGCCTTGCCATTACCATTACCATTGTTGTGGCTGTTGGATTTCGTTTTACTTTTGTATAGACTTTTTTTTCTTTCCTTTTTAATTTAAATGGCAAATACATTCAAGAGCAATTTCCCATTGGCAATTGGCAACGACATGAATTTAATTAGTTTGGAAAAGTGCCATTGAATTTCGGACAATCGCACGCGGTCCATGTGCGCATAATTGCGTGATTTATATCACGCTTTGCGCTAATTTTAATTGGTTGGACTGACAATTTATGCATTATTTGAATGGTTTGCTCTTCCCATTGCGTTTCGTTTTTATATCATTTGCCATTTAGTTTTTGTAATTATTTTTAGTAATAAGTTCTGCTTTGTGTGTCCAACTCACCTTAAGATTAATCACTAAAATTCCACTAAACACTAAAAGCATGATGGCAACATTCATCATTCACATCACGATTGCGTTAGTGACAGCATTTCGAGTGGCCCTCTGCCATCTACCACCGCGACGACCGCGCTCGTACTGACTACAAATACAGCGTGGCCTGTTGGCGATGATCGAAATGATGAATGTACAGTTTCTTCTTCGACTTCTCTTTGGATGGCCGCAGATCCCAGACTAAATTCGACAGACTGCGCGGACGCGATAGGCGACGCGTCTTCTTTTCGGGCAGCTTATTTGAATCGCCCGAAGTGCGTCCACCGCTGCGCGACGAATCCAGAGTGCCTTCGCGCGGATTGTGATGGACGACACCGCCGCCGCAACCGCCGCCACCAGTGGTGCTGGAGCTTTTGCTCAGCGACGGATTGTGCGGTGAGTGGGCGTGCGAATTAATGATGCTGTTACACTTGAGTACCACATCGGGTGGCACGGTTTGTCCTTTGGGATTTGTTGAGATCGGCGGTGTGATGGAGTTGCTGTCAGGCGTCAATTGCAAACTGCTGAGACTCTTGTACCTGAAAATAGCAAGAGGAGGTGGTGGGAGAGGAGAGAAGGGGTTTAGAACAAATCCATTAGTAAAATGATTACGATTTTTCCCTTGCAATTTCATAATTTCCAAACGCCAACGATTTCCACTCACCTGATATGAAAGAGTGGCGACTGTGGTTCCAAGCCGCAATCCTTGCTCAATATGCCCGCACTCAGCGGCACATTGCCATTCAAAGGCTGGTGATTGTTCGGTGTCAGCACCTTACCAACACCACCGCCCGTCGCACCATGATGGTGATGGTGATGTGCGGCCGCGGCTGCTGCCACCGAGGCGCTCACCACCGCTGCCGCAGCGCCCGCATGGGGATGATGGTGGTGATGACTGAGGCCATTGCCGCCGCCAATGGAATTGCCATTGCTGCTGCTGCCCGCACTGTGTGTGTTCTTTAGGTAAAGCTTTGGTAGTGTCGGTCGTTGACGTTTCTCGGGCAGCTTCTTGCCCGGTATGGTCTCAATGGGTGGCGGCACTGGCTTAATGTCCTCCTGTATATGGCTGTGATGGTAGTGATTCACCACCGCTGACTGATGGTGGTGACCGCTGTGGGCGTGTGGATGCGAATGGGTGATGTGGGCATGGGCGTGCGAGTGACTCTGGTGATGATGGTGGTGATGATTGCTGTGGCTGCTGCTGTTGTGACTGCTGTTTGTGTTGGTATGCTTATTCGATTCTAGACTACTGTAGTTGTTGTTGTTGTTATTGTGGTTAGTATTACTGCCGCTGGTATTTAAACTATTATTGTTGTTGTTGTTGTTATTATTAGTATTGCTGTTATTGTTATTGCTGGACTGCGCCTGTCCCCCGCCCACCCGTATAAGACTACAATAATTGCCATTGCCGCTACTATCGGTATGGTGTGACTTGAGCGTTGGCGACTCGCAAATCGGCTCGAAGCGCGCCAGGCCCTTCGAGAGGGGCGTCAGGCCGCGCACATAATCGTAAATGTGATCGATCTCGTTATACTCTTCGGCAATGTCCGCACTATTGATGGCGGCCGCTTGACTTTTGCTGTACGCATCACAGCTGGCACTCTTGCGCAGCACATAGCCGTTCTCCATGAGGCCGCTGGCGGCGACGGCCACCCCGGCCGCCGATGGCAACATAACCACGGGCAGTTTATTGCGACTGCTGAACTTCGAGTCCTTCTTCTCCTTCTCGCTCAGCTTGAGGTCGACGATTTGCAAACGGTCGCGTGCATCGCCGAGCAGGCGTTGCGCCTTCTCCAAGAAGCGCGTATACTCGATGAAGTGCTCCAGCTGGTCCATATTCTTGACGCGCTGCAATTTGATTTTTGCATTCAGCGGCACCGGCACCAGATCGTTGTCCTTTTGCAGCGGCAGCGCAAAGATGCGATCGATTTCAACACAGCCCAGTAGACGCAATTCGGGAACGAAGTTTTGCTTCAGACCTTTGGGGGCACTGCCATGGACTAACCTGTAGGGGGAGAGGAAGAATAATTGCATTGAAGGAGAGTAGAAATTTTGAATGCAAATGAGAAGAGAGTTGAGTCTGTCCCACTAAGTCTGTCCCACCCATTAATAAGTGCTCCTACTCACCTTACAATGACTGGCATTCGTTTCAACAATAGATTCTTCACCGTATGCACCCCACTGATGCTATCCTCCTTGGCAATCGGTGAAAATTTCGCTTTGGTATCGAGTGGCAAATTGAAAATCTCATCCTTGATATTCTTGCACTGCAAGTACTTGCCATTGTCGTTCATGGTCGTCAGCATTTCGCCGGCGTGTATCGTTCGATTCATTTGCGTGCAGCGGAATGTCTCTCGCACCAGGACGCGCAAGTTGCGACGCTTCGACAGCTCCAGCACCGAATCGATGCAACGCGTCGACCGGCCATCCTCGCTGAGCAGCTCAAAATAGCCGGGATACGTTTCCGGTATGAGCACCTTGGCGCCGACATTGGTCGGCTTGCGGCCCTCTTTGATTTTAATGGGCTGGGCGAGTATTTGATATTTCTTGCCGGCGCTCAAGAATAGCGCCGTACTCTGTAGCGAGGGGGCGGAGAGCGTGGGCACGCCCAAATTCTGATGTTGCCCCTTGACGATTTTCGCTACGGCGGGCAACTTCTGTTTGGAGAAGTCCCGCAAATATACCGGCACAGTGTCCCCGAAACGGGAGGCGGCCAGTATTATTTGGCCATCGGTGGCGGCCATGTCGCGATTGAAGAACGATAACAGCTTGATTCGCGCGAAGTTAACATTAATCGAGAGTAAGTTTCATTGGGGTTGCGCGCCACTGTGCGTTGCAGTAGCGGGACGCTCAACGTCGACTGCGGCTGCCTCGTCGGTTGTGGTATCAGCGACTGAGTTGCAGAATGTATGGGCAGTTTGTGGACTAGTGTGGCCCGGTGATTGGGTGCTTTCGTGGTCGTTGTTATTGCAGATGTTTGGGGTGTTGAAATTTGCAGTGGTGACGGTTGGTGTGGCCGTTGAAGCGGAAGTGGAAAGAAAGCGCGAGGATGTTTGAAGCGCGTAGCTTAGATACTGCATTCGGTCGTCGGATCAGGTTGCGTTGTTCCTTTACTGTTAAAGTAGCTCTCAGCAGTTTGTCAAATGTGTGAAACTTCAAAAATCAAAAACTGGACTGTACGCTTTGAGATCTGCAAAAAGAAAAAAAATTGGTTTGAATACAATTGCTTATTGCTTATAATCATGTAAAATTTGGTATGCATGCTTTGCATGCCAACATATGTAAATTACAAAATGTCCTTGGTCAAGTTTTTTAATGGATTTTCCAATTCACTTTCATTTACTTACATGGCCCGCTCTTGGACAAAAGAACACTGCCTACATAAAGTATGTAAATGAATTCTTTTGTATGTAAGGCTTGCAGCCTATGGGCTACCTGTGTTTGGACTGAATCTACAAACGTATATTTAAGAAGATGACATGGAAATGGATTTGAAACGAAATAAATATGGAACTATAGGCATAATACTTAGATATGGAGCAAACTTGAAAATGGAACGAGAATGGAACTGCAGGAAGACTGCAGAAAATCGGAAAAGGCAATGGGAATGGGAACGAAATAGTAATGAAATCGGAATTATATTATATTATATTGAGGTGCACCTCATGCATATAAGACAAAAAAAATAAAAATTTTCACGCTTTTGTTGTTGTTGTTTTCGACAGGAAATGTTTAGAAATGGATTTTCGACACGGTCCGAGCAGCCAAAACCACATATATATATATATAAATGGCTCCAATTGGGGTCTTAAGACCAATTTTTTTTACGTTGAGGTATTTTCAAACTTCTGCATTGAAAATGGGCAACATCGAATGAAAGCAGCGCCTACCTTTGAGTTGGAATAAAATTTCGGGAATTTGGTGGAAATCGGAAATTGTAAAATTATCGATAAAATCACCGAAAATGGTCTAAGAAAGTATTTTTCTGGTCTGTGCAGGGTATTTTAGCTTAGGTCAGACCGAAGTTAAGCTTACTAGTTTTTAGTTTTGTTAGATTTCTGCAAAGTTACTTTTAAGTCCTAAGATTTTTTTTCGATTATATTACTTAAAATTTCGCCATACTTTTTGGGACCCACAAATCCGTTTCCCAAAAAGTATGACTCCAATTTGTATTTGCATATAGATGCACCGTCTACTATTATCATATCTGTGCATTAAGTTCTTCGCTTAGTTTCCTTACTTGCCTTACTGTGGCCACTGCCATTTTGTAAGCGTCTCTTACTTATACAAAATTTATTGCCTTACATTAAAAAAATTGTTCCATAAACAAAACGTCACACTTTTGAAAGATGCTGTACAACATTCTGTACATGCAAGTATGTGTGCCATAATCAAAAACAAACTATGGTAATGACTTGTAAAGGAGACTATAAATAGTTAAATTCTGTTTGCACAGTTCAGAGCATCAACGACATCCATTCAACGTAATGTAAGTACGAGATGCAGTAGAAATACAAAAAAAAAATGCATATAAAAACGATGAAGACTTGCAAGGTGTTATTTATGACCCAATAAAGTAACAAAAAAAAAACAGAGGAAAAGATGAGGTAAAAATTAACAAAAAAAAGTGCAAAAAAATGTTTATGCCAAACGCGACAAAACCAACATGCAATTTGCCATAATGGTCATAATAGCAACGAAGCAAGCGCCAAGCGAAAAAAATGAAAAACGAATCCGCAAAACTGAGAAAAACTTTTAAAATTACTTAAAGGATATTTGCATATTTATGGGCAAACATTAATGCAGACGATTAGATGTAGGGACACGCACATGCAGTGGAACCTCTAAGGAAGGGTTGGTTGGGTTGTTGATCGTCGGTTCGATGGTTGGCTGCATGGTTGGTTGGCACTTTGATGGCGGACATAAGTACAACTTACAGCATTAACGTTTAGTGGTACCTATTTATTTTGGAATTTTTATTTTTGGTTGTAAAGTAGCTGAAAAGCCATTAAATATTACAATCGGTCGTGGTGACTGTTACAAATGAAAAACGCATGTGATTGTGATAGGATATTTGCTACAATTGCAGTGTGGCTTTGGAGGGGCCGGAACAAATGTACTCAAATGTACCCAAGTGAGATAATTAATTAACAGGACATAGTCACAATATTCTTACTTGAAGTTAACGCTGTTGCCTATGGGGCCTATCAGTCGCAGTTATATTTCCGATTCGAGTATTTATTTATACAGGAGTTACTAGGAGGCCTCCGAAAAAAATAAGATGTCCTGATGGCCCTAATGTAGTTACCTGATGAAAATATTTCAAATTGCCTATACCATCGCTATACCATCGCTATACCATTTCCACAATTCCTCATGTGTGGTTGTTAGAGTGGTGTTATATTTTATAGGCTCTCAACCAGAAGGGTTTTATGGCACCAAGCTAAAATGCAACTTAAATACAAAACATACAAAATTTTATAGCGAAAAATTCAATTTGCCCGCAGCTTTTTCGTAGTTGAGAATTTTAGGCTTGAGTATAGATTTGTGTGCACTAATTGCTACATAAAAAAAATGCACGTTGTTTGCTGTTCTGACATGACTGTGGCTAAAGATCACTGAAAGAAGGACCTTCGGGGGGGACGCTGAATATTGAAATTAAGTTTCAATGCAAAGGAACATAAAACCTTTGAAAAAAAAGGAAATGTGTGTAAATGTTCGTTCGTGCTATTTGAAAATCATAAAACTCGAAGGCACGTTCTGTGCGGGCACTGAACTGTGTCTGGACTACTCAGTTGGATGAAAGATGTACGAAGTAGGCTAGATTTTATTGTAGTAGATAAATAAATAAACTAACAAAAAACAAAGTAAGTAAAACATAAAAAAAATAAATAAAATTAGAGTAGCAAAAAAAAAAAAAAGAATTCAGCTTTACTCTTGCACTCATCCAGTCACCGAACGACATCGTAAAAGTGTCTGTGTGGTATGATGCATTTTTACGACCCCCAGGAAATTCATTCAATTCAATAAAGCTTTGAGCTTGTTGCTTCATCCACCCACATACATGCTACATACATGAGAGCATACACAATAAAAAAAAAAAAAACTTCTGCCATACTGAAAGTAATTTCTCTCCTTTTCCCATCGTTACAATGAGACCGGTGAGTACATTTTCTCTTTTCACAGTAGCCCCGAAAAAAAAGCACTTTTCTTTTTTCGCACACACAACGACATTTTCAATTAATTGCCCAAAATCATTAAATTGGGTGCTTTGCTTTTTTTTTTTCTTTTTCTTATTTTCATTTTGCCAATTGGTATTGAGTTATTTTCACTACGATTTTGTAGCTACTTTTCTCTTTCGGATGACAATATTTCTCACGGTCTGCTGCTGTTAGTCCCATACTTTTTTTGTGTCTCAGTTTTCGTTACAAAAAGGTAAGTTATGCGAAAACGTGACATTTTCTTCTGCTACTGGACAAAATTGATGCCTTTCGGTAGTACTGAATTGTTGTTGCTGATCGTCGTCGTCGCTTTTTTTTTTCGATGTCATCCAATGACACAATTTCGGTCTGGTACTATATGCTCCGAAGTATTCTTTAACGTATTCTCATTTTTTTTTTCTTCGATTTAATCAAAATGGCTTAATTAATTTGTGACATTCTGTAGTAAATGTTGTTATTGCACAGTACCTATATGTGCTGGCTGTGGTGGCGTTGTAGAAAGTGGCACATTAGTCGACGCTCTTAGGCAGGGGTAAATGTCGAGAATTGCTTATTTAGTACTTACGTTGTTAAGTTACTTATGTATTAACAATTTTATGGGCATATTCTGTTTGTCGTGGTAAAGTGGTTGGAATTAGTGAAATTAATTAAAAGTAAGTATTAAAAATGGCATGTTCTTCGTGGCTCATATTAGTGAAACAAACAAATAGAAACACATAGAAATATTTTAAAATTTGCAATGATTCTTCATACAATTGTGAAAAAATAATTGACATACTCTGAAATAAAAAAATCATGTAAAATTGAAATTGCCTGCCTTTCAATTTTAATTTCAAGTCAAAATTTGTTAATTTGATGAGAATTGTATCATTTCATTCGTTTCATATCATATTCATATCCTATCAATACTACTTAACTCCCGTAATTTTATAGGAAATAATGATAAAAATTCACATACTTCCACATGCGACCGCAGCCGGCTCACCATAAAAAACGGGCGTTGAATAATTTTAGACGGCTTAGAACTCTGCCAAATTTTCTGTGCCAAGACACGTACACAAATACAGAAAATGTGAAAAAAACCATTTTGTAATGAAAATAATGCGTTTATGGATGGAAATATATGATCACTAAGATAAATTATGCATGTGAAAGTGATTATTTAGTTTTTCGATGCTCAATTTCATCAAATTCTAGTGAAGTGACGTAATTGCAGTGAATTAAAGTTCAGTAAATTCTATTAAATATCCAAAATTTTTGAAGGGCGTAAATTTTACAAGGTGTAGATTGAAATATTAGCCGGTGAAATGCAATTCGCATCTATTTTCCTTTCTTTTGCGACATTTTCAGGCATCATAATAAGCATCATATATTATATAAATTTTGACATCATACATAAATTTTAAACTCCTTAATTTTTATGTGTTCGTTTTTTGTCGTTTCTAAAACGAATAAGTATTCGTTTTATTCCATTTTCGTAATTTTTTTTTTTGGAGCGAATCTTTTCTCTCTTCACGTTTTCTCATGTAAATTTACGTTGGATCCTTATCAAAATTAAGTTGGTATCCCATCAATTCCCCACACTTTCATATAAATGATAAAGACGTAGTATCAAATTTGATATGTATCATTATCGGCCATATTTTGTCAACGAAATTTGAAGATTTTATGGTATTTTTAGCATTTTTTTGGTTCGGTGTAGGATCAAGTGACCATGACACATGTTTACGAATACGTTTGATATATCTTGCAGTACAAGTAGTAGTAATTATGAGTGTTTTTACTGATATCACCCAGTCAAAGAAGCGCCATTACACACCAAAAAAAGTAGGTTAATTTAACGACATTCAAAAACGCCGATTGTAACAGTTTTTGCTGTCAATTTAACAATTTTTCTACTGTCGTGTTTAGTTGACTTATCATGTTCTTGAAATAATATTTTGTTCGATTGGTTTTTTATAAATTTTCTTGAACCTGACAAGGGTTTTCTCAATAATACCAACAAGTTTGGTCCACCTCCTTAGGACTCATTTAACGTTGTGCGGGCCTTTCTATACTAATTTGGATGTAAGTAGCTGTGCTTTTCAACAAATATCATAATACCTGTAAATTTCTATTATCCTTTGAAATTGCAAAACCCAAGTAATGCTTACCAAAAAAACGCATACCAGTATTAATACGAGACTTAAAGAAACCCCACATTTTGTCATCCTGTTGCATCGTCACCACAGCAGAAGTAAGTGTTCCCACAACAACAAAATTCAAAATAAAATCCATGTTGACGACGTTTTCAGTCAATATGGCAAGAACAGCACGATGAATGCCTCTAACCGCAACCTAACTCATATGAGGACAACAAAAAATGCAAAAAATACAAAAAAATAAGTACAAAAATAAACTGCAGCCAACAAAAAATTTCAACAAAAAAAAATATTATTTCCGCTTATGAAAAATGAAACCAAAGTGAACAAAAAATTGCGAAAATAATGCAAGCCATGAGGGGGCCCAACACATGGGGGAACACTTTTGGCATGAACATAAAATGACGACAGCGAAGACGCGCGTTGAAAGGGCACGCGAGCGCTCAAGCAGATCCCAACTGCTCGCATACTATGTGTTGTGAACCACCTTCCATTTCTAAAGGACTCAATGCACGTACGAACCTGTGTGCGTGTGTGCACTTGCAAGTATGCACATTTTTCATAGTGTTCCTTTGAGGGCTTACAACGTGTGGCTCTGAGAGCACTTCAAAGCACCTCGTCGTGTGTAGTGGGTGGCTTTGTCTAAAGACCCAGGCAAGAAGTAAATGAAAATAAAGTAAACCGAAAGAAATATACAAGAAAGTAGTTGAAATACGAACAAGAACCTAGCACAGAGTGCAAGAAGGAGCATTTGTAGTCCATCATTAATCATGGGAAAGCGCATTTGTTAGCTCAGATGCACAGAATGTTCGTTTTCAACAGCTTTGGTAACTTTAAGAAGATTGAAAGGTGTTCCTTAGAGCGTATTGTTGTTGGTAGTGTGTAGTGTAGTTGCTGTTGTTGGAGTTGGTTGCCAGCGGATTTAAGGTTTACATTTCCTTTACATTTCAGCTTTTGCTTTTGAAATATAATATTGTTGCGTTTGTTTTGTTGTTGTTGTTCCGTGCTAAGCCCCTTCGGCATTACTCTAGTGGAACTTATTATGTCGTTTTTAGCACTTTTGATTACTATTTATGCTTCTCAGTGTTCGTTGGTAGTCGGTCGTCGTTGACTAATGACGAGGCCCGAGACTGTTCCTTTCGTTTGCTCAGTGCCGTGTAAATAATGTAAATAATTCCTTTGTTGAGTGTCATTTGAGTTATTTTTTTTTGTGTGTACACTTTTTGTCTGGTTCCAGTAGGTTCTCAGCCTGTTGCTGAGAACCTTTTGCGCTTCTTGAGAAATCATCTCGTTGAAAGTTTTACGTTTTTGTTTAACTTTATTTGAGGCAGCCATTAATTATGCTGGCAGTAGGGTAAAGACACTTGTGCAAGGTAAATATTCCAGGAAGTCTGGTGATTGAGAAATTTTAATTACAAAAAATGGTACATTTTTCAAATTGTCTAATGGAAATGTATTTTACCTAATAGTATGGAAATGTACAGTGACAAATGCACAGCGAAATTCCCCCGTTGTGTGAATATGATTGTACCTACAGCTCCATTTAAAATATTTATTGTATGCTTCACCACCTTTGCTTTAAATGCTTCATAGAAGACTGTGGTTGACAATGAACGGTTATCACTTAATCCATCTGTGTGTCCTTCTTTGTTTCCTAGACAAAGCATCTAGGATCAGATTCCCTTCAACAAATAGAGAGTATGGCAGAACTGCACCTTTCCATTTAAGTATTTATATTTCCTATATTTACTTAAGACTGTCCTGGGTCTTTGCGTATGGCATGGAGAGCATAAGATTGATGAGAGCAGGTGTCACTTTATTTCTAGGTGGTTTTTTTTGTCGATATGTTGAAATGTCTAGGGATCATATTTCATTTAAAAAAAAATGGTATACCCAAGCCATTAATGTACAAACTAATAAATGTTGTGAAAAAAATACATTAAAAGAACGCATTTGTCCATACCAGAAATTTCTTTAAAAAACTTATTATAAGTAATCAATTATAGTAAGTTGTTTACGTGTACAAATTTTATTTACTGTTGATGATTCAAGAAACAAGACGGACATAAAAACAAAAAAAAAACGCCAACAGGACTAACAGGACACATGACAAATTGAGGACACGTAGCAAAATTTGACGAAGTTATTATTCTAAACAAGCAAAAGTAGGATATTTACACTGGAGAATTTGAGAATCCAAGAAAAATTTACTAAATCAATTAACTTGAAAGAAGATCCCTTAGATATCAATGTGACTTACTCAGTGGCAATCAACAAATAATAAAAGACGGAAGTAAAATTGCTTCAAAGTATACATATATATATACAGGGTGGCCTATAATAACTGTAGTAGTTTTCATTTATGCTTTCATGCTCTCCAAACTTAAATAAAAAAATTGAGTATTCCATAATTGGCGAAATTTAATTCTGACTAGCGACGAACCTCAAAATCCATTATATTTCATTCCACATCGCGATAGACGCAAAAAGCGACCAAGTCTAAATTGTCGAGAATTGCAATTCTTGCACGCAGGTTGTTTTTCGAAGAGAAAATGTTCCTTTTACAGGACAGCCACAATCATCAAAATTGTCGCGTGTATTCTGCAAGCCTGGTAGATGCTCCTAAAGACAAACTCGCAGTAGAGTGGTTCCCGAATGTGTCCAAGTTGATGGTTAGATAGGAAAATGTGAAAAAAATGTTCTCGATTTTAATACGACAAAAGAATGTCCCTCACCATCACCAGATCTGTACCCATTAGAAAGTTTAGAATACATTGATTACTTTGGTTTTTATTGATATTTAATTTACCGACAGCTATTATTGTTGAACCTGTATATGCGCCTATAAGTGAGTATAGACACTACTGTCTTCTAAGCCTAAACGTTTTTAGGTCAAATAACTCGCTTCACGATCCTTTTCGATATATTTGCAACGATTTCAATAATCTTTACCATCTTCTTACTCTTTGTGATTCTCCCTTAGATGCCAAACGGAAGATTTTCGGAAGCCTGGACTCGAAGCCGCAATGCAACTAAGGGCTAGAACATTTTCTATGCGCAAACAGAGCATAATCTCTTGATATTTTTACATCAGAGATGAAAGGTGTAACTCACTTAAAAACTAGTAAGAGAATTATCTTCGGTCTGACTGAAGCTAAAATACCCTGCACATGCGACTACGTTGGTAATTTTATCGAAAATATTATAATTGTTAAATGAACACACTTTTCTAAAATCAGTGTAGTTTATTTATTTATTTATTTATCTACTGTGCTATTGCCCTTACAGATATACTTAACCTAATCCTGAAAATAATCAATAACAAGTTGTTTTAATTCAGCTCTATTAGCACTAAAGTCTACATACTTAGATACTAAATTACATAGAGATAGACACTTAGAGACTGGTTCATTCAATCCATAATTAGTTTTATGACTAAAAATATTAAACAAACATCTTTCTCTAAGAGATCTCGTTGGAGCGTAAAATGGAATGAGAATAAGCAAATCAGGACTTTCTTTTACAAACATAACGCACTGAATACATATTACGGCGAACAACTAAACTTTGCAAGCCAAGAAGTTGGCAGCGAGCGTTGCACGCAGGCATATTTTGAAAAGAGAATAGTCGTCGAAGAGCAAATCTCGAAAATCGTTTTTGTATTCTTTCGACGCGATTTATGTCACAATCATAGAAAGGATTCCAAATTAAGCTCGCATATTCCAGAAGGGATCTGACAAGACTCACGAAAATAGATTTAGACGTAAAAGGGTCTAAAAATTCCTTTGCATTTCGCTTTAAAAAACCGAATTGCGAGTTTGCTCTCGATATCATATAATCTCTATGAGCGTTAAAAAATAACTTCGCATCAAAGTAGATGCCCAAATCTTTGACCAATTCAACACGAGTGAAATTTTTGTCAAGATCATAAGAATAGTTATGAATTAATGGCAAGTGCTTATGTAGTTTTTGTTAGTATATTTCGACACCTCACATGGCTAACTTGAAGCTTAACTGCACTAAGTTCGAAAATCCCATAAACTGCCGCAAATTCTCTGTTAAACCCAAATGACCTTCCCATCTATGGATTTCATAATGAAACTTAACGCTCAAAATTTAAATACGTCATAAGGTCGTTCATACGCCCCCATATGAAACTCAGACATGATAACAATACAAACTAAACATTTATGACAATTGTCAAAAAAACGAAATCAAAACACTGTGGAATTAAAAAAAAACCAACAGCATAAACAATATTAAAATTCAAAACGAAATATCAACGAGCAAACCATCCAAAGAAATAAGCCCAATAAATGCCAACGCAATTGGAAATAAAACATAAACACAAAATCCGTTGAAGAAATAACAACAAAAAAGTGTTAAAATATGCAAAGAAAAATATTTCAAAAGTTTGCGCCAAAGTTAACGAACAATTTCTTGGCGGTGAACGATGAAATGCGATCAGAGGGAAATCCAATCCGAAATTAAACAATTTAAATGCAAAACCGCCAACGAATTCAAAAAGGTCTGCTGAAAAATATAATAAAATAAACAAACAAACCACACAGCGTCGGTCAACGGTGGTAAGACTGACACTTCATTCGGTAGATGACGCGACGCTGTTGATGATTTGATTACTAATCACCACCACAAAAATGCTCTCCGGTCAGTGAATACGTTTTATTAATTTCCCAAAAAAAAAGTTATTTTTTTTCTTTATTATTATTAATCATGTCTCTGCACAAATACAAAAAAAAAAAAAAATACAAAAAAGAGGTTCTTAGAACAGAACAGGAAATGGTACGTAAATGCAGCGCGAATTGAGGTTAACTTCGATTACAATAGCAACAAAATGCAGAAGATACAAAAGAAAAAAAGTTGAAGTTCATTGAGTACTCAATGGGGCTTGTAATTTATGCTTTATTTGTTTTTTTTTCTGTACCGTCGTTGCTGTTTGTTCGTTCGTTTTGGGCATGTAAATCTTAGGTGACACTAGACAGACGACGAAAACGTTGAAATTGTTTCCAATTTTTCTGTTGTCAATTTTCATTTTTGGTTTTTGGAAATTTCCTACTCTCAAATGGGCAACGAAAGTTTTGTGTTTTTTGTTTTTGCTTTTGGTTTTGGTGCGCTTGATTGAAGAAAAGGGAAATCCCTTTTTTGGCTAGCCATAAACCATGCACAAGAGGAACTGGAAAATAATCCAAAGAACGGTTTATGGGTTGGGTTGAGCTTTAGTTTGCTTTTTATTTTTACAAAGTTTGGAATGGAAATTTTTATACTTGAGGAGTGACCCACAAAGTGTTGGATGTGTTTCTTTTTAGGTTAAGCTAAAGTTTATTCTACTCGCATGTACTGTGAAAAGTGATAATTTGATGTGGCCAGGATGAAAGTTAATTTATTTCGGAAATTATATTTGTGATAGGTAAAGTGTATCCACGTGCATTTCTACCGAAAATTTTAGAGCCATACATCGGAAACCTATGGTTTTGTGCACGGTTTTGTAAATGCCCTATCATATGAATGCCTGCATAATGTGAAATGTTTTTTGCTTCTCCTGTAAAAATTGCAAAATGCGTGTTAGGGCCTTTACAAATTAAGGCAACGATATATAGAAACATTTAATGGGACCGGTGGTAAAAGGGGTTTAGTCCACTTTTTTGTAGTTATCGATAAATGTTGTAATTCAGCGTCATATAATACCACATTCATTCAAATGCAATGCTTGGTTCCTATATTACAGCAATTTTACTGATTACAATACGTGCTAGATATTGCACAAAATATATTCCACCGAAACATACACAGAAAAAAAGGTCGGTAAAATTAACCGAAAAAAGTGGTTGACGTACACAGCATTTCAAAATGTATGAAAATTGTAAATTTTTTTACCGAGCTCGTCGGTAGATTTAACCGACAAAAAATAGTAAAAAAAAATAGTTGAAATAACCGAAAAAAATTGTTGTTGTACAGAATTTTTAGGTTCTTTTACAGCAATTGTTGGTTAAATTTGAATTTTCACCAACTTGTGCAATTTACCATTCGCGCATCTTCAGTTGAATCGTTGGGATTCAAAGAAAGAAGAATTCCCAATCGTGTTATGAATATTGTGCCTTATAGAGGCAGCTTGAGCAGAGCCAAACAGAGTTTTTTGCTTGTAATACTACTTTTGGAAAATAAGTGCTTGTGTCAGTTATGCGCTAAAGCTAATATTTATTTTTTTAAACATACAATCTTGCATTTTTGAAATATATTTTTGTGTTTAATATGTTTTTTTTTGTTGTTGGGGTTTGTTTTCAAATGAAGAAAAAAATTAATTTATCGAAAAAAGTTTTCTTATTAAAAAAATATGCATTAAAACAAATTTTTGCTGTATGTTTACAATTAAAAATTGTAAACCAACAAATCATTAAAGTAAATCAACCACTTCTCGTCGGTTAGATTAACCGACGAAGAAGGGTTGGGGCGTTTTTGACCGTCTTTTTCGGTTAAATCTACCGACTTTTTAGGTATGTATGTAGGCCACCCTGTAGGTAGGTATGTGGTATTATGACATAGTCAAAAATGCTACCGCAACACTTGAAGACAAAGAAATTACAAAAAGAAGTTTGTAAACTTATATCGAACAAAAAATTAAATATTTTTCATAGAAATTTAATTTTTTTTTATCCGTGTTTTGTCAATTCTGGCCCCTTTCGATGGACGATTTTATTTTTTTTTTTTTGCTATGACACAAAACTTTATAAAATGTAAATCATCTTCTAACTTCAAAGAGGGTTCAAAGATAAATATTTGTCTCACCTTTAATTTACAAAAGAAACTTAGTGAATTATAGATCGAGTGTTTGACTCTGAACAGAATTTCATCGTTAACAAAATTTGTTTTGGGGGGCATGCACTTTAAATATGAAAAATCGCTGATTAAAAAAAAAATAATCCAACATTTTCACACTGTCTATAAGATATAAATAGGTTACCAATTTTAGAGCCATACATCGGAAACCTATGGTTTTGTGCACGGTTTTGTAAATGCCCTATCATATGAATGCCTGCATAATGTGAAATGTTTTTTGCTTCTCCTGTAAAAATTGCAAAATGCGTGTTAGGGCCTTTACAAATTAAGGCAACGATATATAGAAACATTTAATGGGACCGGTGGTAAAAGGGGTTTAGTCCACTTTTTTGTAGTTATCGATAAATGTTGTAATTCAGCGTCATATAATACCACATTCATTCAAATGCAATGCTTGGTTCCTATATTACAGCAATTTTACTGATTACAATACGTGCTAGATATTGCACAAAATATATTCCACCGAAACATACACAGAAAAAAAGGTCGGTAAAATTAACCGAAAAAAGTGGTTGACGTACACAGCATTTCAAAATGTATGAAAATTGTAAATTTTTTTACCGAGCTCGTCGGTAGATTTAACCGACAAAAAATAGTAAAAAAAAATAGTTGAAATAACCGAAAAAAATTGTTGTTGTACAGAATTTTTAGGTTCTTTTACAGCAATTGTTGGTTAAATTTGAATTTTCACCAACTTGTGCAATTTACCATTCGCGCATCTTCAGTTGAATCGTTGGGATTCAAAGAAAGAAGAATTCCCAATCGTGTTATGAATATTGTGCCTTATAGAGGCAGCTTGAGCAGAGCCAAACAGAGTTTTTTGCTTGTAATACTACTTTTGGAAAATAAGTGCTTGTGTCAGTTATGCGCTAAAGCTAATATTTATTTTTTTAAACATACAATCTTGCATTTTTGAAATATATTTTTGTGTTTAATATGTTTTTTTTTGTTGTTGGGGTTTGTTTTCAAATGAAGAAAAAAATTAATTTATCGAAAAAAGTTTTCTTATTAAAAAAATATGCATTAAAACAAATTTTTGCTGTATGTTTACAATTAAAAATTGTAAACCAACAAATCATTAAAGTAAATCAACCACTTCTCGTCGGTTAGATTAACCGACGAAGAAGGGTTGGGGCGTTTTTGACCGTCTTTTTCGGTTAAATCTACCGACTTTTTAGGTATGTATGTAGGCCACCCTGTAGGTAGGTATGTGGTATTATGACATAGTCAAAAATGCTACCGCAACACTTGAAGACAAAGAAATTACAAAAAGAAGTTTGTAAACTTATATCGAACAAAAAATTAAATATTTTTCATAGAAATTTAATTTTTTTTTATCCGTGTTTTGTCAATTCTGGCCCCTTTCGATGGACGATTTTATTTTTTTTTTTTTGCTATGACACAAAACTTTATAAAATGTAAATCATCTTCTAACTTCAAAGAGGGTTCAAAGATAAATATTTGTCTCACCTTTAATTTACAAAAGAAACTTAGTGAATTATAGATCGAGTGTTTGACTCTGAACAGAATTTCATCGTTAACAAAATTTGTTTTGGGGGGCATGCACTTTAAATATGAAAAATCGCTGATTAAAAAAAAAATAATCCAACATTTTCACACTGTCTATAAGATATAAATAGGTTACCATTTTTAAAGAGGTGGTCTCACAAAACTACTTGTAAAACCCGTTCTAAGAGTCTAAATTTAAAGGTTATTCTAACAAATTAAAGGTAATTGAGTAATTCTTATTACAACAGTTACCCAACCAATTTTTTGTTTAGATCGATATTGAATAAGTTGTCTCAAAAACGGACCCATTTTTTATTAATAAAAAAAAACTCAATGAAATCGTTAATTAGACACAAAATTGTATGCCATTTTTTTTTTGTTTTACTATTTTTTTGGAATCAGCGTCCTGTTTTCGATAAGAAATCGGCATTGGTTAGCCCAATTAATTTTGGCTGTCACTGTGTAGTCCTGAATTCCATAAAAACAAAAATTTAAAAAATAGTTAAAATTTTTTTTTTAATTTAGTTTATTTTTAGTTTAAAAAATCTTAACATTGATAAAAACGTTAATAAAAATGTTTTATGAATTTCCAAATTTTTTTTATCAATTGCTTCATAAGTTAAAGCACTTCCAGCGCATACCTAATAGTTATTTATTGAAAATTGTATGTGTCTTTTTATAAACTAACGTTTTTCCGGGCTCAAGGTCTAAGCGGTTTTTTTTTTTCAGCAATTTTTTTCGACATCAAATATTTCGTATATCTTCAATAGCAATTGTCCATAAAATGTACGTTTTTATTACATTTGATAGGCGTTACAGGAAATAAATATACCGATAATGTCTTAGACATTGCTTCGTTGTCTATTGGAGTGGACCTTGAGCATGGAAAACGTTTTTTTTTTCAATAAATTCTGTATGTAATTAGAATTTCTAATATATGTAGATACATATAAAAAAATCTTCTGATAGTTTGTTATCACGTTATCAACATCATTTATTAATTAAAATTAAACTTATGAATTGAAGAGAGTGGAACATTATTTAATTAAGCAATATTTAGTTAAAAGTTTATTCACCTACCCCAAATCACTCGATTTATTTTCCAATAATTTTATTTTGTATTCCAATATAACGCTTAGCTTGAACACTTCTTCCGTTCATAGCGGTTCTTCACAAACTGGTGTAATTTCTTCGATGATTATTCAAATGGAAATTTCATAATATTCTCAAGAAAGTCGTTGGGGACTTTCCTTTGTTTATCACCAATAAAAATTAACAGTTACTAAAGGAATGACTAATCGCAATTCAAATCACTTTCACAATATTACGAAACTAATGGGCTTTTTTTCATAAAATTCTTCAAATTTAATCAAATTCATGTTTTTTTTTTCCAAATCCACAATCAAATAGATTTATTGAACAGAACACAACTTTTAATTTCTTTGAGCGGATTTGCACACGCGTACAGGTCAACAGAAAATCCAATCGACGAACGAACGGTTTTTCTTCTTTCCGTAAGTTACTTGAGATACCGCAACCGCAACGAACGTCACAATAATGAAATGGATTCTGAGCGCAGACAGCGACTTGAGTGGAGTGTAAAGGAAAAGAATTAAATCAAAGAATGTTAACAAAAATAAAAACAAAAACAAAAACACGGCAGAAGACCTGACGAAGAAAACGTAAAAACGAAATGTTGAACAGGAAAACAAAAAGAATCAACGTATAAGCGGCCTGATAGCAGCGTTCGATGAAGCGAAACGCTTACGTCTACGTTGGCTTCTAAGCCTGCGTCTGCGTCTGCGTCTACGTCGCAGTAGACTCCACCAAGATATACAAGATAGCCAACATGCTCTGCCGACTTCCACGCGGCTGTCGTTTTCATTTCAGCATAGCAGCGCCGTTTCTGCTGTTGAGCAGCTAACAGTGGCCTGTTAACACTGACTGTTAACAATGCCCATCACCGTTAACAGCACTTAAACCGGTCCGTTTTGGCTTTTACGGCTTGTCGCTGCTCTCCTCAGCGTTCTGCTTTGATTCTGAGATTTATTTCAAGATTTGTTTTGGCTCTAATTTCTAAGCAAATGTTTGCTTCTACGCTACGTAGTGTGTTTGGTGACTTTTTCCTGATTTGAGATAAAAGCGATTTTAATGGATTTTCTTCTTCGAATACGATGAATTTAATGATCGCGTCTATTTTGTTTAATTTTCGTTCTTTTTGCATTTGAATTTGTTTTGTAAATGTGTGTATGTGCTGCTGGCTTAGATCGTTAACGTCTGTTTTAATTTCATTATCACAATTTTGGAATTCGTATTTATTTTTGTTGTTCTTCCAACAAAGGTCTTTGCCACTTTGACGTAGTTCTTTTCTGTTGATTTTATGGACCATTAAATAAATATGTGCTGAGAGATTTCCAGATTCGTTTGGTATTTCATTTGGTTTGGGAAAAATTCAAATTTTCAATAGTGAGGTTATGACTTTTAAAGAAGTTATTTAACGTCTCTCTGTGATTTTCATTGAAGTAATGGGTTTATGGCTACTTTCGTGTTTACTTTTGTTTAAAATGTTTACGACAATTCTGTGTACGATTTGAGATTTCAACAAAAGACTCAAGCAATAAACTTCATTTTTGGAATTTCTCAACTGATAAATTTTTTTGTGATATTCATATACCTACTCCATGAATTTAAAAATTGTTAACAAAATTAGTAAGAGAATTATTTTTGGTCTGAGCAAAACTGGCACATGCCAGTACGATACGTTCTTATAATTTTTCGGTAATTTTATCGAAAATTTTTCGATATTTTATTGAAAATTTTTACATAATCAACGATAATTCTTCGATATTTTATCGATAATTTTTCTATATTTTATCGATCATTTCATTTCGTTCGAGTTCCCATTTTGTTCTCGACATAATGATGATTTTTCGATATTTTATCGATAATTTTTCGATAATTTTGTAGATTTTATCGATAATTTTTTAAAAAGTTATTGATTTTTTATTGATAATTTTTTGATATTTTATCGATCATTTTTCAGTATTTATCGATTCATATTGGAAAAAAGTATAATTGGAAAAACAGTAAATATAATTGTTATGTGTGTTACCTTTGTAATTTGTGGCATCCGTTAAAAATTATCTAAAAAGAAGAAAAAAAAACGAAATTAATTTTATTATTTAAATTAGAAATAGTTTCAGTAATAATTCTTTTCAAACATATACGTATGTTTTATTACAAATGAGACATTTAAAGCTAAAATAGTTCAATCCCATCGTCGTCAATATAATGAACTCCAATTGATTTTATCTCAGGTTATCAGATCACTCCCAAATTAAAGATGCCTTTCCATGCTCACGGGACTGATTCAAAAGCATAAATGAAACATGGGCCCATAGAGTACGCGTAAAAACTGTATTTCAATTCCAGTCAATTAACGGGAAAAATTGGGATTGTCAGACAAATCAGATCACGAATGCCTCAATTCGATCCTAGTTTTGTAATTAATTTTTGGCAATGATGTTACTTTCAGTGTAAATTTAAGCTGCAACTCTACGGTGACCGTCCCTTGTCTATATTAGGTTACGCAAACCAAATGAAAGTTCCGATAGAAAACATTTTTTGTAAATTGAATCGATGGGGAATCCTTGGATAGGTTATGATGAAAATTCTTGTTATCAGTGAAATACATAAAAATGTGTAGAAATAGACTTCTGTGAGGATCGTCCCACTACTATTAAAAAAACGTATTTCGCAGCTAAAATCGGATACCGGCAGTAGATTCCTATGGGGGCCATTGGTTAAATTTTCTTTCAATGCCGCTATATAAAGTCAGTAAAGGCAAATGCATTTCAGTATATGCATTAGTAGCTCATTCTCAACATACATATTTTCCACGGATATGAATGAAATCGCTATTGCAACTAAATGTCATTAACTTCTAAAAACTTCTATGTCGGCCCAAGGTCCTTAAACTTCTGCTGCCAGTTTAGATTTATGACAAATATTCATAAATATTCAATCAAGAAGTCAAAGACAAAAGAGGAAAAACAATAAAACATCAAAGGCTGTGTGCCGGCACACGAATGCCAAATGCAAACGTTGCATTTTTATTTTATTAATGAAACCATAAAGCGGACCGCAAGAAAACCGAAAAAGGAACATTAAAATGGTGAAACAAAAATTATATGAAAAATGAAAGAAAAGACTAAGCCTGAGACTGAGAACGTAGGAAAGAATTCACCTTAAAAATATGAAATATGAGCTAAACTACTAACAACGCGAGGATGCCATGCGTACATTTAAAACTCTCAAGACTGATGACCGGTTTCGGCTGACAGTGGATACCTTAAATATTGCAAAGAAGCAGGAAGACTAAGGAAGTGAGCAAAAGTGTTTCATCATTTGACTGAGAAGGTTAAAATCTAATAAAATTTCATTTGAAACTGGGAAAAAAATTGCCCAAATCCGTAAGCGTTAAGTGGTAGCCGCCTTGAAGGAATTTCGTACATCAAAATGCAGATTATGTTGAGCGATTAAATATTTTCAGTCTTCGTGTATATGCACTTTTAAATGCAGAGCACGCATTGATTAATAATAAAATGTATAAGGAAATCTTTAGCACAAAATCAAAATATAAAAAAAGTTTGAAAAAGGTACGCTCTACCCATCGAAGGCACTTGTCGTCGTCGTCGTCGTTGTTGTGCGGTTGGGCCTTTGTTAAAGAAATGCCGCTTTTAGGTTCTTTTCTTTGTTTTCCTTTCCTTTCCGAAAGCTGTTAAAAGTGTACTCGATGTAACAATGTTCTTGGTTATTTATATATGAAAAATTCATATCATGTTGCGCCGACCGTCGCATGAACATTTTTTTCTTTTGCTTTCAAATTCTTGTATATTTTATATATACTGGCACGGTTGTTGTTTATCAATTTCAATGCATTTTAATGGGTATTTATTAAAAATATATAACAATTACAAAATGCATTTAAAAGTACTTCAAGAAACTCTGTAGCTTTTGTAAAAGTAATTAAATTAAACTTTGATGATTTTTCATAAACAAAAACCTTTTCATGTTACACGAAAGTGAATGGAAAAGCGTTACGTAATAATGATATCAAATTAACTAACGCCCTTATTATGTAAGACAAAGGTTGTCTGAAAAACGACTTCACTGCATAAAGTATAGTGAAGATGTATGCCTGATAAATAAAATTTTCATTTATTTTAAAGAAGTCACACAAAAACAAAGTAGTAGTATCATAGAACCTTTTAGAAGAGTTTTAATTTTTTTCCCCCAACACTCAATATTTAAATGTACCCACCAAGTTCGTTGCCTGAGTCTTTTGTTTACTTCTTTCCTAGAAGTATTTCTTAAGCTCTTCAATCATTCAATTGAATTGCTTGCAATATATTTTCACCTTCATTCATTCGTATCGTCATCATCATCATCAGCCCCATGAATGCCTCAAATAAATCTTAAGCTCTTTACTCCTTTGTATATAAAATTGTTATTGAAGTAAATCAACGAAAAGCCAAACACCAAAATCAACCCACACAGTCACTTTTGGTCTTTTCAAAGAATGAAATGAAATATTAAGCGCAACTGTTGCACGTACCACATCGGTACTGTTATCCGATATCATCAACAAAATGCAGTCAAAACAACATAAATTATTTAGTTTTAAGAAAATTTGTTGGTTTTTTTTTTTTTATTTAAAAGAACGTTTTGCGTACAATGAAGCTTTAAACTAAAATTCGTTATTGTTGTTGTTGTTCTTGAGCCAAAATTAGATGCCACATGATATGGCATTATGCCTTAGCCTGGCGTTTTTGTATTTGTGTTTGTCTGTCCCGCATGCAAATGTGCGTATGTGCTGGCACATACGATCTTTTGTATTCACTTAAGTTCACATTTCGTAAAGATCGCATGATTTTCGTTCGTTCTCTTTCGAATTGAGTCTTAAGAAGAAGAGATTTTCTTCAGAAATCTGTTGCAACTTGGGGATTCGTTGGAAAGATCTTTTGTGGGTTGATTGATTGCGCTTGCAACTGTGTATGTGTGTGTGTATGGGTGTGTGTGCAAGTAAGTAGCTTCTGAAGTGTTAAATGTGATTCTCTGTTTGATAAATTGAAAGCCGTTGCTTTAGGGAAGGGGATTATTATTTGCATTTCATAAATATAAGTTCTTTCCTTAAGTCTTTTGTTTCCGTACGACTGCAACTTGTCAATCAAATTACATATTTAAAATTCCCTGTGTGTACTACGAAATTTCCAAAATTTCCACCGACTCATTCCACTCCGTTCGTTCTGTAGCACTTTTTATTTCTTTTAATATAAATCAATTGTCAGCCACAGCGTGACCCACTTTTCATTGAACCATTTCTCACTTGAAGCACTTTTTCTTCTGCCCAAGCGTTCTTTCTTTTTCGTTGTGGTTTTTGACATTTCAACGCAACTTTTAAATAATTAATTACATATTCATTTATTTTCGGTACGTCTCTTTATTTGGGGTATTTTGCGGCCAACATGTGGAGTTATTGTGGAGGAACAAGTTCTTTAACTTGGCCATTATAACAATCGAGAACATGACGTGTTCACGCGCAGTCATTGGCCTTAGGAAATTCCCTCAGATCTCAGATGAGATGAGTTGAACTGAAATGAAACAATACCAATTACCAATTGTCGTAAGCGTTTTGAAAACTGAAAAGCCGAAAATTATTATGTTTCAGGCGGTCAAACGATGATGGTGGCTGGCCTTTTCTCGGCTTAACACTTATGCGGGCATGTCGGCAAAGGTTGAGGGCACAGAACATGTAATTTATCATATTCACAATTTGTTGCAATGGGAAAAAGAACTGAAAGTTGTTGTGAATTGTGTACATTCTTATTTTTAGTGAAATTAAAAAAAAAACTGCCAAGGTTAGAATGGCTCCATAGCCTCAGATAGGGTAATTAGGTCCAAAGTGTTAGACTGCCAAATGGATCAAATATATTTGAAGTTGTATACAAAAAATTATTTATTAAATTCTTTTATTCCTTTATGCAAAAAAATGTATAGACTATGCATTTGAATAATTTAGAAATATACAGCCAGTAGGAAATCGTTGAGGAATTATGCCGGAAAAGTGTACATCATGCACGAAACATGCCCATACAATTCATGGACGAAAATTTCATACAAATGTCTTAATTTTCATGCACGAACACAAGAGCGAAAGCTGGAGGAGTTTTCGTGCATGAATAAGTAAGAGAATCATAGAGGAGTTTTTTTTTTGTAGGAAAATTCTTTAAGAAAGCTTGCATACAAATTCATCAATGAACATTTTTCTTGCTGGGCATTTAAACGGTTTCGGTCCCAGACTTTCCAAAATATCGGTTATGGTTCCGGTTTCGGTTTCATGATAACAAACGGTTGCAGTTTCGGTTCCAGAACCGGTTCTTGGCGGTCCCTGGTTTTAAGCTAAGGTTACAACAATGCACCGAGAGAAAAAACTGTTACAAAAACTGTTAAAAACCTCCCGACAGTCGAAAAACTGTTGAATTGACATCGAAAACTGTTACAATTATCAGTTTTCGCTTTTATTTTAAAAGTTTTCGCTGTCAATCTAACAATTTTTATACGTTTAAACTTAATTGAACGAATTGTATTCTGACACACAGAAACCAACCAAAGAGGCCGAACATTGTCGGTAAATCAGCGCATTGGGCCAATAATGAGGTTTAGATAGAAAACAATTTTTCGCTCCCCGCACGTGCTACATATGCTTATATTTGGAAACTTTAAAAAATCCCCAATATCAGATAAAAATCATATTATTTTGTTCAATACTGAACCGACTTAATTTGGTTGGGAATGAGGTCAGAAATGGAACGGGAATGAAACCGGAATGAAATGGAACTGGAAGAAAAATGTAACGGAATGGAAATAGAACCAAAAAGTATTGATAAAGTCAATTTTCAATCGAAAATCCGTGAGGTTTCTAGTTATCCAATTAGTATACGAATTTGGCACAGTTCCATTTTCTGAGTCCATAGCTCTATACCAGGGCTCTTGAAATTATTCAAATAATAAAAAAAATCGGTTAACCGAACGTCCGATTAGTAACCGTTTGCACGACTACTATTCGGTTAATGATATTCGATTAGTCGCTCAGCTTGGACTATTCGATCAACCGTTCACTGTCGACTAGTCGGTTAACCGTCGGTATTCGAATACTTCTAATCGAATAGTAATAGTCGAATAATTAGGTATCCGGTTTATTCGGGTAATCGATTATTCGACGTATGGTATGGTTTCACCAAAATGATGTTCAGGTTTTTAACCAAAATAGTTTTTAGTTTTTCCAAAACACAAATAAATTTTTGACAATTTTTATACCCCCACACTCACTGTGGCAGGGTATACTAACTTTGTCACAACGTTTGTAACGCCCATAAGGAGGCGTGTCCGGTATGGAAAAGTATATATATTCTTGATCAGTATCACCTCCTGAGTCGATTTAGCGATGTCCGTCTGTCCGTCTGTCCGTCTGTCCGTCTGTCCGTCTGTCCGTCTGTCCGTCTGTCCGTCTGTCCGTCCGCACGATAGCGGTCGCAGTTTTGGAGATATCGACTTGAAACTTTTTTTACATGTTTTTCTCGTGAATACTGAGATCAAGTTCGAGAATCAGCCAAATCGGACAAAAACTGGGCGTGGCTCCCATACACCGAAAAAAAAGGTAAAAATTTTTTATTGTTGTATTCGATTGGAAATGTTTAGAAACGTATTTTTGACATGGTCCGAGGTTCCGCAGCCACATATATAATGGTCTAAATGGGGTCTTGAGACCAATTTTTTTTTTTTTTTGTGGATTTAATTGGAAATTTTTAGAAATGGATTTTAGACATGGTCCGGGCTCCAAAACCACCTATAATTGGCTCAAAATAGGGTCTTGAGACCACAATTTTTTAAGTTCAAGGTACTTCTTCCTACTGTGTGGGGGTATTTCAGCTTCGGTATAGCCGAAGATAGTCCACTCTCTAGTTTTTTCAAATTTTAAAAAAATATTAAGCAAAACAAACTAATAATATTTTATATTTTAAAACTTTATTTCGATTTAAAAAAAGGGGGTAAAAAAACTAATGGCTTATTATAAATTTTATGAATCCTGATTAAAATATAAAATCAACATCGCCGAAGTGCTTCACCCTATTTGGAAACTCTCAACTCTCAAAACGTAGGCAAACACGCTCACCCAAATGTCAATAGTATCTGACAATGTTGCCAAACAGCGGTACGGACAACGACGACAGCAGAACTTGTCATTTGACAACAACAGCCACAACAAGAGCGCACAAAAAAGAGACCAACATTATAAAAACCAAAAGTGAACAATCAAAGAAGTTACCAAAATGAATTAAAAGCAAGACAGACCAAAACAAACTGAAACAATTTCGAATTGCCAAAAGCATCCTTAAGCGTACATCTTCGTGTTTCAATTCTTTGGTATTGTTTTACTTTTTAGGTTACGTTGCAGCTACGCGCCGAAGCGTGTTTTACCGCGAATTCGTGAAACGTGATGTGTGCAGAACAGAAACAGCAAACAGCAACCAACCAGCCAACCAACCAACAAAAAAAAAGGCAGCGATTGTTTGGGCCCAGATTGTGGTGGGCTTGTACTTGAGAGAGCTGCATTTGGTCGCATTTAAATATTTGCCAGCCGCCACCTTATGATTTTTTGGTACATTTGGACATTTCAAAAGACGTGCAAAAGCAAGGCCCTTCTTCACAAATGGTAGCGAAATGTCATGTCGGCAGTGTGGTGGTGGTGGTGGTGAGCAAGCCCTTTAATTTTTTTTTTTTGTTTCAAAGATTTTGGTATGATCTCGACACGCAAATGAGTTAGGCTTTGCTACATACTCGAATGGATGCTGCTGCTTAAAAGGAGCTTCATGCAAGGAGTTGAGCATTTGGGCGGGCAATTGTCTCACAATGTCAATTCACGAATGTGTCTGTATGTCGATTTATATGGAGCTTGGTTCTTGGCACATGGAAGACGTACTCATTTTTTTTCTGACTTTAAGGCAACGAAAAATCAAGAAATTTTGTGGCAGACTTGAAGACAATGCTGTAGTCGGTCTGGTCTTTTATCGTCTCACTGCAGCAAAGGGGTTTTGGGCTTAATAAATGTTTATCAGATGTCACGTACCTTTGGGCCCGGAATTTTCATACCAAAAATCCCATTATCACATATTAAATTTTATTCAATTTATAAAAGTCCTGCGAGGACACTCCTCCATTTCTATAATCAGCAATCATTATCAAGAGAATATCAATAAAGGGGCAAACTTCTTCAGTGTGTGCCTAGAAAGTAAATACAATGAAGACTGCCACTTAAAATAAAAGAGCACTCTTCAGATAATAAACAAAACCAAACAAAGAGCATTCGTCCTTCGGGCGAAATGGCTTCTTAACATTTTCTCATTGGTTTTTGTGGCTTTAAGGAAAATGCAAGAAACAACAAAATAAAACAATAAAAAGTACATTTAACTCAAAGTTAGTATTCAAAGTGCACGCTGGCGTACAAGGGAGCCCGTTCTTGCCTGCAAAATAGCCTAAGCAAAAACAAGCAATTGTTACTGCTGCTGCTGCCGGTGAAACGGCAGCAATTATTCGGTACAATTGTTGATTCTTTTCTCTTATTTTGCTCCCTCGCAGCCCAGACAATAATAATAATAATGGCGACCGCTGCTGTTGAAGTGCATCTTCAGTTGCTATTGCTTCTTGTTCTTCTTGTTGTGGATACTCATTTGCATCCTAGCTGCAAGTGGTTTCTATATTTAGGGGAAAAAAATTTCATTTTCGATTTGTTTTTGTTCGGTTGATTTCATTTTCGTTTGTGTTTAAAAATTGTCAGTTGTTGTTGTTGTTGCGGTTGTTATTATTGTCTGCCTTATTGTTGCTGCCGCCTGCAGCCATTCATATGTGGTTGCTATTCCTGCTGATATTGCTGCTGTTGATTTTATTTGCCATTGTCATCACGGAGCTGCATGTGCTGCATCCAAGCAACTATTTGCCAGTACGTCCCACCTTTGTTTGCTTGTAATTCTAGACGCTTGTGTTGATGTTTGTTTGTTATTCTGTGTTGGTTTCGGTACTTTTTTTTCCGAGTCTATTAGTGTAGTGTTGCCAATGATGCTTCATTGTTCTCTTCGCTTTTTGCCTCAATGTGGCAATTAATGTTGGCAGCATTTTTGCATTATTTAGCCGAAGGATATATGGAAAATTTTTGTTGATTGGTTTTGTTTTTCTTTTGTTCAACTTCATAAGCACACGATAAGGTAGCGAAATATGTTATGATAAGGTAGCGCACGATGTACGTAAATTATTAATTTTCAATATACTTTTGCAACTACACAGTTGTGCCACTGAGCTACGTTCGTGCAGGACGATAAAAACAAAGCTTTTTTCGAATTCGATTTGAATTATGTTTTCTGTTTATTAGAAATTAGTTTTTCAGTTGCGGCAATGTTAAGTATGTTTCCAATAAAGTAAAATGCAATAGTTGCTGCAAAACGACTTAAGTTGGAGCAAATGTATTACATTTGCCTTGTCGTTAAAGTTTGTATTTAAAAATAGTATATTTCAAGCAAACTTGCTCCAAACATATTAATTCTTTGAGGGTATGAATCATTTGGATATGCAATTATTTCTGGGCATGGGTAACCGACAACCCCAAAGCCAGGTTACTTTGCTTTTATATACATTTTTTTTAAAGTTGTCAAAAAGTATCTATTTTGGAGTTTATCCGGGTACAAGGTTACTCAAACTAGGATTTCAAATAAAATGGATTCGATTTTTTTTCTACTCGGTTCACCCACTCACAGGAGCCTCAATTCTATCCGGATTAGTTTACTTTAAAAAAATTTTATTTTTAACGTTTTTAAAGAGAAAAATTGTATGACAATGTAACGATTAGATACAATAAGTACCCGGTACGAAGAAATACCGGTCGCATGGCTTTTAGATAAATTACAAAAATTTTTTTTTAAATTCAATTTCAAGTAAAGGACACTGTAATAACGTCATTTAAAGTTAAAATGGAATGGTGATTTTAGTGTTAGTGTTTTAGTGTTTTTATAACCAATCCATTTCAGTAGATTTCCCACCACCATTCGTAAATGTATGAACACGATTTTAAATGGAAAGCTGATGAAATAAGAGATGACTCGTTAGGATGAGCTTGGTTGAGCTTTAAGCTTTACATCAATAAAAATCCTACGTACATATAATAAATTCTCTTCACTGTCTTTTACTTTCTATTTTTCAAGAACAAATCGGTTGATAATATCAAGCAACTCCTTTTAGACTTAGACAAAGCTGGAAGGAAAAAAAAAGAAATCAAATTCTATAACTAGATTGCATGGTTGAGTAACTTGACTCTACTTCATGCCGCCTCACCCCTTTACGGACGAAACAAAAACGAAAGGTAACGAAATGTGTGTGTGTGTGTGCATTATTGTGCATTCATAGCTGCTATTCTGTTCAAACGTCAATAATTCCCTTTCTAAAAAGTGGTTAAACGAAACAGAAACGATTGGAAGAAATAGAAGAGAAAAAAAATTGAAAAAAATTCTTGCACAAGGATGAGGTGATTTTGTGCAAAGGAAAACCAAACTACGTCAATTTAAAATGGACAAAACAAACAGAAAAAAAACAAAAACGGAAAGGTAACTAAGCAAAAGTCAGCGCTCAGGCATTATCCAAAGCAAATCCAACTCCAGCCGAAATCGCTTTTCTGAAATGGTGAAAAACCAGGCAATAAAACCGTCCATGGCTGCCGTGATGCAGAGGATGGCCGATGTAACTAACAAATGCTCAGTACTTTCGTTTTTTTGCTTGAAAGTTTTTTTTTGCGAATTAAAAATGTTTTTTTTTTTATTTTTGGGGACTATTTGGCTTGTGTCGACCGAAACCTAATCTAATAACAGAAATTGAGAGCAATAATTTCAGCGATTGGCAGTGGTGATTTGTGCCAAAGTATTGTGTGTCTATAAGATACAAAAGGAATGCATAACAACAACAAAAAAAGTAAGCAAAACGTAAGAGCTCTTGCTCTCGTATAAGGGAGCGTCCAGCAGAGGCCGATGCCAATGCCGGTTGGTCGATCGGTCGGTCGGTCGGTTGGTTGGTTGTGTCTCGTTAGTGGAGTTGCTACTATTGCTGGTTAGGTTGTGGCAAGACTGCCTTGTTGTTGTTGTTGTTAGTTTGGTGGTGGTGCTGTGCGATAGCATATCTAATGGATACACTTGAAGTCAATGTATCTGAACGTACCGGCGAACGAAACGAACTAACGTATCTAATCGCTTAAACGTTTTATTAAATTACGTTAGTTGAGCTTTTTGTATGTTGGTGCTGCTGCTGATTGCGCTTATGCCCGGTGTTTGCTGTTTGTTGTTGTTGCTGTTGTTGTTGTTGTTGTTGTTGCAGCATTAAAGTTAAATCAAAGTTGTTGCATCATCACTGTTCGTAGTTGCTGTTGTTATTGTTATGTTGTGCAATGAGCCATGACCTTGCTGGTTGCCCTAAAATGTCAAGTTCAAGGCCAATCAGTGGCGATTGCGCAAATATTCTGAAAGTTGCGGATCGCGGAGCCAAGGGGAGAGGCCACACAATCAACGACCATAACTTGAATGCATCTTGTGTTATTGTTATTTGGATTAGCTTAGTGTGGTTGTTGTGGTGGCTGCCGTTCGATTCGAGCTTCCCACTTGTAATCTTAACTTTTCTTTCTTTGTGGTTGTTGACTTTGTTGTAGGTATTTTTCTTCTTCTTGATTTGGATTGAAACTATTTTGATTGAAGAAATCATAAACCAGGATAGAGTGTCTCTCTGGTCATGGTCTCATACCAAAGTACACTTCCGGAAGTTGTGAACAGAATAGAACTTTAAGCTTATCAGCCGTAAAAGTTTTGATTAAATCTTACAAAGTAGTCACATTTTATTTACCAAATTGAATCGCTAGTCAAGCCCATACATTGTTGCACGCACCACAGCTAGCCCACGTCCAGATGATAGTGAAATTTAAAGCGAAAATTTATTTGCAAAACGTACGTACGCCGAAAAAACCTACACAATTCCAACTGAACTTCAAATAAAAATTTGCCAAGCATAGTAATTAATTGTTGCAAAGCAAATAAATCACATGAAACCACAACAAAAGAGCACGTAATTGTTGCAGTGAATTGTCGCAGCTGCTGTACTATCGAAGGCCTTTTTGCATATTCATTGGCTTTTAGGGTCAAAAACAATGTGTAATTTTTTGTCTTTTACCACAACCAACGTAGAAAAGGAGAGAAAAAAAGGCGAAATTTCAATTTCACTTTTGTTTGTGAAAGGGATTCGGTTGGTGGCCAGGGGGTGGGGGGAGAGTTCGGTCAAATTGTTGGCAAATTGGTGCATTAATTGAATTTTCATTGACTATTTTAGTTCATTGTGTGTTTTCTTTGTGGCTGTGGCCCGGCAAGCACTGAACAAATTGAAGTGTAGCAAACATTGTTGGCCTCTGTGATCTTTGGCGGTTTACAATTTTTGTTTGTAACTTCATTTCATTTAATTTCATTTTGTTTACTTTGAAATGAAAAGGGGAAAGTGGCAGTTGTGTTATGACGTTATGTGTGTGCATTGTGTGCGATATGCTTTGTTTTAATTCGAGTCAAGCTAATGGAAATTGAATAATTGAATTGAATTTAAATTGATTGGGCTGGGTTTGGCATAAGTAATCAAATAAATGTGAGGTGACCATATTTTATAATGTCTAAACGCATTTGTAATAGGTAACATTTTAGTGAATTGAGATGGTGCAAAAGATTTCACACAAACAAGCATTTCTCATGTATTTCTTTTCTTATAAAACACAAGACTTAAGTAAAAAACGCGCAAATTGAAAATGTTCCCAAAATAAATTTTAACTACCATCACACAATTCACACATTAAGTAGCAAGACAAAAAAAATGATTATGATTTAAAAACTAAAATCAAGTGAAAGAAAATACTTTATGACCGTGGCAAAAGTCAAATTTTCACAGTAGTTAATTTCATTAAAAAAAATTTTAATTTTATTGCTGTCATTTATTAATAAAAAGAAGCCCTAAAAATATGAAACAACAACCAAAAAATTGCAAAAAGAAATGAAAATACCAAAATAAAAAAAGATCACTTACGCATTAAAACGAAACGGAAGTAGGTTAAAGCGCTTAAACGGTTTTATTGTTTAATATAAATGTTATTTCGTTTGCACGAAATGAAACGCAAAGACGCTAAGATTTATGTTCAAGTGTGTTTTAATGAACGAAATGGAGAAAAAAACGAAGATTTTGTTTACATTTTACATGCCGCAATTAAATGGCAATGAATGATGATGCGATGTACCGAAGTGAATACGTGAAATCTTGGCCGAAAATCTGATTAATTTTTATGACTAAATTAAAAAGTGTCCGGAGGAAATTTGTGTCACCGTAGAGAAAGTGAACAGACTTACTGTAGCTTTAAGTCTCACGTAGTACTGATTGTTGCGTCCGAGTGTTACCAAATATTACCTGCAACGAAAGGAAATGAGAATAAATTTCAGTCTTCAATATATGTACTTAGTTTCTTCAATATATGTACTTAGTTTCGTATGTATTTCCTAGAACACTGCGATAAAATTAACAAAATAATGCAAATATACACAATTCCATCTATTCGTTCCATTTTTAGATTTTATTAGGTAATTTTTCTGTAATATTTTTTTCAGTGTAAGAAAAAAATATATAAAAGCATTTGTCCCAATTGATAGAGTGATTCATTGATTGGTGGTTATAGACTGACTCAGCAGAAACCGTTGAGCCTAAAGATCTAAAATGTTTGGTGTTATGCTCAGGTGACACCCTAGAATCTATTAAAGGATCTGCCTTCTACCACACCCATTAAAACATTAACTGTAGGTTTGAAATGATTTACTAAAATTGATTTACTAACTCCGAGATATGAGATCCAATATGGCCTCCGAAATTCCTAAATCTCTTTCTAATTTGTTGTAATTTATCGCCTGGGGTTTACGGACAGATTTACAAGAGTGTTTACGGGAGGGCACTTCCATTACTGTTGGTCCGGGGGTTCACAGGAAAGTTCACAGGATGGTACTTCCACTACTTGAGCACATGTCCAAGCAATTCCGCTAGTAACTTATAAGCACACCAGTATATACTCTGAAACTAAATAAAGCTAAAGTACACTCAAAGAATTATTATGTTTGGAGAACGTTTGCTGCAAATATACTACTTTTGAATACAAACTCAAACGAAAAAAACTAACAAAAAACATTTGCTCCAAATTAAGTCGTTTTTCCGCAAATAAGAAATAAATTTGCAACAATTTAAAAACGTTTCCAATAAAAGCATTGCATTTTACTTTTATTGGAAACGTTTTTAAATCGTTTCCAATAAAAGCATTGCATTTTACTTGTATTGGAAACGTTTTTAAATTGCTGCAAATTAAAAACTAATTTCTAATAAACGTTTAAACGAATGCGATATAAGCTTTGTTTTTATCGACCAGAACGAAAGTAGCTCAGTGGCACAGCGTGTATGTGCGTAACTTATAAACCTGGCTGAGCTGAAATTTTTTTTTTCGTTACTCAAACGTTGGTCGAAACAACAAACGAAGTGTGTTTGTCTAATTTTTTGTTTCCTACAAACGAAAAAATTCTTTGAGTGTATTTAGATATTTGACGGCGAGACGAAAATATACAGGGTGTTCCGACTTCCAATGTCAATATGTCAGATATGTGTTTCCTTGAGTTAAAAAAAGTAAGAAATTATAAATACAATCTGACCCCAGTTCGGATCTAACAACGAAATTATATCGAAAAATGGGTGGCTATGTAACGTTTTTAGCTTTTGAGACAAAATTGTTCTTATTCTGATGACAACAAAAGGTTGTGAGTGAATCAATCGCTTACGTAAAAAATGTATTCTTTAAGTTAAGAATATTTAGTTAATTTTCTACTCATTTTTCTTCTTCACGGATGAAGTTTTACTTATTCTGGTTGCTTGTCGCTTAAGTCTCTCCTTTGTTTCATTTTCTGATTTTTTTTCTTCTTAATATCTTCATTATACCCACACCGCACCCTTCAGAGCATCTCTCCATCTAGGCCAAAGAATAAATTCAATTTACTTTTATTATAATCCCAACCAAACGAAAATCAAAATCCGAAAAACCTCTCAAGTAACCCGCAACAGCAGCAAATCTCAAGGAAACTCTTCCATGCTGTCAATATAGATATTTTGCGCTACACCCAAGCGAAACGTAAATTCACACCCACGCATTAAAATTACTCAAATTTGCAATTATTAGACGTTTTCATACGAGAATGAAGCCGTTTTGTGTATGACACTTTCATGACAAACTTTACAACTTTTTTTTTTGGTTCCCGCAGCGTTCATGTTAAATGTTTAATGCTTATGTCATTTAATTTAATGGTTGGCCTGACAACAGCGCACAACACCAACAATGAAACTGAAAACTGAACTGAAAACTGAACTGAACTGAACAAATAATAATAACGTTTTAACGCCAAAGACGAAGAGCGAAGACAATAGACAACGCTGGTGTTGATAATGATGATGATGATGATGGTGATGATGAGGAGGAGGAGGCTTTGGTGGCATGGTGACGAATGAACACGGCAATGGCTGTGTCAGTGTAATTGTAATAATCAACGCATTCAAAACCGGCCAAAAAGTGATACCTTGATTATTTATTACTTTGTGTGATGTGTGAATCGAAAAATTATAGTAAATTACGCACATGGCGAATTTTAACCATTTTCATAATTTTTATAATTTTTGGCCATTTTATTTTATTATTATTATTTTTGTTTGGTGTTTGTTTTGGCTTACAATATGGTCACCCCGGCCATTGTGGTTTTAGCCATTTTTGGCAAGTTCAGTGTTTCTGGTACAAAAGCGTGACTTGTGACTTGGTGTGTGAAGCAAAATCGGCCGAGTGAATGAATGATTTTGATTTGATTATATTTCTGTGGACCTAACGAAGAATACAACTTCTGTATCAAATTTCATACAAAATCAAGTTTGATTTGATTTTCGGCGTGTGAAAATTGATATTAAATAATAAAAATGCTACGATTTGGAGCAAATTTTTTTGTGGGTTTTTGGTCATTTTTTTTTTTCGTATCGGTTTTAATGGTCTGACCATGAAACATGAAAAATCTTTTACCATTTTAAAGGTCAATCATCTTTTGTTGAGGAATTTCAATTTTAATTGAAATGTGCCGGATTTGTTTGAGATGGACAGCAGTGAGACAAGAAGAAGTGGACGAGTTGTGCAGAAATTCTAAAGAGTTTCATGCAAATACGCTTAGCTCGGCACAAATACTGATTGTATGCGTAATGACAGTTGTAAACACGAATGCGTCACGAAGTGAGCCACAAATTCCATTCAGCTAGTGCGGTTAATCACTTTAAGTGTGTTTTAGAATCATGAGGAATTTTCTTGAATGCACCTAATAAAAAATGTTAGTTTAAATGATTAAAAAACAATTTGCAACTGAGCCTTTTAAAAGGAAGATGGAAATGAAACAGTAAGGCATTGTGGACGATGTTTAACGGTTTAAGAGCATCAATTGCTGAGTCTTGGACCGTAGAACTATACGTATTTTTAGAAATAAAACGTTAGCCTAACCCATGCAAGAGGGATGCCAGAACACTTGCATCAGAGCAGTCCAAATTCATTTACCACAATCAAAAGTTTACTTTACCTCAAAAACCTTCCCGAGTGAACGAACAATTTTAATTGACTGCATTAAGCTGTTATAAGCTGACTATAGCACACTCACGCAGGCACATATCACACACATACGCGCTCGAAACACCCAAACACATTGAAACTTAATTAAGTTCATACCTCTGACGACAGCAGCCTGCACTAAGAGTGGCAAAACTATTTTTATCAAATTAATAAATGGATTTATAGCGCCAACTTGTGCCTTGTTTTGTTCTCTGTGTATGTGTGTGTGCGTGTGTGTGTGTGTGTATTGGCACCACCTTTCGCCATTGCCATGGCTTCTACTGCAAGAATGCCTTGGCGGCAATAGCGCTGCAAAAGGGCACTTAGTCTTAAATTGATATTAGCTTATTAATTTGTTGTCAGCGAACATCTGCTGCAGGAGAACTACTGTTGCCATTCCTGTACATGTCGTTGACTGTCAACAGTTTGTGGTGAGTTTGTGGCCTGAGAAATTCTCTCAAATTAGTATTGGCTGTCATATAATTTAAAAGCAATTTGTTGTTAACATTATCCCGAGACATTAGGCCAAAGAGAAATTAATTGCCACTCAGAAGACGAGAAAAACAAGTATTAGTATTGAAGAAGCTGGAGTCTTATGGAATTTAATTAATCATAACAAAGTACTTGCGGTTGACTGAAGCACTCGCGTCGCTATGAAATTGTCAAGAGGTAAATCAAACCACAAGAAGTACCAAAGTACTTTAGCGTTCCGAGCATCTGATCATAAAACTTTCTATTTATATTAAAGTCCCCAGAGTAAAGTTCTTTTGAAAGCTTTGTCAGTGCATGAGGATTACTATTACCTTTCCTTCTACGATTTACGAGTTATTATAAAGTAAAATTGCAAAATTGTACATGTTCCACCCAATTGAAGTAATCAATACCTCAACACTCGATGGCAACTGTGATTAATCTTGCACTCCTTCAATATGCAATTCAAAAGCGGAAATATGAAACCAACAATTAACAACCTACTTGCCTATATATGAAAATTTAAGATTCAATTGAAAGAAAAATCGTCTCAGCGATTTGGAGATTTAACGGCATATCAAATGATATCAAATTGGGCAATCAAAATGCAACGCTGCAGTTACAAACAAAAAAAAAAAACAAACACCTACGCGAGCATCAAAAAATCATACAAAGCGAGTACAAAATGACAATTGCAGCAAATGCATTTAAATGAGGTACAGTACTTTTGGGGGCTGTCAAATCGACACAACTGTCAGTCTTTGAAACGTTTCCAGCATAAGATTTACCCGTTGAGCTGAATGGAGAGTATCGTCTGAGGCAAGCCCACATGCATTAAAAATTCAAAAATATTTTTATTTTTTCCCTTTTCTTTTTTTTTGGTTAAAATCTTGCAACTCTCTGCAAATGAAAGTTTATTTTCCTCATTAAATGGAAGTGCATATCTTAATAACTTTTGACAGCATAACGGTAATTGCTTCCCGGTTGAAATTATATTTTTTTTTCGTTTTGGGACGGTAAAGAAGCTTTTACAATTAAGCCAAGTACGAGTGCACGTGGTGTGTTTGTTGACGACGTTCAATGCGTGGGCTAATCCTTTTATTTATGTTCAGCGGTGAAAATGATATTGATCAAAACGACTCTATGCTGAGGCTTGGTAATGCCAAGAAGAGTTAATAATATTTGTGGGGCTAAAGATTGAAACTTCTTTGCCATTAACAGGATTTGTATAAGGAACTTTCCAATTTCTAATTTATGATTGCACGCATGTCAGATTTGATGGTTATATTTAGCTGGGCTGGGATGTCTTTTAAGTAAGTTAGAGACGCTTATCACGCATCTGTGGTACATGGTACTTATGGATTCTTTTCTATTTTTTCATTTGAAAAGGGGGAGAAAACTGTGCAACATGCAAACATGTCAGAAAAGTGGAGCTGCCCAGCTGTTGGACACTATATATGTCGCAGCTTAAGCATCCAATTGTCATTTGTATGATTCTACCGAACCTCAGACCTCCTCACGAAATAGGCACACCTCTCAAAATACACCTTCCCAGTACCTCGCTGAGATTATACTACGAAATATAAAAAAGCAAATAAATTGCATATTCGAATTTTCTTTCAAATACAACCCCAAAAAAATAACAATTCTCATGTTTTAGTTCCGTTGAAGGAATAAACTTTCTAAAACTGATGTGCTAACTTCAATTTTGAAAACAGCGGTGTGTTTCAGGTGTCCAACAGGTGGGCAGACATTTTTGGGCATAGTTTTTCGGAGTCCTCAGGAAATTGTTGGTAAGCTATTGTCCTTAGCTTTCAATCGAGGTATTGAGCTCAGTAAAATTATGTTTAAAAAAAGTTATGACCTCAAGCAAAAATATGTCCAACAAGGGTAGGGGTAGGAAGTGGATTCGCAGTTTGTGGAATCTTAAACTTTTATTTGCCATTTATATCTGCGACCGACTGATTTGCCTGTAAGACACTATTCTCATGCTTAGAATTATTCTGCTTGTATGGAAAGTGGAATCAAAAAATAAATACTGGGAAAGATTTGTTGCCAACCTATGAATACGATGGCCCTATACGTTCTATCTTACATCCTTTCTTACCAAAGACTCGAAGAAGATTTTGACGCCCTCATATTCCGAAACTAAAATTTCATTTCAGTCATTAGTCTAAGGTTCATGGTTCGTTCGTTTTAAAGTATAGCACAATCAGCTTTGAAGATAATTTCCTATTTAATTAAATTTGCACCGACTTCATAGTCAACAAACTGAAGTGTCAATTTCAACTCTAATTAAAAAATTCTCTTGGCATATTTTTAGCACTTAGTTATCTCTATAATTTATTCATTGAAATTTAGTCATAAGTATTTTAGTTATCATTTCTTATTTAAAATATATATATTTTTTTTATTTTTCCTTAGCCAATTCAATCAGCAGTCATCAAATTTAATGGCAACTAATAATTTCTGTTCAACCAGTTAAGATTTTAATCACACACTAACGTATGCAGCCACAAGCCACGACAGAAATTCTGCAGCAGCCACAAAAACAAATAAATACAAAAAAAAACAAATCCAACCCAACTTCTAACAACAGCAGCAGTAGCATATGTACAACGCAATCTATAAACTCAGGTAAAGTTAATTTTTATAACATCGCACCTCTTTAGAATAATAAATAAGGAAGCCTTTTGGTCATTCAAAGAAGAACACTTGACGATGAAGAAGAAGAAGCCAGTGTAGCAGTACAATAAGAAGAAGAAGAGCTGGCAGAAGCTGTGAACAAGAAAATTCCAATGAAAAACTAAAAAGCTCATAACTAATGACAACAACACTAGAAGAGGCAGCAACACAACAAACACCAACAACAATTAAGCAACTACATCGCGTCTAGCGAGACCATGTTGCTGCTAGTGGAAGTAGTTAGTAGCAGACATGATGAAAATGTTTCAAAGTTGGTGTAGGCTTAATAGTATTTTTTGTCTTTTTGTTCCCCTCTTCTTCTTCTTCTTTTTCCTTTCCTTTATAGTTCACTTAACTTGATGAAACCGAAGCTGAAACTGGAAGTACATAAAAAATTGTGGGCTCACTCAGAGAAAAGTCCGAGTCCAAGTGGAGTTTGAACTAAAGTTTAGAACTAAAAACTAGTCGCCTGTGTGTCTTGAAACTTTTGGGGTCCGCTGATTACTAGAGGGTATCGATGGTATATGAGAATGAAAGCTCAGTTGACCTAGTCTGAATTGCAACACATCTGTCATAAGAAACCGTCACAGTTTAGACTCTCTTGCTTATAGACTAGGGTCAAGACTTTACTACAGTTGCATGAAATTCAAGTGGGCCTCTTGGCTTACTAAAACTCATAGTAGTCACAATTCCCAATATCCACTCTATTTTAAAACTTTCTTCTAGTGTAATGAGAAGTTTCTTAAAACCCATCATCGCCAGCGGCAGATCGTCATCATCCAGACCATTTGCCTTTCAAAGGCTTTGGTGTTATATATTTTTTTTGTGGCATTTTCGCTTGTACATTTATATTTGTTTATTTATTTAGTGTTTTTTTTCTTCTAACAACCAATTTTACTTTCAAGTCGTGTTCTAACGATTAAAATTCATTGATAACATTTCATGTTATTGTTGGTTTATAGTTTTTTATTTTTCATGTTGGGCATTTATTACCAAGTGTTGCTTACAACAATGGTTTTATGTTAAAAAAAAGCCGAAGTGAAAAAGAGGTTCGTGACCTCACTTTAGTGTTATTAGCTAATACTCAAACCATTAGGGTTTTAATGGAAAGTCTTTCTTCTAGCCATCTTTGTAGTTGCAATTAATTGCTTCGGTAAATTGTGGGCTTATTTGTGAACAACACTAAACACTTTTGCTTTGAGGTACTCTTGATTGGCTTCTGTTTAATGAATGTTGTGTGTTTAATCAGTTCATTGCAGGAGGTTAAGATAATGTGACGTGTGGGGTTCGTTGAAAGATGGCATGTGTAGCAAAGCACAACCATAATAATTTTTTTAAAAAATACCCTCTTTAGTTTAACAAGTTAGCAACAATGTTGTCATGATAGTAATTGAAAGTCTGCGAAGAGAACAGTTGAGCAGTCGACACTTAAAATAGCAAAGAAAAATTCCCACGAATGTTGATGCAATTTCGAAAAAATGTGAGGCGTTCTGGGAAACTATGTCTATGCGACAAAGTAAATTTTACAGGAGAGACAAAAAACTGTAAATGTGAAAAAAAGGGTTTTCAATTGCTGATTTTGATGGAGCATTACTTTCTACATTTTTTGCGACCAATCCCTCCGTATAATATAGCAATATCACACATAGCTAGTAGCCCAATATTTATTTTGTTTAACCAACACTCTCACCAATTTTTAAATTTTTAGCTTTCCAACTGATTTGCCCATTTACAATACCCACTCTTTATAGGACCTTTGAAAGATGGTTTATATTTTTCGAAATTGAACAAGTGCACCCCCATAGTTGGTTTCTTTTCAGAAAAAACTATTGATTTTTAGGGGTCCTTGTAAAGACCCAAAATTGGGAAGTACGAAATAAAAATTCATTAATTTAAAATGCGTTTTAGGAAAAATAGGTTCGAAAAATCATAAATTTCCATTTTTAGCGGTCGCCCCTCTCGCAGGACTAAAAAATAAAATTTTTTTTGAAAGAAAAAAAGAATATTTTCAAAAAAAAAAATAAAAATATGTTTTAGAATGAGAAAATTTCTGAAGCTTGGTTTTATTTCTTTTTTTTTGGAAATATATTTTTTTTTTTCAAAAAAAAAATTTGGTTTATTGGTACTGGGGGATTCGACAGCTCAAAATGGATATTTATGGTTTTTTGCATCTATTTTTCTGATTCTAAAACGCATTTTTAATGACTTAATAATTTTTTTTTGTACTGGGCCCTAATTTGATTTTTTAAACTTTGAAACTTTACTGGACCCCCTAAAAACTAAAATTGTTTTCTGAAAATTTGACAGTTTGGTCCTCTCCCATAAAGGAACAAAATGCGGGGGTGCACTTGTTCAACTTCGAAAAATCGAAAAATAAGAATACAAACTTTTTCATACCTATCACTGCTCCTTCTAGGCATTACAAACTTCCGAGCAAAGTGAATATACCCATATCTTGCAAAGAAATGGAAAGGAACAAACTTGAATTGGAGCAAACTTAGAAATGGAATGGAAATGGAACAAAATTTTGAAATGCAACGGGAATGAAGTGCTGATAAAAATATGAGCAGCGTATGTTAGATTCGGTAGGACCCAAAGATAATTCCATTTGCAAAAAATTAATTTTTTTCTCAAAGTAAGAAAAAATTATAGAAAAATGAGATTCAGAAAAGTAAAAGAAAATAACCTAAAATATTATTTTCGGAAGTGCTCTCCCGAGTGGTCCTCCTTTTAATATTAAATTTATTTATTTTAATTCTCAAAACTAATTTTTTTGAATTGCAACAAATAAAGGTCATTCCACTTATCTGTCTTGGCACTAATTATAGCCTCCCACAAACGGGCTTCCCAGCATAGAATAAGAAAAACACAAAAAAAAACAAATGCAAATGCAAATAGCATAAACTTTGCATATTTCATGGGTGTAGTTCTAATGTAGCAAAAGTAATTTACAAAAAAAAAAAGAATAGAAAAAAAATCATATAACGCTGGCAATTGGCAGCACTTTTTGCCACTGTCAATGCTGCCCGAATGCAACTGCCATGACAAATTGACTCACGAATTCTTGGCGTGAATAATTTTTGATATCATTTTGAATGCTGCCGTTTGCAAAGCAAACGGGCTGGTATGGCTTCATTTTATTTTTTTTTATATAGGCAAACATAGTAAATTAGATTAGAAATGTTTACAATTGGTATTGCTGTAGTCTGAAGACTGACTCTTAGTGGGACTATCGGTGATGGATGATGTACTGCATTGAAAATAAAGTTTTTTTTTTATTGATTTAAGGCTGCTTGCGACAAAATAACTCCCGATCGAAGTGCTTTTCCATTGAATTTCTATATGGAAAACCTATATACAAGTCAGCTAACAAAAACAAGACCAACTGAAGGGGAAAAATAACAACACTCTTCACATTTAACAAACCATATCCGCCAAAATAAATTTAAAAAATAAAGGAAAAGAAAAGACCAACGAATTTACCGCACCAGCAATTGCGGCAAAGGTCTCCATGAAAATTGCAGTTCATTTGCGAGTAAGAGGGTCTCTGCTGTTCTAGCTGCAACACCAACTCAATAACAGCAAACAGACAGCAAAAAAAAACTTCTAACAACGGCAAACCACTCAGCCTATGCTGCAAGCAAACCTAAAGGTTCTGTTTTTATTTTCTTTTGAAGTTTTTCGTTTTTTTTTTCGAATGTTTTTTGCATTGAACTGAAATGAACTGAACTTATGCAAACAAGGCAGCAGCACCACCACCGCCACCACCACTACGAGCAGTACAAGAGCACAAGAACCTTTTGTTGTTGTTATTGTTGGCAATGGCAGTGAGATGTGGCCAAGTTTCAAGATGAATGTTGTTGACGAAGGTTTTGATTCTGTTTTCCTTTGTGGTGAAGGAGTTACAAATGAAATTGTTGTTGCTCAGTTCAGTTCAGTTCGTTTTGTGTTTTTTTTTGTATAGTTTTTTCTGAAGTTCTTGGTTCTATGTAGTTGGTGTTGCTAAAGTTGAAGGTGTAGATGTCAATGAACTCGTAAACTAAGGAAGTTTCTGCAACATCAGCCAGTTGTTTATCTTGCAATGGATGGTATAAAGAACCTTTTTTTGCTCAAGTTGGCTTGGGGAAGTGAGGCACAGGCGAAATGTGGCCAGTTGTCAGGCTTGGAGTTTAATTGATCGATTTCTGTTGAAGCTTGTTGGTAAATTTTCCACATTTTCCAAAGAAATTCATTAGCAATTTTAATTCATTCAGTTGCTTTTCTATTGGCTTAGACTTGTTCCCAGTGTCCTGCACTGCTGCATAAATTGATTCACTCAATTCAATTTATACAGGAATTTGCTTATATTCCTGCCTCGACTGGTTGCTCCAATTGGAATATTTGCTTTAATTGCCAAGGGATATTGTCTCATTTACTTGTCTATTGTATTTAACTTAATGGTCGTTCTGATCAGTTTAAGCGTATTGAATCGATAATTATAATGCCAACAAAATTAATTTCGATATTCGTTAAAAATTTCCGATTAAATACCGTAAAATCGGAAACAACACCAGCATCCGACAAGTATTTCAAACATCACTCAACTCGTCAAACGGCAAATTGCTGACATACACTCACAAAACATTCAACAACACGAATGCCAAAATTATCTAATAACAAAAAAAATCATCTGCACTTGACCCTCAAAACAAGAAAAAAAAAACAAAATCGCGCGCTTAATTGCTGCTCTCTGCTGCAGTAACAACAGCCGCAACACGGCATCCTACACGCCAGTTATGAACAAACAATTATTTTCATGTATAATTTTCACACATAATAATTATGCCGCTTCAATGTTTGCAGTTTCCGTTAAAAATAAAATTAAAAAAACCGAAAAACAAAATATCAAATAAAACAACAAATTAATTGAGTTTTTGCAAATAGTTTTAAGGGAAGTCAATGCGAAAATCAATGACGTTGATGATGTTAATGATAATGGCGATTGAGAGTGATTTTTTTCCAGCAGCAGCAACCACAGTTTTGTTAGTTGTTATATAAATAAATAAATTAATTAGACAAGCTTCACGTTTAGTCTGTGCGTCTATTTTCAGGTTTTTTTTTTCCAACATTTTTGCCAAATTTTCGTTTTTTTTTCTTGTGGAATGTACCTATGTTGAAATTCAGCGAAACCGTTTTGAAAATGATCTCTATTCAATTTGTTCAATTGGCGTTTGTATGTTGTTGCTGTGTGAGTAATTTGTATTTTGTGTCTTGACCACCTTGACCGCAATTTCAGCAAACCAACCACATTTCGGATTTGTTCTTATTGATTTTCCGGTGCACGTACACATGAAGCATGGCAATTTGTATGCTTTTGGGTATATTTGAATATTAAAATATATGTTGCATACTTTTAGGGCAATACATACTGGAAAAGTGTAATTTTATAACGATAAGTAATAAATCTTGTAACAAATGAAAGTAAAAAGGGAAGGGGGTGAACAGTGTATGCAATGAGACAGACAAACAAGGTGACACAGATACTTGGCGACAAATCAGAGACGCCTTCAGAACCATAGTGGAATAAGTTAATTTCTTTCCTAAACTAACTGTGACATAAGTCTTTACTATCTTAATTCTAGATAGTCATTTATGTGGTATCATGAATGAGACGTCTTGATACCTTAATATTTTTTGTATCAATTGAGAAGTTTCAATTTAAAAATATCACACTTTTCGAAAATTTTTTCTTGGTTGATAAGAAAAAAATGTGTTCTTGAATTATTGAGTTGAATTATCTACCAATTTTTGATGTGTTTGGCCATAACAAAAAAATGTTCTAAATTCAAGAAATAATTTTACCACAAAATTCTGCTTTGCAAAGTTGTTTGTTTTTACACGATGTAACTATTTGCACATTAAAATTTCGTCTTAGTATTTAATCTCAGAGTGGCAAGTGTTGTGACAACAGATTTTTGCTCAACTTACATGTTGTTGCAACGTTGACTTTCAGCTGTTGCAACAGATACTTCAGTTGAGCCAACATCTACTTGCAGTTGCTGCAACATATACATTCAATTGTTATTCTTTTTATACCCTACACCTCATGAGGTATCGGTAAATTCACTTTGGTCTGATGTTTGTAACACCAAGAAGGAGGCGTGCCCGGTATAGAAAACTATATACACGATTTGAGGTTAATACATTAACGAAGAATAAAACAAGAGAGTAAGTTTCAGTCGGGCAAAGCCGACTTATACCCTACACCTACTGGACCATATTGGTTCCGCCATCTTGAATTTTGAAATTTCGCTATCAAATTCAAAATCAGCGACCCCAAAAACCACTAGAAACCAAGTTCGAAACTATTTAAGCGGAATATGAGTCAAAACACACATTCATAGATTGATGGTAATTTAGCAGGGGCAGATATAGTCCTTACACTGAGAAAAAATTAAAACGAAACGTTGTCGAAACGTACCGAACCGTTGTCAATTTCCAGCCAACACTGAATGTTCGGATTTTGACAACAAAACGTTAAAATTTTTTTTAAACTGCCCATTTATGAATTGAAACGCCACATTGATGAATTGAGACTGAAATGTTGTTGTTTCACGACTGAAATCGTAATGTTTTGTGACTGAAATGTTAATGATTTGAGACGGCTACGTTTTTGTTCCTCAATTTTTTTTTTAAATTTTATCGAAAATTTTCTTAATAATTTTTTTTTTATTAGATATGCAGTTTGGTTCTATTTAAAATTCTCTAAAAAAATTCTTGAATAATTTTGCCATTCGAGCAATAGTTTTTCATACAAATCCGATTTTGGAACTTGTCTTTGATTTTTCTTATCCAATTTCATACAATTTATCCTGCATAATTGGGATTATATCTAAAATAAAAGTACATTCCTACATAAAAAAATCAACTTTCAAATATTGACACTTTTCGATACCCGTTGCAAATCATAACCATGCAGTTCTGGATTTTTATACCCCCACACTCACTGTGGCAGGGTATACTAACTTTGTCACAACGTTTGTAACGCCCATAAGGAGGCGTGTCCGGTATGGAAAAGTATATATATTCTTGATCAGCATCACCTCATGAGTCGATTTAGCGATGTCCGTCTGTCCGTCCGTCCGCCCGTCCGTCTGTCCGTCTGTCCGTCCGTCCGTCTGTCCGTCTGTCCGTCCGCACGATAGCGGTCGCAGTTTTGGAGATATCGACTTGAAACTTTGGGTACACGTTTTTCTCGTGAATACTGAGATCAAGTTCGGGAATCAGCCAAATCGGATAAAAACTGGGCGTAGCTCCCATACACCGAAAAAAAGCTTAACATTTTTCAAGTCTTTTTTATTGCTGCATTCGATTGGAAATGTTTAGAAACGTATTTTTGACATGGTCCGAGGTTCCGAAGCCACATATATAAGGGTCTAAATGGGGTCTTGAGACCAATTTTTTTTTTTTGGTGGATTTGATTGGAAATGTTTAGAAATAGATTTTGGACATGGTCCGGGCTCCAAAACCACCTATAATTGACTCAAAATAGGGTCTTGAGACCACATTTTTTTTATGTTCGAGGTACTTCTTCCTACTGTGTGGGGGTATTTCAGCTTCGGTATAGCCGAAGATAGTCCACTCTCTAGTTTTCCCTCAGTCTAGTTGTAGAAAAGCTATTAAATTTTTCAAGTATTCTAAGATTTTGAATTTTAATTTCTTTATTCTTTATTGCATTTAAATAAAAATATTTTAAATTTTATTATAGATTCGCTTGCCTTGCATAACAACTGAAATTACATTTAATTTTTCCATTATCTAGCATCATAATCGCATATTTCGAATTGCAATTACAGCATTGATAATTAAGTAATTTCTATGCCTCTTCAACACCTCGCACTGTTATTACACACGATTAGCATTTTGCTATTAATTTTGTTTTGAATATATTTTTTAATTTATGTTTCATTATGATCGCAGATAATGGTTAATGGAAACATTTCTCGTAGACAAATTGATCATTAAATCAAATTGAAACTGAGTTTGTATTTAATACAAAAAAAAACAACAAGAACTACAACAAGGAAAAGAAGGAAAACATGCATAACTGAGAAATTGTAAAGTGAAAATTAGAGAAGATGTAATTTCAGAAATTTCGGATACCTTTCACGGATGTTTAATGTAATTCCAATTGCATAGGAACTCCTAGAATTGCTTTGGTTTACGTGTAAAATACTCAGCTGGCTTACTCACATCGAGGAAAGTCTTCAATCTCTGTTGCATTTCTGTCAAAACGAATTCAAAACGAAGAAAAACAAAAGCAACTCGGCACACCTTCGAGCATTTGACAAGCCGAACTATGAGTGCCGTTGCGCTGTTAAAGACTTTTATGTCAATTGCATTAATATTTTAATTTCTTCAGAAACTACCATGCCGTGAGGGAGGGAGTTTTTTTTTTGTTGTTGTCTATAAATGAATATATGAAAAGGGTTCAATGCAATCGTTTAAGTAATTTCGTAAAATTGTCAATTTGATGTTGATTGATTGTTGCTATTTACATATTTGATAGTGTTTTTATTTTTTATTTTTCAAGAAATGTGTCAATGCAACTTAAGTTACATGTACAACCACACACGATCGATTGAAATTGATTTATTGCAGATTTACAATTTCCATTCACATGAGATTCAAGGAGTGTTTATTTTTTGATGGTATAAACAAGTACTTATGAAATTTTAACTATGGGTAATTGTAGGTTAATGAGAAAAAGGTACTGGCTTTAAAAATTATACAATTACACATCTGGAACTTTCTTTCTTTATTTTGAAATATATTTCATCAAAATTTACTCTCTTTCAAGCATATCACTCACTGCAAGACTACAAAAATGTTCTGGCCCTCGTACGACAGGACGAAGTCTATCTTTATTCTGTCTCTAACTCGGATGGAATGCAGACTCACAATTGGAATAACAACAGGTCACTGTCTCATCGGCCACCATGCAAGAGGGGGCTCACATCCATAGACTGTTGCCGCAACTGCAATGAGTCTGATGAGGAGGAAACTCTGGAACACTTACTCTGCAACTGTCCGGCTTTAACCAGAAGCAGATGGAAGATTCTTGGTAGAGCAACGTTCAACACGTTAGGAGAAGTCGCAACCACTGAACTTAAAAGTCTAAAAACCTTCGCAATAAGGTCCGGCACATTCGGACTTGATGTAGACCATGGTAGAAGGGCTACAATCTTCACGTAAAGTATAAGAGAGCTTTGTGGTATTTCTATGGACCCATTGTGGTCTATGCGAGGCTTATAGCCGCCACCCTGACCTAACCTAACCTACTCTCTTTCAGAGTTTCCCTAAAAAGTTTGCACCAATTGTACTCAGAATCTCACACAAAATTAGTCAATGGATTACATTACTATTTAACCTATAATATGAATACTATAAATTGCCTACCATTGAAATAGTTATGCATCCCATTGACTAATTTTTTATTGGATTTTCCCTGATTGTGAGTTTTTTTAAACTACAAAATTCCATCAACCGAAGGAACCAGGGTGTTTTTTACATCAAACTCATGACAGACGAACTTGACTATTATTTTTAAATATACATTTACAAGTTCTCTGAATCTACTGAATTTAATCTATAAGGTTAGCCTTTACGTGTCTGTATAAATACTTAAAATAATTGAAAACAAAAATTCAATCAAAAATCACTTTTGCTGATAAAAATCATTAGAAATATGCTCATGTATGTTCTCAGTGAACTGAGAAAAAAACCCATCACGTGCTTAGGCAACTCCCATACACTCGAATCTGACAATGAGTTGTGATAAAAATCTAGGAAAAATCTGATGTTAGAATAAATGCAAAATCACTTCTATACAATAAGTGCTAGACAGAGATTGACTACTGACTATGGCTGAGTCTGAGCGCCTGATCAGCTGTTTTCTAACCAAAGCCGGCGATTGGCGGTCTGACCTTGTACCTTGACATTGTCTGCGGCGAATCGCAATAAATACTTACTACAAAGATTGATATGAAGAGATAATTGGAAAGGCACATCATCAGCACTCTAATGGCTGGAATTAGTAAACACAGCTAGTAGATTTATAATTAGACACTGGCGCATTGCGTAAGAGCGTGTGCCCATATTAATTGATAACAACAACAATAGCAGAGATTCCTTTTTATTATTATTTTAAGAATTGCATTAGATGAAGCATAAATTTCACTATTTGTTTAATTAAAGATTTAATAAATGTTGACCATTTATTTGCCCATTAATGCTAATGTTTGTTTAAATTAGAAATCATCAATTCGAATTTTTACTAAATTTAAAAATATATTTTTTTGTATGTGATGATTTTTTTTTTCTGTTAGTTAAAAATTATTTTTGGTAGAACACATGTATTAACTTGTTAATGCCAGTTTGTGCCAGCGTGGTTGTTTACTGCATGATTAACTGCCTTTCAGCTTTCAGTGAGGTAGTTGTTGTGGTTTTTTTTGGTACTTTTTTGTGTGTTGATTTGGCCATTTTTACCATAGTTGGCTTAAGATGCGTAATGGCTTAAAATAATTCTTAGTTTTTTAAATGAAATTAATTTTCTGCTCATTAGGAATGTTTTTTTTTTGCATTTTCCTGTTTGAGTTGTTGTTTGGACGAATCTGTCGGCCTCAAGGTCATTACCAGCATTTTTAATTCATAAACATTTTAATGGAAATTTTTTCGCACGAAAAAGTGTGAGCAAAACAAACATTCGCACAGACTTCGAATCTGGTTGTATTTCATTTCAAATTCAATTCAAATTCAATTCAAATTCAATTCAAATTCAATTCAAATTCAATTCAAATTCAATTCAAATTCAATTCAAATTCAATTCAAATTCAATTCAAATTCAATTCAAATTCAATTCAATTCAAATTCAATTCAAATTCAATTCAAATTCAATTCAAATTCAATTCAAATTCAATTCAAATTCAATTCAAATTCAATTCAAATTCAATTCAAATTCAATTCAAATTCAATTCAAATTCAATTCAACTTTTATAAAGTTTATTTTTGAAAGTGCCCACAGCTTACCTTACAACCCTTTGACCGCAAAGCCAATTAGATGATGCATACCTGCAAATACAAAATAACACACGCATAAGTTTTTTACGGTTACCACGTAATATGAAATTCCTAACAAATACCACACTTGACACCAATCGTATCGTAATAGTTACAATTATTTAACCATTAACCCTTAGCCTCGCACATAATTTCACCCAAAAAAAAAAAAATTCATAAAAAATAGTTAATTTTGTGTGTCACTAATGTCGCATTTTCTCTTAAGTTAATGACATGAGTACGTGTGCAAATGTAAAATTACGCCTACCATTACACAATTACCTACTCACACACACACACACATGCACGTCAATTTCAAATTGAATTCAACATGTCCACCTCAACTTGAAAAGCGCCGTTACCATAATTTGCCATAATAACATGAACCTATAATCGTAAAAAACATGTGAAAATTTCCGAAAATGTCAAAACAGTTGTGTGACATTAACCCAGAGTAGGTACGGGCACGGACAGGCGGATGAACTGCACGCGAGAGGTGCCGCCATAAAAACGGACAAATTAAAGTTAATAACCAGAGTAGTGAAGGCATTGGTTTGGCTGGCTGTTGGCCGTATGGCTGGCAAATGCGAAAATAATCATAAAAGGCAATTCGTTGAAGTGCGGTTAGATGATATCACTTTTATGGGCCATGTAACAGCACAAGTTTAGGCACTTAAGTTGCTATTGAACTTGCACTGGGTCTAGATTACGGTTTTTCGTTAGTATTATTGGGGAAATGAAAATAATATCGAAAATTTACATATAAACTTTGGTGAGTGTGCATCCCTCCTGGAGTTTTGAGGTCACAACAAGCTAAGACGAGCAAGAAATTAAATCATATTCACTTATAAAGCTTTCAAATGGGTGGGATGAGTGAACTCAGATTAGGGTAGACCCATGTTATGTTTCACCTGAGACCTGCGCCAAATTTTTAAGTGAAAATTTTCCAGTCATTTGAATTTTTACTTGGTTTATTAAGTAATTTGCTTTTCTGTTATGGCATAAGGGTAGGGTAACTCCTACATATGTATTTATGTAAAACTCGTACATAAGGTAATACTCAGTCATCAATACATCAGTGCAAGCATCAAACTAGATTGTGGTAATTTCAATGAAATCGGTATTTCGCTTCTTTTGGATTGTTTAAAAATACTCATTGGATATTTAGAAAATCAGTAATGCAATTTAATTGTAAGTACCACATGCCTTAGAATGTGCAACACCAACTTGAACCTGAGTCATATTGCATATGCTGCAGTTTGCATTTTGCATACTGCTTACAGCCACCTTCAGCCTGAGACGGAGTTAAATTGCTTGTTATAACTTGAAACGGCAACGGCTGCCGTTTACAATGTCGCACACCTGGGCACACACTCGGCGATTACTCAACGCCGTACACAAACTGCAAAAGAAACCTTTGTTTCGTGCATTGTTTGAACCGACAATTTGTACCCAATTGACAAACCCCCGAAATCGAATCGAATCGAATCGAAATGAAACGAAAACAAAGGCGCATTAAAGTTGATAGCGGTGAATTTTATTTTATTTCATTGAAATGTTATTTGCTGCACTGACATATTTATGGCTCGATTCAAATACTTTTGGGAGAGACATTGAGACTTTGTTATTTTCTTGTGTTGTTTTCTTTTTTAAACAAATTTGAAACCAAACAATGTTAACATGCAACTTTAATAACACAACCATACACACACACAAACACACACATACGCTTGCTTGATGTACACACCTTTTCTTGTAGGTACTTCATATGTGAAGACTAAAAACATAAACGAAAACATAGTTTCTAAATTGAAGAAATGACAACAAATAATTTTAATTAAAAACTAAACACGCCTCGTTAAATAATAACAAGAAAAGTGTAAACATTCAGTGGACGTCGTCACACTTTCGCACAATTTCTCATTCATTTCAAATGCCAAGGAAACGTTTTTTTTTTCCTTTAGTTAGTACTAATTTGCCTTACTGTCGAATGCCATGCTGCGGTTTGGCAAACTAATTTCCACTTCAACAAACAGGGCGCAGCATGTTGTCCTGTTCACATTCTCTTGCGCTCCTTTTGCCATGAAATCACATGCGAACGTGTTTAAAAATAAACATGCGTGTTAATGTCCTTCAACAATGGCCCGTAGCGCACCCGGTTCGGGGCGCACTAACATGCGAAACCAACAAGGTGTAGTCAAAAGTTTTCCAACCAAGAAAGGTTAAGATTTTCTAGTTTAACTTTGAAATTTGCCAGCCACGCAAAATACTTGTTGGATATTTATGAAAATAAAATATGATATGGAAAAAAATATTAAATGTCGGAGATTATGTGGCTTTAGGCTAGAGTGGCTTTGGTGGCGAGACACATGTTGTGGTGCTATTAAGAGTAAAGGTAAAAAAAGGGGATAAAAATAAAAATGACAATTTTAGGAGATTGGCTTATATTTAATACATTCAAATGGGAGAGCGTTTTATTCCAAAAATTCTTGCGCACTTGAGTAGTTTAAATCCATAGAATCGCCAAAATCACGATATGCCTTAATTCCTGTTAATTTCCCCGCAAGCTACGTAATCTTGTAATGCTTACATTTGAGTTGATTATGTGAACAATACAAATACAAATATGCAATAGCTGTTCATCACTATTTTAAATGCTCCAATTGAGGACGTTGTCTTTTATTCTGATAGCTGCTGCCGTATCTATATTATAAATTCCCTGTGTTTGTGGTGGGTGCACCCATGGTGAACCATGGTGAATGTCCATCCATTGTTTTTTTTTCATACTTCCCGATGAGATTGGAGGTTGAAATTTTGTACGAAGCTTCATTAAGCGGAGGATAATGATTAGAAAACTTGGAAAACTTGGATTCTCGCCAGTTCGACTAATTCCTGGCGAAGGCAGGCTTATTAGCAAGTTTTGAATAAGTTTGAAAAGACCACATCAGCTTTTAATCAATAACTCATATGTTATTGATTGCAGCAAGTATACAAAATAGTAGCCAAGAGTTCAATACACGAATCCTGAAACAAACTACATACATCAAGAAATCACTTCCAGTTAGTGTTTTGTGGTCAAACGTTGGGATTTTTTCGAAAAAAAAAATCAAGTGATGTGACGGAGCATCCGCAAGAGATCCGCATAAAATGCTCTCAAAATCAAACTCGGGTAAATGCATATGCATCCCCAACCTCTCCTAATTAACATTCACATTCACATTCGCATCACATCCGCATCCCAGCGCACACTGGTCTGAAATTCGATTCTAGCTGAAAAAGGTAGAGGGTGTTGACCAATCAATCTGAATTTTGGTAATAATTGTAATAATTTGTTCCGGGTCCTAAAACTTTGCCAATATACAGTGGACATGGCAACTCCACCTAAAATCGTCTCTCAGAACAGTGTTGGACAGATGCATACTCAAAATACTAGGAGAGATCTTCTTCAATTCTATTAGCTGCAACACTTTGCATTACAGACCGGCTTGGATAGACTGGAAACTTGGAATGAACAGAGAGTTCTTGTAACACTATTGACCTGAATGGATTAGTCAAAAATCTTTATTTTGATGAAAAAGGAGTCAATCGGTTTCAAAATCTTTTTAATTTATTTTTCAATTCGCATAGCATTTTCATAAGTTCCCACAACTTAAATTTTTGTACATTCAACTCAAATGAAAAATCTCTTGTATGACAATTTGGACTCAACATAAACTATTTTTTTTTTCGTGTGTTAGACAATTTGTACAAAAAGTCCACAAAGTCTCACTAAAATATGTTTCGCAGCCAAATTTATGTTTCAGCAAATATGCAAATTTATGACCACCAAAAATGAAATGACCACTGACGGCCGCATTTCGGTTGCATGGTAGCCGTATACCAGCCGTTACCCGAGCAGCAGCAGCAGCAGGACAACATGTTTATGAAATGCCTGGCCAGAGGTGCCTACTGCACGTAATGGAAATGTTTTCCATTTCGATTGGCAATTTCCGCAATTTGTTACGAAGTCAACAGTAGGCCGCAAAATTATATTGACTCGTCGAGTTGGGTTGGAGCGTAGCAAATGGATTGTGTTGTTGTGTAGAGCTCGTCAGAAATGTTGCTGGTTGTGTTGTTTGTCACATGCGTACAATGTTTGTATGAATTTATGCTCAACTCAATTTTGATAGTTGCAGGAAATTAGGATAAAAGGGAAGTATTACTTCTGGTTTGAAAATGTTTGTAATTAACTAATGCTTCTTCCATACCATGGATATTGATTTAATTTGTCGGACAGAACTACTGTTTGATAGGCAAGTACTTCAATAAACAATTGTCAAAAGTGAAAACCACACATTCTTGGCACCACAAAAAGTACTTTAGAAAATTGAAACCAAGAAGATGCGAAGTACAAGACAAAGCTGAAATGTGGGCAAGAAGCCAAAGTTCTGTGGGTCAGTAGAATTTTCTCACACACGCATCGCATATACATACCTAGGAAAAAAAAAACACAAACAAATAATAACCGCAAACAGAAGATGAGAAATTTTTTAATATAAAATTTTGTTGGTAGGTAATTTAAGATGCCAAACACACATCCACATTGTTGACCACAACACATTTGGCAAAGAATAAGCAGCGGAGGAACACAGGCCCGTCAGATTTGCTTGCATGTAGATAATTACAGCTGTAAGTTCAACATTAGAACAAAACTACAAAGTATGAGCTGAGAGAGAGACAATAGGCACTGAAGTTGGCACATATTTTCAGTGTACGCGCGTCTCAGGCATTGCCACTCGGATAGCTTGTAAATGAAATGAAATAGATGATGTACCATTTCCTGACATGAATGAAGTTTCAAGATTTCTTTTTTTGTTTTCGTTTAATTTTGTTGTTGTTGTTTTGTGATTTTGGAAACTTAATTCTTTGGCATAATTGTTGACACATGTAATTACAGTTTATTACAGCGAGAGCGGCACATGCACATTTGTCAAGTGTCAAGTGTCGCAGAAAACAAAAAGTAAAGAAAATAAAGAAAAAAAAAAAAAAACTTTGACACTTTCCACAATAAAAGTACAACAAAAAAAACAACTAGTTTCCAAGCAAAAATGCAGCTTAAAATTCTCACAAGAAACCTCTCAAATTGAGGCTAATAATCGTATTTATTGTTATTGTCGTAGAAATTTCACTTTTTCTTATTTATCATTTCCCAAAAATTCCTTTTGCTCTCTTCATGCAAAAAGTTCTCCTTCTTAAGCGGCTGCTGCTTGAGTGCATATGCCCATATGCCATATGTACTTTTGCTTTTTACTTATTTATTTGTTTGGTGTATTTGCGTCATTCATGACATAATTCCTGGCATTACTTCAACAACAAACCACAAAAACCGCCTCACAATTTATCACTTTTCCTGCTTTTGTTTGGCGTTTCTTTTTTTTTTTCTTTGTTGACTTTTTAGGTTTTGTACTTATTTCATTTACAAATTTTTATCTGACACTTTATGATGACTGGCAGTGTGTTTGAAAGTGTTGTGCTCTTTTTTTTTTGTTTTGTTTTTATATAACACCAATCCTTGCGCAGTGTTGTTTTTTGTTTTTTGTTTTTATTTTTTTACGCCATCTGCAGTCAAGAAATTGCATTTTTATTGTTGAATTTTTTGTGTGTCTCCAGTTTTTTTTTTTGTACCGATTTTGTTGGGTGAGGAATTTTTCGATTTTGACATTATCTGCTTTTTTATATCGGAGGTGCCAAAAATTATGCGGCCGTGCATAATTTGCCTTTGCCGTTTTTGTGTGGCGATTTTTTTGTGAGCCATGGTGTTTGGAGGAGGAGGAGGAGGTCATGCAGATAATGTTGAAAAGGGAATTGAAGTGGTTGTCATGCGAAATGTAAATGAAAGGGAAAACGAAGGAGCAACTTTGTGTTGAGGAAGCCATGACCAAACTGAAGGTATTTTTATTAAAAAAAATTAAATTTTTGTTCTTTTACGAAGCTTGATAAGTTCCCGGAATGGGGCAACCCATTGTCCAATGTAGTTCCTGATATTTTTATTGTGAAATTTGACATTTTTCAGAGTTACTTTCTACAGATGACAAACATTTTTTTCGCACCCAAATGTGTCTAAAAATTTTTTGAAAAGATCTTTTAAAGCAAAAAAAAAATTGGAATTTAGCTAAAATTTTTTACGATTGTAACTTAAGTGCAGAGGGTTGCACCATCGACTGGTGAAACATCATCTTAACCAAAAACAGAAACCCATATATTAATACATTCTTCTGCATTTCAGATGCACTTAACTTCGTAAAAAATTATAACAAATTGATTTTTAAATATATAAACAATTTTTTTCGGAATTGCTAAGGTAAGGGCATAGCTAAAATTTTAAGTTAATTTTGCATAATGACGTAAGAATAAATGTTCTATGAATCGGTGTACGGAGAAATCCGTCCGTCGATTTTTAAATAAAAACAAAAAATAATGTTCTAAATATTTCAGGCCCAACCAATATAAAAATAAAAGTGGTTGATTGAACATATAACACAAGTCCCAAAATATATGTTAACCAACACTACTTTATGATATTTGGATTTAAATTTAAGGGTAAAAAAAATATTTGTTTCCTACAAAAAGATATTGGCATAAACTGCGTATCAGTAAAAAAATAGCATCAAACTATTTTGCAATTTAACGATTTGAACTGGAAAATCTTATAACGAGCGATTGTTTTTTCTGAGCCTCACTACCAGAATATATAAAAGTTTTCCAGGGGATCAAAATTTTTAATTTTGTCTGACGATTTAATCTGACTGCGCTTCTAATGGCCACTAAGGTACACTTCAATTGGTTGTAAGAAAACAGAATTCTGTTAGCTAAAATTAGAATATTAGGTCCAAGTATTGACCACCTTCCCACTGGCTACGCCCTTGGATATGCTGTCTTCCATTAATCCTTGCCCAAATTTAGTTTGGGAAAAATATAAAAAAATTATCTGATCGAAATGAAGGACATGGAACGGTATATTATTGATGGTAGTGTTCCACTTTTGAGGGTACCTACGTTAAGATAATAATTTTTTTGTAATTATGATAATTTTTTTTTCGAGTTGCGGAGACAGACGAAAGTATACTATCGTTGACATCATAAAATTTTTTTTTTTTAATTTTATTTATTTTCTGTTTTTTGGCCCTAATTTGCACTGCGTTGCGGAGGCAAACGGTATTATCGATGGGAATGAGGACTATCCAGTCTGACTTTTTCACTTCCTAGTGATTATACTGCATCCAAGAGAGAGCATTTTTGTTACACTTTCACCATGTGGGCTTGGTTTTTAAAATATTCCTAGAAACTCAGGTACAGCGCCTGTGTTATGATCAAAGTAAGAGAGACGAGGTGCAGTAACCAACTGATCTGGACTTTATATCCTCAAGCGATTCTTCATATGAGCCATTCAGTTCCCAAATCGATTAACTCATATTGTAACAACCTCTGTTGAAAGCTTGTTTCTTCGTCAGAATAGTTCCGTTAGTGCTCTTTATCGTTATTATTGTGGAAAGTGGTTCAGAATGCAAATTTGTATGGGATTTACAGGAGGTGTGACACAATAATATCAACCATTCAAAAAAGTGGAGTTAATCGATTTGATAACTGAGTGGTTCATATATAGTTGAGGCAGGTGGCTATTAGAAAAGTTGACGTTTTTGAGTTTAAAAATTGTCTTAAGTAGAATTTGGGTACATTATACTGTAATCATTTTCCACCAACAACCAATTGTTCCAATGTACAACCAGCTACCTCTTATTTTTTTATTGTTAAGATCTGCAGAATAAAGGGTTAATTAGTTATCTGAATTAATATTTTACTATCAATATAAGTGAAGATCCCAAATAATAACAGCATTCTGGAGCTCATCGCATTTCCTACTGGCCTTCTTAGTTGCCCTACACTTCAGACTCACGACTCCATCATAAGCCCTCCTGCTAAACATGTTCATTCCGTACATCCGTTTCGAATGCATTACATTTCTCTGTTTTTATTTTTATTTATTTTTTATTTTTACTTTTTATGTTTTTTGTTTTTTTATATCAATGGATAATTTACAAGTCACGTGACTGAAATTGAAACAAAATGCACATAAATTGAACGAACGAACGCAACACATCACATCACTGCAAGAGGCACATTTAATATTAATGAGTTATAGGCGAGCCTACGAGTGTACACGAAAGGCAACGAGGCCATAAAAAGAGAAGAACATTTAGTCAAGGTTTCAAAATGTAGCACTGTGATGCCAGCCAGCACATGACATCGAAATAAGGCAACAGGAAAAGCAAAAAAAAAAGCTCCACAAAAGAAACAAACTGACAAACGTGAGCAAGCACACCACATATGTATATGGGCAACATCAGCATCAACCATTAAAGGATGTGTCGCCGCTTAAGTTATAATTCAGTATTCAGAGCTGAAGGGTGTAGAGAGGTGAAGAAGCAGGGGAACTTGACAGCGGATGTGTTCGTTTGAGAGGATTAAGAACGTTTTTTTTCCCCTTCGACACTTGAAGTGCAGCAGTGGTGGTTGTGATTTGTTGAGGATTGGTTGAGAATTGCTTTGAGGACTGCTTTGAGGATTCCTTCAAGTGGAATTTAAAATAATTCAAAAGAAAAAACATGAATTTTTATTATTTGTGGCAGTGCACTCGGTGATCTTTTGGCAAATTACCAACAAGCAAGTTGCATATTTCCGAGAATTTATTGCATTTCGTACAAGTCATTGCATGCCACTGTGACTCTAGGACTCTCGAGGCAATGTTTCTGCACCAGGATTCAATGACAAATTTAATTGACGTTGAACTTCCAACTGGCCGCACTTTGTGCCCCTCGCCAATAAATTCAAAAGTAATCACAGCACGAAACCATTTAGCAATTTCCTCAGGCAACGGATGACATTAACCTAACAAAAAACCGCCACAACGAGCGAACGAGCGAGCGAGCGAGCGAACGACCGACAAACCAACTAACCAACCTTATAAAAATGCCAGAAATCTAATTCTGAACGCAATTAATCTAGTTTCGTTCAGCCTACGGCATAAATATGAAAATATCGGATAAGCACAAATCAAAATACGATAAAAAAATACAAGACCCAACCAAGCTGGCGCGAAGAGTGAGCGCTTGGAGAAAACAAAACGAAATCGAAACAAGAAATATGGAACGGGCCAACTTCAACTATCATTAAACTTGTATATTGTGCACATGATCAAATACTAATCAAAAGTCAAGTTAACGAAAGACTTAAGACACAAACGCACTGCAATAAAAACAAATTTCGAAAAGAGAGAAAAAAAAACGAAACTAAAATCAGCTTGACCGCTTGCAGCATTATTTTGGCCATAAAAAGATAAATATTAGAATATATAAATAACCAAACTGGATTTGGAATGGACATATTGAAGAAAACCAGAGGGGAGAGACGGACAGATTGGCAGATAGTCAGTCAGGCTAGTACGTAAATATGTAGACTGTTTGCCAGTGACGACAAACTCCACGATAAGCTGGCATAATTGACACAATTGGAATTCATTTGCGTAGTGACTAAGCCTTCTCTGCATGTGTTGACGCAGGTTTTCGCTTTTCGCTTTTCGTGGCCCTAGTGACATTTCTTTAATGTACTACCTTTTAATATCTAAGTAGTAGCGACACAAGTGTGTCTGCCCACTTTACATTTTTTTTTGCACAACTTTTTTTCGGCTTTTATCCTTGATTACGTTTATTATTCTTTATTGTTATTATTTCGCTATTTTTTGGTTTGCCTTTTTGTGGCATTTTTGCCTTAACATTAATCATCATTTGCGCATATAATGTCACCACGAGGCAGCAATTTTATGGTAAATTGCCATATTACTTTTATGCTTTTGTGTATTCTGTGTGTTTGTGTCGCACTCAAGTTAAGGGTGTGACTTTGATTTGACTACAATGGTGCAAACGATGACTGGGCCGTATATATTAATACCAATTCCAAGTTGTGGCAATAATTATTCATTCATGACGTTGAAATTATATTAAATTATCATATTGTTTGTTGTACTATTATTAATATTAGATTCCTTGGCTTAATTATTGCTTACCATCTGGTATTGATTTTGTTCATAGATTCTCATACACACCTGGAAAAGATAGAGGAAAAAGTTATATTTTATTGTTTTTATTGTAAATGAAGTAATGTTCTAAATATAAAATTAATTATAAATATTTGCATATTGAAACTCTATAAGCAACCTTATAAAAGTGTAAAATAAGTAAGACAAATTTCAAAGAAACGTAGGGATTGATTCCCATTTAAATTCCTCTAATGGATACAGTCAATGTTCCAAACTATAAAAAAAAACTAACATTACACGTATTAAACTAGTGCAGTTATGCAATCAGAAAACGTTCCCACAGACAGACTGAACTAGACAAATATATTTAATCTATATAAAAGAGACGTGTACGTTTGTCGCGAGTAGACGCTAAAACTACTGCACCGATTTTCACTAAAATTTATATATGTGTTCTATGGGTCTTGAGTCGTGTTGACACACCCACTTTTACCGCCCACAAGTTAGAAAATGCGTATGTCTCTCACATTTTTGCGGAAACCTTTTTATACCAAATACTATATGATCAGCAATTAAGTTGTTGCGGTTGCCACCTTCCACTTAATTTCTCCCCACCCAAACAGTGTTACCATATCTGCGGGTTTCAACTTCGGTGTAATGTGTACCTTTCAACTATGCAACTATAAAAGTTGTTTAGGCCCAACAAAGCGGGTCGGGCAAAAATCTATAATTTTATTATTAATGATTCAATTAAATTCAAAGAGAACCCTAGCCACATTGAACCCGATTTGTTCTATGACAACTTGTTGAAACGAAATCACTGTGAAGCAAATATCGTTTGGAAACTTAAAATAACACCATGTGACAAAATCGGCTCTGGTCTGGTATAGCAATATCCTAATAGTGCGTTCAGATCGAGCTGAAGCCTTGGTCCATCGGCTGAAACCCTCATAGGGTTTCATGGCTGTCAAAAAGTTGTTAACTTTTTAATTGTTTTTGCTTGGGACCATTCGCGGAGTTCAAGATATGGGCCAAATAAACAGTCGGAACATATTGTGTGGTTCACGCGATCTTTATTTTAATATTTTCGACACTTTCACAATATTTAATGCATTTAAAATTCTTCCAAAAGCCGCTGGGCGCAACATCTTTGTGGAAGTGGTCATTTGGTCATAATCGACTACCGGAAGAATGTTGGTGGTCCACGCGGGCTTTATTGCAATATTTTCATCATATCTGGCACTTTTGATCCATTAAAATAAGCCCCAAATACAAATTTTCACAATTTCCGAAATTTAAAAAAATTTAATGGGCCAAATTTTATTTGTAAATTATCGATTATTTTTTAGTGAGGACATCAACACAGATGCCACTTGTACACTGAAACCATCTCATTTATCTGGGTTAATTCGAAACGCGTTTCGGCTCGATCTGAACGCACTATAACGGTATTTCTGTGGGTTAATGAAGGTCTTTTCAAACTAAGTGTGCTTGTAAATTGTTTTAAATGGGAAATTGACAATTCTGTTGAATTACCTTTTTTTTCTCCTCTTTTTTTAAAGTTTTTTTCCGTTTTACATTTCTTTTTTTCGTCCCTTTTTCATTTTCTTTAAACCCATTTTTACTCTGTTTCGGAGCGCTCGAACCTAATACCAAATTTTTAATCTTCATCCACTTTGAATTTGGGCGAATGAACAAACAAAAATAAATCATCTATCACGAAAAAGCAGATCGCATTCAAACCAAACAATGTGGCTGCAATTTGAACTACAAACCACCCAACAGCAAAACCCTGTACAGGAGGGCACTGTGTCAGTGTTATGGACCAGAAGTGTCCGCACCCACATTGAAGTGAACGCCAACAGAGCAACGAAACACAACTACAAGAAAGCAACTAGAAAAAACAACAACCACAAGATATGCTAAAAAAAACACCTTCAAAAAAAGCAGTAAAAACCAAAATGAAATGGTTTAAAAAGTGGCTACATCCAAATTTAACCGACCATGAACATTAACAGCGGACGAGCAGTTAATTTGTAACAATTGAATTATAACGGCGTATGGCCAGCACCCTTCCCTCACTCCCACACACACACACACACACACACACACCCGCCATACCAAGCGAAATGTGCGATATGAACGAAATTAGCTGTATGGAAAAAGCTTGAACCGAATAGAATAGAATTCAACATAATAGAATGGAAAGGTGTGAACGATACGAGCACTTCAATGCATGGCTGTGTGAGTGCTGATGTTGGTCAAAAGCATCAAAGGTCATTAACATCGAGTGTGGCCAAGTGTGGCGCACGCCCGCTTACAAGAATTAAAATTTAACAAAACAAAAAAAACGTTTTCTGTTTGTTCTTCCAAAATCGCTGAGAAAAAGTTTGAAAGTTCTGCCGTAGATTGTCGATTGATTATTACTAAATATGCAATTGTATTTCATTGTTTGGATTATGGACATTTGACAGCGCCAAGTGTCAAAATTTGACAGATTTATGTTGCGTTTGATTTGGGTTTGTTGGGGCAGATTTTGTTGATGGTGGATGCCACCTTTTGAATAGGAATGCGTTGACTAATCAGTGATCGCTGGCAGTGACTATAAGAAATTTTTTCCAAAGTTATTGCCGCCCTTTTTTAATTGAACCTACAAAAAGGTGGCCACTCTTAATCGCTTGCCCGCACACTCAATCAAAAATGTAAATTCATGGTAAGCGTTGGTGGTGGCAAATCAACAACAACGGAAAATTTCACAAGTGGCTACTTGCGTTTGAGCCACTTTCTATTGTTGTGGACCAAATACATTTATGACAGTTGCACAAATTGAAATTTTTCTGGTTAAGATTTCATGCATAATTTCAATTATGCATGCATATGAAGGGGAAATGGTCTCAAGTATTAATTTTTGGACGCGAACAATTGGAGCCATCACACGATGAATGAATGATGGCAATATGTATGTATGTATATCTGCCATTGTTGAGGTTACAGCGCGAAGTGTTACCTTTTTATTTACTTTTTGTTGTCATATTTTTAGGCGTTGCTTTGCCCTGAGGCTGCTTTGTATAACCTATCATACGCGAATGTTCAAATCAGTTCAGCATTTTTTTTTCGTGGGTACATGCATTTTAATTGGCATTTGAACGCTCCCTTGAAAATAATCTCATTTTTGGTTACAACAACACTTGGGCGTAGGTTTATTTAAATTATTTTCTTGTATATATTTTTGTTTTTAATCTGTTATTATTTTTATTATTTAGCGTCGTTCATCTTGTTTTAGTGTTTGTAGAGTATGTTTTAATTTGAACTCAATCTGCAATTAAATTGGTTTGTAATTTTTTCATCTTTGTTTGGCTGTGGGTTTAGTTGATGAGGAGAAAATATTGCCTTCGGTCATGAATGGTTCATTAATTTGAAATCGAGAGCAAAGGTCTTAATGCTTTCATGCTGGAGGCCTAATTTCTAAATTTGTGTATATAAATATTAGCCTAGACTTGTGAAGTCACTGAAAATGTAATCTGATAGCAGTCTCCATATTTAGGAGTGAGTGTCTGTTGCCATTATTGTATTTTCTTCAAATTGAAGAAAAAAACATTCTACTTTTCGTAAGGGTCGTCGCAATATTCTGCATGAAGGAACTAATTTTTTAAATTGGAACCGCTAATGATAGCCCAGTTTACTCTGTTACGTCAAGATTTCACGTAATGCATTCGATTCAAATCCTTTGCTGGCCATTTTTCAAGAAAATTATGCAAAAGTCGGCATTCTCTTGTGGTTTCTCTTTGCCCCATTTTGCTGGTTTTTTCCGTTGTAGATGCTATTCTCTCTCGGCTTGTGACTGCTAAGCGTTGTGTTGCTTGTGTTACTTTTGTCATTTTTCGAATTTATTTCGATCGGCTAGCAATCTCAAAAGGCGGTCAGGGAGAGATATTTCGGGAGAAGGTTTCGAAGAGAGAACCATAGTGACAATTTGGTGCTTGAACTGCGCTATACCCAGTGTCCAACAGATGGGCAGCGCCGCACAGTGATTTGTCTCCATATGAGCTTGGGACAAAAATCGAAGGAGTATTCTGAATTAATTGAAACTAAGTTTCTAAATGTGTTTTGGCCCGCTGATTTCAAAAATGTAATCGGTTTTTCCGTAACCCTTATAGTTTTTGAATAAATCTATAATTGTATGCTTGACTTCCTTATTTAATTATTATGCATATAATACAACTCTACAATTATATTTCGAAAAGGTTTCTTAGCTTTAATAACGGATTCTAGTGGTTCTTGATTAGCTGATTTCAAATTTGGTAACCGTTTTTGGCTAGCAGTTGTAGTTTAGCAGGTACATTCATGCAAAAACAATAACAAATCTTTTTAATAAATTTAATATTATAACTATTGAAAAGATCAATACATTTTTATAATCTTGAATACTTTGTAAAGAAAAATGTATATTATACTATATTATATTATGTATATTCTACTATTAGGGGTATTCACGGATTGGTGTACTTGATAGTGTACTTTTGTCGAAGTGACGTATTCACTTTTACCATAAATTTTACCTGTATTCTCAATTTTAATAATTCTGGCACATTTTTTATTTTTTTATTTGTTTAACATGTGCATTGCTTGGTAAAGTAACAAACCCCAAGAAATCCTGAAAAATCTGGAGAACCCGGGATTGCCAAAACCATTCGGTATTGACCGCTTTAGTCAATAGGAAGAAGAGAGAAGAGTAAAATAGAGAAAAATTAAATCACATTGGATCAACAATATTTCAATTGAGCTTTTAGTTACTATACATACATTAATATCAATATATTAATAAAAGTACATACATTCATCACATTTTACCATTTTATTTATATTATGAACTTTTTGAAAAGTTTTTTTGATATAAAATCGTAATTTTAGGCATTTACAAAATAACATTTTTTTCAAAAAGTTGGTAAAAAATGGTGATTTTCTTTTTTTTTCTGAAAGAAAACACATTGAACTTTAAAAAAAAAAAAAAATTTTTCACTAACTTTTACGCACTTTTTTTTTACAATCCATAATTTTTTGGGTTTTTTTTTGTTTTTTACTTGAAAAACTTTTTTTTTCATGGTACTCACAAATTTTTACTTCGAAGTTTAATGACAACTATTTTATTTTTCATTTTTTAATGCAATAATAACATTTATAAAAAAGTAAAGTTTGTATCATTCTTGCCAAAAATGCCTTTTGGGCATTTTTTTTCGCCAAGTTATCAAAAATACATTTTTTTGTTCCAGCATTTGTTATCAAATTTCCCTAATTTGAAAATAATCCACGGACGTCAAAAAAATTTTAATCAAATAAAAAAGTTCATATTCTTTTTAGTCAATGTAGTACCTTTCCAAAAATACCATATTTTATATCATTGATGACATCAAACTTTCTGAATTTTGTCTATGGGACAAATCACTGTGCGCCGCCTTCCGGACGTGACGCTGTATCGGTGCCTTGTCAAATTATGAAAAATAGATAAGAAACTAAATATTCACATATTAACATTTTTTATAGATGAAACACAAGAAATTAGCACTTGGAACAAATGACCAGGAATGCTTCAGGAAAAATGATCATACAATGAAATGTGACTTTGACGCTACTGACATTGTGATACTCCAGAACTGTTGCTGTCCAACAGTTGGACTTGTCCAACAACAGGGGATGTCCAACAACTGGCAATTTTTTAAATTTTTATTTATTTTAAAACATTTTTTTAAATATTTTTTTTTTAATTTTTGTATTTTTTATTTTTTTTTTATTATTTCTTTTTCTACCTCAGTGTCAGTTAACCTATGCCCTATTCAACCAACTCCCGGTAACTATTCTTGACCACATTCAACTCTTCATCATCCTATCTCTGCAAGTCGCATTGAAAATGACAGCTAAATCTACCACAGCCACGGCAACGACATTGAGATTGATTTTCGAAAACTTCATAACCATAACTGATATGTATGAGCGCACGTAAAAGCCATATGAATATCAAGTGGAGCTAAAATTTCAATGCAAGAGAGAAATTCACAGCTGCCATTGGAAACGTGCTTCGATGAAGCTGTAGGCATGACTAACTTCTTCATAGCTCGACATTTATATGATATGGCTGTCACATATCCTCAAAACCTAATCAAAATGAAATAAATCAAAAAATTCTAAAAAAAAGGAAAACACAACTTTTTTCAAAATAAAATAAAATCTGCAAACAGTTCTGAGCGCAGCGCACTGAAGTCATTTCTTTTTTTCAACTCCTTTTTCATAAATAAACTTTGCATAAATTTATTATTTCAGCAGGAGTTTGGCCGGCAGCTCCAACCAACTGATGCGGTTTAGAGCACTTGCTCAGCGCTGTGAATACTTTGTTGCACATCCCTGCAGATTTCCTTTTGTTGTGTTTTTTTTATTTTATTTTTTTTTGGGTTTGTCTCACTGCATGTGAGTTACCGTCTGTTGCGATTGTTATTGCGGCGAACAGTTGTATACCGTTGTCTTACCCAAAAACCCATAAAATGAAAATAATGAAGTCAAAATGTGCATTTTGGAAAAATCAAGCTTTCATCTGCCAAATGCAATGCGGCATGCGGCGCGACGGGGGCTATTATCAGCGTTTGCGACAAATGAAAATTTTGTCATCACTCAAATGTCACAAATGGCAATAACTTTAGCAGCCGCAAAGCCGTGGTTCAATGCCGCTGGCTCTGTCACTGGGGGGTTTTTCGGTATGGCGAATGCGGCATTGGCTTTTCTCTCTCTCCGCTGCTGCAAGCGCTGCATATTATTATTATTTTCCTGCCTTTGTTTCAGGGCATGCGGTGTGTGCGTCTGTATATATGTGTGACGTTGGCATTTTGCGGTTGTTTCATTTCTGTGCAATCCGTTTGTTGCTGCGGCAAACATTATAAATTATGTCATTTCGAATATTTCGCATTTTACTGGTATGCATTTGCATAGGAATTTTATAAATTCCCCGGAGTAAACTGCATCTTCGTGAGTCTGAGTAATGACACAGTCTACTCATGGGTTGTTGGGGAGATCCTTGGTTCAACATTAAATTGTCGCAAATTATTTAGTATCAGCGCAGGATGAATGGATGGAACAAGTGCATTTAGATAAACGGAGAACTAAGTACTTGGGAAAATTAAGCAATATTCATCAAATATAAGCTCTTTTGTTTCAGGTTAGAGAGGATTAAGATTCAAATACAAATATACCACCGATGCATATCTCACATTCATAAGACTCATTACCTTCACAATACCCAAAACGAATCTTTTTCTTTCCGATAATTCAATTGATGTCGATTTTTACAAGCACATACCAAATGCAATACAAGGTCGAATGCCACTTTGACATGACCTAAATTGCCAGGGTAGGAAATTGAATGCACTTAAAATAATTTTCAGAATTATCGAGAACATTTCTCACAAACGTCACGTTTTACCACTCACGTTGACATTTATTTGCGTCAAGTGAAACCAGAAATCATCATCGTTTTCACTACATTAGCTTTGTGTCATCAATTTTGAGTGGAACGTGTTCGTCACAATACCTACATCCCTACTGCACACATCATGGCCAGCGAGCACTATTATTATTAAGTATTAATATTACTTATGCCGTGTCAAGTTGCTCTGCTGCTTCCGAGGATTTATGACACTCTATTATTATTATTTTTGGTTTTTATTTATGGTTTTTATTTATGGTCTACGGTTGGCCCGCCACTCCCCAAATTTTGTCGTGTAAAAAATCGATTTTGTGACGCTTATCACTTGCCAGGCATCGTGTCAGAATTTTTGCATATGCACAAAAGATGTGAAATGCGATTTATTCGGAAGAATTTTTCTTTCCTCGCAATACCATAAAGCAGCGATAAGATGCAGTGTTTGCAGTTTAAGTCTTTTTTGCTTTGAGTGCGGTGGATTTGGTTCGGCGAGAGAGTGAAAGATTTTCCAAGGAAAAGAGTCTGCGTTGTGATGGAGATAAGTCAGTGTTTTTCGTTGATTTATGAACGTTTTGTAAATTCTACTTGACACTATTGAAATATGTGCAGAAATCGTGAAATCGAGGTCAGGCGATAAGCGATAGGCGAGATTTATGAGTAGGTATTAATATTGTATAAGCATGTATGTGTGTGTGTGTACGTTTTTTGCCCAAGGAATTGTGTAAAGTGAGGTGATCCACCAGGGTTTTGTTACATTTATAAACTTAGACTTTCGTACATAAAGAAGTTGTTCATTGGGAAATTTCTGATTTTTATTAGCGATTGTGTTGATTTTTATGTTTGCAAATGGATGTCTTGTATAGTGCCAAGTAAATATCCAGTTTATAAATTAATTCAGGTTACACATTTGTACTCTTTGCAGTTTCACGAACAAGTACAAAATGAACTAAAAACCTAACTGAAATAAATTTTCGCCATTAAATTACTGAGAGCTGGAACCTAAGGTTTACATTATAAGCTATCCCAGCAAACATTTAGGTTTGATATCGACTCGAGAAAGACTCGGTATCAAAGGATTTTCTCTAATGTCGAACGTTTGAAACCGAGTCGGTACCGACTCGAGAATCATAGTTCTCGAGTTGGTTTCAAACGGTGATTCTCAAATCGACTTCAAATAAAAAGAGTGAAACGTGAATTAATTTATTTTTAAATTGTATTTTTGTTTTTATTGCTTATTTGATAAGTAGATATCATTTTTATTTGGTTTACCAAATAAAAGGTACAGATATAATTCAAAAATTAAATTAACAACGTTTCACTTTTTTATCACATTAGTTATCGACTCGAGAAATAGAGTTTTTCTCAAAACGTTTGAGACTGTGTTTGCTGGGATTACACCGTTCAAGAAATAGAGATTCAAAAAAACCTGAGATGGAATAAATATTTATAAGTACAGTGAAATTCCTCTGTACGGACAGTCCTTATAACCGGAAATCTCCAATAACCGGACAAAAACACTGCGACGGTGAGTGTCCGGTTATGAGGGATTTCACAGTAGTATGTTTTAAAGTCTATATGTCTATAGTCTAGGTCAAAAATGGGAAACATTGCGGGTAAAAATAGGGGGAAAAATGTGAGAAGAAGGAGAAAAGAAGAAAAAGGAGGACAAAAAGGCGAAAGTGAATACAAGGAGGGAAGGGAATTAAAAACGGGTGATAGAAGAGGGGCAAATATGGGGCAAAGTAAAAAAGGGAAGGTACAAAAGGGGTGCAAAAAAAATGGGGATAAAATAGGGCAAACAAGTGAGTAAGTTTCAGTCGGGCAAAGCCGACTTATACCCTACACCTACTGGGCCATATTGGTTCCGCCATCTTGAATTTTGAAATTCCGACATCAAATTCGAAATTAGCGACCCCAAAAACCCCTAGATACCAAGTTCGAACTATTTAAGCGGAATATAAGTGAAAACACGATTTTCACTTATATGGGAGGTAGGCGTGGCAGTCGACCGATTTTCTGTCGTGGCGTTCGACCAAGCTGGTGTTTTTCGTACTTAACGCTATAAGGTCGATATAAGGTTAAAATTATGTTTTTTGGCTTCAGGGGCCGGTGTTTATGTTGAAAAAGATCTCAAATTTATTGAAAAAATGGGCGTGGTTTCCGGCCCTTTGATTAAAAATAATGTTTTACACTTCCCGGTGAGCTATAGGAATAGAATTTAATATGGGGCTTCTTGTGTGTAGAAAGCAGCATACACCGCTCAGTACACACAGAAGAAAAAAGCGATGAAATGTATAAAGTTTCAGTGCATTCCAATGCTTTTTTCGTCTGAGCATGACACATGTCAATTACCTGGGAAGGTAGACTCATAAGCCTAATAAAATTGTGGTCCCTCATAACTGAGAATAACTTCAAAACTATGCGTGGTACAAATTTCGGTACAAACTTTTTAATATATTTCTTTTGGAATAAATTAAAATGAAATATAGCGGTTGTCATTTAGTTAAATATGAATTGTTCTACAATTAAAAATTTGCTTTCTGCAATACAGTGTGGAAATGAATTGAAACGGTTCTCATTCGCAACCCTGAATCTTCCACTGTACAAGAAAACGCAAAAATTGCAGTTAGCTGAAAATAATTCTATGCCATACTTTAAGTACCTGTCAATAGAGCCAACTAACAACTAACACACATTTGCAAATGTCAGAAGATGTCAACTGACATTTTCCTTATAAAAATGTGACATAACATACATCCGCACACAGGCACACACGCCAGACAAACTCCTCACAGCGCGCCAAACAGTTATGTTTCCCAATGGCATAAAACACGACATGAACACGAATTTGATAACGAGTCAAGGCAGCAGCATGAGATGTGCGCGCGATTGTCAAGTTGTGTGTGACAACAGCATATAAGAAAGAAAGAACAAAACCAGCAACAAAATTGAAATACCACACATACACCCAGCCCAGCCTCCCAACACCCTGGCATCCTCAAACTTGGCATATCATAAAAAAAATACGTAGCTCCAGCACTCTAAACAGTTAGACGAATATTTTAGCATTTATGTACTAACTATAAATCATATATAAAAAAACATTGATATTAAAAAAATGGCTTGAAAAAAAATTCAAATATATTATGAAGCAGAAGATCTCTTGCAACATGTTCTTGCCAGTCGCTGGGTATGTGTGTTCTTGATCATGCAACAGCTTAACATACATATACCCCCGGTTGTGTTCACTTTGATGACGACCACGATGATGACAATGCCGCGCTAAAACCAGCTGAGCTGAGCGCCTTTGCTGGAAATTCCTACAACCAACTAATATGGAAAAATTCTAACAAATCGTGTTTTAGACACAGGAAAAAAAATAAAAACAAAATATACTAAATGCAGTTACTACAAACATACATAGTTTCTAAATACAACTGAAAGTCCAAGTTATGGCCAAAGCAAAAGTAGAATTGCCTCTAACAACAACAACGAAAGCAACAACCACGACTAACAATACCAAACGCATGTTTCGCATTGCGTTCGTATCGTTGCTGCGGTGGGCATAGCGTGTTGTTGCCTGCAAATATGGCCAATAATCGCATTGCTGTCATTTTTTCGCACAAGTTTTCCTGCTTTTGGGAACTTGAAATTTGTATGCGTTTGTTTTATTTATATTTCTCCTTCTTAGTAGCAACAAGTTTGTCTTTTTGGCTTGTTTTTTTTTACATTTTTTTATTCATTTGAAATTGATAGTGTCTTTGAGGTATTACATGTGCTTTTAGTGACTTTGACATTAGATACTGTTACTGTTGTTGTGCATTTTTTAAGGAAATCATTAGGAAAAAGTTGGGGATATTTTATTTGTGTAAATCAAAAGATTTCCCATGCACCATGTTAGCTGAACTGAGCAAGGTGAACATGTTATGTAAGGGGGGGGGATACTACATATTATAAGGATAGCTGCATCATACATGGAACACTTGCCAGATCTGAAGCTTGCAAGGATGTCAATGGTAGCGGCTTGGATAATTAATGGATTAGACGTTAGGAGAATGAAACTGTACATGCCTCTATCTGCTCTGTCCATGTCCAGTGTTGTCTTATCGGAAAGAATATTATTTTGTAGACACAGTCTCAGTGATCTCAGCATACCGTTTCTAAATCGCTTCATCTGTCTGCCAGGAAAGCTTTCGGATATCACATATGCAAGGACATGTCCTGTGTCAACAATACACGGATACTTTTAGACTCTAGAGTCACAAACGATTGCAAGCTCCCGCGTTATTGAAGAAGTTAAGGACCTGCAAACACTTGGAAGCGACTTCCAGATACCGAAGGAAAAATGACAAAAACAAGTTGGAATGAAGTGATGACACTGGTATGAAATATATCTGGATGGAAACAGTATGCTGTGGCCCAAGGCACCTATTGACAAGGAATCTTAGGAATTTATATACAAGCATTTAAGTATCGACATAAGTAAATCGATTATAAAGTATATTTTAGAGGCCTACGGAAATGTACCGTTACAAAATGGCCCCCAATCGTATGTCCCTTTTAATATCTTGGTGAACTTAGTTTTTAAAATAGAGAAAATTACATTTTGGAACACAATAGTGTCTTTGGATGTAAATTAGAGCTATACACTGTTATTAAGGAAATTGTATTTCCTTTCAAAGGAGCCCAAGAGTGCATTTCTATCTTTTATGGTTGAGAAGTTATTCATAAAAACCTAAAAACAAAAATTTTTATCATTAAAAAAGTTCTTGGGTCCCCAATCGATTCCTACCTTTTGGACCTATAGAACAATATAATAAAAACCTCCGCAGCCACGTTAATATTCAATTTTAGTTTGAGTTGGTTTGAAGACTCACATAGATCACAAATGGCTATATGAAAGTCACTCTTAACGCATTTGTGGAGTTTCTAGATATTTATACCCCACACCTCATGAGGTATGGGTATATTCACTTTGGTCTGATGTTTGTAACACCAAGAAGGAGAAGTGTCCGGTATGGAAAAGTATATATATTCTTGCTCATCGTCACCTCCTGAGTTGATTTAGCCCTATCCGTCTGACCGTCTGTCCGTTCTCTTTTCCTGTAAACACGATTGCAGGAGCTAGAAGAAAGCTAGGGATCCCAAATTTTGGATTTATCCTTTTTAGGCCCTAGAAGGAGTTGGTATTGCAAATGGGCGAAATCGGTCGACTGCCACGCCTACCTCCCATATAAGTGAAAATCGTGTTTTTACCGTAATTTTAAGATTTCATCAAAACCGTATGAAATTTTGTATAGGGGGGTTTTTGGGGTCGCTGATTTCGAATTTGATGTCGCATTTTCAAAATTCAAGATGGCGGATCCAATATGGCCCAGTAGGTGTAGGGTATATATAAGTCGGCTTGCCCGACTGAAACTTACTCACTTGTTTTTCATAAATATAGTTGGAATATGACACTAATGAGAAATGATTATATTCCACGCTTAATCGTTCTATCACTTAGACATTTTGATATGTTCTTAAACCACTAATTTATGCACTCACAAATTTTATAAGTTTTTTTTGTTTCAAATCTAAGCTGTATCCTAGTAATGGGCATTTTAATTGCCAAACTTCCATTAACTTTCAAACATTAAACTTTTGTACGGACTACATGAATTATCGTACTGAAATGAATTATCCAAAGTAGCCACAAGAGTAAATAACAAAATATTACTACGCAATTATTTTATCACTCATTAAAATCTGAAAAAAACCGACACGATCATTTTTCTAAACGCCAGATTATTTTGAAAAACCTTAATAAATTAATAGTGAACACCTCCAAGTGAACATTTAATAAATTTCAATTTCCACTTTTCGTACGTTACGAGCACAAGTCACACCGAGTACGGGGCAGCTCAATTCAAAGTGAAAAAAATAAAAAACAAAAACCAAAACATGTCTACAAAAAATCTAATAAAATCCACGCAACACACACAAGAAGATTAATTACGTACGCCAAAATGCGTTCAATGTCGCATTAATTGAAGGAACGAAAACTATGGTACAAGAATCAAAAGGCTTATAGGCAACACAAACACACATACGACCGACCAGTCAGTACACATTTTTTACTCATTTTTATTTTTATTTTGATTTACACGCATTTTTTTTTTTAGTTTTTTGCATGCGATTTTGGTAAGTCATCTTGGTGTGACAGTCGCGCCGAAGGTCATTACAATTTTAATTGAAAAACGTTGCTGAAGTTGTTTCGCTTGGATTGAAAATTAATTGGAATTTGATTTACAACTTACAATTTACAATATCATCGAAACAAGCACAACAGACGTTTAACGGCAGCATTGAACGGATGCGTTATGGCCATTTAGTGGAAATGTTCTTTCAACGGCAGCTAATTCTCTCGAGATTTATGTAATGAATTTGGAATACAAGAAGAATGATGACAGATATGGAGACAGACAGTTAAGTTTATGTGGTTAATAACGATTGAAGGTGAAAAACGTATGAAAAAATATTTTTCAATATGAATTAAAACTTTGCATGAAGTACACACCCAGTGAAAGGTACTGAACTTTTTGAGTCTATATTCGATATCGATATTTTTAAGATGATTTATTTTCTCGTGTATGTAGGTAAACGTAGTATTAAGTACAAGGACAAAACAAAAACGAAAGCTTCAAAATTTTAAATAATCGATTTTCCGGAGAGCTACACACAAAAAAAAAAGTAGGTAAATCTAACCAAAAAAGACGGTTAAAAATGCAGCAACCAAAAAACGTGGTAAATGGAACCAACTCAAAGTTGTTCGCGTACAATGAAAAATTGTTAGCGTACAATGAAAAATTGTTAGCGTACAATGAAAAAATGTTCGCGTACAATGAAAAATTGTTCGCGTACAATGAAAAATTGTTCGAGTACAATGAAAAATTGTTCGAGTACAATGAAAAATTGTTCACGTACAATGAAAAATTGTTTGCATATGAGCAATGAATGCATTCATTAGTAGTGTTTTGGTTGCAATCTTGTCGAAACTTGACGCTTTTTTATTTATTTGTTTGCAACCAAAACACGACTATTGATGTCGCATGTATTGTCTGAAAATATAAAATTTTAAAAATAAAAATCTGTAAAAAAGAAAAATAGAAAAAAAGAAAAATATAAAGAAAATTTAATATTACAAAATTGAAATCTAAAATGCTAAAAATGAAAAAAGAGATAAACGAAAATCTGTAAAAACAAAAGAATAAATAAATGTAAAAATATATAATAAAAACCATTCTCAATATAATATTACATTTACTTACCCTTTTATGCACTTCACCCTTTGACCATACTGAACTGAACGCACTGATCGTATACTCGAATGACAAAACAAAAATCGTTGCTGTTGTAGTATGACAGACACGAAAGCACGCCGCTGAGCATGTATGAGCATGTGCTCATACATCGCAAGCAACCAAACTCAGCTGAGTTGCGTACCGCAATTGGGTCTTTACAATTTTTTTGGTTGGCGAACAAACAAAAATTTTTAAGGAACAACTTGATTTGTTTGCTTTACAAATTTTTTGGTTAAAATTTGAGATTTACAATTTTTTTCGATTAGCTAACCTGTTTTTGTAGTTAAAAATCATTTAACAATTTTTCGACGATTAGATTAACCACAAAAATTGTAGTTGTTGTTTGTGTTTTCCATATAAAAAAAAAAATTGTTTTTTTACAACGTTTTTCGGTTAGATTAACCCATCTTTTTTTTTTCTGTGTATATATCCCATTTAAAATGAAAGGGAATACTTCTAGTGAACTATAGTGGATCAAAATGGTCGAACTGGTTTACTAACACGGTGGAGTTAACTAGTTCAATTATATGAAATCCAAAGGAAATTGAAACGGTTTCGCATCAAGCCTTAATAAAGCTAAGGTCCCACAAAAAAAATATAAGGAAGTCGTGTGAATTCAATTGAGAACATTGCATTATGTCACTCAAAGCACCTACCATAGGGACCAATACACCCACCCAAAGAGCCGAACAGGTTGTCTTTTTTGTACAATCGTGGGACTTCAGCTTAAAGCTTCTGTGCTTTAGAACACCGCTTTAAATAATTTCATACTTATGGTCAAAAAAGTGATAACACATTCGTGGTACTTTCACTTGCAGAAGGACTCATGCTTAGACTCATGATTAGAAGGACTCATGCGTCCCATATTTGTTTCAAGCTTTACATAGACCACTCATGCGTCGATAGAGATGCCACAGTGTCAGTAATATTTTTTGTATTTGGTTTGCATCTACACTGCAAAGTGAACCTATCTTTTTGGTGTGTAATCTTTTATTTATTTTGATAAATACAAAAAACACACGCTCAAGATTTTGGCATGCTATATTAACACGCATGCGTGTTTTTTTAAGGCACGTTAATCGTATATAATATTTATGCAGCATTAGCGTGTAGAAAAAAACGATACTAAAAATGAATACACGGCAGTATATACAAAAGTAAGGTTTACACACAAAAGGCATACAACACACTTATGAAAGTACACACGTGACGAAAATTACACGGGTGTCATTGGAATTATTATAATTTTCTTTTATTCTCAAAAGCAGTTTTATTAACAAATTTTGCGCTGTTCAAATGTGATATAATTACACACACAATGGGTGTTCGTGCGTTACATATAACACATTTTTCGTTGCTCTATTGCGCTATAATTGCGTGATGGTGTGATATAAATACAAATATTATATGTGTAAAATTTATACACTTCTTACTTATAAATACTCGCGAATTTGTGTGTAAAATGTGTCTTCAAGATTTTACACACTTTAGGTGTGTATGAACAATGCATTTCACTTTGCAGTGTAGTTCAAACGTGCAAGCCAATTTTGCTTTTGAATTCCAAGTCCCCTCGATTTTACATCCATTAAAGAGTTGAAAATAGTTTGAGTAATTTTTGGCTATATCGATCCGAATTATTGCATATGTTTACAACTGTATACATTGCCCTTTTGAAGTTTGAACTAATTTCAGCATGAACATTTGCTCAATTAATTGAATCGTGTGTTACTGGCATGTGATCTGTGAGGACTTGAACTTAACTCACATGCAACTCAAAACAATTGTTAATATTACAATTGCCAGCAACTTCGTTAATATAAACAAATAAATTCAAATAAGCCACACCCCCCACTTAAGTAACTGAGTAAGAAATTGATGCGAACATAAGGTTCAGCAGCAGAAACGTGTTTCTTGCTCAAGTCTTATGATTGTGCTATACAATTAAATGTTACGTCTCGATTTTTTTCTTCTACTCCACATAACAATTAAATTTTTAATTAAAATTTAATTGCACATTCGTCACAGTTGATTAGCATTTGCGTTAATAGAAATTAATTGAAAACGATTTTCTGCAATTCTCAAAAATCTACTCGAATTCAAGTTACCGTGGGTCTCACATTTATGAACGCAAATCTCAGTACAAGAAATAAAAACTGAATTACCTCAACGCTATTGAAATTTGGTCAATACCTACTACTCCGTTTTTCGGCTGACTAATGTGTGGTAAAATTGTTGTTGCTGCTTTTTTTTGCAACTCGCACGTACCAAAGCGCTAAACTCATATCAAATGTTTGCAAAAAAAAAATAAAAAATATATTAGCAATAAAAAATCTCAGCATTGATCACTTGATTTGCAGCAGCAGCAGCAGCGTGTGCCTAATGCTGCGCCAAATGCTGAATTGAATTCAGCTGGAAGTGCTGGAACTTGATTAAGCCAGTATTTAAGCCTAATTGCACATTGGCATGCGCACTACTTACTACTTGCCTGCTGCCGCTCTCTGTGTATTGTGTACACTGTGCCGGTTTGATTTGGCCAGGCCACCGACTTTTGTGTGTGGCAGCTTATTTATATTTCATTTTGTTTGGCGGACATATTGGTGGTTATTTGGTTTAACACCACAACTGCAAGCATTTGCTGTTCTGTATGCCAAAAATTCAGGTGCAGTTTTCTTGTGTGAGTGTGTGTTTGTGTTGTGTTGTGTGGCCATTAAAGCGTTTATTAACGAATTATTAAGGCGGCCTCATAGGCAAATTAAGACCCTTGTTTACCGCAATTGACGCTGTGGTGTGTTTGAGCTTGCGGTTTTTGTGTGTATATGACTCGCGGTAATTTGACTCGAAGGGGTTGGTTTTTTTGTTTTTTTTCCTAATTTTATTTTTATCTTTGTTTTTTTTGGGGTATTGGCCGGATGTAAGTGTCGATTGAATTATTTTTGTTCGTTTTTATTGCGGTATTGAATTGAATTTTAGCAAATTATTTTATTGGCTTGTGGTGTAGAATGGCAACACTACAACGCGCTTTGCGGTAATTTGCTGTAATGATTTTGGGTTACGCCAGATTAATTTGATTTTTGGGGCCAACGCTACTGGAATTTCCTTGGAGCTACTATTCAGAATTTGCGTGGCATAATTACTCAATACGTAATGGAGTTGAATCGACAAACTTCAATAAACTGTTTTGAAAGTTTTAATCTTGAACCTGACAGTGAACCGGAAATTTTTTTTTAAGAGTAATACAAGACTGACAATTAAGGAATTGTTATGAAATAATAAGATTCTGCTCCTTATTGAGAAATGTTTCATACTAAGTTTATGAAAAATGAATGAATCGGTATGGCCATTTTCACATTCATCAAAAAAAATTCCAATTCCGAACCAACCAAAGGCATTAACAAAAGTCAGGATGTTAATGATTCCAATAACTTCTGGTATTTGGATTTGAAGTCAAGACACTTAGTTGTAAGTAGATTCAAAGAAGTCTTGCCTGGACGACAGTTAGGATTATTAACAAATGTTTATTACTAGGGTGCGGAACCTTATGCCTTAAAAAATCAAAAATATGCACATAAAATATTAAAAAAGTGAAAATATTAATAACAAAATTTTAAAATATGCATAAAAAATTTAATTAAAGCAAAAAATTAAAATTTTGTAAATTCAAGTCCTACTGCAATAGAAATATAAAGGCATGTACAATAAATGTATTAACAAATCTATATTGTTTATGTTTACAGGGTTAAATTCATTTACTCACGTTTAACAGAAGAAAATAAATAAATACAGTGACTCGCATAAGTATTATGCATATTCTTTTCCATGTACAGTGACTCACAGGATATTGGTATCATTGGAAAGGTCTATACAATTCCTTTTGAATGAGTAGCAGGACCGTTTAATCCGTTAAATATTCTTCTAGAAAATCCCGGTTGAAAAAGGACTTTCTTTTCGAACCTTTTCCGTGGTGCAAAAAGTTGCGAAAATTGACAATAATTTATCACAAACTTATCGATAGCTTAAGGCACAACCATCCTATGTCCATTTTTCCCAAACTGTGGAAAACGAAAAACAAGTTTTGAAATTCATTTTTCGTTATTATTCCAGTTCTGTTTTCTGGGTCCAATATTTTTCTTATGTAGCTTCATCCATCTTTGGAGTGTTGAAAAAAAGTTTGAGTGAAAACTCGTCATGGTTTTAAATTAAATGTAATTCTTCTGTGACATTCAAATTTGTTTTCATACAAATTTTCATTATTTTGAGTGCTAGAGGCACAACTATACTATGTCCAATACAATTTTCGGGACATAGTATAACTGTGCTCTTTGAAATTGAATTTGTTTATTTATCAAAAACTCCAACCAAAAATAATTTATTGCTTGAAACACTAGATGGAGCTGGTATATTTTCATATCAAACAATCAAATTTCACAGTTTGAAAATAAAAATGAAGGAATTTGCATGTGTCAAAAATCTAATGCAATAACCTTTTCTTATATTTTTATGAAATTAGCAAAGACAACCACTCAAAATTTGGACATTGCGCTTTTGTGCACACGAAATAAATCCTACTGTGGACGTAGAACTTTCTTATTTCCTTGTTTTTTAACCAGTTCCGGTCAGATTTTCACAAACCACAATAGCCTATTCGATGCAGCTTCTTTTCAGGAATACAAAAATGTCAAAAACTCAATTTCGGAAAAAACGGACATAGTATGGTTGTGCTTTAAGGTATCGTTGTTTAAAATTAGTACCAAAAAAACCTCAAAATTCGGTAGATTTTTTTTTGTGTTCAAAACTGTTTCAAAAGAATATCCGTGTCTTCAGTTTTTCTGAATCAATTCTTAAAACCGTTTAAATCGTATTTTTGCATTTTTCCCATGCGTTTATACAGTTTTTTTTTTGATTTTAAATGTTACATATACATTTGATAATAAAAAAAGAGTAAAAAACAAGTTTTTTAAAATATAACCCTTTAACCTACTAAAAAGCAGGAAATAAATTTTCTTTAAATTAATTTCTGCAATTTCGATTTAAAATTAAGGGTTTTTGCTACTTTGTTCCTAATATCATTGCAAATTTTGAAGTAGCCAAAAACCCTTAATTTTAAATCGAAATTGCAGAAATTAATTTAAAGAAAATTTATTTTCTGCTTTTTAGTAGGTTAAAGGGTTATATTTTAAAAAACTTGTTTTTTACTCTTTTTTTATTTTACCCTTTTTTTTTTTTAATTTTTTTTTCGGTATATTTCTTTTCCATTTATATTTTGCCCGAATAGTTTTTCTTCTTAAATTTTTACTTTAAAAAAATTTTTTTGGTTTAAAAAAAAAATTGTTCCCCCCTTTTTCCCCCCTTTTTTTTCCTTTTTTACTCTTTTTCCCCAATGCTAGCCTAAGTGAAAAATTTCAGCCCTGTAGCTTAAAAAATGCGAAAGTTAGAACTTTAAATTGGCTCCATTCCGCTCCCCTTTGCCCCCACACCCCCCTTTCCAAAGGGTATAAAAAATCATTTTGTCAATAAGAACCCACCTACCAAATTTTATGTCATGTTTAAAAAAAAAAGTTTGAGTCCCCCCACGGCCCCCTACGCCTCTGATGGACCCCAAAATTTAATAGAATGCATTGTCACCGGAGTTCACCGAATTTCAGCTTTCTAGCTCATGTGGAAGTGTATGAAAAAGCTCGCCGCAGATTTGAGGATATATATATATATATATATATATATATATATATATATAGTCCGCCCAAAGCAAGTTAATATAAGGGTTATAAAAAGAAAACCAACCTTTAACAGAAACAATTTAGAAATTTTACAATTTTACCAATCGGACAAAAATACAAAGCGACAAAAAAAGCGAAAATTTTCCAAGTCTTTTTTGAATTTTTTTTATTGCTGCAGCTTGTAATTTATTGGAAAACCCACCTATAAGTGTTCCAAAATGGGGTCCTCAGACGAAATTTTTTTATGTTTATTTATTTATTTATTGATTTATTACGGCTCTTTGAGCCTAGTTTAATACACTTAAAAGATATTTAACAATTTAATGTATGGGTGACTTAAGAATTTAGGAAAACAATGTTTTAATAATAATAATTGAAACATGTACCACAAACAATAAACCACACCATTTATCTTATCTCCAACGTCCTGGTATAATCATTTAATTTTCTTTTGAATAAGTTAGTTTCAAGGTTTTTTATATTATCAGGTAATTCGTTGTAGCATTTTAACCCTTTGTAAAAAAGACTGTTTTGTTCAGACTCTGTTTTATAATTAGGTAATTTAAAATAGTTTTTCTGCCTTCTATTTCTGTCAATTCTGTTCGAGGTACTTAAGCGTCGGCATAGGCATAGCCGAAGATTGTATACTTTCTAGCCTTTTCTAGGTTTTAGTTGCTGTTGTATTGTGTACAAAAATTATAAAATTTTGCCTTACTGTGATAATTTCCATCATAGTGGCCCTCCTGGGAGTGCTGAAGTTTCTGGCTAGACAAAGTAAATATAACTATTTATAGCCTTATTATTCCATTGCACCAAGAACTTTGAACAAATAGACGCGTGTCTGGCATATGACCAAGTACATTATACACATTTCATAACATTTAAGCCATAAGGTAGCTAGACCTCAGCCTCGTCTGCCCCTAAGTCTCGCATGCAGTCAGCAAAGCAAAACTAATTAAAGAATTTGCACTGTTCTGAATATAAAATGTCTAGAAATTACTTAAAATGCAAGCCAGACATTAACTTTAATGAATAATGACAGCGCACTGAAAGAACTTAAATTGGGAATGCGTAACACGGGTAGTTAAATTTAAAAACGAATTTTTTTTTATTTCTTATTTCAAAGGCGAATGCTTCATTTACTTTGATTGATTTTGATTTGCGGTAATTGGAGAAGCCAACAAATATTTGCTTATGGCTTGGAGCTTGAGTTACACTGGAAGCACACAAAAAAAAACGAAAAACTGTAGCCACGAACTCGATTTGCAATTGCTTTTGTTTTCGTTTGCTGTTGTTTGCCAAATTTCATTAGACTTTTATGGAAATCAACGAAAAACTATGCTGCTGCCTGCAAAAATGATACTGCTTGCTACCACCATCAGTATTGGCAACCCACAATTAACGCCTAAGCGAATTGGAAGGGAGGAGTGAATGGAAATATTTCAGCTTGATTTAAATTTCATGGAAATAATTGCCAGCGAAAAGTGACAAGTTGAGAGTTGAGAGAATTGGTTTGGATTTCATTTCAAAAACTCAAAAGGAAAATTTGGGTTAAAACCGATCTTCAAGGCGTTTGTGGTTAACATGCCACGCCAAATGACAGCGAAAGTTGTTCTTCATTTTGTTTCTCGTTTCGGGTGGGAGGGAAAATTAAAAAGCACTTATCTCAAAAAAACAGAAGAAAAGAAAAGTTTCTGGCACGAAATGTATGCTGTGCAGTTCAATTTGAATGATTGTTTGTCCGTTTGGCCAAACCACATTTACACAAATGACCTAATTTCTGCACACTTTGTTTGCGGCATGTTAGCCACAGGGCGGTCCAGTTCAAAGGCCACCTCTATGTCCTCCATATCGGGGAATATATCAGTGCTGCTTTCAAATACACACAACCTCGAAGTGAAAAGTCAGAACCTAATCAACACATCATCAATAACAGTTGGACACCATCATCATCATCAACATCAGCACAACATGTTCGGCATTTGTTCTTGTCTGTGTTTTGTGAAAATCATGTTCATCATTTGTTGCACACAAGAAGCGCGCTCGCGTTCAATCAAATGCGCAACTAACATTTCGATACGAAATTGTATGTGTTTTCATTGTCTGTTGTTTCATATTCAAATGTGAACCCACGCGTAGCTGTGGCACTTTGCTGTAGGGCTAGTTTCAGTGTGGTGTTGAGCTGAACCCAAAACAATGGCCAATTTGCTTACATTAATCACTGAATGACGGAATAAATGGGTGGTATGAGCGAGTGAATGAATTAGTGACTGAGTGAATCGCTGTGGTGCGTATTCATATGAACTTTTGCTTTAGATTTTTTGTGTTTTTGGTTTTGTTCAAGTGTAATTCAAGCGTGAAATGCAAATTTTTCTTGCTGGTATTGCTCATGTTGCTGATAAAAATGGTAATGTACCTCTGGGAATATCCGGGTGATTTTTTTCTTTCTTTCTTTCTTTGTGGAGGAAAATTAATCATTTTTGTTGGCACCTAGCGGTACTCCTATGGTTGGAATTTGCAAGTGTTGGGATTACAAAAGATTGTAAAGGCGACGAACTCTAAACGCTTTTACGTTTATTACGATTTCGTAATCGGAATATATGCATAATATCGATGGCTTTACTATCCTCATATCACACAATACAATACATATAACAAGGGCTGAATATTTTTTTAAATGCATATTAAATATTTAAAATTGATATTTTCAATATATAATGATACACACAAAATATATATATTATGTACTAGCTGACTCGGTCCTCGTTGTTTTCTTGTACATTGCCTTCAAGGTAATAATTAGAGAGCGGATTTGAATGCAATTGCAGATTTCACTGCAACGTCAAATTGACATCGGACCAAGACAAAAATTATTATTTTTTAAAAATATTACGATAAGAACACAATATGTTTTGCATATTTTGCTTATGTTTTGCATATTTGCATATTTTGCATATTTCTAGCATATTTTTTGCATATACGAGAATCAACTTTTGGCCTCAAATCGTATTCGAGTAATGTCTTGACCAGGACCTAAATGTGTCTTTGACAACAAAAGCTGTTGACCACCACTTGTTCAAAATTGTTGTCGAGGACACCAATTATAGCATGAAATATTCAATTGTATAGACGGTGCCATGCCTCTTTGTCCAATTCCAATGGAGATTAGACATAGCTAGTTCACTGCAGTTCGCCACTCGTAGCATTTGCCACTCGTAGCTTGCGAAGTCAGTAAAATATGCAAATTATCCACTTCATTAGCGAAAACGAAGAAAAAGTAATGCATAGACTCGCCAATTCATTGAAACTAATTCAAATACTGTCGTTGTTCTGCATTCTACACTCACAAATACTGTATTACAAAACGATCGAATTACAAAACGGTCGAATTTTCAAAAAATAGAATTGATATAAAATGCCGATAGATCAATCTGCTCAGCGTTCGATCGCCATCATGTTTCTGGGATCGAAGATTAGACTACCACGGAAATAAAATCGTAGAAATAAATACTCTTATTACAAAATTTAATTTAAAATTGTTTAATCTAATGAAAATACTCATGCCATGGTGGTGCTTCAAATCGGCAATCGACACTTGCCTATGACATGGCCAGTTGAAAAAAAAGAGCATAGGATAGCGAGTACTAATAACTCTCTACAGCTTTCCTCTATAAAGTTTGCCACAAAATGGGCGATCTAATATTCATATACAGGGTGTACAGCACTTCAGTATAAACAATGAAGGAGGTGATTCCTGGGGTCAAAACAAAAAAAATAATGGTATGGTATGGAGGGTGCATATGTCCCCAGTTAGGATCTACAGACGAAAGTATGTCGAAAAATGGCATTTGAAGATGGCAACTACCCAGCAGGAAAAATGTTCACCAATTAGGCACTATAGTGCATGGTTGGTGTAGTGGATCAGTGGCAAAACACAATTTTATCAATTGAACTCACTTGGTTTGCTTCTGATTTTTTTAAATTGGGTATAATTTAAATACATTACACGAGCAATGCTTAATTATTTCGAATTTATCGAAAATTTGTTTGTGCTACAATTTAGGTACTGTAGAAAATGTTACTATAGCTCGATTACACAAATTATTTTCGGAAGACTATTTCGCTTTGTTTCTGTGCTTTTGTTTGTTTCCTTACCAGTGTCAGAGCCTTCATATTTACAATAATTAGACTTACTCATTAGGACACTAAATCTATTCCCACAACATTCAGAATACTTATTTTTGATTTGCGTCTGTACATACAACCCAAAATGAGAATTGTACCACTTTCAAAGGAAATAAGTATAAATTCTTATCGCTATTGAATCACTTAACCAGTTTTCATGTTTTCTGTGTGGTCTTTTTTGTCACTTCGCTAGCCACAAAAAAAAACCAAGTACAACTAAAACATGTTGTTGTAGTTAAAAAGTAAAATTTTTCGAAATTAAATCTACGTTGACAGGGTTTTAAGGTCATGTAAATTACGACTGACTGAACAAACAAGATCTTATCGCTGTGAACCATTTTAGAAACAAAAAGTGTTCATAGGCACTTTTACAAATAAATGTTAAATGTGTCTGGGCTTGATTTATATTAGCACGACAATAAAAGGTAAACGACAAGAAAAATGCATAGACTGTCGGTGAGAGTGTTAAAATCTCAAAACTCTTGTTTGTTTTAAGTAAAGTGGAAACAAAAGAAGTCTTTCAGATGATTTTATATAAGAAGTACGTAAAAGAAAGTGAAACTGATGGAGTGGAGATTCACACTAAGAAGGTTAATTTAAGGTTAAATGTTAAACAGATATTTCTATCAAATCAAAAGACTTAATAAATAAACTTTACTAACTTTGCAGTTATATTTAATACTTTAATTTGAATACGTAATATAAAAAAATATATATTTTTTTTAACTTTTCTGAATTCTATTGTTAGGCTTTAAAAGGGTTTCATTTGCGTTGAAAGCGCTATAGCAATTTTCCGCTACAATTATTGGCTCCACCGCCAATTGATAAAGAAATTCAAAGGAAAATTAGAATAACCAAAGCAGAAAGAACTCTTGCCAGGTATACAACGACAATGGAGCAGAAGAACCCCTTTTTAATGACCATAATAACATGCAAAGTGACTAGTGCAGCAAATTGTCGCAAATTTCCCAAACACATGTTAGGCACTTTAATGGCCAAAACACACACACACACAAAATAAAAACCAAGAAGCCCACCAGACCAAAGTAGCATTTTTTGCATTTATCCATTTACTATTAGAGAGGATGTTGCCCAGGCATATACATAACGGTGCTTAAACTGCTATAAACTTCGAGGCCTCTGCTACAATTGGCAAATTGAAAATTGCACTCTGCTCTGTTGGCTGTGATGCGAAGGCGGAAGCACCACAACAACAAGACCCAATAGCTGGAAGAAGTTTTCGCTTAGAACCTTTGAATGTGCCTGGCAGCACTGCCAGCTCCAACTTAATGATAATGATGGCTGGTCTTTTTTTTCCGGCATCAGACGACGCAAACGTTTCAATTTCAGCAACAGCACCAGCAACCGCACCAGCATCGCCATCACATTCGAAGGCGTCTTAATGAATTGGTTCTAACTCTTCTTCAGCCACAGTCTGTGCTGTTCAGGCGCTGCTTGCTGCAATTGAGTAACTGGCTGACTGACTTGGCTGTTCGGTTGCGTGGTAATTTTCTCAGCGCATCAATTTATGCAAATTGTTTTCATTCTATTCTTTTACTTTTTTGCCCTCAGGCAAATTTGCGAAGGGGGGAGGGGGGGGGGGTTGAGAAAAGAGCAATCGAGCGAGCGAAACAAGGTATATAATCTCGACAGACACATCATCATGTCTTCGCCAATGCAGACATGTTAAGTCGCATTAACAGCTGTTGTTTGTTGTTGTTGTTGTTGTTGTTGCTGTTAAATGTTAGAAAAGTCTTAGAATTTCTTGTTCCTGTTGTGGCCTTTGTTGGCGTAAAAAGCCAGGCAAAAAAAAATTCATTTCTAAACATGTTGTTAGCGTAATGATTATGTGTTTTGGCAGTTGCAGTGAATTTTCTTTCACAGCATGCAGCTTTTTACTTTGTGGTGAATCGGGATGCGAAAAAAATTCTTTATGATGTGAAAAAGTAAATGTGCCATTTAAAACGGATTAATTTCCGTACGTTTTTCGTACGGAGCATTTGGATTTTTCTTTGATGTATGGACATTTTTAACAGTAAACAAAAAAAGAAAACAAAAGACTTAGGAAACAAACTGATGAAGGCAGTTGAAGGAACATTCCAATTGGAATTACAAGAGCTTAAATTGAATTGCTCATTCAATTCCAAGTTCAGTGCTAAGATGGCATGTTTTTGAAACGTATTTCACTAGAAATACAAATTCTCCATTTAAATGAAAGTTTTCGTATATGAATCACATTTACTTCTAAATAAAACGGAATTATTTTTAATTAATTCCAAATTATTTCGCTTCTTGCATACTTTCTCTTTTCATTTTTCTGCCTCTAAGCCAGTTTTCATTTTCGTTATTTTTTTCTATTCGTGAACGACCTCGCGCCAATTGTTCTTAATACTATACTTAAAATTGTTGACCTCAATATTCTCATACCTGAATTATTTTCTAACTACCAACGAACAACCTACACTATGATTAACCGAAAATGATTACCAACTGGCCGGCACTTGTCACTTGTGTTTTGTCTGGTATTTCATGTTTCACGAAGGTGGTGGCTTGGCAGTTCTTTTTTTTCCCCTCTTATTTTCATTTTATTGAGATTTTCGAAATTGGTTTGGCTTGAAAGTGTTTTCATTTCTTTCAGCATAGTCGTTGTTAATTGCTGGTTTCTGTTGAAGTGAAAATTACAACTTTTATAATTTTTTTTTCAAATAACACTTTCATAGACTGACAAAGAGTGTGTGAAGACGGTAAGTATGGGTTGGAAAGTGAGTTCGCTCAGAAGTTAGTCATTTTGAAACATTTCTGTTGATAGTTTTATAAATAAATTTGCTAGTCTTCACAGGTTCACAAAATGTTTACAAATTTAAGATTACAATTGATAGACTGAGAAAAAATCCAATACAGAACAGATATGAAAAAATTAATCAACTAGGAAATCGTATCACTTTTTTTTTGCAAGATTCACTTCATCCTCGAATTTAAAAATTTTGCCTTTCTGAACATTTTTTTTTTGCTCTTAGGAGGAAGTTGCATGCACTTAGAATGAAATTGTATATTTTTAGTAATACGCTGAGTCACAGCCAAACTTCAAAAATATGCTGACCAAACTTAAGCAAACATCAATCTAAATACATTTTATCCCTCAACTAAGAGGAACTGAATGGTAGGAGTAGTTGCACATTGTCTTATCGGACATTAGCCCTTTAACTTGGGTCTAGTGTTCAACAATTGGTAGCGGAATTGCAACGAATCGTTGCAGGAGCAAACACTTGAACGTCTGCTTTCTTTTTACTTTTGTCCACCACTGGCCAGATGCAGACTAAAAATACTAGGAGAGGCCTTCTTTTATTCGATAAGGTAGGTAATCAAAATACAAATGACACGTTCAGAATAAAAAGGCAATGAAATATAACAAACTGTAAATTTCATTGAAAAAAACCAGATGAAATGTAGGTAGTATTTAGTATATTTCAACTCCTTTTTATTCTGAACATGTCAAATCACTCAGCTTAAAAACATAACAGAAGAAAATATTCGTATTGGTTTCAGATTACGAGGGCGTGACTGCAAACTACGAGTGAACAGAGAGTAGTGGAGACGCTATGGACCCAAATGGTCTATGTGAGGTCATTCGCCGCCAATCTAATCTAACCTAACTTAAAGATTTCAGTAATTTCCCCAAACTTACTTGAAAATTTAAAAAATTTTTATTTTTTATGAAAGTGTTTTTTCTTTTTATAATGTTTTCTATTCTTTTAAATTGTTATGTCTTAAAAAATATATAAAATAAGATATATCCATACCTTAAAGCACAACCATCTTATGTCAATTTTTTCAAAACTCTAGAAAATGAAAAAAAAAATTTCAAATTGGTATGTTTTGTACGGAAATTGATTTTTATTTCTTCATTTTTCAATTACTTTCATTACGATTCCCACAAACCACTATAGCCTGGAATCCTCAAGGAATCCAAAAATGCCAAAAATCGATTTTCATGAAAACGGACTTAGGATGGTTGTACTTTAAGATATATAAAATTACAGCTCTTCTAGGTACTTAAACTAGTATTTCCTTCATTCGCTCAATTCGAAAAGACAAATTACCTTTTTGTTTGTTTAATTGGCTTTGCTTCTGGTAGTGAGCCTGAAATTAAATAAAAACAAATATTTAAATGAATGACCATTATGTTAATTGAATTAAAAGCATAGATATTAAACCAGAAGAAGCGACATAGAAGGACACAATGCGATATGTACAATTTTTCCATTACTATTTTTATGAACAATGAAGCATTTTCCAAAAAGTCAATTTACAAAAAATGTAGGTAGGCCACGGCTCTAATGAGCATTCGGCATCAATATTTTCTAAATTTTCTTAAGAAGGAATGTAATTAAAATAATTTTAAGCTACAAGAATCATCATGACAATAAGGAGGCCACACACATGCATCCAAAGAAGTTTCTCTTTGCTTACTTCAGCAGGTTTTATTTTTGCTTATGTCTTTGCATGCAAGTGAAGTGTTTCACATTAAAGAAAAAAACTCCATTCACTGCTAGTAAACTATTTAATTACAAATACTCATGAACGGTGTGGCATGATGGCATGACAGTCATAAGCACAAAATGGCAAATTGTAAGGAATTTTATAATTCGCAAATTGAAATCAAAAGACTTAAGCTAGAAACTTGAAATATTTTAGCATTTGTCATATACACACACAGTTGTCATAGTCACATTCCAGAAACTCAAAAATCAAATGGCAATTAATTTTCAACACTGCATGTGCCAACAGCAAGACACACACTCACTCGCTCACACCCAACCACCCCCTTTGCCTCTACACAATGAATCGAACAGCAAGCATATCGCAACACATTGACATTGTGCAGCTAAATTAACATCGAACAACAGCAAACAAATCTAATGTATATGTGGGGGCGCAAATAGTGTTCCAACCTAAACAACAACAAAAAAAAATTGGCATGACCAACAGAGCAAAGAACCACACAACCAAATCCAAGAAAACAACAAAAAGTGTCTCACTACATAAGGAGGCCATTTGCAGGCAAAGGAACATGCAACACGTGTTTGCAATTATTGTCAACGCTGCAGCAGCAGCATTTGGCATGTTGCATGCACGATTCTTTTCTTACTTCCAGTTTATTTCTTTGTTAAGCCAAAGAATTTTTCTAGCAAAATACCAAAACCAAAAAAGAAATACTAAAATAATAAACACAAAAAATAAAATCCCAATGGCAACAGCTGCACTCGAAGTAGAACCGAATTGTCATTCTGGCCGCGGCAACGAGCAACTGCAATATTGATTTATTGTTTGTCAATCGTTTTCGTGGCGGCGCAACTTTGTTGTATGTACCAGCAATTAAGCAAGGATTGAAACCAGTGCCGGCTCTAGAAGTTGGAAGATGTTGCACCCGCTGCTGCAACCGGTAGCTACTTTTTTCTAAGGAGGAGGAGGAGGAGCTGGGGATTTTTCCTTTATGTTCTAAGGCCAAAGAGTAGCGCATATGTTTGGTTTTTTTCCTCGTTTGAATAATTTATTGCTGTGTGAGAGGCCTTTAAGTGATTTATTTCGTTTATAAGGTCAATGCGGTTAACTGTTAATTTTTTTCATTTCGTTGGCTATCTTCTTTGCAATTCGATGGTGGAGATTGTAAACATTTACAAGCTAAAAACAATAAAAAAAAAAGATAAAATAAAATAAACATCACATTGGTTTTACAAAGAGAAAAACTTCTTTGCTCATGTTAACCTTTCTCAATGGCAAATATTGGCAAACAAAAAAAAGTATTCCTACATGAAATTGGGTCAAATTGTTCTTGCCACTGACATGAGACGAATTTTAAAGTCCATAAAATTCGCATAAAATTTAATGCCCGTCAAATTGACTAACATTTCTTTATGCTCGCGTATTTCGGTGTCAGATATTATTTACATTTTTGGCAAAGTTCTCAATGCTTTACGGCACAGCAATGGTCTTGCATGTGAAATTTCAATCGATAGCCATTTTGTAAGGTATTAGAACATTTGTATAAGTCAAGTCAAGGCAAATCCATGACATTTTTTATAATCTATACAATTATTGCATAAAACAAAAGACTTAAGCAATAAACTGGGAAACTGCCATTAACTCCAAACAAATTGAATGTTTTATTTAATATTTAATTATTTCTTTGTCTTCAAAACGATTTCTTTCATTACGCAATTTCAGTTTTCCTTAGAAATATTCCATTTTATATTTTACATTAAATAACAATTTACAGTGAGTGCAAACCTCAATTAAAAGTTGATTTGTTTAACACAATTTCCAGCAGTCACAACAAAATCGGCTTAAACTTGACCGTTAACTTATCTTTTGGGTGAATTATTTTTTCTTTAACGATTTTTCATAAGTTAAAAAAACAATCCACAGAAATGTGTGTGTATACAAAAAAATAACCGTTTTTTATGTGGCAACGCCAAACACTGACTGTTAAACTCCGTTTATTTGCTGTTGTTGTAGGCACACTTAAGTCCAAAAAAGCTAATAACTGATTGCAGTTAATGTTGGCATGTCTTTGAGAGTGTTGTATGTCGAGATACTCGTAACTAAATGTTGACTTATGTCATGTTGAAAAACTCAACTTGGTGTAATTTCTATTAATGGTGTACCAAAACAAGAAAAGAAATTCATTACGAGTTAATGTAGGGTTTGAGGAGCTGCTTATGCAATCAACGTGAAGCAATCAGAACAAAGACTTGGCAAACAAATGTACTTGAACTGATAACAAAAATTAGACAAAAGGTAGGTTGTGGAAATTTAATTTAGATAATATAGACAAATGGCAGACAGAGATCGATCACTACGATCAGATACCTAAGCAATTCTACAAGTAATTCAAGCACATAACTCAAGCACATTCCATGAGTGAATCATAATTTATATCACATGGGCAGGGCTTATTTTTATATGGACGAAACACTTGAAAATATGGATGGAATATGGACGAACAAATAAGAAGTATTGACTTCATTATTTTGGTTTAAAGAATTTCAAACGGAACTTTAAAATTTTGAAAAACGATTTTGGCAGTCGATCTTGTAAAAGTCTCAAAAATTGTTTTTCCAAAAAAGGTGCCCAGTTACGTGCACCCATTTAAAATTCTCTGTAAAAAATCGAAAATTAAGCATAAGCACAAGTTTATTAATTTGTATGAGTTGTTAATTCTTTCAGTAGTCCACACTGAATGCTGTATTTAAATTTTTATAAAAATTTGTCAAAATGTATGAAAAATAAAAATGTGGAAAATATGGATTTAAAAAATCAGCCCTGCACATGGTGAATTCAGAATTAATTTTTTTTTTGATACCAAATTTTTTTAATTTTTGAAAGAAAATTAGTTAAAATAGAAAGCTTAAAAAAGATAATTTTATAATCATTTTGCAATGAATTTTCGATATTTTATCTACAATTTCCATTTCGACTCCATTCCTGGTTTTTTTAAAAATGTTGTTCCACTTCCATTTTGTTCCGTTCCATTTCCATTTAATTTTTAATCCACTTCCATTCCATTCCGTTCCCTTTCAATATCTAAGTTTGTTCCGATTCCATTTTGTTCCGGTCCATTTCCATTTCGTTACAGTTCCATTCCCATGCCGTTTCCGACATAATTTACAACAACAACAAAAACCACTTACAAATCGATAAACGAAAAAAATTTAATTTGGCTGCTATTTTTTAGTAGGCGTGGTACTCTCCGATGTTGGAAATTTTCAAGGCCGTCTAAATAGAAGCAAACAATTTGGAGCCAATAATGACAGACAAACAAATGGACATCACTAAATCGACTAAAGAGAGTGATCAAGAGTATACAACATACTTTTCTATACCTAGCACACCTCCTTTTGGGCCTTAGATCGTATCCACAAAAAATACCCAACAAAATTTGGATGTATGGGATTTTCACCGTCCATGAAAAGACAATTGAAGTCTATGTCGTAGTTTGTCACTTTACCCCTCATCAGCTTTCTATTATGGAAGTGATACCGATTGCATTGTATTCTATTGACCTACACATGAGTTGCCTAGTTCCATACTGGTTAAGAAAACTTTCGTACTTACTTAATGAACTCTAATGGGCTTAGTTCACTGTGGAACTTAAAGCCTCATATGCTTGCCTCCACAAATGTGCGTCTGAAAACTTTGGCTGGTACATTTGCAGTTTTTTCAATCCAAACATTATGCAATAGTTTCCTTCCACTGCTAGTAGGAAACACACACATCTCATTTCTCAGGCAAACTACATTTCGCAGCAGCCAAGGTAACTAATAAACTCAAAGGAAACTAACTGTATATTAAAATGAACTTAAAATAACATTTTCTTTGCACAGATTTCCAACCAATTAAACTTAAATTTATCAAAAGAAATCAGTCAAAAGTTTCACTTTCAGTGACTTTTTTTTTCCTCTACACAGTCAGCTAGCCAGTCAGTCAGCCAGCCATTTCAATTTAGAGGCGTAATTTTTCTGTAATTTGCGGGTGACAACAAACAAAAGGAAAATAACAACACATAAAAGTGTTGCAATAAAAGTTAATGAAATCGATTTTCACAATAAGCCAACTTGAGAGTTTAAAAGCGGTAGAGGAACAAAAACAACAACAGCAACAAAAAATGCAAACACCCAAAGCTATAGCAAAAAAAAAAGCACAGTTAAAAAGCCACAACGGGAATATCAAGTGCAGACGCCTCAACAAAAGGCTTTCTACGAACACTTTTACTTTTATTATTGCCTTTGAAGTGCTGTTGTACTTTGGCTGGTCGTTGTCGTGGTGAGCCAATGCTGCCGCTGATGATGATAATGTTGTTGCTGCAACATCATTACCAACAAAACAACGACTTGCAAGGAATAACAATAAACTGTTGTTTGGCTCAGTTTTCATCGACAATATCAAAAAACGATTTTCACCAATTTCGGTGTGTAAGAAATTGCTATTAAGCAACTAATGAGCAGCTCTACAAAAAAATTTAAAAAAAAAGACCTCAACTAAACAACAAATTTAAAAGAAAAAAAGTTAAACCACAGCAAGAGCAACAACAACAGTTTACAAAACAATTTGTTAAGCTCTTAGACGTTCAAATTGCTTGGCTTATTTTTAGTTTTTTTTTTTTTAATGATTTCAACGCCTTTTCGATTCCAACTCTATTAGTTGGCTGGTGGAGTAACCAACTTCCCAATGCGATGAGGCTCTTCGTGTTTTGCAGCAACGTTTTTTTTTTGTTGTTGTTTTATTTTTATGGGAAAATTGCAGCCCAGTGTGAAGTGATGTCAAGTTGAATTTTAATTCGATTAAATCGCTTTATAAACTTTATGGGTATTATATAAAAACGCTTTGGAAAATGTTGAGTTATTAATGAAAATTGGTTGAAATTGCCACACATTTGCTGTAATCAAGGGCAGTGGTAATTCGTTTCAAGTCTTAAGTTTGTAGAAATGCAATTAAGTAGAAAATGAAAGTGAACAAGCGCTGAGTTTGATTAGGGATAAACGAAAGGCTATGGAGGGGCCTTAGATCAATTAAAATGAGTGGATTATTGTGTTGCAGATAATTTTTCAATTGGCCATGGGCAAGCAGATGCTTATAGAATGGTACAAAATTAAACTAATTAAGGAAATTTCATTTTAAAATAGTTTTTTATTTCATTAAGTTTTCATATAGTTTCCCTGATAATAAGACTGAAAGCTAAATTAATTCAATTTAATTTGATTTACCTCACAAATGAATGCTCACAAATATACTAAAAATATTCATTAATTTTGTAACGAAAAATGTAAAAACTACGTACCAAACTTTTTTTCAAGGCGTGTGTGTGGTGTGCTATACCGAAAGCAGTCCGGCTAACAACACTCGCTGACGTATTCAGCAATTGTTTGTGAAAATTCTTTACCGCTCTCATTAAAATATGGCACAAAATGCATTTGTTGCACACAAACACACACACACACACACACACACAACACAAATAAACGAGCACGAAAACTGGCTTGGCTCAGAATTAAAAGCGTAATTGATACTTTTGCATTGTTATTGTTGTTTCGTGGCTTAGAAGTTGGAAGAAGTCGTTCTTTGGGTAGTTCAGTTGGTTTTTAATGTTATTGTTTTCGGTGCTAAGCCATGACCATTCATAATACAACCAGTAGCTGCAGCACAACTTGTGCATAAGATCAAAGATAATTATGTTGCTGCCGTTGCTAGTACCAGTGCTGTCTAACAATGACTGCAATTGCAATAAGAACTGGCATGCAACCATTTATTTTCATCAAATAAATAAGACAATTTTGAAATAGAGTTGTTCTGCAGTGCGAGTGTATTTTAATTAAGTGGTTTCGTATTCGATTTAGTTCACACCTTTGTCTGTCGGAAGTGTAGTCGGCCGGTGGCAGCATGTGTTTACAAGGAAATATACGTACATATGTGGCTGCAATATGTTCTTGACATAAGTGGAGCTAATGGGGAATTTAGAAACCCATGACAAGGTAAATGATTTCATTAATTCACAACTGAAATGATTCAATTTGTTTCGAATAAATCGAAAGTGTTTTGTGGTTAAATGGACGACGTAATTAAAAAAAAGAAAATCACCCAAGGGAAATCGACTCGAAGTTTTGTTGGCTGTGTAAAAAAGTAAATAGAACAATTTTTTAAATGCTTATAAAATTATAAAGTTTAAAAAGAAATGTCATTAAAATGTACAATTTGGTGACAATGCACCGTACATCAATTAATTATTCTTCATTTGTTTAACTCCTAAATGTCCAATAAAGTCATACATACAGTGATGCTCACGGTAGCAAAATGTGTATGGTTACCGAAAATTTAAGAATTTGAAAAAGCAATTGGAATGACATCAAATTATGTTAAGCAATTTAGCTTATTATATTTTTACACTGCAAGTGTCCCATCTTATTTTTTACAGTGGATCGCAAGCACATCTTTATCGCATCAATGAAAATTTCTTTCGATTGAGTACCTGTACGACTTAACCCATTAAGTACTAATCGAGAAAAATATACCTTCTTTTCAAACTATTTTCCTGGGGGATTTACACATTTTTTTAGAATTCAAAAAGTTTCAAAGTTTTGTTATAAAAAATTCTTCTAAATTTTTAATTATTTGAATTGTTGGCTAAAAATTAAAATTTTTTCTCACAATTTTGTCAAAAAATTTTTTTTATATGCAGGGATATTTTTTGTAACCCTACGAAAAATGTTTTAAAATTGAGAAATATCGAACTGATTTTGACGTCGTTCTTTTTATTTTGTTTTTGTCTAGAATGGAGCTGTATAAAACTTAGAAATGGAATGGAATGGAATGGATATGTAAAAGGAACGAAACGTAAATGGACCGTTAGAAAATGGAGAAACATTTTGAAATGGAACGAGCATTAAGTGGAAATGCTTGAAATCTCGAATGGGACTGACAATTTTCGCTTCGTAAATGTACTTATATTGGCGTGAAAACACGAAAGCTCTCCGGTTAACAAACCATCACAGAGTAAATTAAAAAATTTCGGCTTTGAGGATGCTTTGCATTAGCCCCTATTTCGCCAATGACGAAAACCTTCACACGTTTTCACTGACTCCCTTCAATTGGAATGATACAAAACTTTTACCTTTGATTCAATTTAATTATTACAAGGAAAATACTATATCGTCGTCGTTCAGTGAAAAGTTACTAAGTCCCATATAAATCAAATTATCCACTTACGTTCACCCACTTGAAATTTCTTGACAATTTTTTGATAAGAGTAGTTAGTGGCGGCCTTTAGCTATCGGACAATTCTTGCGAATTTTTAGAACCAAATCGTATATAAATTAGATTATGCCCTTTACCTGAGTCACATGTAACTTGTTGCTCAGTTTTTGAGGAGAGACTGTAGTTTGGACTGCCTTCTATCGAATTGTCGTAGTCTGAGCATGTTTCGCGTAATAGAAGTGACATATTGTGGCTTTGTCCCTTTTCACTGAATAGAATTTGAAGATATTTGTAGTTACGTACTTTTCATTCTCTATATCTTCGGGTTGATAATACATATGGCTTGGCGGTTAAGACATTATCTAGCATCAACGTGGCATGGGTTATCTCGTTTTCGTCGTAAATTGAACTTAGAAACTTTTCACTGATCTCTGATATAAGGTATTGAAGAAATTTAATTTTATTTATGTTATTAACATTTTGTAGTGATATGAATATTATTTTTAAACTCCACATATAATTATAATGAGTGTGTAATTGATAGAGTATACTCTCCTCGACTTAAAACATATTTTTTCTAATTTATCAGGACAAAAAAATTAAACTATGTGAAATTTTTTTTTAAAGAATATGGAGGCTTAAATATATAAAAGTTGCGATGTTATTATACTATCGAAATTTGTTTTCATATAAAATGTTGTGCATAATAATAATTTAAATCTAATTATGGCTGAATTGATTAAAGCTTAAAAGTATTTAAATTACTCAATTATTGTTGAAAACCTTCAAAATCGGTTTCTGTTCAAATGGCTTCAATCTTTTTACTTATAGGTGTACTTATTAATCTTACATTTTGCGCAATTATTCTATAAATACGTATATTGAATCAGAAGAACAAAGCCAAGTTCGTAGCTGCAGTCTTTTGTTTTACTCGTGGCAAAGGAAAACAGTTCACATTATTTGCATTCAAGACAAGATGCACTTAAAAAAAGAAATAAACACGAGCATCGAAGAGCAAATAAAAATATACAGCAGAAGAAGAAGAAGAAAAAAAAACAGACCCAACCTACACAAAATAAACCACAAGAATGACAACAACAACAATAAAAAAAACGACTGTTGCTAATAAAAACACTCAGCAGAGCAAAGAGGAAAAGAACGACTAAGGGGCAAGAAAATGTAAATTATTTGCAATTAGCATTATTAGCAATGTGAGCGTGTGTGCGTTCGAGTGTGTGTTTGACTGTGCGACCATACTACACGGGCATAAGTGCATGTTATAGCAACAATAACAACGGCACACAGCAATTGCAGCGACAACAGCCACAGTGCCGCACAATAAACGCACTTTATACTTTATACCAAGAAAAATCTTAACTGGAAACAACTATTTTGTTTTTCTACTCACATTTTTTTTGTTTTGCTTTTAATTTTAGTTCTTGCTGGCTTGTTGTTGTTTAGTGGCTGCAAGTTTAACTCAAATATCACGCTCGCGAAAAGTCGACGACCCTTTGCAATTGTTGCTGTGTCGTCGGTGTGTGTGTGTGTGAGCGTGTGTGTGTGTATGCCCAGTGTTGGTGTTGCTGTGCTTTGCTGCATCGGATCGGTCGATTGTCGGCCGTACTTTGTGTGCTTGTGCCTTAACACCCACAATATTCTCGACAACGACGACGACGATGACTGCAACACGGTGCAAGAATAAATTATTAACACTCGATGACGCATGCGGTGGCAGGCGGCGGCACCAATGCTTGGTTGCCGCTGCCAATGTGTTGCTCCAACAATAACGTATTACAACGCTGCATGCATAAATAACTTTCGTTAGCAAAAAAAAATGTATATGTAGAAAAAAAAGCACACACACACACACACGCTCACTCACACATGCGAGTATTTGTTTGTCGGAAATTTATTAGAAAAATATTTACCCAAGTCACAGCAAAAAAAAAAAAAAAACAATAGCACCAACAATGGCTACAACAACAAATGCCTAGCCTGGTCACAAGAAACTGTTCTAACGTGCCGATGCTTGCAATAGACAACAACAACAACAACAACAGCAAAAGCCATAACAACTAACACAAGAACTACAAAAACATATACCGCACCATAAAAAAATAATAATAAAAAAATATGTAAAATTATATAAATAAAAAAAAAATAACTACAGCTACAACAGAAAAAAATCTCGATTAGATCGCAATCGGCTGCCGTGTTTAAGCGGAACTGTAGTTTTAAGATTTTGCTGGTTTAGCACGCGCCGCTTGGCGTCAGCGGCGACTGCGCTAATTTGGCGGAAAAGTGAAAAGTTCGATTGCAGCACGTTTAATCTGTTCAAGTCTTTTGTTTCATGCGAGCCACTTCTTGAATACGAAATTTTCGTTGGTCACTGATTTTTATGGAATTTTCGACAGACATCATCAGTTAGTAGAATAAAGGTTAGTTCAGGTTACGAGAACGATGACTAGACAATTAGCTGAATTTGGCCGAATCTAATTTATTGTGATTGTGGTAATGCATTATTGTATTTATGGCAAAAGTTTTCCATGAAAGATAACATTTTTAAATTATAAAGGAATTCACTCGTTGTAGTTTTTTTTTTGGTATGTTGTTGTTTTGGTTGCGTGTGGTTAAAATAATTGGGTTCATTCAAGTGGTAGCAAAGCATTAAGGTCTTGAGGTTACGTTTTCCTTTGCAAAATCAAGATTCAAATGTCTCCAACCACATGGAATAGATATCTGCAATTAAAACTCTCTCTTGGACCACTGATGACTTCAGGAGAACGTAACTTGCCTCCTTAAAAGTTGTTTTCTGCATTATAAGTTTGATCTACTGTACCAGTCAAAATCTACTTTCAAAAGTTCCCCAAAGCCCATCAATTAGGTACTAACCAGCCTAAATCTTTTGATAATTTAAACGTTATGGAACTTGAAATCACGTAAGTAGTATCTACTACACTCAGAAGTCTCAGCGACTCGTTCACACAATTGCAACACATTCTTCCCGAGCCTGTATGCCTTACTCAACTCAACATACGTTTGTGTAAGTATTTTGCACAAAGCAAAACCTTAAAGGGTTTACATTTTTATGTTCGTGCTCATCTAGTCAATAGTATTCTTTACAGCACGTTTGTTTTGTTGACTTTGTGGTTTTTCTGCCGAAGAGGTGTTAAATTCCTCTTATGGCAGTTGATCGGCAAAGTCAATGCACCATCAGGAATTTCACAGCCAGCAGAAGGACATTTAAGTGGCACTTCATGACGCACCCTTTTTGCCCTAACAAGCCACACTATATTTAGCTGCAGTGCCAACGAAAATAAAAAAGATACAATAAAAAAAAACGGAAGTATTTTGCCAGCCAAGCGGATGCTTATATCGATTTAACACTCTCAATTTAGGAGCATTAGCCAAGACTATAATTAAACCATTAAAGACAATTAACTCATCAAGCGTTTCAGCAAAGTCTTTTGCAATACCAAATACAAAACACAAGAAAACAAAGAAGACACGAATAAAAAAAAGGCAAAAAATAAATAATAACAACAAGAAAAGCCCAAACTATTGTACAACAACAATTAGGTAAGGTCTTAAATAATATCTGCGAAATGAAATGTAATAAATAACGGTAAATAAAGTAATTAATGTAATTAATTACAAGAAAAAAAGTTAAATATTTATTAAAGAAAAGAAAAAATACTTCAAAGCAGATTCACGCTTTAAGCCAAACGTGAAGCGCTTTAAAATGTTGCGGCTTTGGAACAGCAAGACACACACAAACACACACGAAAAATGACATTTAATCAGCTTAAATTGCTGGGTGAGAAAATCCAAAACAAAGCTATTGTTTTGTGTGATTTGTGCAGAAATACAAAATTGCAAACTTGTTGCTGCTGTTGCTGTAAAAACTAAATTGTCTTCCAGGCAATTAACAGGCAGGCAAAAGACAAAATCAAAGCCACGGCAATGGCATTTATCGCATTTGTTGCTTGTTATTGTTGTTTGGTAGGCTGCAGATAGCATCGCATGTTTGGCTGTTTTGCTATTTGCTGATGTTGTCTTTAAATCGTATTAGTTGAATAAACTTTGAAAAATCATAGGTACTTAAGCGAAAACTTAACACATTCGAGGAAGTTCATAAATTTCCGTACTAAAAATTCATCACATAATCAAGCAAGTTCGTTGCCCAAGTCTTTTGTTTGAGGAAATTTCTTAATTGAAATAATAATCTTGCCAGCTTTTAGGATTATTTTTAATGTGTGTGAGAAGTTGGAAATTTATTTAACCTTTCACTTTTTGGTGTAGTTGTGTCCAAGCACTCTGGGTTAGTTAAGGGCTGAAATTTAAGTTGAAAAGTTGGCCGGGGAAAGAATTACATTCACTGATCACAGTAAACAAATGCTACAAATTTAAATAAATTCTAAATACAAATAAAGCTTATCTCATATGGTTTACGAATGATAGTTCCACAAATGCGCTTCAAAACCAATCAAATTCGTTTCCAACTTAAAACATTTAAAATTTTAAAGCCAATGTATGTGGAAGTATTGTGCGAAAAATCTTCACCATTATCAGCGATAGCGATCTTTACCAGAGTTCAATGCCAACACCAATCATTAGAAGTGTGTAATTATCTCAACCAAATGTGTAAATCTTTGTTCTCTTCTCTTCCATTCAAATGTTTTTGTTTTCATTTCCACTAAAGCCAATCCTGTTCTATAGATTTGACCATATTAAAATAGAAACAAATACCAATCAATACAACGAAATCAAATTTATTTCATTTGATTGGGAAGGCGTCATTATTGTTATGTTAATTTCAATAAACAACAAAAAAAAACAACGACCAGCAACAATAGGAATACAAAATTTAAGCCTATAATTGTAGTTCTCACAAATTTAATAAAAAAAAAAAATAACCCATACCTTCTCAATATATTATTTCCATATTTTGTGTGCAATTTTTGAAAGGTGAAAAAAAGTGAAATTTACATACAGAACCAAAAATGGTAATTACCCAGTATTATTAACAACAACAAAAAATAACCACAATAAACTCAACCGAAAGTGAAATTTCATTTATTTAATGCCACAAAAAATAAAAAATGTAAGTTAAATAAAATTCCAAATCACGCTTTCAAATCAATGCATGTAAGTGAAACCAAAACGAAAGACTCAAGCCACAAACGTCAGTTAAAAAAAGCCCCAAAAAAAAAACGCCCCATTCAAAGTGATCAATAAAAGCGTAAATATATCAGCGCATATTCCGTGTGCGTTTTGTATGTCAATTACCGCACGTTCTCCAAGGCACCTCTGTCAAATGTGACACATTTCGGCGGCACGAAATTGAGTGAAATATGTCAAAACTGACAGCATTCCTTTCACAGAGTAACTGAACATTTTGTATTGTGAAAAGCATTCGGTATCGTACAGTTAAGCAAATGCATTAAGCTGATTGCTTGAGAAGATGAGAGATGATGAATGAACCGAGTTATTAGTCAGAAGTGTCACGGATTTTGGGTTCAACATTAGCACAGTTGAGTCATCATTCAATTTCGTTCACTGCATGAGACTTCACAAAACTTTAAATAAGAAATTCAATTTGTTTTTGCTTTTTAGTGAAAGAACTTTGAAAGCGCATACATATGGACTAAAGATAGCTGTAATTTCCCAAGGCTTGAGACATTCAAACTGAATTTTTGATTTTCAAAAAATAGACTGGGCAGCATTTTTTTTTAATCTGTTAATAGATTTGATATTTAAATATCTACTACTCTACTCCGGTAGTTCATTCTCTATTGTAAGAAATCTGAGTTTCATACGATGCAAAACTACTACTCATTCTACAAATCTAATACCCCGACAGACTCTTCGCAGGAAATCTTTCTTCAAATTTACTTCCCCTTAAATCGAATACTTACTAATTTCGTCCTGGCAAAAAGTGAGAGTCAGTCATAGTTGGTTCTCGTGGTGCTTTCTGTAAACATAGAAAGCTGTATTTGAACATCGAAGGGTCAAACGGGGTCTAAGAGAGTGAGGTTTTAAGAAAGTCTAATAGCAGTCTAAGCGGGTATATACTTGCGTCACTCCGCAACGAACAAAAATTGTGTGTAATAAGTAAGTAGGTAGGGGAAGGTATTGTACCTCGGACCTAGGTGAAGTTCTGCTAATATTTCTTTAGGGTGTGTTTTATTTGTCCTTTTGTGGTGTGTTAGCTATTATATTTTGAATATAGAGATGATCTATTACCTACCAGTAATTCCAGAAACAACATTGGTCCAAGGTACACTCACACGACAAGAACAATACAAATATTTCTATTAATTCGTAGCAACAAAACAATATATAAGCAAACTGATTTACCAAAAAAAACCAAAGAAAATTAAAAACTTAATTCTACAAACAAAATTTTTGATTACTTTTCAATACCAAATACCTAATACCAAATTATTTTCTTCATTTTTTCCACACAATCACTTACACGAGTAAATGCAAAATAAAACATAAAGGAAAAAGGAACCATAGACAAAAAAATACTGTTTTCGCATTGATTAATCGATCAACGGGAAAAAGTCCACGGTCCACGGTCCACGGCACAATCGATCCGAGGTACAGGTCCTTCCCCTACTACATATTTTTTGAAACATTTTTTTTTTTACAAAATATTTACTTTTAATTTTAAATTAAATAAAAATGAAATTAGTTCCAGCATTTTTAGTCATAAAATTTTTGTATATAAATTTTGAATATAATATCTTGAAATAAATTAATAAATATTTCATAATATTTATGGAGCATTTCAAACAAATTTTTTGCCATTAGAACACTTACGAAATCGTACGTGTCTGAACCTAAACGTTAAGGCCAATATCTCAACAGCTTCGAGACTGGAACACAAGCTCGAAATACGCCAGAACATGAAACAAAAAGCCGAAATTCGCATAAATACGTCCAAGCACACATGCACGAGCGTCGAATGTGGCCAACATAATAATCGAAATATCACGAAAACTCGTTAAAAACAACAATAAACCGTTAGCTTTTGTTTTAGTTTTATTGTATTTTTGGTTCCTATTGTTTCTGTTATTTGTATATTATTTCGAGCAAAATGACCAAATATAAAAGAACATCAACCATAGCAACAACAACGGCAATAAACAGACGACATTGACCACTAAAGTGTGGTCAATTCGAGTTGCCATTATCACGACGTGATTTTGTGTTGAAAAAATATTTCATTTGTTTTCATTATATGTGGTAAGAAATTTGATTATTGTTTATTAAAGTGTCGAGTCTTTTTGATACGAAAGTACTCAGAAAAAACATTTTAAAGTTTATTTACCACTTCACACTAACAAGCAAAAAAAAAAAAAGAAGCAGAAAAATAAATAAATTATGAATGCAACGGAACGGGCATTCGATGGTGGCAAAAGTGAGCGTACTTCTGTGGTGTCTGTGACCTTCTATCAACAGTGTGCACTTCATACGCTTTTGACATATCTGAGTGGCATGTGTTGCACGCTGAGAGGGAGGCGTAAAAGCCGCTACTGGTTCTACGCAAATTATGCGGATGGACTGACTGCTTTTGAGGCAGAAAACATTTGCTTTGATTCAAATGTTAAGTGACTGTTAGTGGTTCAATTTTTTCTTTAAATATAAATACAAAAATCTATTATTTCAATTTAGGAATATACTTCACTTTTCTATACAAATTTTCCATTTAATTATTCTAAAAATTGCGCTTTACTTTTGAATTAAATTTACATACGAGTAGTTATTGCCCGTATAATTTCACGCCTACCATCCACATGAACATTCAGTGTATTTCTGGTGTTTTCTTTCCAGCCAACTTTCTAATGGCGCAAGTTTCTCGCATCGCAGTCCTTAACAGCACAAAGCTAAGCGCATCATTTGCAACCGTTTTGCTGCCGGTTGACAAAGCACCAAAAACAGACAAAGCCACTCGCAGACTCTATTGTGCGGCAGCAGCCGCAAATAAAACGCTAGTATCTGCTTTATCTGCCCACGCATTCGTATGCCATGCCGCGTTCTGCGCTCGCTGGCCCCATAAATAAACTCAATTCGGCGGTGAATTCAACTAAATCAGCACAAAACACAATATCAACGCAATACGTATGCGGCTACATGCGGCGCAATAAATCTGAAAGGGTCGCGTGGGCAAGTCAACGTACGCGTACGCCACAACATCAGCGAATCTGAGAGACACCAAAATACAGCATCAAGTCGCTTCGCAATCGCATTTCGGTTAAGTGGGAAAACCCGCAATTTGGCAAATCAATCAACGCTGCAAATGCGCATAATTAATGGGCTGCTTTGGGTTCTACTTTGATTTGAGTCATTCTTGAGTTATTTTTATGCATAGAAGATGGGCGAAATTAATTGGTAAATACTCTGTGGTAGATATAGTTATGGATTGGAGTTATTTTTGGCAAAACTATTGGGTAAGCATTTGCATCATCATGTCACAATTAGCTTGGAAACTCATAGATAGCTTAAACTAGGCAGATGAAGATTCAGCCATATTAGGTCGTTTCAATTGTTTCGAAAAGACTTATAGAGACAGCGCACATTAAACTGAAGTTACCGACAGTGATGACTACAACTGAAACTAATGAAGAGGGTACATTAATTCTGACTGAGATGACTTGATTAGGATGACTTGACATTTGGACATTGCATGCTGTTGATGCAACCACGTAGAACTTCAACGTTCAGAACTGGAAGATGTCGGTCATGGGACTAATCCACAGGACCTTTTACTGTGTAGAATAAAACTAAAAACTTTACGGTTGTTAATCAAACAATGGGAAAACTAATGAGTGTGCAAATTGCCTTGAAGAACTTCACAATTGACCGTCCAAATTCTTTAATATTTTAGCTGTAGGTCATCTTGGATGCAGATACAACTTTACGTAGTAGTGAGATCAAAATTGGAAATCACTGAGTGCTTGAGGTAACCTATGCGGAAGTGGTTTTACAATCTGGCTCGATTAATGGACTTAGTTCACTGTGGAACTGTAAGCCTCTTACATAAAACAGTTTGTTTCGATTGATTGTCTGACTCATGTACCGCCCACACTCACAAGCCTAGAGTTCTGAAATTTTGATTATATGTGTACGTCCAGAAGCGTTTTTCTGACCGGCAGATAATTATTTTCTTTACTTTAGAATTCTTTAAATATCCGACTTAAATAATTGGAGCGAGTGTTCAAATTTACTAATGCCAAGGTCTACAGCGAAAAATAGCAAGGACACGACCGTTCTAATGACAAACGTTAACTAACTTTATTAGATGAGAAAGAAGATTAAAAATATTACAATGAGAGTAAGTGTGGAGAGTTTGTGGTCAGTGTTGTAATTCATGAATGGAAATGGAAGCTTATTAAGTAATTGGTATTCAAATAGATAGATTTTCTTACGATATAATATTTCATTTAGTTTAACAATCAATGAATATAATAGCCTAAAGTAAATTCAAGAAATATAATCAAAATGATAGTAATAAAAAAATAGACAGCTCATGACCCAACAATATGCTTTAGGTACATTTAAGAAGCGATTAAACTCCCCAACCTCTACCACACCCACCAAAATTAACATCCGTAATGGATTACTAAAAAATTGGGTGAATCGCACGGAGAGAAATGTTGGCTCATGATTTACGATTATGGAGTCCATAAAATTATTTTTACTTAATTACTAACTATAATCAATAATTGTGAATATTAGTCACAAATTATGCGAATTCGTACATAAACTATGCATATGGATTGTGAATACATTATGATTAGGGTTTATGAATTTCGTGATTTATTTTATTATTCTTGAAGAATAATTGATGATTAACTAGGTCATGAAACTGCACGTGTTATCATGAATTATGAGTAACTGGGTTGATTGTCTTGAATTGCTGAGCAATATACAATACATTTAGACGCTTTTACAATAATGCCAGGGTAGCCGAATCGGTTAGGCGTCCGGACTGGAGAGGATGATATCGGTTCGAATTCCGGGAAAACTGAATTTGTGAAAAAGTTATTACAAATTATTCTAAGCAAGTTGGCAAATAAAAAAGTAAAATTAAATAAATAATTGAGTAAAAAATTAGGAAATAAAAAAATTTTTTATTTATTTAATTGGGAATAGGTGCTCAAATTTTTATTACGAATGATTTATTTATTCTCACTTAAGCCTAAAATTATGAATTTCCAATCATAATTTATGATTTTTGTTTGCACAATTTATTCCATCTTGTCATTGATTATGTCAAAAGGGAAAATCATAATTCATGTTTAAGTGGAACAAATCAAGCAAGCACAAATCACAAACTATGATTTTAACATTTAACAGTTCTTATGATTAAGAAATCTTGATTATTGACTTCTTATTAATGGACCAATATCGTGACTAATTTTTACTTAATTGATTCCTATAACGCATGATTTCAGCAAGCATTTCCCTCCGTGCGGAGAGGTGAAAACGACTTCTAAGAGCAATTTAAAATGGCGAATCCAATGTAAAGTCCGAAATAGGCGGTTTGGGGGCTGATGATTTCGAATTTGATGTCAATTATGTTCACGGGGAAGTTGGCGGGAGGTGATTTTGAAAGGGTATACTAAAACTGTTATGGCTATTGCCCTGGAGAGGTGTACACGAAGGCCCATTTATTGTTTGGGGGCTCCACGGAAGCGACTATGAGAAATACCTCCCCACACACTGCCACACCCACACAGACTAAAATTGACCCTCGAACTGGCGTCGGAAGGTAGGTTACTGCCACTACTTTCAGTACTTGTTCGCGCAAAGCTGGACATATTAGGCTAGCTCTTAAGAACACACTTGTAGGCTTAAGTGCTTCATAATGAGTTCAAATGAATTTATTGGCATCAATTTGTCCGCTTAAACAGTTCTTAATGCTTGCTTCGTTTTGCTGTTAATGTATTTTTCGAAATGTCAAAATCTACTTTCACTATACATACCAACAAAGCTTCAAATATTTGTTTATTTTTTTTAATTGGAACGTTGACCATAAAAGGAAATCAAAACAAATCGATTTGAATAAACAAATTTCGTTGCTGTGTGCAAAGAAATTAGGTCTCGTTACCATATTTGATAATAACAACAACAACAAAAGTATACGTTAATAGAAAAAAAAACTGAAAAACTGAAATACCGTTAAACGCCATTTAGCACTTTTCGCCTGTAGCATCAAGAAATGTTAAGTAATTCAGCAAATAATCTTAGAAATTGAAGTGGGCTTGAGAATAAATTAAAAATACAACAAATTTATTTATTAAAATTTTGCTTAGAAGAAACTTACCTTTTAAAGTTGAGCGGGATTTCTGAAATGAGACCGAAACAAAAATTTAATTTAATAAAAAAGTTTTTCAGAATTTAATTAAAATGAAATTAATGTAATTTTCTTTAAACCTAAAAACTGACGTCATATGTTACTCGACATGTTTTCCTGTTCAATCGGGCCAACTCATCTCAAATAAACCACATTCTTCTGGTTGAACTACAACAAAACATATCAAGCCTCGAACGACACGAACTGCTGGACCCGAACTGCGCTGAACTAAACTGAGTTGAACTGGACCTGCCTACTGAAATTATTGCTACTGCAATTTGTCTGCCCACAACAGCGACGGGGTACACGAGATTTGTGATGCTGCTGCTGCTGCTCAAGAGAGACCGTTTTTTTCTTTTTGCTGCTCTAGATTTTCTTTATGTTGTTTTTGTTGTTGTCACTTGGGTCAATTTGGTATTGCAACCATTTCTCAACCTTCTTTGTTTTTTCCTCTGCTTGAAGTAGGCACTTTTTTTTTTTTGTTGCGCTTAGTTTTGTTTCGAATTAGAAAATAAGTTATTTCGCTTTGGGCCATTGGCGAAACGAAATAATTGATGTGGGTTGGCACATGTTGTTTTTGTTGTTGTGTCAGTCGGTCGTTCGTTCGATGGCTTGGTAGCAATGTTTGCTTCTGCTGTTGTTGTTGAACTAATAATAGTTGTTGTCACTTAGCGAGTCGAACAATTATTCACTTGTTAAGTTGATTTGGAGTGTTTGTGAGTTTTTCGAGAATTCGAGAGTGTCGTCGACGGAGCGAAAGTTGATTTAAGTGAGCCATTTGAGTTGTATAGATAAATTGTGGCATATTTTGTAAGATAATAAATATTTTTAAAAATTAAATAAAATTTTTTATTTTTTTTTCTTGGCAAAACTCAATGAAATTGAATTTGTTATAAAAATAAAAATTGCACTCGAAAAAAAGTCTACAAGACACATTTATTTATGTTTACTATCAATTTCAAAGGGACCTTGAATCATTTCATATCCTTCAATAACTTCAAGCACACAACACATGGTGCATGAAAATCAAGCGAAAATAATAATAAATCAAAGCGAATTTATTCCTTCTTCGTTTAATTTCTATATAGAAACGAGGCAAATCAAATTGAAATGATTGGTAATCTTTTGCATGTGGCATGCAACATTTTACGCCACACACACAAAGGCACACATGAGCTATCATTTCAGAGCATATCGTATTCTGCATATTCTGCAAAAAGTGAAAATTCTTTTGAAAATTATGCCACACAGTACAACAAAACAACGTGAAATGGGTTTTTTTTTCGTTGTGTTTTCACAGTAAATAAATACTTCTTTTTATTTTAGAAAACCCTCTGTTGTTGTTTGTTCTGCCGTAAAAAGTTGTTTTTAGAAATATTTTCATTTAAAAAAATATAAGCACAGAAAATACTTTCGACTTTTGTGCTTGAAAAGCTTTTAATGTGCACAGCATGGCAAATGAGTAAAAAGTAAAAACGAAATGCAGAAAAAAAAAGGTTTGTGAATTTCATATGCAAAATTCACGCTGCAAAAAGCGCAGCATTCAAATGGGCACACATTCAGACATGAACAAAAATACACACACACATATGCATATATTTCATAGAACAAATGCCCTGCATATGTGTGTGCTCTTGTCGCTCTGCTTTTCGTTTGGCTTCATTTTAATTTGTTGTTCACTTTTTTTTCTATATTTGATTATTTGGAAACAAAAGCACTGCTTTCGTTGCTCATTAGAAGGGTCCAACTTACCAAAAATGTAAAACTGTAAAAATCTCCCTCAATAGTGAAGCTAAAAATTTTTCACCATGCATGAAATAAGGCCTTAAATTTCACAAAAAAATAAGGTAAAAATTACACTGTAAAACAGTAAAAAATATACCCCGGGATTTCACAAATTTTTTCTATTAAATTCTATTTAAAAAAATTTATATTTAAGAACAAATTTCCCACTAACAAATTACAAAATTTCATTTTAGTAGCTTCATGGGTTTTACTTATAAAAATTTAGGAAATTTCTCGTATTAAAAAATGTTTTTTCCAGAATATTATAAATCTCAAGGATACAACTTTTGTGAAGTGCTCTATTTACTTGATTTCATTTGTAAAGGAACATAAATGATGTCTAAAATTTAATTTAATTTGCACTAATGAAATTATGGTATTTTTATACGAAAGGATACAGACTTTAAAAGGTAATTGATGACCAAACTGGTGGTTACCCGAGAAAACCGATGACATATTCGTGATCCCAGTTGAAAATTGTTTCATACATGACCAAAGCATCGATGAGTTATTGCTGACAATTAAGCTATTAGCCAATGCTCTCAAGAAGTGAGAGTAAATGAGAAAGCACTGAGACGATTCATAGGGAGGAAGCAACAATGCATTGATGTAGCATTGATGCAATGTCATGCAGAGTGTCATGCATGAGAAAGTGGGACACTACATTCATGAACATCTTAGTCATTGATGCCTGCCCGCTGTCGAATTGATGACTTTTCTACTGATATCAGAGGACCTGCAAATTTTAAAGCGATTTTAATTTTTTGGTTTTTGCGACGTTCTTCTATGGGTATTTAACGGGTTAAGGATATATTTTCTTTTTTTTGCAAGTATAAGAATTACAACACTTATGAGCTTCTTGCTTTAAATAACCTGAGACTATAGAAAGATCCATATGGTAATTCAAATAGTGTAAAGAGAAACGGAAACTTGACAAAGTGCCAGGATTAAGACGGATAAGGAGATATTATGCAAAAAAGTGAATGTAACCGTCTGAAAATCGGTTTTGTACTAACTACAGAAAGTGTATACTGCGAAAAATCAGATTAGTCTAAACACTATTTCTTAACTCACTAACTACCTTCCTGAACTCCTAGAGGAACATAAGGCCTCCACGATCTTCCTGAATCTCACTCAGTTGGTAGCTTCGTCGTAAATTTGTTTCCAGGCGTAATGGGAAGACCTCAATTCGCTGTCGAGTGTATCGTAATTTGGCAATGGGTTTGGCGATTGACATAGCCCATTTTAATTTTTGCTTCTTATTTCCAACTACAACTGCATGTGCATTAACCAGTGTTACCAATGCATTACCAGTACTAGTATCATAGCTAGTAACTAGTTACCTTTGCTCGGGTATAAATTCAAAAATCTATAAAATGAAAAATATGAAATTCATAGGAGTGACAATGAAATTTGTACTACTGCCATGGGAAAAAAGAGAAAATATAAACAACAAGTTAATGCCAAAATCTACTTGAAAGCAAGTCATGTATTTATAAGAGAGGCCCTCTGCATGAGAGCATTTAGTTGCATTGACAACAGCCTGAAGATCCATTGCTGGCACTTACAATTATTATTACGTTCATTATGATCATTATTGTTATTCATTTTTGTTTTCCAATTTGTGCACGTAGAAACTTCTGTGCCGAAACCAATTGTATTCAAATGGCGAAAAAAAATATAATTTTTCTTTCAAATAAATGTAAATATGCGTGATTTTGTGTTATTGTTGTTGTTGCCATACCGTGCAGTGGCCTTGTTACTAATAACCTCTTTTTCACACTCAGTGCAACACAAGAAACAACAGAACAACAGCAAACAGTATTGAATGGGCTTGTGGTGGTTGCTGATGTTGCGCCACATACAATCACACTGCAATCTTAAGTATTACGGAAAAAAAAATTATAAACGAAACCAAACCAACAAAAAAGTATCTAGTGGCAACACAAATCATACTAGGCAGCTTAGTCTTGGCAGTCAGTGTAGCAGCTTGGCTTTGATTTGGTTTGCATTTACATTCATATTTTTTTTTTTTGGGCTTTTACTTTTTATACATTTATGAGTTTCCATTTCTTTATTTTTGCTGCCACTCCATTTTCTTTCTCACTTTCAGTTCATTTTCATGTGAGAATTTTCCCTACTTCAGTTTTTAATGACTTTTCACTTTTACGCTTTTCGCGTTTTTGACTTTTGAAGTTTTGAAGTTTCGTTTTCAATTACACGCGCATTAACCAGTTAATATCATTATTTGTTTTCTTCCGCCAGTACCTAGCTACTTGCGATTTTTCACAAATTAGAATTTTCATGTGCATATGAGTCGTTTTGGGTGGAAAGTCGAAAGTGTTTCGGCAGATCGTTAGTGGCAGATATGATGTATGGTAATCTGCGAATATTTGAATAATTTAATGTAGTTATATAGTTCAAATTATTCGCTCTGCTAACAAAAAACGAAAGTTAAATATTTATTTCACATGAAAATTAATAAATACATTTCAAAAAATTTTTTTAAGTAAGTAGTGTTGGGTAAGTTTGTATTTCGGTTTATTTGGCAGTACAGTTTTTCTGTATGTTGTGGTTGGAATTTTTTAAAACTGTAAATTACAAAAATTATTCTTTTACTCAAGCTTTACTTTTCTATGAACATAGACTCGATCGGACGTATTGATGTATGTTATCGATGTATGGTCAAAACTAGTAAAATAATGATCTTCGGTGTGACCGAAGCTAAAATACGAGTACGATACATTCAGACCATTTCAGTAATTTTATCGAACATTTTTCATTATTTCGTCGATATTTTATCGTTTTTTAAAATATTTTTTCGAAAATTGATCGGGGATCTAGAAGGAAAATAAATAAATTTTACGGCCATTTTGTATTAGAGGTTTTATGATTTTTCGATATATTATCGATACCTTTTCGATTATTTTTCGATATTTTATGGATAATTTTTCGATATTTATTCGATATTTTATCTATAATATTTATCGATTTTTTATTGATAATTTCCCTAACTATTTCAAAATTTTGTTCCAATTCCAGTTTGTAACGGTAAAATTCCATTTCGTTCCAGTTGCATTCTCATTTCGTTCCCGACATCAGTACCAAAAAATAAATAAAACCGCTTCCAAATCGGTTCAAGATAGACGGAAATATTGTAATACTAATTTGGGGGCCATTTTGTATGGGCATGGTAGGATAGGCGGACATAGCTAAGTCAACTCCAGAGGTGATGCCGATCAAGAATAGTATTTATAGTTTTCCATGCCTCTTTATGGGAGTTACAAACGGTGTGACAAAAACAATATACCCTTGTACACTAGGGTACAAGGGTATACTGTGGTATATTGCAGGGTATACACATTTTTTTAAGTAGGCAGTAAGACTTTTCTGCATGTTGTTATTGGAATTTTGGAAAACTGTTATTAACAAAAGCCATTCTTGGACTAAAGCCCTACTACGGTGCAATAAATTTAAAAAATATTATGCACAAATAAATACACTAATAAATTGTTTCTCTCCAATCAATAGTTGTTTCTAGTATAAATCCGATTTAAAAAAAAAAAATTTTTTTTTTGTTATTCCTAAAAAAAATGTTGTTATTAATTTGGTATTAATTGAAATTAAAACTAATTTGCCAACAACATTTTTTTTTTACATTTATTTATTCTTAAAAAAAATTTTTTTTTTTTTAAATTTTTTATTTGGATATGTTTTTTTTTAAAAGCGAACAAAAATTTTTCAAAAATAAAAAAAAACATTTTAAAATAACTAAAACAGAAATGCATACAAATCTTAATTTAACCTGATTCCCATGGTAAGGAGCCTTTTCCTCTGTTTTACAAAACTACAACCACAACGGCACCAGCTCTTACCATAAAGTGGTCAACAATAGTTGCTCACATGCATGTATGTGTGTGTGTGTGGCTAGCTGGCTACTGTTGCTGCTACTTTCGTTGCTGTTGATGTCGTTTATGAAATGGGCATAAATTTATGATAAACTGAATCAGTTTTTGTTAACTACTTCAAAGCGTTCTACGGCAGTTGAGCATATCTAACAGATGCATCCGCGATATCTCAGCTGCTGCTTTACTGCCTTGGCTATTTCTGCGCACACAAACTGTTGCTGTTATGAATTATGTCAAATGGCATAATTGCAACTTCGGCTTGTGGATGCTGCACCACTTTAGTTCTCATGCGTTGTGTTAGGCACTTTTGCTATGAAAAAAAAGAAGAAAAAAAGCAACAAAGTCCAGGAAGCAATAAATTCATGTATCTCTCGATACAATTTGTAACTGATAGATACGACGGAAATGCGAGCAGCTGCCGTGTCGTGATGAGTACCCAGTAGTAGCAGTGCAACAGCATCAACTAATCACGTTTATTTACTATTTTAATTTCGTTAGTGCATTACACTTGGCTTTTGGTTTAATTAAATTTAAATTAACGGCAAAGTGAAATTGTTGGTCATTTGTGAGCCGACAATTAAATCGTCGACTGGTTCTCCAAACATACAGATAAAGTAAATGGCCAAACGAGTTTGGAAAACAGAAAAACATTCTTTCCCATTTTACTTGCCGTGTGGAAGAACACAATCCCACCAAGTCAGATTATGTTTAAAATTGATATGTGTGCACCTAAAACCAATAACAATGTATGTCCTTCACTCGTTCCGAGAGAGGGGATCGATTAACCCTTCGTTCATAATAAAGCGTATACAAAGTAGAGAAAAAATTTAATCATCAAATTTGGTTGAAATTCTGCCTTTGTTCTCGGAATGATACAGAAGAATGTATACATAAAATAAAGTTCATACAATTTGAAGAATTCATGTAGAAACAAATAATAAAATATAGCATAGCAAGAACGCCGGATGGAATGAATGATAACAAAACTATAATTAAAGTAAATTATGGGATTTTCAGAAGAAGCTTAAGTTATGATTCGTTTCATCACATAAATGTGGATGAAGAGCTAAATTGAATTAAGAAAATATCATGTCAATTTGCATAAATTTGTTATTGTTCTTTTGTGTGCTTGTGTGTAGGGAAGCAATAATTTCAGCGAATTCAACGCTTAGGTGAATGCGAATATTTCCAGTTATTTTTAGTATTATGATTCAAACGACATTTACGGAATTCCAAAGAATTTTTCGTTGAATTTTCGAGAAGAGTTTTTATTGCCCTGAAGGCATTCAGAATTGGATCATATAATGAAAAGGTGAACGAATGAATAAACTTTTTTAAGATGTCTCCCTTCATCCTCTGAAAAACTCTCAAATTTGGATTTAATTTCGACTGAAAGTATTTCGCCAACTTAACTTAATTACTATCCTTCGAAATTCGTATGTATATAATTTGACAATAAATGTTTGCTTTCGAAATTCCCCATTCCTGGCGGCATTAAAAGCCACTCAAATAACAAAGCCAAAAGTCATATCGAAATTGTGACTTAATCTTTCCTTAATACGAAATCCACCAAAGATTGCCTGTTGGCTTATCTCACCAATTTATTTTTCTTGTTGTTGTTTTGTGTTTTTTCCAAATCATCTTCATATGCTGCTGCTGCTGCTGTCGTTAGCTTGCAAACTTTTGATTACAGCCCGAAAATGCAATTCCTTTCCCTTTTTTTTTTTTTTAAAATAAATGTTTTTTTTTTTAAAGCAATTTTGTTTACTGCTTTTGGTTGATCTTTTGTTTTGTTTGTTTCTGTTTTGTTGTGTGCCCAAAAACATGTTGCATTTTAAATTATTTCTGTTAGGTATTTTTTCGGTGTTGTATGTTTTGCTTGCAAAATAAATAAAATTTTTTGGCCAAAGGCAAGGCAATTTGGCCAACCCCAAAATCAATTTTTTTTCTCTTTTAAATTATTAAATTAAATGATAATGAAGATTGCAGAGATTGAAGGGTGTATGATTTACCACTCTCTTTACTCAAGTACGTTATACAAAGTTTGGAATATATGAGGCACTCAGTTGGATAGTGGATAAGTCCACTGGATAAGTTCTCAAATTGAGTTTGATGTGAATCTTTACTCTACTAAGCAGTGTTCAACAAAATCATTACAGAGCTGTAGAACTTTGAAATTCTATAACACATATGGCTCGTATCGATCAAAGCTCTTTTGGTCAACGTACATGTCATAAAAATAATCATAAGGAGCTCTACGCCTCATATATTTTACAATATAATTGCCAAAAAGCTTTAAAATCCCCCATTGGCGTTGGTTCAGATGCAAGTTTTTCAAAAAGTATATCAACTGATTTCACACTGAACCGAAGCCACAGAAAATGCTTTTAGTGTAGGCGCCCTAGGGCTAGAAGTTGAGCTCATTCACGAATGCCACAATTCACCTCCTGATTTAAATGTGCAAAACTCTAAATCAGAAAAACAGGAAAAGGAAACGAATTTGTGTCGTCCATGACGGTGCGGTATGGCATCAGCCTTAAAAAATACTCTTTTAAAAAAAAAAATCATTTTAATGCCTTACAAAATGCTCCCAAGTTGCCATCTCTGTCTGAGAGTCCACTCCTCTTAGTTCATTGTACCACTGACAGCATATCATTTTACGCTCAAATTTAAAGCTCAAGCGGTTGCCCACAAAAGGAGCAGGTCCTTTTGTGGATGTTGCCTTTGTACAAAAGTTTGCACTTTTTTATAATTTGTGCTTCCTTTGAATTATATTTTTCGGTGGACAAAGACGATGAAGTTGCATTAATTATGACTTGAATGTGCATGTAGAAAAAGTTTTTAAGTGCCATTGCAGGAGAGTAGTTTTGTTTTAACTGAATTATACAAATTGTAACTGTAGAAGACTGAACTTTTTGGCTATAAGCACCAATTCATTTGAAGCACTTTTTCGATATTTTCAAGCTCTATTTTGTCTACTGAGGTTACAATTTGCATTCACCAGAATCCTAAGCCTAATCCTGTACTCAGTTATGGTTCAGTCTTGTATTTACAGGTTTTTATTAAAAGTACTAGCTTCGCTCGCAATAATTTTGGATTTTCAAGTCAATGTATAAATGTTCTACCTTGTATTCTTTAAGCAACTGAAATAAAAACAGATTTTTCCAGTCATCCCTCTGCCCATTCACTACTCAACACCAAATCCAAAATATCCCCGATATCCCTCGAATGCGACCCGAGCAAGGGCTTGGCAATGGGCGGATCGCACAATAACCCCTCTGCCCATTCATCACCCAGCACCAAACATAAAATTTCAGCGAAATCTCTTGAATAGTACCCGAGTTACGGAGCTGTAAAATGTTAAGCGCGTGGCAGTAAACGGACCGCTAATTTTCAGAAGCAACATGCTACCCATTCATTACCCAAAAACCACATATAAAATTTCAGCGAAATCGGTTAAACACTGCTTGAATTATGGCATTTTAGAATAATATTTGCCACGCCCACCTCGAATGACCAAAGTTAAAAAAATGGCCTATGACGAGGTCAATGAAATTACCTACATTTTGATATGTGTTTCATTAAAATCGGTCAAGTATTTCTTGAGTTATAAGGGAACAAACAAACAAACATACTTACAAACCTACAAAGAAACTCACAAAGAATTTTATATAAGTAAAGATTACTTCTTTTTCAAATAGAAGCCGTCAAATGTGTGTTTGCCATCACTGCATTAATCAAAACTCTTTTCATTGGCATGTTTACATACACGTGGAAGCACCCTTTCCCCTTTTTGCTATTTGCCCTACCAATGAGTTTAGGCAACTTTAACAAAACTTCCGAGTGGTTCCTCTTTCATTTTTTTGTACTATAAATAACTTTTCTTACGCATGACAAAAACCATCTCCACTCAATATATGCCTGACTTGCACAAAAGTTTCGAATATCATAATTTTACCAAAAGACAAACACCGAAACCATTCGCACACAAGCACACGATACATAATATATGAAACACTAAAACAGAAACTCCTTCATGACATGATCACATTAGGCGAAGCCTTCACATGTCTTGACTCCATAAACTCAACCACACTCAACACGGAGAATGTTAACAGGTTTTTTTTATTTTTATTTTTTTTTGTTGTATTTTATTTTTTATGCCACAAAACCAAGAAGTTGCACACACTTGGCCGAGCTTTAATTTTGAGATTTTTCTTATGGAAATGGAAAATTTTGTGAGTAAAAAAAACGAAATAAATATCAAATCATTTCCCATGTCCAAGTAACAACTTCTGACCACTTTCCGCAATCAAATGAACAGTGTAAATCAATTGCCTCCTCTTCAATTTCCGTGGGTTTGCATGAGTATCAACAGCAACAAAAATCAAATAGGGGGACCCAAATTTACACGCAAAAGCAACACTGCTTCGCTGTTCAACATGACTCCATTTGATTGCTGCATGTGGAAATTTATAAAAGGGGAAAAAAAAGAGAATTTGTGTTATTTTTATCTCGCGAAATGTGTGCAAAGTTCTATTTTTAGACCAATGGTAAATTGTGCAAAATGTGTGCAATAACAACAACCACAGTTGGAAGAAGTAGAACCACCTTGCAGTTGAGTGTTTGCAGTATATTCCCCCCAGCTCTTCCCTTTTTTTTTTCAAATCATTAATAGCACGAACGAAATGTGAAGTTGAGATATTTACAAGGGTTGCCACAGTATTCTTGAAATGTATTGAACGGAAAATAAGTGGAAAAGTGTAATCAATGAACGACTCTATTTCGTCATTCGGGAGCATTAACTGGTTGCCAATAAAAGGAGAGTAGAAACAAATTCTCAACAATAGCTAACTTGTCAAGTTCGTCATTCAGCCATTCGAATTTATTCCCCAATGGCAACTCTTTCAGCGAATCACTCACATTCAATTAGGCGTACCTTTCCCCTTCAAATGGGTCAGTCATTTTCTTAATGCCCCTGTTATATCACACAGATATACACACTTGCATGCACTTGCAAATATATTCTCAGCTACTCTTTGCATTTGGCATTAAGAAATTCTCAATTTTTCCTCGTTGCTATTTGGCTATTTTTAGGATTACAACATTAACATTTTAAGGTAAAAGGCAACGAAAGCACTTTAGCAGCTGATCTGTGGAACTGTAGTAAGCGAAGAAGAAGGGACAACAGAAATCACAAAAAGATGTTGTTGGTAGGTTTCAGTCGGTCAAAGCCGACTAGGTGTAGGGTATATAACCAGTTTCATAATATTTCGTTGAAATCGTGGAATTTCGGTCGCCATGTTGGATACGTATGGAAATTTTAACATCAAATGCGAAATGAACGACCACAAAAACAGTGATACCACATTTGGCACTATTGCAGGGAAATTGGGTTAACTTGGAGGTAGGCGTGGCAGTGACCGATTCCGCCTATTTGCAATACCCACTCTTTCTAAGACCTATCAAGTTTGGACTGCCTTACTTCCAGTTGCTTTAATGGTGCTTACTATGAGTATCAACATACCGATAGATAGACAGACAGACGGACAACACTAAATCCACTCAGGAGGTGACGCTGATCAAGAATATATATACTTTTCTATACTTACCACGCGTTTCTTACTTGCGCCCAAAGTGAAAACACCTGCCCTTACCTCGTGACATGTAGGGCATACAAAAGCTGCCATTTCGTATGAACGAATTTCGCATACCAAATGTTCGACATGCAAGGCAAGTGTGCTACAGCAGCTAAGCTAAACTGTGAAGAAAAGTACAAGATTGTACCAAAAAGAACCAAAGAACCAAGCTTCAGTCTTTCGTTGATATAACCTTGTAGAATTCACCACTAGTTGCCTCACGTGTGTATGCATACAAATTGGCTTCAGCATAAGGAAGTCATTGTCATACTCATTATTTCTCTTTCATTATTTAGTTTTTTATGAAACCACAAAAACCACACAGGCACGTCCCTTTGGGTTATCATTTTTCTTCTTTTTATATTGTGTGCCCACCTTTGTTGTGGCATTTGCCACAGTTAATAAAATTCCCAAGAAACCTTAAAAGTCTGAAATTCAGCTTCTTTCGCACGCAATGCACTTGCGCGCTTGCTTTGGTCAAGTCAAGAATGACCAGAGGAAAAAAACTCATTATTATGCGAAAGACGTTAATGAAGCTGGTGGTGGACTGGCCTCTCCTTTTGTTGTACACCTTCTGTAGCTCATTAAACTACTTGAAGTGCACTCAATGCTGTTTAGTTTTCCACATAATACTTACTTATATTTGTCAGGGCAATCCCATACAACCAAAGCATCGAAGCAGTCTTAGAAATATCTGTAACCATGAGCAGTTCGCTGCCTTGGAGGTCAAGTGGAGATCCAACCCTATCTCCACTGGATCACCAAAGTCCATTTTCTCTGAGATCAAGTGGTGATACAATGTTGGAGAGTGGAGAAGAGAACTAGAGTCTCACTTGAACTCCGGCCAATCACAAACGTTAATGCTTATTGGATACTTGGGATAAATTCTTCTCTTATGATAAGTAATCATACCCTCATACACTTGTGGCTGGGTATATGTTTTATCTTTGACACAACGTTTGTAAGGCCCATAAGAGGGCATGGTCTGAATGGAAAAGTATATCTACTTATTCTAGATCAGCATCGAAAATTTAACCGATTGAGCCACGTCCGTCTTATAGCGGTTGCAGCTTTCGAGATATCGATCTGAAATTTTGTTCACAAGTTTTTCTCCAATTGAGAAAAGTTCGAGAATCGGCCAAATCGGACAAAAACTTATAAGGTTCCCGTTCAAAGTTTTTAGTACGAAAACTTATGACCAACGTTTTGTTTCTGGATTTGATTGGAAATGTTCAGAAACGGAGTTTGAACTTAGTCCGAGATCGGATCTTGAGACACATTTTTTTATGGACTTGGAAATGTTTAGAAGCGGATTTTAGACAGCGTTTGAAGTTTCAAAACCACCTGTAAATGGGTTGAAATTGGGTCTCACATTTTTTATAATCAAGATTTTTCTAAATGGGTGGCAAAAAAAATGTTTTTTTTTATTAAATCCATTTTGCTTCCCGCAAAAATGGTTAATTATGGTTTTTTCTCGTATTTTACTGGATCTAAAACGAACTTAAAATGTTTGTCCTATGCAAGTGTTGGCCCATTTTAGCCAAATTTAGAGCCTTTGCGGGCCTGGTTGCCAATATCGGATCAGCCTAAAATTTGAAACTTAAGGGTTTTGGGTGTATTAGCATTTTTATGCCATTAACGGGACCGATGAGGCTTAAATAAATTATTCGCAAGTGGCTTGTGTTATCCTTCAACCTTAACTGTCCCTTACCAAAATAAGAATAACAAATGTTTATTATGTTCCATTAATGTAAAATGTTCATTGACCATGTCTTTATTCACATCTTTCTTTTTTCCTTAGATTAATAAATTAAGGCCTGGTTTAGGCGATTCATTTGGAATGTAGGCTTGCACAAACGTGGTGCCAGTGATTTCTCGGTGTCAGCTCATTACAGTGCTCACATCTATTATATTGTTGCCTTTTAGGAGGACTTTCGATGTGTCTTTTTAAAGTAAATTTCTGGGAGAAGTTTTCGCCGCACACCATCAAAACAAAAGTATCTTGATGATCTTCGGCATCTTGTTCTTCTTCTTGTACGTGAACTTCTTCTTGGTTTTCCTTTCCTTTTTGTTCTATTGGTTTTTCTTGTTCTTGTTGTTCCTCGTCCTCTTGTTGTTGTCCTTCTCCATGTTCTTGTTGATGGTTTTCTTCTTCTTCTTCTTCCACTTGTTGCTCCATATCTACAAGTTCCTGTTGTTCTTCTTCTTCTTCTTGCTGTTGCTCTTCTTGTATGATATCTTTATGATATCTTTCCATGTGTCGCTTCCTATTATACTTCCGGGCGAAACTTTGCCCGCACACCTTACACTCAAAGTTACCCATTTGCTGTTCATGTGGTTGTTTTTGTGGTTCATGTTGTTGCAGATCTTTGTTTTTTTCATATTCTGCCTGTACTTTTTCTTTCAGTTGTTTTAGTCGCTGATCGATCAGATCCTGCCTTCGCTTGTGTTCTTGTTCAAACTGATGTTTGTGAAATCTTTCGCAGTGCTTTCTGAAGTTGTAATTCCGTGAGAAACCTTCTCCGCACAACATACACATGAATTTTCGTTTTTGTTGTTTTTCATTATTTTGTTGTAGATCCTCTTCCAGTTGTTGTAGTCGCTGTCTGTTCAGATCCTTGATTTCCTCATGTTGCTCCTTGTACTCTCGATGAAAATTATCGAAGTGTCTTTGCAGGCCATACTTCCGAGTGAAACGTTCACCGCAAACCACACACACAAACCGTTGTTCTTCTTTTTCTGGTCGTTGTTCTTGTTCTAGTTCTTCTTCTCCTGCTTCACCTTGCTGGTGTGTTTGCGTATGAATATTCTCAAAGTGTCTTTTTAAAGTATACTTCCGAGTGAAACTTTGCTTGCACACCACACACAAAAATGTGTTTCGTTCTTCGTCTTCCAGGCATTCTTTCTCGTCTTCATTTTCTTCTCCTTGTAGTTCTTTCTGTTCATCACTTTGTTGTCTATCACGTTCTTCGTGACAGTTCTCCAAGTGTTTTTGTAACGAAATCTTCCGGGAAAACCATCTCCTGCACACCGTACAAGCATGCGACTGCTGTTTTTGTTGTACAGATTGTCTCTCTGTTGCTAGTGGTTGTTTAGCCTGTTCCTGTCTAATCTGGTTAATATCATGATCTTCATGCGATCTCTCAATGTGTCGCATTAACGAAAACTGTGTGTCGAAACTTTTCCAGCAAACCGGACACAAAAATAATGAAGGCATCTTATAAATATTCGTTTTTTCACTCGTCACTCGATGGAAATGTCTGGAACAACAACTTGTATATGAATTTGTGGTTGCGAAAAAGTTATTACATGTCTGGACGCAAAAGTATACACACCAGCCAAAAGATATGCACACGAATTTCACAACAAACAAAGAAACAAAGCGTCACTCGAATTTTGCTGCCGGAGTAAATGCTGCTCTCCTGGAGTAAAAATCACAACTGCGTACACGAAGCACAAGAATACTCTTTTTGCACTGAACCACTTCGAAATGATGATATTATGTACATACAGTGTTGCCAGATTTTTTCACAAAAAACTGAAATTTCCTCAAAAAAAACTGTAACCTTTAAAAACGAATAATCTGCAACTAAACAAAAATCAAGGGAACCATTTTATTACTTTTTTCTTCAATAGATTTTTAAATTTGTTTGTGTACCATCAATTAATTTATTGTAATTCCAAAACAAATTGTAAAATATTTTTATTGATTCTTACTAATCAGTAATTTAAACTAGAGAGTGTACTATCTGCGGCTATGTGAAGCTGTAGGAATTTAGAAGTACCTCGAACATAATTTGGTCTCAATACCCCATTTTTAGCCATTTATAGGTGCTTTTAGAGACTCGGTTCAAAATCCGTTTCCATGTCCAAAATCCGTTTCCATGTCCCAAATCCGTTTCTAAAAATTTCCAATCGAATCCAATAAAAAACTAAATTTATTCTCAGGACCCCATTTTCACCCATATATATTTCGTGTCAAAACCTCGGACCATGTTAAAAAAATAAAAAAGTTGGAAAATTACTTTTTTTATATGGGAGACCACCCCAGTTTTTGTCAATTTGGCTGATTTTCGAACTTGCTCTTACTTTTCAAGTAAAAAACATGTTCCCAAAATTTCGAGTCGATATGTTCAAAAAGGCGACCGCTATCGTGTAGACGACGGACATACGGAAATGGCTATATCGATTCAGTGTTCGGTGCTGATCAAGCATATATATACTGTTCCATATCGGACACGCCTCCTTATGGGCGTTATAAATGTTGTGTCAAAGTTAGTATACCCTCCACAGTGAGTATAAAAAACTGTAATTTGTATGTAACATTAAAATTTGTCAGATTATCCACAAAACTGTTGAAACTGTAAATATGGCAACACTGGGTGCACCCCAAAATGTTTTAAGTAGGTAGCGACAGATAAAGCAGCTCTCACACAGCTCTCAACAAGCAGGGTTAACTTCATGAACAAACATTTCGTACTAAATTGGAGCAAGATAAGGTACCTAAGCAAATGTGCACCAATATGTTTATTTTCAACACTTTTGCACCGGGTGCAAATTTACAATTAAAAAGAACACAAACAAATGTTGTGCTTAGTTAAACCACATATTTAGATAGGCACTATTTTGGTGAAATGACTAAAGTTTATTAAAGTTGCATTTAACTCTAAGACATTTACTAGTTTTTTTTTACTTTCCACAACGAATTCAAAACCAAACCGCCTGAATCGTACTAAAATCCTACGTAAAACACTTTCAAATACTTAAATACGAATAAAAATCGGACAATTTTTTTCTGAACTGATACTAAATTTTTTTCAGTACCAATTCTTTTGAAAAAATGTATAAGTATAGATAATATTGTGCCTGTATCCATGTGCACACAAATGTGCAAAAGAGCGTTTAAATACGCTCTGAGAGTGGCACAGCAACGACACGGTGCACGGTGCTGTTTGAGAATGTGGTAGAATGCAGGGTTGCCAGAAGATTTTACTACCTCGTATTCCCACATTTTTTAAGACGCAAAACCGGTGATTCACAGTAGTGCTTAATGAGCAAGAGAGAGAATAGTACAATTGTGGTATGAAATGGGCATATCTGATTTAAAGGTTTGAGCACTTTCACTAAGATTGCCAAGTGCTGTGTTTTTTGACAATTTATTTGTTTTCATTTTCCATTCGCTGTGTTTTTTGAACATATGGCCCTCTCCCGAAAGAGCGCCTCTAGAATCATTTTAAATGTGAAGTTGTGGAAGTTAACTGTCAAAATCATTTAATTAATTGGAATAAAAGAGGGGAAACTTGCATTAAAATGCCTAACCAAAGTAATAGTCGTCTTAAAGTCAGATTCACAGACAACGTATAGCTTTAATGCAGATTTCAAATTGTCGAGTTCAGTCCTAAAACAATGATGTCCACTGACTAGGGTTGCCAGCTCCAAATTGTCCGAAGGGGTACAGTTGTGGTTTTAAAGGGGGACTTAAGGGGGATAAAATATTGTTTTAGGAAATGATTATATACTTACATATATATCAGGGCCGTAGCCAGTGATGTATTTCGCGGGGGAGGAGGGGGGTTATATCCCAAAATAAAAGTTTTCTGTAAAAATCCATAAAATAACATTATCTGACAGCCAAAATAAACTGGGTTAACCAACACTAATTTCTTATGTAAAATGGTAAAAACTGTACATATAACGTGTTCTACAGGTAAAATTTGAAAGTTTATTTTACCAAATTGAAATTATTAACTATTCATAGAAGATTTTTTACATAGCGCGACATGGAGCAATCTATGAGAAAATAAAGTTTTGCAAATGCACAAATATACATTTCATGTTCTAGGCAGGCAGCGCTTATTTAATGCTGCATGTGAATCACTAAGTATGCGATAAAAAGGTAAAAACTGAGGAAACCCCAGGAATTTGGCAGTTTTCTAAGATTTGGAAAAAAAGCAAAAATGTGCCATTGAAGGGAAAAAGGGGGATCTACGGAGCCTTTTGTAGCAAGGGAGATACAAGTAGTTAAAGAAGGACAATCACCCTCAAAGTGGTACGCCTGGCAACCCAACCACTGACATGTTTGCAAAGTTTCATCCAGTTGCGTATAATTCTAGGGGTTGGAAGCATCAAAATTCGTATCAAGTGCTCAAGTGTTTCTTAGCTCACTTCGTTCAAGCTGAAGAGCTAGCTGGGTTTCAATTGCTGCAATGGTTTCGTAAATTGTTGCTTACTTGAACGCAGTAAGGTAGAAATTAATTTACAACCTACTTTAAAGAAAATTCTTGTTACACAGTTGTTTCACACAAATTTGTTTCATTGCTGGCTTCTCAATGCTTGCTTTTCTTTCAATTGGGTGCATAAAATAAAAAGAATACCATAGGCATCATGATGGGTGGGCTTAGGTTAGGTTATATCGGGAGATGTCTGTTATAACAACAACATCATAACATAGGCCACTGTGTGGGCCCCGTAGTATGATTTGCCAGCGCCGGACATTCACAAAGGAAATGAAAAATCGTATCTTCCATGTCATGATCTTTGCAACTCCTGACAAGATCGCCTGGATTAACAAGACCAAGCCTTTGGGCATGCCTTCCGATGAAGAAGTGACCTGTAATTATTTCGATCTTGAGATAACACAGGTTGACACACAGGTTTGACCATCGATGGTTTGCCTTATCCAAACAAGTGGGCTTACAGCTGCCTCCAAAAGCCTACAAACTCGTATGTGTGCACGGTATTTTATCTTGAAGGAGGCCCGAGTTATATAGCTTTACTAATTTGTACCTGTGGCAGTGGGTAAATTTGCATAGTCAACCCTCAGTCCATTCATCACCCAACACCACATCTATTCAGGAAAATCTACGAAATATTTTAGAATAATATTTACTAACATTTTGATAAAATTACTAATATTTTGATGTGTGTGTCACTAAAATCGGTCAAGTATTTCTAGAGTTATAAGGGCATACTCACGAAGGGTTTCGTATAATAGTAAATGTGTTTGCATTGCTGGAGAGCTGGAAGCCAACCTTAAAGTGTGAACATTCCTTCAACACCTGAATACATTTTACATTTTTTTACATTTTTTCATAACTCACTTGCTGTCTGTAGAAACTTTCAGTATTGCACTTTCCTTGGAAAAGTGTCAACTTCGTGTTGGCACAAGAAATTTTCCAGTGACAAGCAGAGCAGAGCAGAGCAGAGCACCTTCTTTGCTTTACTTAACGAAGTTAATTAGAAGTTTCTGATTAAGTTTCATTTCATTCTGCTGAAAACAAAGTCAACATGTGCCGGGCACAGTCTGTAATTATTCAATATTAAATTACCTTTTGTAAGACATTTTATGGAAAAAAAAAAAAAAAAAAAAAAAAAGAATATAATAAAAAAAATAAAACTGAAACGAGTTTTAAATGGTACCTCATACTCGTATCTCACATAGCTACTAAACATGTAAAGCTTTCAATTAAGACTGGCTTTTGGAAACTTAATACCGCATTTAGACTAAAAAGTGGCGTTTAGTTGGAATTTTTCTCAAACATGGTACAATGTTAAAACATAAACAAAAACGAACCGGTTGTGTGATAGGTCACCACTGTGAAACTTTATTTTCTACATACCAGCGAAATGACGTCGTATAACTTCAGTCATTGCTGACGCCACTTAGCACTCGGCACTTAATTGGCATTAAATCTTTTTTCCCACTTTTAACTACGATTTAACTAAGAACCTTCTAAATGCTCTTAAATTTACCTAATGCCACTTTAAGGCTCTTCCTCCTCGTTCGCTCTCATGATAAAATGTCAAATCAGGCATAATTTCAATTTTAAAAGCCCATCAATAAAGGCACTTTATGTCGAAAGGCTCTTAAAGCGGTGCGCTGTCCGCCAGAGCAGACGAAACGAAAATGTCGGTATGAAAACTCAATCAACAATTGAAACGAATTGAAGCGTGCAAATAAACAAAATACAAAGAAGCAAAATCGAAAAAAAGGAGTACAACAAAAAAACGCCAAACCCTTTTATGCCTTAACATGTTTGCTTTGGATGTGTGCCCATTACAAATGCGCATATCATTTCCATGACTACCGGCCATGGCAGACAGGCTGCGGCACCAGCAGCATCATCATGATGGTTGTCGTTGGTTGGTCTCCATCAACGCAGCGGATGTCACATTTCAAAGGTGCTTTTCCCACCGGAATTATCCTTTGTGCTGTGAGCCACTCTTCTGCTGTCATTAATTTCCATTTTTGCATAAATGTCCCTTAAATATTTTTATTGCACTCAACTTGGCTAATCGCTTTAAAATGTGAATTGGCATTTTGTGTGAGTGTGTGTGTATGCTGTTGGGGAATTGAGCGGATATTGCTATTGCTTTTGTTGTTGTTGTTGTCTGCCGGTCGTTCGTTTGCTTCTGCTGTTTTTAATTTGTTTGACGACTTAAATGGCTCTGAAGCTTAATTAGTTTTTAAGCATGGGAAGGCAATTGATACTGGGATACTCTAGTGAATCGTAAATGTTTCAAATTAAAACTTTCCACTGACTTTGTGTACAATGCTTCCTTCTTAAGATATGGGCATTGAAAAGTAGAAATTCAGGAAGTTGCGACAGTGGAAGATGACATGTACATCGATGTCAATTGTATGTGACAAAATGTATTTTCTGTTGTATGATTTTTCTGACCAGAAATTTCTTATCTAATCGAATAGTCCCGATAGCAGTGAAGGATAAAGGTTCCAGTGTATCCTCTTGTCCGTTCTTCTACAAGTAAACTAAACTACAAGCAAAATAAACTCTCCGTTTTCAAATTCCCTTTTGGTTTATTTTCAGTTTATTGGGAATTGACGGCAGGATTTCAAACTTCCAGTAACAAGAAAGTGATATTAACTCTGTGGATCCACCACCTTAAAACAAGTAGAAACGTTAATGAATGTCTGGTAAAGTTGGAAATTTTAGAAACAACTACGAACAAACTTGTTTTCAATTTAAAACTTAAATTCAAAAATAAACAAACTTATTTCAAAGATGTTTTCCGATTATTTAAAATTTTCCAATTTATATTAAGTTTGCCAGACTTTGATTTAAAATCGTTCAACTTTGTTTCAACGTTGACAACAGTTATTTTAAGTATTTTTCACTTCATTTCAACTTTGCAACTTTGTTTCAACGTTGACAATAGTTATTTTAAGTATTTTTCTCTTTATTTCAAAGTTGTTTCCATTAAGTTGAAAAAATGAAGGAGTAAATACGATCGTACTTGATTTTACTATGTTTTTTTCACTGAGTGTATGTGACTCAGTTCACTGTAAAAGAGGTAACAACCTTATTATGGCGATTGTAACGATTCTCACGAAGGCGTCATCAAAGAATTGTGTAAAGGAAATAATTCTGAATCCTGCTTAAAATATATAATGAAATTGCATCGATTGGAAATATCGCAGACCTCTCCTAATCCAATTAATATTTAAGGCGTACAAGACTCTAGCATGTTTGTATGTACAATGTACCTTATTTCCTTCGCGATAAAAAGAACAAATCAAATTTCAAAAGCCACCACAAAAGTTGTCAAAAAGCACAAATGTCACTTTGAAGTCAGAGTTGCTATCATTCGGACTCAACGCAGGCAAACTTTAAAGCCAAGACTTGTCTTGCGTAAATGAAAAAAAAAAAAACGAAAAAATGTATTAAAAAAACTATGAAGAAGACATGCCAACTCGTTGATATAAAGGCAGACAGACAGACTGAGGAACGATGTGTGGGGTGGGAGGGGGGCTAAGACAAACTGACAGACATTTGGTTAAAAATTCAACATTAAAGATGTCTTCACGAATCGGCGAGGAAGATGGCAACAAAATGCTTCGCTGATTTTGGTCCAACAAAAAGCCAACAGCAAAGCGTTCAACATGTCTGCAGACTGTTTAATTTGTTGCTGGCTGGGTAGATAGACAACAGCCGCCGTCGCCGCCGCCGCCGCCACAACACAACCGTCAACAGTGCTGCCAATCTGTTGCAAAAACGAAAATTTTTATGTTGACTCTTTTTGCGGACTCTGCCACTTCTATTTGGTCTTCCACTTCGGCATCTGCTTCTTCTTCGTCAACTTAACATGACTACGAGCGTATGAAGACTTGGACTTGATCTTGGACTTGGACTTACATAAACTTTTGCCACAACGTTTTATTTAATTTTTTGTATTCTTTTTTTTGTTGTTGTTTTTTTTTCGTTAAATGTGTACGCTTAATGTAGTTTATGTTGCTGTTGTTGTAGTCATGACCTTAAACTTGTACCTGCGGCCATAACTGCCAATGCCTCTTCTACTTGCTGCTGGTGGTGACGATGATTGTGAATGTGATGGTGGTAATGGTGAAAAGGCAGTGGAACAAGAAGAAGAAGAAGAAGACACGCAAAATATGTGCAAAAATTAAAGCCACAACAACAACAATGATGGCATCAGCGCAACAGCAAACGACATGAGCAATTAAAATTTTGCTAAATTAATTTCGCATTCACATTCACTCCTCCCCACTTTAGTTTCAGTTTGAGTTGCTTGAATCCCGCATTTTGCAATTCATTAAGAATTCGTTGCTTCTGCCACCATCGCATCACTATAGTGGCCGTTCGTGGTATTATTCGTCGCCACCATCACAATCGTTTGGCTCTTACTCAACTTCAAGTCTTGTGGGTTTCATCGCTTTTGGAGGCATTTCTGCGAGCTCCCCCTTTTTGGACGCATTTAAAGTTGGTTTCTTCTTTTATTTTTTTTTTAAATTTATTTTTTATTAAATGCTGGTTCAGCTGTTGGATTTGGTGCGGTTATACTCGGTTGCGTACGGTTTGTTGTATTCTTTGTGTTATTTTTTGCATAATTTTTCTGCAGAGTTAAGTGCGTACGTTGACACTTTTGGTGATTCAAGCGGATTTTGGTGTTCAAATTGACATTTAGAAAAGGTAACTAGGTATTTGACTTCTTCGTTAGCCCTTCCCTTCAAAAAATGTTTCTTAATATGCCCAGTAACGTCAACCGGTTATATGTACTCGTAAAATCGGCATAAAAATCACATGATTTTGTAATCAATTTAAAAAAAATTTTACTTTTTTCAAATAACCATTTATAAAAAGTAAAGATATCTTCAAAAGACTCAAAATGTACAAAAACTGTTATTTTTTAATTAAATAATAGACGTTTATAATATGGAACCGGTTACTTGTATACGATTTTTTTTAAAAGTAACCTCAATAACCTCAAACTAATCGACCATGCCATCAAGTTTTACACGAGGCCTTTTCACACAGACCTATTTGTCGATTCCCTTGTAAAACTTTTAAAAACTGCAAATTTCATGGAAAATTCCAAATGGAATCGACAAAAAGTCAGGGTGTCAGACTTACATCAAATCACAAACAATTTTGTACCCAACTTCAAAATCAAAATGAAATGCAGCTAGTACCCACAGTTTTTGAAAAGAAACCGGTATCTAAAGTAACCGGTTTCTAAAAAAACTTATCTAAAAATACTCTTAAAATACATTAAATGAACATACAAGTATAACAAAAACATATTAAATACCTTAAAAATCACATTCGAGTAGTCGGTGTGAAAAATTATCTTTGCCAAACTTTAATTACCTGAAACGAAAAACAAATAAGAAAGTGTTTAAAATTATTGGTTTCAAAAGAAATATTCTTGGACAAAAAGTACCAAATAAAAGTAATCGGTTTGAGAAATTGCAATTAAAAATGTTTAATAAAACATTTTTTTTTAATTTTGCATTAGAAGGAATCCTGGTTTTTTTAGACCTACAAACTGAAATTTTGATCATTGAAAAAATTTATAAAGTGGTTACCAATGTCAGTGTATATACTTTAACCTAAAAAGCATGAAAATACAACATTCGCACAAAAGACCGCCAGTCCCTCCTCATTTATTACCGTTGACCTTAATATTCATTCTCGATGCAAAAGTGTGAGAAAAATGCAGTTAAAGTAATCGGTTATACAAGAACTAACCAACAAAAATCGAATTTAGTAATGCAGCCCACCATGCCAAATCCATGCAAACACATCAAAACAAACCTATTCACTCTTGACGAACCTTTGACATCAGAGACAAAAAAATCCCCCAAAAAAAAAACCTCAACAGCAACACGAAACCGTGCAAAAAGCCAAAAAACAATTTCGTTGCAAATCAATTGACCAAAGACTAAGGGCATCTCGATCTCGAAAATATCGAACTGCCAAATAAACTATAACAAAAAAAAAAAGTTCAACCAAAACGCGCCCTAAAAGCAAATCATATTTTGTCAAAAAAAAAATCAAAAAAAAAATCCATAAAAACTAAAAACAAAACATTGAAAAACCGTGGTTGGGCGCATGATGACAGTTCAAACTGATCATGACGACGATCGGCAACGATCACTCAAGACAGCGCAACTCAACTGAACTCAACTCAGTGCAGTGCAGTACAATTTCTACCCGAAAGGCAGGCTGACATCTTGCACAGCAGCCATCGCAATAGTGACGGCCTCTTTTGTTTCAGCCTTAGTTGTTGGTATTATTAACAAGAAGTCTTCCCAAAAAAAAACCGCCAACAAAGAAAAAAACAATATGCGGAATTGGTATTGGAAGACAATGCAATAACAACAAATGTACACAAAAAATGCCAAATTTCATGCCGTGGCCAAATTGATCACGAAAAGTGGTTGAAGCTTTTTCTGCTTTTCGGTTTCAGTTTGAAAAGATGACGGACTGACATCACCTACGGCACTGGAGGGTATATATTTTTGTTGAAAAATTTACAACAACAACAAAAACTTGCAAAAAGAAGGAATGGTTAGAAGACACATTATCGCCATCAAAACCTTTTTTTCATACCACCAAACCACAACAAAAAAACTGTTAAACTGAAGATTTTTTTGAAAAAATTACAAAAAAAAATAAAATACTGTAAAACAAAGACGCTTTTGTCATAAGATATCATAGGTTAGTGAATAAGTTTTCTTCTTTATAGGTCAAATGAGTGAGGTCAAAATTGAATGAATTTTGTGTCTGATTTTTTTTTGCTTTTTTAATTTTCTTAAATATCATTTATCAAATTTTTTCAATGTTTTTTTTTGTACTTTAACCAAAATGAAGGCTTGGTTTGGTTGAAACAATTTTCGATTTCGATTTATAGCCAGAAGCTGCCTACTTGGGCGGAGCTTCCCATTGTATTAAGTTATAAGCCATATTCACCCAAAAGTGGGATGTTCGGCCACAAATGTAATTAAGTTGTGCTACTAACGTTTTTTTCTCCTTGTTTTGTTTCGCTGAAGGCTTAAACACATTTAATGTTTGTTATAATTGTTTATAAAACGTTTGGGCATAATTTTCAATACTTTATATTTTTTTCTGTTACGACAATGGGTAAGTTTCCATTCTTCAACTAACCAATACGTTACCAATAAAGTAAATTTTATTGTCTTTCAAACTCCACTTGAGTTCGCACTTTCAGTCCATTCATTCGAATGGTACTCAATTCATTCAAAAAATGTACACAAATATCTTATAAGGCACTTAAATTTCCGTTTGATTGCAATTAATTTGCATAAAATCTTAGCCGAAATCCACAAAGCCACATTGTGTTTTGCAATATTTGTCAATAACTTCTGAGAAACCCTCAAAACAAAGTCAAACCTATCTACTCCCATTCAACATATTCGCATTAAACACTAAATAACAACAACAAATGACTTACACATCAGCGTATTTCCGTAACGAACTCTGCAATTTGTTCTTTTGTTCAAATAAACAATTGTACAATTGCACATACAATATACAAATATTGTCTGATTTGCAGTTCATTGGTGGAGTTACTCCGGCCAACATTGACAATGAGTAGCTCTAACCCTAGCGAAAAAAACAAAAAAAAACCTCAAACTGTTGAGTCATATTTAAACCGATTATCAAAAACAACAAAAACCCCAACGCACATGAGCAGCTAAAAGGCTAAACAATAACAACAGACAAGAGCCCATAATGCCACCAGTGCAGCAATTAACCAATTGCAGAATTGTTTTTATGGTTGCACATGTCACATGTTGCCAGTTACCATTCGCGATAAGCAAATGTTGAAAGACAATTGCCGCAATGGGGAGCACAATTTTTGGCGCTTGTGGTTTTGGGGGGAAATCTAAAAATTCGATAAAACGTTAAGCAAACCCAAATAATGACTCTTGGAATTTGTCAATGGTTTGTTTGAGATATGTATATTTAAAAAGTTTGTTCACTTCGTAAGACTTTGGCCTGACATTGTAGCCAAATGTTATTGAACGTTTTTACTCAAGGAGTTTTTGGGTTATGGCAGTTATCCATTCTTTTCAGAATATAATACAAATTCAGTGGTAAAGTGTCTTGTGGTTTTCAAGAAGTGGATTTTACTCATGTCAGAGCTGCTGGTACATACTCGGATTGGTTTTTTTAAATAATCAAAAACATTCTTTTTATTTAAAAAATATAACAGACTGCACTCCGGGTATGTAAAGCTAATTCGAGTACGCTGATCCTAATGGCATTGGCCATTTTTCAAGATCATTTGAAGATTAAAGATATAAAAAAGTGCTAACATTTCGTACCCAAATAAAATACTGCAGACAATTTTGAGCAGACTTCAACCAGTATTACAGAATGCTTTTTTTTAATTTGTTAAAAAACCCTCGGACGTTTCTAAACATTTCCAATCAAATACACCAAAAAAAAAAAGTTGGAACTAATATTAATTTTTTTTATATGGGAGCCCTCCCTAGTTTTTGTCCGATTTGGCATATATTCGAACTCGCTTGAAGTAGAAAACATGTTCCCAAAATTTCAAGTCGATATCTTCAAAACTGCTACCGCAATCGTGTAACAGACGGACATGGCTATATCGATTCAGTTTTCGATGATGATCAAGAATATATATACTTTTTTTGGCGGCCGTGGTGCAATGGCTAAGACCTCTGCTTCACGATCGGAAGGTATCGGGTTCGACTCCCACCTGGGGCAAGGCAGAAATTTGTTTTCTGTTTTTCTGTGTAGACCGCCACTCTCTCGCCAAGTTCTGGCAATCTTGCGAGAGTAACTTGCCATGAAAAAGCTTCTTCTTTGGGAGTCCCGCCTTTCGGAACCGGCAATAAACTGTAGGTCCACATTTCTCATATACACTTGCCCATGATAATTGCATGAAGAAGCTCGGCCAAAATCCCTCGAGGGTTGTAGCGCCAATATATGTATGTATGTATACCGGACACGCCTCCTTATGGGCGTTACAAACGTTGTGTAAAAGTGAGTATACTATGCCACAGTGAGTGTGGGGGTTTAAAAATTGTAAAAAATTTGTGCCTGCGAGATGTTAACACTAATTACTTTTTTGTTACTCATCAAAAATAAAAGTTATAAACCGATTGAAGCGATTATTTCTCTTCTTTTTAACACGTTATAGCTTTGCCATATCGAGCATACGGCTCTGAAGTTATAATTAAAAATAGGGTGACACAAATAAAAATAGGTCTTTCTGTCCTAACTCCAGATTTTGGAGTTGTATTGAAAATTCCTGGTACATATTAATTTAAGCAAAATGGTGACCGGAACTGCAGGGCTTTTGAAGCTCTCGGTAACTATTTCGTGTCGGTGAATGAAAGAAACTAAATCGTCTGTATGAGTTGAGTTGCAGCGAGAGTGATAGGGCCAAATTTGTATTTTATTTGTTTCGATGTATGCATTCAAAATAATGCCTACGGGAAAAAAATCAGTCTGTCTCAATTCTGTCACCTTTATATGAAATCAATCGGCTACTTTATTATTGCGTTGTCAGGGAATGGGCTCAGTCAGCTAAAATCAAGTTTGTATTTCGACAGCATTTTGGTATCGTTTGCTTCTATCGTGTTTGCTGTGGTCTAATAACTGTTTTTTCCCCGTAGGGATACTATTGCTCTCACACATTGGCAGAGTTCTTGTATACGTGGCCATCACACTATCAAACTGCCTTTCCAAAATGACAAAAAATGTTCTTCTAGCTGAATTAATTCCACGGTTATGGATGATGCCTTCGATTGATATTTTTCGACCCACTTATGCTTGTAGAAATTAACCCTTCTCCCATAAGATTTTCAAGTATTCAACACGGAAGCTCAATGTAACTAAAAATAAATAATCTTTCAAAATTCCCCAACATTAAAAATCACTCATCTTCAAAGAAATTATAAAAACCAGGTACCAACTAGGTACACTACCAATAAATAATTTTATAGCAAAAGACACAAAATAAAAAATCACTTCCTACAATTTTCATAATTGAACACACAATTTTGAAAAAATATAAGTAATAGAAAAAGAAATAATATCTAAATCCCCGCAACATGTCAAATGTCATTTACCGCGCCAAAATCACGATTTGACAGAAACCGAAAACGAACAAAAATAAAACATTAAATCCAATTGCATCGATGACGAAAACCAATTAAAGCCAACATGGGACAAAAATTAAAGCGACACAATCGCACAGCCACTGCCGACAGACATAAACCCATGCACAAAAATCTATCATAAAGGTATGAACAACAATAAAGTGATTAACCCACGTCAGAGCTTCACAGGGAGCGAGAAATAATGAGACAATATCGCGGGCTCTTAACTTCTTTTCATTTGGGCTTTTAAGTATTTAATTTTTACATAATTTAATTTGAATTAAATTATGTAATTTTTATGTTTTGGGATTAATTTTATGGAATGAAATACTTTCGATTGAAAAGCTTCGCTGATTGAAGCAGCATTAAAGATGATTAAACGCTTAAAATTTATTCCATTATTAAATTGATATTGGAAAACAAAAATCTCTTTGGATTACACTGTAAAGCTTTTTTTTGTTAATTTTCGATAATTCATCGATATAAGGAAGCCTGTCCATTTTTTGGATATATTTAACTTTGTTTTGAAGCATTTTTTTGAGGAGCTCAATGGGCCGATGGAAAGCTAAGGATAATGGATAAGTACATAATAAATCATGCAAGATTTTCCAATTTCATAAAACAAATTTTCATAGTCAATTTGGTGAAGACTCCAAAAAATGTGTGCCCACCTGTTGGACACCTAAAACACACCGCTGTCAAAGTTTGAAATTTTAGTTGACACATCCACTTTCGCAAGTTTAACAATGGGAAAAAATAAATTAAATAAAATTTAAATAAGGGGCATCCCTTGAAAATCGGTTTTATTTCCTCCCAAGTCTAGATTTTTGGGGTGGATTTGAAATTTTTGGTATGAAATTTTTGTTTTGACGCCTACAACATGTCACACGAAGTTTTGGGTTTTTTTTCCTTAGTGTAATCCCAGATGGGAATCGGGGAATTGTATTTCATGAGTTGATTTGAGGTTTGAGGGAGTCACAAAAATTACAATTGGATGCTTTTAACTGGGCATTTTTATTTCCCACCCTTATCCCTCCGAATTGTAATTTGCTAAGCAACAACCGGAAACAATCTTTAAACTTGATATGCAAAAAATATTTCTTTAGTAAATGCAATAATTCAGTTCGTTACTTCGTAAGTATTATGTTTACTCCTGAGACTTTTATACAATTCATCAAAATCGTTTCACACTTCACTGCATTTAAGCGCTCATAAATCGTAAATCGTATATGCAAAAATGCCGGCAATTAATGTGAATGAGGGTGGCAGTTGTATGCAACTCACCAATATGAGACCACACTCACGGGCAATAACAGCCATATTGCCATGGTTTTAATGGCGAGTTGCAAGCCGCGCGCAAAAGCCAAACAAAGCAACAAATTAGGGCCACCAATGGGAAAGAAAACATGTTGTCTATGCAAACTATATAATAATAATTTTACTATTCACTATCTAAAAAAAAAAAAACCAAAAGAAAAAACTACACCGAACCGAACCGAACAAACTGGACGCACTGATGTGTGACAATATTGGGGCGGCTTTGTTGTAAGCACTGCACTTTTTTATGCCTTCTCTGTTGTGGTGGAAAAATGCCGCCTGCAGCTCTTTGACCACCAAAAGAAAAACAAAAAAAAACATCAAAAAAGGAAAAAATAAAAGAAAAAAAAACTAATTTACTGCAGAAAAGAAAAGGAAAGTGGTAAAAATGGTGAGCCAGTTTGGGCACAAATGCAAAGTTGAACGGTGCAGCTCAAGTCGCGGGGTTGTAATTTTTTCCATCTGCAGACTGCAGCTCGACTGGCAAAGTGGTTTGTGTCCACGCTGAACTTTTTTTGCTGATATTTTTTTGTGTTGATATATGAATTTATGTTGCCATAGTTATTTATTTATTTATATTTTTTTTTGCAATTGAGAATTTGTGAACATTAAATTCAATTGGCGACAAAAATTTGGAGCACGCGCCTACATTGATACAGAAAACCAGCTTCAATATGCCAAGCCAAGCCACCACTTCGGCACTCGAAAGTGACAAATGATCAAGTGCTGGTCTTGACAGGTATTTGGTATCGAATTGTGACCAAAGTGCCATTCGACTCGTTATGAAACTATTTTCCATTGGTTTTTGGACAACTTTGACTGTGTGGTTTGTAGAAAGGAAATGGATAGAAATAGTTTATTTTTCCGAATGGACTGAAACGCAAAATGCATTGAATTTTGTTGCTTTGGTATTTAATCTATGTATGTACAAAAATTTAAAATACAATACATTTTATTTAAATTAAAAAAATTATTCCAAAAAACTATTTATTTTCCTCAAAGTACCAATGGCGACCTTTACACCGACTACTCGACGAGTTTAATCAAGCGGATTGAAATAATAGTATGATGCTATGAATACCCTGTTGAAATCTAACATTAATTACCATAATAATTTATAATTATATAATACCTAGGTTACTTCCTATTTATGATGTTCGGTCTGTTCCCGTTTGAATGTCATTCGACCGCAATTGGATACAATTTGCTGCAATAAATACCAAATCGAATTTTTAATTGCATAGTTACCAACAAAGTCAATGGAATTGGTTCGAACCGAAACAAGAGAATTAAGAAAAATAAAAAATAGATGTACTTTAAGGGAAAAAAATTATATTTAACATTATCACATTGAATGAAAACTCATTGTTCTCTGTCTGTTCCGATGTCTGTCTTCACATTCCAGAAGCCACCCTCAGATTTAGAGAGCTTTTTTAAAAAATTGGCATGGCAGATATAGTAGAACTGGGAGAGGTGCAATTTTGCATCAATATTCTGCGATGGCTACAGATTCTTGAGTTGGATTTTTTATTTTTCCTGAAGGTGACGTGACAATTCGACACGTGGACGTGGAAGTTAAAGGTGGACTGTGGAAAGTAGGATCTCCTGAAGCCACCATTGGCCCTAGAAAACTGAAATTCTTCATATACATACAAATATTCTGTAAAAGAATGGCTAGAGATTCTCGATCAGGGTTTTGGATTTTGAAAGATGACGTGGCAGTGAAAGTTGTGTCCAAAGTGGGTTTAAAGTGTATCCAAGGGGGTCTCTAAGGAGGTCATAGGTCATGGTGGGTCAAATATGGAAGTCACGGCTCATTTACTTGTTTTTTTTATAAATCTTAACCAATTGACATCAACTTTTTTTAAATTGATACTAATTCCAAAAAAACTAATTTTGTATCTACTGAAAAAAAATTGTATTTGTGTTAAAAAAAATAATTTTTTTTTAATTGATTTTGCATTAGTTTTTATTTTTTTTAATTTTTCTTTTTTTTTTTTTGTAAAAATTTTTTTTAATACATATTAGTTGATTTTTTAATATTTTTTGCATTGTTATTTGGGTGTTGTTAAAATTTAAAATTTTGAAAAAAAATTTGAATGTTAAAATAAATTTCTCCAAAAATTAAATACTTGAGGCAACAATTTGTACTTGGAAATTCAATTTTTTTTCTCTTATATTTTTTTGGTTTAATAAAGTTCAAGTGTGCAATTAAAAGCAGTTGTTCTTGTTGTTTCCTAAATCGTTATGCAATATCTGCATGTGCTTGTACTTAAGTGTTCTTTAGAGCAACTCCTCTGAAAAATATTCGTATTGTCTTGTTTTTGCTGGAGTGATCAGCAAAGCGTGATTCCCCTGGAGCATGTTCCAAAGAAATTCCCAGCTTGAGTTGCTCTTATTTCTTTCGCCTAAAAACGAGTGGACTGATTTCATATTATTTTTTATAGTATTTTCAATAGAAGTGGTTAAGTGTATTCGCTAAATTTCCGTTCAATAACTTCATTAGTTCAGCTGGAACATTGAGTGCAGTGGTTTGCTGAAGGCAGCTTCTCTTGACTCGCTTCCAATTTGATTGCTGGAGTAAGCCAAATGTTTTGGTTTTCTAATATGAAGTCTTACATGATTATTGCAATTTCTCATACTATAATATTGGTCTAACATAATAATATAATACTATGGAATAAGAACAGTTTTTTTTCACTTGAGGCAAAACTACTTACGAAATTCGGTTACATACTATTTGTGCGGTTTGAGAAGATTTTTTCGAATATTTTTTTGATATTTAAATAACTTATTTATATTTTTACTAGCTTATACCCACAGCTTCGCTCGCAATAATTTTGTATTTTCATGTAAATGTATAAATGTTATATGTACTTTTTATTTACGAAATCTAAAATATCACCGATATCCCTGTTTAAAGTTTTATACAAATACAAAATTTCAGCGAAATCCCTTGAATAGGACCCGAGTTACAGAGTTTTAAAAATTTTAAGGCGTGGCAGTTGGAGGACTGCTAATTTTCAGAATCAACATGTTACCCAAATTTTACGAAATCGGTTGAACACTGCATGAATTATATTTGAATAATATTTGCCACGCCCACCTCGAACGCCTAAAGTTAATTGCAAAGGTCAATGTTAAAATGACAAGGTCAATGAAATTACCTACATTTTGATATGTGTTTCATTAAAATTGGTCAAGTATTTCTTGAGTTATAAGGGAACAAACATATTAACAAACTCACAAATAATTTTATATAAGTTGAGAAAAGAAAAGATATGGTAACCACTGGAATTATAAATATTTACAAAATAATGAATTTCACTACTCTTCCTTTTAGTTCAAAGCTCACAAGCAGTAGGAAAACAAAAGACTTCACCAACGAACGCGCTTACATTGCTATCTTTAATTTTCCTTTAAAAAAAAAAACTTAACAAAATCACGTTTTTTTTCGCTTCGCTATTATGAAATAAAAATTGAAAATTCTTGTTTTTGCGGATAATAAAGTTGTATTTGCAGATTTGATTTTTTTCTCTTCTTCTACTTTTTCGACTAAGCATTGCAATTTTATTTAAAAAAAAATTACAATCAAAAGATGCGCATCGTTTGTTGGCAAGGTAAATGAGAAAATCCAAAAAAAATTTCGTTTATTTTTTTTTTTTTTGTTGGTTTTTGATATTTTATTAAGTTAAATCTAATACGAAATCGTGTCTAAGTCATTTTGTGTTTTTTTTTTGTTTCTGTCGATGCGGGTGAAGGAAGGATTTTTTTTTGCAGCTTTACCACTTGCAATTACGCAATTATGACAATGATGATGTCGGCCCGGCCAGGTGATCGAACTGGCAGCTTCTTCTTCTAGACTGGAGTTTGTATGACAAAATGTTTGGATTTCATAGCGATGTTATTTTTCGATTTTCTCTGCTCGCAGACCGCAAAATCATTGAAATTATAGATTATCTAACAAATCGTTGTTATTGGATTTATTTTTTGTTTGTGCATTTCTTTCTTAAATGTTATTTCGTGTTTATTTCATTTTGTCTGTGAATTTGGTAGATAATTGCGATGATAGTGACCCGATTTTTAGTGGGATCAGGCACATGAACGTCGGGGAATTTGAGAAAGATTGGATGGAATTATGTAATAACTGAATAGTCTTACGTCATAGCGAAAATTCTTGATTAAATTGTTGATTCCAGGGTGAATGCTTCTCAGGAGTTATTAAAACAATAAATGAAGTCCACACACAATTTTTTCTACAAGCAACAACATCAGACACTTTGATTATATTTTCCCACACATTTTTCCACATGCAAAGAATATTTCACCTGCATTTAACAGCTCAACGCTTGGCTCTTAAGTATCACTTTACCAATTCGAAGACATTTACTTAAAAAATATCTGAGAAAAATTTCGTATTTAATAGAAATCAACTGCCACTATTAACTATTCCCCCTTTCCACCTTTCCCCCCCTCCCTTCCTTCAAACGCAACTTAAAATGTTCCTCCAGACCAAAAAAAAAGCTTCAAGAAAATAATCGCTTCCATAAGAAAATTCAATGTAGCAGAACGAACATTTAAGACTTTAAGATGCAACATGTAACATGTTATTTGCTCGTAAATCTCTCAACAGCATTTTGTGTATATTTATGAGGCAAAGTTGCTTCTTCACAATAAAAAAAAAAGTATAAATGCCCAAAAAGCAAAAATAAAATAAAAATAAAATGCCTTCGATTTTCAGCACTTCACATGTCTTGTAATTTGAGTGTGCCTGGCAATGAAATGTCTGAAAAGCGTTTTTCACACGCGGTCATTATAGGTGCACCGAGGTGCAGTGTGTTTTTTTTAGAAATTTTCCTACAATGTAACTAGAATTTTTACTGATCTTTTACTGCATTCGCGAGTTGAGAGTTGAGGGTGCTTGAAGCATTTCTGCTTAAGTGATTTCGTTTAGAACTTTGCCTTAAATTATGTATGAGTGTATATACTCACAAAGAGAAGGAACAAAAACTAGAAAGCGAAAAAAAAAATCAAGTTCTTACAGCCAAGTCCCATATGTATGCAAATTCTAATTAAAAGTCTTTTTGTTCCCTTATGCCGGATTCTTGAACTGACTCGACTCAAGTTGATTTGCCTTTGCCCAGCTCTCGAAATCTGTTCTGACTTGCGTTGCCAGCAATAGGCTGTGAAGTGTGAAACATGCCTTCAACTTGAACCTCAGCCATTTCCATACAACTTTGTTGTGCTTAGAGTCTGTGCAAAATTGAAGAAAACCAAACAAAAAAAAAAATAAGAAAAAATATCACAAAAAAACTTCTTGAACTTTTTTCAGCGGAAGTTCAAGGCGTTCACTCAATTGAATCGTGTAAATCGTTGAAATACAAAACAAAAAAGATACCAAACTCACAGAAATCATTTGAATTAAACTGATGCGGTCAATGGCTTAAACAAAACAATAAATAAATAAAAAAAATTGAAGTTGATGTAGATTTTGCGATTCGAAATTGGTTTTGAGTACTTTTTTTTTATTAAATTGTTTTTGGTTATAGTAAGTATGTGACAAAACATTCATGCATTGAATTGCAGAATGGGCAACTGATCTTTTAACTATTTTCAGCCTCTGAACTCGAATTTAAAATTATAAAAGAAAATAAATAACAAATTTGACTTTTGTTCAGAATTTTGCATCGGCTGCATGAGATTGTCGTCTTTCATAACGCTTGGTGATATTTACAACAGAACTTAAACGGAGAACATTTTTACTCTAAAAACTTCTGTTTGGACATATCGGAAATCCATATACATATGTAATAAGTTTACATATATGCTGAAATCACACATCATAAATAATAAAAAAGAGTAATAAACAAGTTTTTTTAAATATAACCCTTTCACCGACTAAAGAGAAGAAAATAAATTTCCTTTAAATTAATTTTTGCAATTTCGCTTTAATATTAAGGGTTTTTGGCTACTTTGTTCCTAATAACATTGCAGATTTTGAAGTCGCCAAAAAACACTTAATTTTAAATCGAAATTGCTGAAATTAATTTAAAGGAAATTTTTTTCTGCTTTTTAGTCGGTTAAAGAGTTATATTTTGAAAAACTTGTTTTTTATTTTTTTTTATTTTCCTCTTTTTTAAAAAAAATTTTTTTTCTCCCCCCTTTTTCCCCCTTTTTCCCCTTTTTTTCCCTTTTCCCCATTTTTTACTCTTTTTCCCGAATTCGAACCTAAGTTCAAAATTTCAGCCTTGTAGCTTAAAAAATACGAAAGTTGGAACTTTGAATTGGACCCATCCCCATCCACTTTGTACCCACAACCCCCCTTTCCAAAGGGTATAAAATTTAATATTGTCAAAAAGAACCCACCTACCAAATTTCATCATTGTAGCTTGAATGAATTGGAAGTTATGCCATGGACCCCAAAATAATTTAATAGAATGCATTGTCAACCGAGTTCTATCTGTGTACCAAACTTCAGCTCTCTAGGTTATGTTGAAGTTTATGAAAAAGCTCACCCAAAGCAAGTTAATATAAGTGTTATAAAAATGTGAAATAAAGATAAGGGATTCTTTTAAATGTTGGAACCGGTTCCAAAGAAATAGGAATGAAACTGGAATAAAATGGAATTGGAACAAAATTGTGAAATGGATTGGGAATGAGGTGGAAATTATCGATAAAATATAGAAAATTAATCGATAATCCTCGACAAATGATCGAAAAATTATCAATAAAATATCGATAAATGACCGAAAAATGTTCGATAAAATTACAGAACGCATGTGCATGATATTTTAGCTTCGGTCAGACAGAAGAAACAATTCTCCAATTTTCTAAACTTATAACTTTTTGCACGGTTTTCTAGAGCAAATCGATTTGAATGTAACTTTGGGAAAATTACTTTCTGATCCCAAAGAAAACCTGAATTTCGAAATTCGCCATACAAAGCTTGGCTGACTGATGTTCCAAGGAAATACGTGACCATCACTTGCAAAGAAAAAAGTTAATTCAAATGTAGGATCACTTCTGTTGCATTTGGTGTACTTATGATAACCCAAAAGATCAGTAACAACTTGTGAGGCTAAAGTAATTCTAAAAGACTTGATTAAATATAAAATATTTAATCTTTAAGTCATATTTTCAATTGCTTGAAGTTAATTCGAGTCTACTTGAGTGCAATTTGCGTACACTCCATTCACTTCAGCTTACAGACATGTTCTCTTCAACCATATACAAATAGATGGCTTCAAACATTTTTGACAAATTGAAGTCTTCTTACGAAAATAATAGCATATGTAAACACACACTAAATGGCAATTAATCTTGCCATAATATTATCTGCGCATTAGTTTTATGCTAATAGACGATTTCTCAAGAACCCTTCCAGCTAAAGCAATAAACTCAAGTGCATGATCATGTTCATGATCTTCACAGACCACATCAAAAGTTCAACTGTTTTTTTTTCTCTTTTTTTTTCTTTTCTGTGATGTTGTATTTTGTTCCTTCCATTATTATTAATATTAATGGGCATTTGACTTACCATTTGTCAAACTCAATTCAAATGATGATGGACTTCTATTTTATGCGGGGAAAACTTATTTTTACTACTTGTTTTTAGTTTTGTTTTTTTTTTTGTATCTTCATTTATGTGCTTTGTGTGTTCCTTTCTGTGGGCCTATTTTCAGCTAAAAGCTTCGCACAATCTCTGCACGGATCGTTTAAAAATGTTCTAACGATTTTGACTGACATCTTAAGTGTGTGTTTGTTTGTATTTGTGTGGTGTTGAGACATATCAGCGGCCTTTGCTATTATCCAACACTCAATCGTAGACGAAAAATGGGGAGGGCATCAAAAAGGTAAAAAAAGACAAGGAAAAAAGAAACGTATTCCTCAACCATTCTGCGTGAGAGGTTGAAGACCTCAAAGCCGAACAATTTTTCAACCAAACTGATATTTGTGAGCGGTATTAGAAATTAAACAGAAAATTAACAGAAAGTCATTCTGGCGTAAAAGTGTGAGTTACATACAACCATTTGGTGGATTTTATTGGAGCAGAATGAGATCAGATTTGGGTGTTTTTATTATTTTTTTATTCTTTTTTGCTTTGGCAAATGTGTTGATTTGAGGGGTTTTGAAAATAGTCAAGCGGACTGATGAACTCTAGAGGAATTCGGAATTTCTGACATCCTACTTCAAATAAGCTAAAGTCTTCACAGAAAATACTGTCAATATGATGTCATACCAAAGAGGAGGACTTTAATTGAAATGTTGGCATATGATTATGCTTTCGATTCGGAACTCAACAATTCAAGAAGCTTCTAGCATTTTGTTCGTATATTCCGTGTAGTGTAATTAAGGCACATACATACTCGTACAGTTGATTATTATTAATTAAACAAACCCTTCAAGAACACTGAACAAATTAATTCAACGTAACGAAACCCATGAACCAAGACAATAGCCACAAATCCCAAATCCGTGTAAGATTTAAAAAAAATATCCAAATTAATGAAAAATTATAGCAACAACAACAGCAAAAACCAACTCATAAAACATGCGAGAAATTAAAAGCGGCCGAGTTCGTTAACGATGGCCATAATTTACACAACGCAATCATCATCGGTAGAAATTAATAAGTTTTTAAATGTTAAGGAACTGGTTACAGCTTCCTGAAGCCAAATTAACCGAAAAAGCAAACAGACGAACGCTCATGCGCACGCGCAAACCCCAAGCAGCAGAAGACGGATACCAGCATACACGCCAGCCACCACCAAACAGAATAAAACTAATTGTCATGTCGGATGAAATATGAGTTGAGAATCTTTTGGTTTTCTTTTCTTTTTTTTGTCTTTATTTATTCATTTAATTTTTGGATGTTTTTTCCAGATTTTTTATTCGTAAGGTTTTCTTTGACCAATTATTGCGTAATGTTTACATAATTTATTGAAGCGTTTAATTTCGACAATATGTGAAAATCATTAGTTATGAAAATGAAGGATGCCTGTAAAATGGTTTTTCAATATTTATATTTGGAGAATTTTAATTGGTTGGCTTGGAAATTATGGTTATTTATAGAAGTACTAGTAAGTCACCGATGACTTTGTGGCAACACCCCTTTTTCGTAGCCATGGTCCCACAGAATATGTGTGTGATATTTCCACTCTCTAACTCCATTATTTAACTAAGCAAACTTTCCACAATCCAAACGCCCACTTTTCAAATTTACGCCCCCTTAGTATTTGTAGGTGCTTGAATTCAAATTGCAAATACCAGGAATTGGTAGTTGGTACTTATTTTTTTACTCGGTATTTGTAATACAGTATCAGCGTTCTCATGCTACTCCTATCGGAGTAGATCTACTACTCTCGCGTTGATTACACCTCTACTACGGTAGTAGATTTTTCTACTCCCCTCAAGGTATTTTCTACTACTATTGTGAAAAAACTACTCCTCAAAATTGTAAGTGAGTTTCATACGACGCAAAACTACTACTCTTTCAACAAATCTACTACCCTGACAAAAATGTCTACTACTCTCGTAGAATTTCTACACAGAAAAACATACATACTCCCCTTTCTTGAAATCTACTACACTGACAGTAATTTTTACTACTCCTGTAAAATTTCTACTACTCTACGCAAAAAATTATATCTAATCCAATGTCTATTACTCTCGTCATAGCAAAAAATGAGAACCCTGTACAGGGGTCTGGAAATATCCTTCAAGGGGCTAAAAAGGATATATCCAAAATTTGGGCTCCCTAGCTTTCTTATAGCTCCTGAAATAGTGTTTACAAGAAAAGAAGACGGACAGACGGATAGGGCTAAATCAACTCAGGAGGTGACGCTACTCAAAAATATATATAGTTTTCCCTTACCAGACACGCCTCCTTCTTGGTGTTACAAACATCAGACCAACGTGAATATACCCATACTTCATGAGGTGTAGGGTATAAAAAATGTTAGTACTTTTTCCAAATCTCCATATATTATTTTATTATATTGTCTTTAGCTTATTTTAAAGAAAAATTATTTTAAAAAAAATCTCTTCAATAACAGAAAAAATTAAATTAACTAATCAAATAATAACATAAAAAACAATAAAAAAAAATATAAAACAAAATTAAATAAAATTTAAAAAAAGAAACATAAATTTACTCGTAAAGAGATGATTCTAAATTATTCTATTTATAATTTCAGTACCTACCACGCGGCTTTCTGGGAAGAGTCACGGATAGTCTAATGGATATACTTAATTCTGGATTTGCAAAGAACGATAAGGACCAGACAGTCGTATCTTGAATATTTACTCATTCAAATAACAACAGTTTCTTGTAAATTTAATATATTTTTCGATAAGTTTCACTACATAAGTGACAAAGCAAAGTAAAGTGGCCAAGGAAATAGCGGCAAACCTACTAAAGACAAAAATAAATTATAAAATTGTTAAATACTAAAGTTAATCATTAAAATCTCCAAAGAGATTAATCATATTAATGAAACCGCTTCGCGCCAAATGTCAAGTACCAAAGTACGCCAAATGTCAGTTGCACAGCGTGGATGTTGTTGCTGTTGTGCCATTTGGTTATGCACAGCAATCACTATAGCAATGGTGTTGGCATGCAATGATTTTTTGTTATTGTTATTTTTCTTTAAACAAAAAAACTATAATTAATTGAAAAACAAAAAAAAATTACAAAAAAGATTACTCATAAAAACTCATTTAGGTGAAGGTGTCAATAAATGCACAAAAATGACAATAAATTTTATTCAAACCCAAGAAATAATAGATAATGTTGCAGTTTTTTTTTGGTGCTCACTAATTTGAGATGTTAAATTTTTAATTCGAACTTAATTACACAACCTCTCTTAGCGCAACACATTTATGAGCTATAATTAAAGGAATTGCTAAGGGAGTTGGTGCAGATAGAAGTCCCCCACTGGCATTGACTGTAAATGCAATTAAGTACACGAAATTTATGCTCAACTATTTTATTACATTTTAAATAATTTGCATGATTGACGCATTAAACTTAAGTACTCGTAAAGCATTAAAGTAAAATATATATAAATTCGTGATGGGTAATAAAGCTAAGGAATGCATAATGTCGATGACAACCGCAAGCTAATCGATAAATCATTAGTGGAAAATTTAAAATAGTTCAGCTGTTAAGTTTTAATGATTTGCACTCAGGAGTTTCATACTCGCACTTACGAGTAATTAGATTCACCACATGTTTACTCATAGCAAGAGCAGACGATTTTACAGTCAATGAAAATTTAGAGCGTCTTTAATCATCGCTTCCGAATCTATGCCAGTCTATGCACAATTTAAAATCCATTCAAAATTCAGATGCAATTTCTACGCAAGCAAACCGTTGTTCATTATCCAAACAAATAATACAGTCAATGGCCGTAATGAGTTGTCCGTAATAGCCATAAAATGAAATTATTAGCTAGACCACAGTTATGCATCATCATCATCGTCATCATCGTGGCCAGCATCACAAACACACTCCACATTATACGGAACTTAATTTATGCGAAATCGCAGTCAAGTCACATTTTTAACGATTAAATAAATTTATTGCTGGAATGCAAATACAAAACGAACATAAACAAAAGTAAATTTGCATATTTGCAGAAAACCAAAACAAACACTAGTGTGGGTGGGGGGGAACGGAAGGGGGGTGGACAAAAATTGCATCAGCTGCAATTTAGATGAAATACAGATATCACATAAAAGGGGTTGGAATAAGTGAGTGCATTTCTTCTGCAAGTAAGAGACAGTTTGGAAATAATTTTCATTTAGAGTAAAATGCATTGAGTCATAAATTGAAACAATAAAACTGTCTGCTTTCATGCTAAGTGAACGATATTTATGTAAATAATATATGAAATGAAAAATTTTTAATGTCAATAAAGTACAAATTATTTAACCTGTTGACATTGGACTCAGAAATGCATCACTTTGCGACTTCTGCTGATAAGGAGTTGAGTGGGAAAAGGAAAATTTTAATGTTGACATAAAAAAAAGAGTTTGCCTCTGAGGCCCATTTGAACCGTTACATATTTGATTAAAAAAAACACAATTTATGTTTTAAACGCGTCCGCACAGCCGCCGGTTGTTCATTATGCAAAATCATTTATTATGCAATTTTGCAGTTGTAAAACAATTAATTTTATTTGCGCCAAAAAAAATATACATAAGTCACATTTGTTTTGTGGCATTATTAGTGATAACTAGGTATTGAAAAAGAAAACAACAAATATGCAGATTTTTCATAATTATTTAATTTTTGGTATTGCGAAATTGTTAATTTATATACGAACGAGTGTGTGTATGAATGGAATTGGATTTAATCTGTTTACCCCCTGCAGCGGGCCACAGCGGAGAGGTCTAGTTTTGAGTTGTAAATGTATAAGTATTTATTTAAATATTTTACATATATGCTAGTAGCATCCCAGCCTAAAATCCCAGCGTAAAATACGATCTTCGTAAAAAGTTCGTTCAATTATTGGCTGGGATACTATTATTTAATAACTAAAGACAATTTTAAGAAATAGATAAAGGATAAGTGTATTTGTGTGTGTAACATTTGTTTTTATAACTTCAAGACAGATACATCGTACACTCAAAGAATTAATGCGATTGGGGTGTAATTGCTGCAAATATTGATTACATTTGGAGAAAATGCACTTGTATTTGTCGTGAATGAAGTCGTGAACTGCAAACGAAAGTAATTTGATGGAAACGTTTTTAAATTCTCACAAATGCAAAAATATAAATGAAGACAAATTTTGTTTGTTACAAACGAGGTTGTATTTGAAAGAAATTTGTGAGAAACTAAAAATGTTTCCATCAAATTACTTTGGTTTGCGGTAAACGAGTTCAGTCAAGACAAATGCAAGTGTATTTCCTCTAAAAGTATTCAACATTTGCAGCAATTACGCCTCAAACACATTAAGTCTTAACGTGTGGTAGATATCAACACGTAGAAATTACGGGCACTATTTATGTAAAAATGGCTTTTTTTTATTTAAATATTTAATTAATTGATTTATACATAGTTAGTTAGCTACCACAAGAACCAAGTAGTGTATAATATAAGGTGTTAAGCTGCATAGTGGATTTAATTCATAAATCATAGTTCTCAAAATGTTCTGAAAATGTGTACTATAAATCAGCAGCAACCTACTAGTCAGCCGCTTTTGCTCGAATTTTGAACTTGGAATTTCAAAAACAAATGGTGTTTTTAGACTATAGTGGCATCACACTCAGTTTGAGAAAACATGTTCTTAATCCATTATGAAACTGGACGCCTCAATAAACCCCTTTTGTGTGTGGCACGGTACCCAAGTGCCTTTTTCACTTTCGAATATAAGTTTTGTTTATTAGCGAATCTGATACTTCATTAAAACTTTTAGATCCTAGATATTTTTATGTTTGCATGGATGAAGCTCTACTTGATCAGCTTGAGATAGTGTGGCATAGAAGTTTTCTTTTATACCCTCAAAAGGGTGGCAAGGATCCCCGGGTAGCTCTATGCATTTCATATAGAGACACATTTGCCAAGAAAGTGGGTATAGTTTGTAGATAAGAAATAATTTTGTTTATCGATATTTCGCGAGGTACACGCAGAGAAAAAACATGGTTGTTAGAATCATATTTCAAGGGAAACATGTTATGATAAAATCCTCTTCAAAATACGTTAACTTTATCATTCAAACCGATCTTTATATGATTGTTGTTATCATTATTGAATATCCAATCATGATCTCTGAAATCATTCCCTTTGTCACTCCAAACATCAATTATCATAATATTATTATAGCAAAATGGTATGATCTCTGGGATCGTGCTCAAATCATATTTTTTCTCTGCGTGTACCCAACAAGAAATGTGAAACTTCTGTACAATTTGTATGAAGGTACCTAAGTCCCGAGTACCTCATCACCTGTGAAGTTTTTTCTTTTTGTTACACTTAGAAAAATGCAGTAAGTCACTTTTCAATACCACCTTCTTGGCTAAATTTATTCTATTTTTTTCCCTGTTTTAGTTTATAAAATTTACTAAAACTTTTCACTAAAATTTTCTCTACCATTAAACCAGTTTTTGTTCTATGCAAAAAATAAATTCATTTAAATTTATACAAACTCACCTCAATGAATCTGCAAATCCGCCTACAAAATTATGCCAGACTTTGTTGACTGTTTTTCTGTTTTGCTTTTTGATATTGCGAATATATGTAAAGTTGCGGTGAAATTTGTTTTCTTATCAACCGTTGAAGCAAAACAACAACAACCACTCGGCGATGACACAGAAAACAAGAGGAGAAAAATGTTAAGCGGGTAAGTTTAGTAAAATTCACGCGACAGTTGGACGTAACAACAAATAACTTCCAATCAAAAATGCAAAATACCGTTTAATTTGTGGAAAACCAAAAAGAAACACACGCAAACACACACAAACAAATGCAAAAATCGAATATGAAATTGGCACACAGGCGGAATTTTAAATGTAAATGTAAATTAAATCAATAATTTCAATTTTGCTAGTTTAAAATAAACACAAAATTTCGCCAAAACAAAATAAAAAAAAAATGTGCAGCAAAGAAGAATTTCACTGGTTTGGTGATTTTTGCAAACAATAAAGAAAAAAAACACCAACAACACTTTTAAGTTAGAATTGTCCAAGCGTTCGTTGCGAAGATAAACAATTTCGTATTTTTAGTTCAGAAAATGTTTCAACCGGCTTTTTGCGTACTTTTCTTTCAATTTGTTTCTTTTCCCTTTTTTTTTCTTTTTCTTTTTCTTCTTGCAATTTATGAAAACTTATAAATCACTAATAATAATATAAAGTACGACAACAACAACAACAACAGCAACAGCGTAGCAAAACTAAAAGCGAATTTCACTAGGCTTTCGCATCCGTAAGATAGATTTCAAACACACAAGGTTGCATTCGTTCGTTCGGTGACTGCTTTTTGTATGTGGAGTAGCGAATGCAGCACAGCTTTCAAGGCTGTTCGGCTGGATGCACTCTCTGGGCTGCTGCTCGCTTCTGTTGCCAAAAGACACAAGATGCTTTTTCTTTCCACGTCAGGCTGCCGCTGTGTAAAAGAGTTTTTTCCTTTAAATGTTTGTTCGTTCAGTTCGCATTCACGTTTCTCAGGCTTCCGGCCGAAATGTGTTAGCAATATTTTGTTTACAGCGATTATGTCGGAATTCTCACTTGAAAGTTTGCAATTTGACTGCGGCTGCAGTTTGTGGCCAACAACTCTTTCTGCTTTCTGTGCTTCTCGGCAATTCCGAAACTTGTTTTTGTCAATTTCTTCTTTTCTTTTTTCTTCTTTCGTTTCGAAAACTGCTCTGGGCCTTATGTGTGTTAACAAAACTTTTATTTTGTTTTTATTTAATTAACTAATTAACGGTTGATTTTTTTTTTTATTTTTTTTTTTAAATTCTCGTTTTGTTGGTTAATTTTTTTTTTTTTGCAGTCACAATTAAAATTGAACCGCAACAAGACGCCAACACCAACAACAAAAAGTGTTAATTTCTTTTAATTCTATTTTTATGTTTTCTTGTTTCTTGTATTTTAGATTTTTGTATTATTTTTTTGTTTTTTTGGTCTCACTCGCGCGCAATTCATACACCTTCCACCGTCGTTTTCAAAAGCTCAACTGATTTGTTGTCGTTGTGCGATTGCCGCTCGAACTGGTTTCGCTTTGTTCGGTTCTTGGTCTTGGCTCAAACACGCCAGACTGCTGCTGCTGACTTGCCTGCATTTCGCACAGCAGTTGTCAAATAGTAGTAGAAAAGTAGTGCCTCTGGCTGCAATCGACTCTCTCTCTAGGTGGATTGGGTGCTTTTGTGTGTTGTTTGTGTGGAGAGCGCAACGAGAGCAGGAAATTGTTACAAACGAATTCACCACGGAAACATGGTGGGTATGAATTTAGTTAATAATTTTATTTAAAATAAATAGACAAGAAAAGAAAGACAGACCTGAACTAAAATATCGTAGTCTATTTTGTAAAAATTACGATTACCCTAATTTCCTCGTTCGGAGAACACTTTTCTCTGCATATCCTGCAATGAGGGCACTTAATCCTCTACCCGTAAATAATAAATTTGTGTAGTAAGTTTACAGAAAAACGAAAGCATACGAAAACCCCCGTGTGGGTCATATATAAATAGTAGTAAATAAGTACCTACTATCCTAAAACACGTAGGACATGCGAGTCGTCCTATACTTCAGGATATAGTAAAAAAAAACAAGTAAATGCCGATTATCACTAAAAGATATATATGACACGCTCTGAATAAAAAAGCGATGAAATGTATGGACCGTTAGTAGAGCCCGACCGATTAATCGGCTTTGGCATCGGCTTCGACCGTTATCGGCCGAAAAAACACATTCGGCTTCGGCTTCGGTTTTTCCAAAAAATGGCCGAAGTTTTGGCCGAAGCTTTTCAACTTTTTTTTCTTTATTTTGCGACACTGAAAACCAAAACTAATTTTTTACGATACGATTTTCTAGCCCACATCACATCTAAACGGTCTTACTGATTTTCTTGAGACTTGAATGTAAAATATTGAGTGGATCTCGCCTCAAATTGCGTCACACGGGGTTACAGCTGCCACAAAGTACATCCGTGGACATTTTCTGGGTGGAATACTGAATTTTAAATATAGATTTAGAAGCTTACTACTTGCCCTGATGTCTATATTAAAAGGAGTCCTGGTAAACTGTATGAAATTTCAAATATAGGAGTAGGAGGCTCACGGAAAGATTCTACCTTTTAGAAATGTAGCCCAAATTGCTGCACCAACATATATGAAAAGGTGCTGAAATCCGGGACCGATTTTGGTAAAATTTTACATTTAAAGTTCAAAGCTTCACAGGTGGTTTTTACCATCAACATTTGGGGAGTCCCATTATTTTAAACTTTACTCCAAATTTTTAAAAATAATTTTTAAAAAATCCAATTTTACTTACACGGGATACATGGGATAATCCGAGGCTCCTGTTAGTTTTGACCTAGGAGGCCCAAATTTGTTTGTAAATTCTTTTGGTTACTTTTATTATTTGTTTAAATAAATTTTTAGTTCCTTAAAAAACTAAATGTGTATTTATATACTCGAATTTGAATGAAAATACACGAAAAAACAAGTTTTTAAAGGGTTTTTATTTAAGTATCGGCTTCGGCTTCGGTATAGGCCTTCGGCGTCAGCCGAAGTAATAGGCTGCCAATTGACCTTCGGCATCGGCTTCGGCCTGAAAATGCTTTTCGATCGGGCTCTAACCGTTAGTACATTTCATCGCTCTTTTCCTCTGAGCATATCATATGAAGGGTTTGTTACGCCCACTGTTACCGCCCACAAGTTAGTGATATATCTCAGACATTTTTGGTCGTCGAGATCGTACTACCAGAGAATAAAGACGTGTGGAGAAGGACCACTCGGTTTTAACATTGGACCGCTAGCACTATTTGCTGTTAACGATGGGGTACTGTCAAAAATTAACAGGAAATACTGTTAGCAGGCCTATGTTAAAAATAGTGGTCCTTCTCCACACGTATATATTATCTGATACGACCCCAAATGTAAAGTGGGATTGGACCAAGGGGGCCCACACTATTCAAGATGCTATAACATGGCTCCCACTGAATATTTGACACTGTAAATATAGAATTGCTTTAATTAATTAATTACCTTGAAGGCAATGCAACACAGAAATCATATTTAGGTCCAACAAAGCGGTATAAGATATTTCTGCCTTTTACCAAATGCACGGCTATGGTTTAACACTGAAAATTACAACTGGTGTGTGTCATTCCTTGAAAATGCGATAATCTGTCCTATAACTTGAATATCCAACTGACTATTAGCTTCTACGGTACTTATACAAAGCTATATAGCAATGACTTCTTGAGCACCACCACTATATCATTTCTGATGTATTAAGTCAACATTTAAACAGAATCAAGTTGATTCAACTCAATTCAAATATGGGCATTTGCAAAAAAAAAAGCAAAAAAAAAAAACAAATCTAACCTTTTGTAGAAACCAAAATTGAACCATGGTTGCTGCTGCTGCTTCTTCTTGCTCGTCTTCGGGCACACCAACTCATTCGACTCGATTCTAGCTATTCTCCCCTGTCCCCAAATGTAGATTGAAGTTATGTATCGCTGTTGATTAAACGACGCGCGTCGCGTCTTCTTCGTGGTGTCTGTACCCCATGCGTCCCCTCTTCCTGTTGCATATATTGTCGTCGTCGTCGTCGTCTTCGTCGTTGTCGTGCAACATTTACTGCCTCCTCTGCTGTTGGCGTATGTTTTATTTTATTTCGCCTTTACTACTTACTACTATTTTCTTTTTAATGCCAAACCGGTGTTTGTGCGGCAGGAAGGCTTTAGTTGCTGCTGTTGTATTTCTTGATCGCCTCAGCTGTTGCCTAGGCTGTAAAATATTCCTTTGCTGTGTTTTTTTTCTCTTCTTAAATTTTCTTGCGTTTGTGTTTCTTTTGCAGCGTTTTAAAGTTAAACTCATGTCTTTTGCTATTTAGTCTGTTGTGTCTGTAGCTTGTCTTCGTGGCCTTTTCATTTGGAGTATGTTTGGGAAGACGAAACAAAATAAAAAAAATAGCAGTTTTAAGCTGTAAATTGAGCTTCTTCTTTTTACGCCATCGCCGCACTCGCCTTCGTCGTCCTGGTCGCAACAGTGGCTATGTGGTTTTAGGAGTTTGTGCGTGCAGAGTTTTTTTTAAAAAAAAAATTTTTTTTGGAATTCTGATTTGTTTATTGCAAAATTCAGTGATTTACAAAGATATTTAATCAATAAATAAAAACAAAGCCTACATTTTTTATTTACAAAATGCAACCCATTCGTGTTTTTCTCCCATTTTAACGTTACTTTTGACTATTTCATAAACCGAACTATCATAGTTATTTCCTAAAAACATAATTAAATTCGCACCTTTCAAAGCAACCCTAAGATTGGTAGTAGTATTATTAGTTCTACTACTATCCCCTCTCATTATTATTGTGGGCGAATATCAAGGATGCCAGATGGTGAAGAATTTCCGCTAATTTGAAAGAAGAAGAATTAATTAATTTATAAAGTCCAAAAAAATTATTAAATTAGAGTGAAACTTGAATAATGCGTCCAGCTCTTGTCTTTTTATATTTTCACACTCATTAATATTTCCATTTCCACGGAAACGAAAATACACTTCCATTGAGAAACAACATATGGCATCTCTAGTTCGTATTTGTGCTCCCATAAAATAAACAAAAACTATTATGAGAGAGCCAAACTTATATGAGGCTTATACGAGAGAAAGAGCTCCAATAAACGGAAGTAAACGAAAAAGCCGGTTTATTTGCAATATTTGTTTATATTGTTGTTGTTGCTTTTTGTATATAAAATACTGTTATAAACTGTTATACACAGAGGAACTTAGGCAAACTCAACATATCATGGTGAAATATTGACTTGTAAACATTAGTATTCACACCGGCCCCGATAGTTGGATACTGCATTAGTTGGATACTGCCTTAGTTGGAAAATTAGCAGCACGCTACCTTGTTACCTGTTAGTGCGTTATTAGAATTTGTTTTATCGCCCAATGTGCTTATATATAGTTTTCAAATAAGCTCAAATTTTATAATATTATATTCAAGTTTTTGCATACCCCACATCCTGACACCCTTGTTCGGCCATACAAAACGTCAGAATATCGAAAAAATCCTAATAAAAAGAAGGGGGAGGATTCGCCACTGGGGAGCAGTATGGGTAGTTTGTGCATGTATCGATAAAGTTTCTTCCCTAAGTACATGACCTTTCTACCCCAATCGTGATCACGGTCAAACGTGTTTGTTTGTTCTTAGGGGTGCTGCGAAAATTGTTTGGGTGAGCAAATTTGGTGATAAAAGGTTTTTGCATTAGAAAAATGATACAAAACCGACCAAAAAAATTTTAAAGGAGAAAAAAGAAGAATCAATGATTTAAGTACATCAATTAACAATACTTAAATAAAATATTATATTTAAAAAGTCTTTAATTTATACCCCTTGGCGATTCTACCCCATGGTTTATGCAGTTTCGCCGTTTGTGCTGACATTTTTGACATTAAAATATTAAATTTTATAAATATAAGTTTCGAAGAATTTGTAAGAAACGATAATTGGTTGATTTATTTAAAATCTTTGAAAAAACGTGGCGAGTGCGCCCTCTTCTACCCTAATCAGAATTCTTTGTAGCTTCCATTCCGCACTTAAGGAGGAGATTCCTTAGCCGGGGGTAATCTGATACCCTTACAACCCGGGCAGGGAAACATTCAAAACTATATTCCAAAACGATAGTTGCTATGGGGTTAGCATTTTATGTAAGTTCAAATGATTTATTATACCCCCACACACACTGTGGCAGGGTATACTCACTTTGTCACAACGTTTGTAACGCCCATAAGGAGGCGTGTCCGGTATGGAAAAGTATATATATTCTTGATCAGCATCACCTCCTGAGTCGATTTAGCGATGTCCGTCTGTCCGTCTGTCTGTCCGTCTGTCCGTCTGACCGTCTGTCCGTCTGTCCGTCTGTCCGACCGCACGATAGAGGTCGCAGTTTTGGAGATATCGACTTGAAACTTTGGGTACATGTTTTTCTCGTGAATACTGAGATCAAGTTCGAGAATCAGCCAAATCGGACAAAAACTGGGCGTGGCTCCCATACACCGAAAAAAAGGTACAAATTTGTCAAGTCTTTTTTATTGTTGTATTCCATTAAAAATGTTTAGAAACGTATTTTTGACATGGTCCGAGGTTCCGAAGCCACATATATAAGGGTTTTTTTTCCGGATTTGATTGGAAATTTTTAGAAATGGATTTTGGACATGGTTTGGGCTCCAAAACCACCTATAATAGGCTCAAAATAGGGTCTTGAGACCACATTTTTTTATGTTCGAGGTACTTCTTTCTACTGTGTGGGGGTATTTCAACTTCGGTATAGCCGAAGATAGTCCACTCTGTAGTTTTATTTAGATTTATAATTTTTTTAATTTGATTTAATTTCAAAATTCATGATGTCGGATCCAAAATGGGCCAGTAGGTGTAGGGCTTTTACCGACTGAAACTCACTCCCTTGTTTTTTTTTTTATTAATCATTTTTAATTTTTTTATTTGGATTTTTTATTATTGAGGGTACATTTTATGTAAATAAAAAAAATGGTTGTTGTATTCTTTACTTTACTTCATTTTATTTTATTTTATTTTTTTTTATTTTTTTTTTTATTTTATTTTGATTCATTTTAATTCATATTGTTTGATTTCAAAGTAGTACAGATTATTTTTTCTTTATATGATTTTAAAATCTTTTACAACTTATTTAAATTTTGTGTAATTATTCTATCAAACATTTCTTATAATTCTTTTAAATACATATGTATGTACTATAAACATACGATGTGACCAGTTGCTCAGCACATCCGCCCACATGTTCTAACTATTAAATATATTCTTCTTCTTCCACCATTTATTCTTTAAATGTTAAAAACTGTTAATTTGTCATATATTAAAATTTTGATGTTGCTTTCAATTTGTATGTTTGTGTGAATAAATAAGTAAGTTCCTAAAAAAAATGGAAAAAATAAAATAAAATAAAAACAAAAAGTACCGTTGTTGGTTATGCTTTGCTGACTGCATGGAAGCTCTCTGTGGGTCCACAACAAAGTGTCTGAAGCCGCCGCCAGTGTGGATACCTACTAGTGCTGCCCCCTCGCGGTCGTGCGTTGTTGACATCCAAAGTGAATTTAATTTAACAGTTAATTAATTTTCGTCATTTCTTTCCACATTTATTCGCTTTTGTTTTGGATTTTTTAAGTCATTTGTGGTGTGGTTATGCTCCCCACCTTATTCAATTCTTACTTGGCCAAAACTATGAAATGATTTTGCGGTTGCTTCTGCAGTTCGTTCGTCGTTCATTCTTGTTCTGGTTCTGTGCTGTGCTTTGTGGCATTTCTCTGCGGAATTTCCCCACAAATTGGAAATGGTAATGGAAATGACACAAACCATGCTAATGGCCGAATTAGTTAAATCGCTGCGCCACAATCCATTTAAAGCACCTGCTGGCTTTTCAGCTCTTTTAATGGAATTGATGATAAATTCGTTATTACTTTCTTTCACTCAGCTGTGTGTACTATGTGTTTTTGTATGCGGCTTTATGTGATTTGTTTTCTACTCAATCGATAATTCATCACCTTATTTGGTCATTAATTATTTTTTTTTAAAGTTGTTCTCTGCATTTGATATTAAAATTTTTATTAAACTTGTTGATTGCATTTTAGAAAGGAACTGCTGGAACTTTATTAAATTTCTAATAATATCTTCCATGAAGATACTTTCATATTAGGCAGTAGTTTTCCCTTGTAAGCCAACGCTTTGTGTTAATTTTCAATTTATATGCCATAAGCTGTCGATTGTAATGGAACATCCGGCGCCTTGGGTTCTTAAGCATAGCACATCAACGAGCAGGAATTTAATTCAAATGCTTGGATGGTTGCATCCATAATGTGCATTCAGAATGTGTTATGATGATTTTGAGCCAACGCACACACACACATTCCGGCATACATAAACAACAATCAAATCAACATGCGAACTCTGGTGACCATTTGACTTTGACTGATGCGGTCAGTGAACCATGTCGTAAGCAATAACTTCTGTGTTTTAAGTCCGAAAAATTTATTGTAAATTTTCAACTTGGCCAATAGAGTTAAATGAATTGGCCACTTGTTTTTTTTTTTATCTTCAAATTGTAGCTGAAAATCTCATACAGTAAAAGTGATGTCATAGCACAATTGGTGCTCTACTAACTGATTGCATAAGCGGCCCCATTAAAACCATCCCAGAAAAGTTCTGTTCCATACAGTGGGATTGTATTCGTTATGGTTTATTGCTACCGGAAAGTCCAATGTGCCACATACAATGCATTTATCCTACTCCAATGAGCATTCACTTCAATCCCACTTCATCTAATGCTTCTTGATGAAGCTTGTAACCAAACATGTAACTGAGCCACATTCATAATTCATGGCCCACTGTGCATGTGTGTGTGTATTACGTTAACGGATATTTAGCTTGACTTTCGCCGTGACAATGTGCCAGCAGGCAATGTGTTGTTGACATCTTAATGGAACGGAAATTGATAAGAATTGCGACAGACAAGGCAAATTGGAAATTAACATGGAGTTTATGTCACTTCTCCCTTTTGCACCATTCACATACACACACACACAATGGCCAACGGAGGCACTTTAAGTAGCAACAGGCGACACTTAACTGCACTTTTTAACGGGATTTGTTTGTTTTTAGCAAAACAGGACAGTAGTTGTGGGTGCAACGACTTTGTGCCGGAGAAGAGTTTTGTAATTAGGCCTCACAACTAACCCTCACCGCTTTGTATTTTGTTTGTACTTACAAGCAGCTTTAATGAAACCACCAGCACTGTCTGGTCGCTTATGAGTGACCATAAATAATGTGGCAGCAGACAATGAATGATCATGTCCAGGAAGCAAAAGTGATTGGAGGAATATTTATACGAAATAGATTGGAGCAAAGTGCTGGCGCTGGAATGAAGTTTTTTTATAGAAGCCCTAAGCAGAAAGTGTTCAGGGGTATCACTACCTAAAAGAACGTGAGACAGGTTTAGAAAAAGAATGGATAAGTGTCACTCGATCTAATCAGTCTTGTCTCTTTGCTGTTCCTCTTCCTTTTGCTTCGATTTAGATGGTATTTAAAATGAGCATTACGGAAGATAATTTCGGCTACATCCCATTGAAAATGCCTGCCCCATTTCTTTACTATCATGTATCTGAACCGATTTTGGTGATATCTTGCTCTCGGTAATGAAAACGATCGAAATTCCAATGGACCGGAATAAAATGTAAATGGACCTAAATTGGAAATTTAACAGAAATATAAGTGGAAATCCATGAGGTCCATAGTGTTACCACGAACGCTCTGTTTTCTGTTACGTTAGAGTTAAGAAAGGGTTTTCGCAGTCTAGCTATATTTGAACAAGAACCGAGTAGATGTTCAAGTGCTTCCACCCCGTTTTTGTTATTTGACTTCAGACTCATCCTAAAGGCGAGCTTGCCAATAAGAAAGTGTCCCGTTATAAACCTACAATCAGTCTGCCGTTTAAGAAGGGGATAGGGCTTAGCTAGGGATTGTAGTTAGATCCGGATTTTTCTGGTATTGTGCTGTGCCCAGTGTTACCATATTTACAGATTTATCTTTTTTTATAAATTTTTTGAGCTCGGTCAGATTTTAAGATTTTTTCCCAGAAACTACAGATTTAAATCGGTCAAAATGGGGTCTTGAGACCAAAAATTTTTTTTTTTTGGTGAGTTCCATTGCAAATTTTTAGAAACCGATTTTGCACAAGGTTTGAGGTTCTAAAGGTACATATAAATGGGTCATGGACCAACATTTTTCATATTCGAGGTACTTCCAAATGGCCCATATATTATGGGGGCATTTCAGCCGAATATAATTCACTCTCCACCATAAATGACATCAAATTCGAAATCAGAGACCCCCAAAACCCCCCCAGCACTAAGTTCTGTAAATATAAAATGATGTTTAGGAATTTCGACCCCTGCAAGTATGCAATTCTGCATGACAGTTTGCACTTAAATATAAGTTAAGTATGACACAAGAAAGTATGCAAAGAATTTGACTGTTTTTCACGATTTTCACACTTTTCCGCTGAATTTTCCGTGTGTTTTTGACGGACATAGAATGGAATAGCCGAGAAGAACACAAAAAAAAATCAGCCAGATCGGGCGCTCCGTTCTCGAGTGATGCGATGAGTGACACATTTTACGACTTTGTTTTATATATACTTATGGATAAGAAAAAAGTTTAAAAAAACTAGTACTTATATATTTAATTGTGGTGCTTTGCCCGCACCCCTTCTCCCAAGATTATTCTAAATTGGTTCGAATTTTGGGCCACTGCATATTCCTATAATCTTTAAACATTTAATTGTGAAACTGCCATTAACTATCTGAAAATGGAAGTCAATTATTTTAATGCAACATTAATTAAAAACCACCATCATCCACATCCTGAAGACATTAAGCCGTATTTGGCGAGCCACTATAAATGGCAAGAAAACGAGGAACACAAAATAACAAACATGCATTTGGTTAATTGCAGTTGACACACATAGTGACGCACACAACACCAAATTGTCCTCGTCTAACCCCAAACGAACCAAATATTGTCATTTAATTAACTAAACTAAAAAATCCACTTAATGGACACTTGGCCGTAACAAAAAGCCTTCTCTGCTGCACTTGACTTTGCCGCATAAATTCAAACATTGCGCCAAAAGTGTAAATTTAACAAATTACCAAAAATGGCATGTGTGTATATAAAAAGCAAACATGCTCCTCCACCTAAAATACCGCACGCTGCTCGTTCGGGCTTGTTCTCTTGCTAGTTCTCTGGTTGTGCCGCGCATCGCTGCGGTCATTATTGAAGGCCTTATTTATGATTATTGACAAAAATTTGCCATAAATTTTGCTATAAGCAAAGGACACACACGCCATAAATGTGCTTTGGCATTCATTTAAAGTGAATTTATTTGTTGTGGTTCCTTGGTGTTGGCTTTTTCTTTTCCATTATTATTATTAACAGTTAAGTTTTCCTCTGGGGCGTTTCTTATCCGGTTAAATGGTAAAAGGAAATTTTATGGCTGGCTTATTGCACTTCCTGATGGTAGAAGAAGAGCATGATAATTGGGATGTGAGGAAAGGAAAAGAATTGAGATTGAACAGAAAACTATGTACGTGTAGGGCTTGAAAATACACTTGCAGTATATTTACAAACTATTTTCTTTCCATTCAAATTTGAATTAAATTTAAAAATTTACACTTTCTGCAAATTTACCTTAAGGCCACATTTGCACATTTCTGAAACTCAGTGCCATATCCACAGACCCGGAAATGTTCTGCGTAAACAAACACTTGTCAGATTGCATGTCAAAGCCTAATAATATAATTTTCTTCCTGTTCAATGCTGGCTGGTTGTGAAAATAAATGATTCAGCATTTCACGCAAATGAGGCACTTTCAGATAAGTCCATTCTCCGAGCATACAACAGTCTATTACAACATCATTAGAATTTGATTTGCATTTCCTTCACAGCTGTCCAGCATATTTACCATAATTTCTCTTCGACGTTTTTCATTTTGCTTTTCATTTTGTTATTTTTGCAGGTACACCAGGCCATTCTTGGTGGTAGAGCTTACCGTGGCTGTTGTTGTAGACACTTAAGCCAACATAACATTAAAGTCCATTTAGCTGTGTGAAGGCAATTATTGATCAACAAGGTGCTATAATAATGATGGAACTCTCCAAGGTGCACTTTGTAAGACTTTAACTAAAAAGCAAAAAAAAAACCCCAAGTTTGCTAAAAAAAAAAAAAGAATAGTTAAAAGCGCGAAGAAACTCTAAGGCTTGGTTGGTGTGGTGGTCAATAAAAAAGGCATAAACGGCAACTGGTCGTAAAAATCACTGATAGTCAATCATGGGTGTTAGAAGGAATACAAAATAAAATTACAACAACAAAAAAACGCTGAATATTTTTGCCAGCCACTGTCTGGTATTTGCATGGTGCATCATCATCGTCCGCCATAGAAATGGAGTTTGAGCATGGGCTTGACCATTTTGATCATAAACGTTGAGCAATCAACTCCTTGGAGCATTTAACCGTTTTGTTCTTTCAACTCCTTCTTCTTCTGCTGCCTTTCCTTCATTTATTTTACTTTTTTTGCTATTTCACAAGTAATGTGTCTTTGGCTTCTAACACTTCGCTTTTTGTTGCCATGGCATTTCCTCTAAGAGGGAAGCACCCTTCAGGTGTTTCAGTCTAACGTAAGTGTTCATAATATGCTTCATTAGCTTCTGTTTGTTGGCGTAGCGATTAAATGTTTATACTTTGTATATTTAAGTTAATCACATCAAATGATGGTCTTTGCCACTAGTCTTTCTTTCGTGGAAGAGTGCGCATAACAATTGCGGAAACGTTTCTCCAAAATTTAACGAGTCAAGTAATATTTTTGGAATGAAAAATATTTCAATCTCTATCCAGGAGGATATATTTAGTTTTGATGAGAGGACAGTGGTGAGCATAGTGAGTGTGATTTGAAACACCCAATAGCAAAATGCATTAATCACCGTTATCGAAAAAGTTATATAAATTTTATAATGGAAAAGAGAAATAGTGATGAACTCGCGAATGCTGCCAGAAATAATAAATGTTGTGCGATTTCATTGAAATTTTAAATAATAGTTTTTCGTACAAATCTGATATTGTCAACATGCCTCTTATTTTTCTCATAAAAAATTTATTCTTGAAATCTTAAAAAAGTTCAAATTTTGGGTATGGAAAAATCAGAGGCATGATGACAAAATCGGACTTTTACGAAAAACTATTGATCGTAGAGAAAAAATGCCTTAGAGGTATTTTGTAGAAAATTTCACAAGAAACAAAGCAGCATTATTCATAAAATAAAACAAAAAACTTTTTTTCCATAAAAATTTGGTTTAATAAAAAAACTAGAGAGTGGACTATATTCGGCTATACCGAAGCTGAAATACCCCCACACAGTAGGAAGAAGTACCTCGAACATAAAAAAAATGTGGTCTCAAGACCCTATTTTGAGCCAATTATAGGTGGTTTTGGAGCCCGGACCATGTCCAAAATCCATTTCTAAAAATTTCCAATCAAATCGACCAAAAAAAAAATAGGTCTCAAGACCCCATTTTGACCCTTACATATGTGGTTTCGGAACCTCGGAACATGTTATAAATACGTTTCTAAACATTTCCAATCGAATACAACCATAAAAAAAACTTGAAAAATTTTTACCTTTTTTTCGGTGTATGGGAGCCACGCCCAGTTTTTGTCCGATTTGGCTGATTCTCGAACTTGATCTCATATTCACGAGAAAAACATGTACCCAAAGTTTCAAGTCGATATCTCCAAAACTGCGACCGCTATCGTGCGGACGGGCAGACGGAAACGCCTACTTATGGGCGTTACAAACATTGTGTCCAAATTAGTGAAACCCTGCCACAGCGAGTGCGGGGGTATAAGATGTAATTTTTTGTATTTTATGATCAGTTAACACTATTTTTGTCAGTCAGATTTTTTCGCTTTTATGTAACCATTTCCTTGTTGTTAAATTGCCTTCCAAAACTCCCAAGGACGGATAGTAGCTGCACTAGTTCAATATTTGTGGCTTAAAACGCAATGACACCTCCGAGTGTCATTTTTCGACATACTTTCTACACTGGGGACAGATGGACCCCACCCTCTCATAAAATTGTTTCTTGTTTTGACCCCAGGAATAACCTCCTTCATTATTTGTACTGAAGCGTGGGACACCCTCTATAAGTCGGCTTGACCGGATGAAACGTTCTCACTTGTTTTAGTCCTCTCTTACTATGAAGACGCTACACTGTGCGGTGACACGTGATAAGGTTGACCTAGGCGGTCTACGTACAAATTTTTGAAAGGTCTGTACACTCAGGGAAAAAAACATAGTAAAATCAAGTACGATCGTATTTACTCCTTCATTTTTTCAACTTAATGGAAACAACTTTGAAATGAAGAGAAAAATACTTAAAATAACTGTTGTCAACGTTGAAACAAAGTTGAACGATTTTAAATCAAGGTCTGGCAAACTTAATATAAATTGGAAAATTTTTGAAATAATCGGAAAACAACTTTGAAATAAGTGTGTTTATTTTTGAATTTAAGTTTTAAATTGAAAACAAGTTTGTTCGTAGTTGTTTCGAAAATTTCCAACTTTACCAGACTTTCATTAACGTTTCTACTTGTTTTGAGGTGGTTATTTTTTATTTCAGGTTGTTTTTTCTCTGGGTGTATACACATCATTGGCACTTGACTACGTCTGCCGTTCACCAGCTTCTCTCGCGCTCTATCAGTTGTACAATGTACAGTATTTGTGGTAATATCAATAACATCGACTATAATTTTCTCATATACAAAAATAGTCTTGCAAATCACTGATAAACATTCGCTTACTAGAATCCCATTTAGACCATTACATCATGTCCAGCAATCACAATTGAAATGCATATGTAATTTTATTCGTCAAACCAAATAAATTAGTATGCAGCAGCACGAACCAGGAATGCATTTGGCTTAACCGAACGGCCAACTTGCGACTTGGACAAAAGTTATTAATTCCTTATTAGAAAAACTGGAAAACGAGCGAAGAAATAAAGAAAAAACATTAACAACATTGGCCATCATACATATTGTATGGGCAATGACAATGGCAAGGCAGTCAGTCAAAAGAAGAAGAATAGCTCGTAAGATCACAAACACATACATCAGAGATGTGTGTGTGTGTGTGTGTAGTTAACAAAGGCACGATAGTTGCATTTCCGGTTGCTTTGAAGTGGGGGTTATGACAAGTTCGGACTGAGGTAATAAACTCATAAAGACAGCATTGTTGGGCAGTGGCGGCGACGGCGGCGGCGGGAGTTGTCGTTATTGCGGATTTGTAATTGCGACAAAATAACGGCAAGTTTATGATTAAAAATATTTTGTAGGAGGATGGCAGACATGTACTTGGTAAGGAATTAAAACTGAGAGGAATTGCGCACAGTGGAAATGATTGGAAATAACCTGAGACTGATTGAATGGCTTTTAGCATTCAACTTGAACAAACAGACACACACACAGGCAAAAGAAAGAAGAAACCACTGACAAAGACGGAGATGAAGATGAAGAAGTAAATAAACTTTTTTTTTTTTTGCTGGCCATATTCGTCTAAGAGTAAAATGTCAATTGAAACGACATTGAGCAAAACTGACAACTCACTGCAACTACTTGATGTTCACAACTGCTTCATATGCAAAATGTTGACATTGTCATCAATCTGTGAGCTGAATGGCCAAAATAAAAAAAAAAAGGTACTTTGTCAGTGTGTTGCTAGTTTAAGGTTTTGACTGCCTTCTGCAAAAACATACAGAAAAATAACCACAAGCAATTAGTTGGGATTACAGCGCACCATTTGCAATGACTGAAATTAAATTCGTACGCTAAGTGCAATGCAGGCATTGCCTAACTAACAACTCTTTTATTTTCTTCGTATTACTATTATTCTTTTTTCATTGTTATTAATTTCCATTAAAACCTTTCGTTCTGCCATAGAGCATAATCAATTTTATTATTAGAATCAAATGCATTGCATCACATGCATCACGTTCAAATAAACCTCAAAAAAACCCTGAGTTAATAACTTTTAATAAGCAATCGCAATTGCTGCTCATAGATGCACAAGCCACTGATATCGATAGTAGCCAAGCGAGCCAAGCACTAGCAGGAATAGCAAAAAGCAGCAACAGCTGCTTCTGTTGTTGTTGTTGCTATTTGCCATTGCCCAGATCAAAGATGAGAGAGCTTAAGAATAAATAGAAGAAGGCTCAGATGGGAAGAAAGAAAAAAGAAAATAGAGGCAAATATAATTGCAACTAACGCAATCGCCATAAAAATCTTTAACCGCAAGCAGCTTCTTCTACGTCTAATTGTAAGCGCTGAAGTGGCTGCCCGTATTTGTGGTACATTTGAAATCAACAACAACAACAACAACAACAGCAACAACAATAGCAAAAGCAATAGGCACTACAAAAAAAAAGTATCTACCAACTAAATGAAAAAAGGTTCTGACCTTTGCTAAGGCGTTTAAGGTGCTTCGAGGTTGTGGTCAGCCGCAGCAGCGTGTGCGCAAAAAACGCCTTTTGGTTTTGCGTGGTTTTGTGTTGTGTTGTTTGTTTTGTTTTGGTTTCCAAAAAGATTTATGAGGAATTTATAATTTCGTAATGCATTTTGGCTGAAACCAACTAATATAAAATATCGTTAGAATTTTATTTTTGTTTGGTTGAAGATTGCATTTCAACTATTTATGTGGGTGGAACTGTTGCGAACAGACATAATACCTACATTCCATATTCTGTACTTTCACATAAATTCATATTTTATTTAATGTCAAAACATCTTCGGAATCTTTTGGATCGACATCAGCAGTGATTAAAAGATAAGAGGACAAATGAAATTTCTATTAATTTTACTTCATTCAAAATATATACAAATTATGAGCAAACATTACTAAATCAGTTAATTTAAAATTATACAAAATCCTAATCCAATTCAAGATCTTCAGAATCGAAAGGTGTAACCAGCACCGCCACGGAAATTAGGTTGGCTATTACCATAAGGGCCGCCCAAGTGCTGGCTGTAGCCAGCCATAGCGTCCACTTGATGACGGCCATTGCTGCTTTGCCACACAGGCATACGACCATCCAGATTGACATCGAATCCTTTGCCCGCACTGCCACCACCGCTGCCTGTTAATTGGCGTCTGACACGATGCAGATCCTGTTGCACGGGATAGGTCGCATATTGCTGAAAAATTCAGTTAGTCATTCGCTATTACAGTGAATTTCCACACAAAAAAACTTACCACTTCATCCATGGGTTCCACTAAATAATTCGTTTGCTCATATGTTGCCTCGTAGGGATAAGCCACCACGGCACTGACAGCGCAGAGTAAAATCACAAATTTGGCCTGCATCTTATGGAAAGTTAATTAATTGATGGATTCTTGCTGAGGAAGGAATATTATTTTCACAGTAGTTCACTTGGCTAACTGATACCATTTTCGTTGTCTTCGCTCGCTTTTATATGTGAGTGGCGTATAAGCGAGATGATCTAGTGAATCCCCAAATGACAATCCCCCCAGCATAATAAATTCCGCGGACTGAAGTCAAATATTGATAAGGAAATACTTCTCTTATAGCACATTGGGGTTTTTTCTTTGTTTCATGTGAGAATACTTATAGAAATTAAAAATTAATTTCGCGCATATTTAGTACAGCTAAAAATGGGCATCCCAACAATAAAACCATTGATGAAAAACTATGTCGAATTTACTACAATGTTACGGTTCGTACCAGTTGACTACTCTTTTTCAAGTTATTGTTCTTGTGTGTCAATAATCTAGTTGATTTGATGTCCATCTTTAGTGTACATACCAAACTAACAGCCGAAAAAACAAAATTGTTACATTATACTCTTCGACTTTGGCAAAAACACATAAAGAGAGTTCACAAAGGTCTCATATTGGTCATAAAGTCATATTGTTGTAAAAACATACAATAGTCATAAAAACGTTGGTGCTTTTTTCCATACAAAAAATTTTACGACCAATACAACTCTGCAGCCTGTGATTTTGAAGGTTTTATCAAATCTGATGTCAAGTTTATTTATTTTTGTGGTGCACGCAAAATTGTAAATTCTTTATTTTTGCGATCAGCTAAATAATGTAGAAATAGCATATTGAAATATGACAGGATGTTCACAAATGTCATATTTTTCAAATCTGATTATACGCCATAGGACTTTATGAGACCTTTGTGAGCTCCCTTATAATTTGAGAAAGTAATTTTGGTCGTTTTTAGTTAGGTTATATCGGTAGATGTATGTTTTATAGCAGAATCTTAACATAGGCCACTGTATGGGCCCGTAATGTACCCGGACACTTGCAACGCTGATTGAAATAAGTAAACCATTTAAAATCTTCAAAAAAATTCTGAATGGATTTTAGATTTTTCTTTGCAAGATTATCGAGATGATCTAATGCTAATGTGACAAAAAAAATTTGCCTACTATTAAGTAGACTACCGTAAACGGTCTAACTTAAGTCGACTTGAGCGGTTATTGCTTTTGGCCACAGAATTTCACTCAGTTATATTTTAAACTGTAAGGGTTCCCCATCAAAGTTTTTGTTTTATAAAAACGAACACTTTTTATACCCCCACACTCACTGTGGCAGGGTATACTAACTTTGTCACAACGTTTGTAACGCCCATAAGGAGGCGTGTCCGGTATGGAAAAGTATATATATTCTTGATCAGTATCACCTCCTGAGTCGATTTAGCGATGTCCGTCTGTCTGTCCGTCCGTCTGTCCGTCTGTCCGTCTGTCCGTCTGTCCGTCCGCACGATAGCGGTCGCAGTTTTGGAGATATCGACTTGAAACTTTTTTTACATGTTTTTCTCGTGAATACTGAGATCAAGTTCGAGAATCAGCCAAATCGGACAAAAACTGGGCGTGGCTCCCATACACCGAAAAAAAAGGTAAGAATTTTTCAAGTCTTTTTTATTGTTGCATTCGATTGGAAATGTTTAGAAACGTATTTTTGACATGGTCCGAGGTTCCGAAGCCACATATATATGGGTCTAAATGGGGTCCTGAGACCAATTTTTTTTTTTTCGGATTTGATTGGAAATTTTTAGAAATGGATTTTGGACATGGTTTGGGCTCCAAAACCACCTATAATTGGCTCAAAATAGGGTCTTGAGACCACATTTTTTTATGTTCGAGGTACTTCTTTCTACTGTGTGGGGGTATTTCAACTTCGGTATAGCCGAAGATAGTCCACTCTCTAGTTTTTATCTTTTTTTAGCTGACATCACAGAGACAAAAATCCCAATACGCAAATATACTAGTACACTCAGGGAAAAAAAACATAGTAAAATCAAGTACGATCGTATTTACTCCTTCATTTTTTCAACTTAATGGAAAAAACTTTGAAATAAAGAGAAAAATACTTAAAATAACTGTTGTCAACGTTGAAACAAAGTTGAACGATTTTAAATCAAGGTCTGGCAAACTTAATATAAATTGGAAAATTTTTAAAATAATCGGAAAACAACTTTGAAATAAGTTTGTTTATTTTTGAATTTAAGTTTTAAATTGAAAACTAGTTTGTTCGTAGTTGTTTCGAAAATTGCCAACTTTACCAGACTTTCATTAACGTTTCTACTTGTTTTAAGGTGGTTATTTTTGATTTTAGGTTGTTTTTTCTCTGGGTGTAGGCATTATCTTATCAAACCGTAGGCAGCCTGAGTCTCTTCAGAGCGCATCATGATAATTTCATTGTCTCTGAGGGGATTCACTGGCCGATCTCCCAAAACCGAAACTCACGTATAAAAGCTTGCAATGAAATAGAAAGCGGTACCAGTAAGCCAAGCGAAATTCTCTGAAGAGAATTTTTTATTCAACAATACTGATAAGGGCCAATACTTGGGCTGATGCTGGCGGTGGCGGAATTTTTTCATACAGATGGTGAAAACCTAATTAAATTACTTAATCTTAAAATTACTGACTTCATTTAAATACAATTTAGAATATTTAAAATATAATAACTTTTTTGTGCTGCTTGGGTAAATAATTTTGAGTTGTATTAATAAAAAAAAAAGTCAAGCCAGGAAGAGTTGAGTGATCTTGTTACCTAATAGGTACAACGTACTAAGAAAAAACCCCCCTATGCCTTGGGGTGCTGATGAGTTATCGAATGCAATTATTGATAATATTCATATTGACCGAAATAACATTGAAATAAATTGCTGAGAATATTATAAAATTCTTGAATGTTCCAAGTGTCTAGTACCCAAGCCTGTAAATAATTAAGTTGAACAAAAAAAAAACAAACTCCAAAGGAAGTTTCAGAAGAAAAAAAAAACTGTTGATGATATTACCTATACGAATTTGTGTGTCTTTTAGATTTCATTATCTACCTACCTACATTTTTCCGCAGCACATAATAGCCCTCATGTCATGTCAGTTTGATTTTTTTTTTTTTTATTTTTCTTTGCTTTTTTCCAACACACATGTACACATTTGTTTAACTCACTCCCAACTCACTCCCATCCGCCAAAATACATACCACTGTAATTCGTATTCAATTGCAGCCAGCGCACAATCAATTTCAATACGATATTTGAAATAATTGGCTACAAATCGTCATTACATCGACTGTATGTGCCAGGGCAGGCCACAAATTGCAGTTAGAAGCCGCAACAGATTTACGCTGCAAATACACAAAAACACACACACATATGCACACGATGGCAACACTCCTGCTGATATTGTAGGCATTTGTTGTATTTGTTGCTGCTGCCATGTAACATGGCAACACTGACCTACGACCATGTGGAATTGGCATTGGCAGCTTTGTAGTGGAACTTGAAATTGGATTTGGAATTGGTCTTGACTGGCATATATGCGTTACGGTAAATATGCGGGAGATCAATGCAGCACAACATCACCACCGCCACCGCCACCACGTAATGGTGTAATGTACATTAACATAGAACTAAAAGGAGATGAGCCGAGTCGAGTCGAGATGAGTCGAAAAGAACACACACTTCTTTGTGAGATATTGAGCTAAATGAAAGTGCTTTCCATCACCAACGGCAAAGGATTTGATTAAATTTTAAAGGATATTTATTCGTTTTTACCTTAAAATTTATTTTGTCTCTCGGGTGTAAGGAAAGAGTTATCAAACAAAATAAGATCCATAGGGCAAACTGGAATAAGCCCGTGGACCAGGGACGTAACCCGGGGGGAGGGTTTGGGGTGTTCGAACCCCCCCCCCCCCACCCCGAAATCTATGAAGTAATAGAAAAATGTATGGAATTGTTATGAAATTTAAAAGAATTCAAGAGAAATCACCGTATCTCCTTGATATTTTAATTTATTAAAAACTTCCGTGTACCAAAACCATTTTCATCTGGCATTAGCTATAAACCTTCGAATATCACGGTTGACATTTACATCAAAGCAAAACATCTTGTAAAAGTTTATAATAATTCGAATGTGAATATTTTTAAAATAAAATCAGAGACGAACCCAGGAAAGGATGTGGGGGTTTTAGGTGTCGAACCACCCCAAAATCAAAAAATACAAGCAAATTATTGAATTTGAACAAAACTAAAGAGAAACTTCAGTATGTATTTTGTAATTAAAAACTTTCGTGTGCCAAAAATGAAATATGACGCCTATTCATTCATAAAATATTTTTTCCTTAATTAGAGGAAATCTCAAATCCAAAAAGACATGAATTTTAATAATATATTTCAATACAGTTTGAGGTTTATTTTGAAAAACCATAAGTAAATACTTCGGTTTAGTTTTTAAAAAATGTTCTTTAGTAATTTGATATGCAATAAAATCAAAAATATATGAACACAAGACGTCGATTTTAGAATGAATCCCTTTTTCATAAAGTTTTCTTTGCAAACTTTTTTTTATTGTTTTTTTATCTACTTTTTTTAATGAAGAACCGAAAGATTTATTTTGAAAATAAGTAAAACGATATTGTTGTTGATTTAAACTTTGTTTACAATTTATAGTTTTGTTCTTCAGTATTAGTAAAAAATGTTATGAAAACCCCCCCACGAAATTTTTTCCTGGTTACGTCCCTGCAGTGGACATAAGTACTTTACAAGCGAAAATGTACACAATCGCTCACTAACTACTACATTACTGCTCTTCCGTTAAAGAGGAAAAAAGAAGATATATGCTACTAAGAAAGGGAATGAGGTTTATTTCCCTAAACTATTTGGAGCTTTTAAAAATGCATGGATGCATCAGCTAGTTGTATGTAAGACAGATCCTTACTCCAGACACTTACCCCGAGAATAACAAAATGAGACACAAGGTTCTCTGTCAGCATGTACATTCATTGATTTTTCCCTCCATCGATGAGACCTTGTGAATTATTTCACACCAGACTTACTTTTTTTCGCACCTCACAGTCATAGAGTCACTTAAGTGCCAAAATATTCATACTATTCGTAACCAACAATTTATCATTAGTTTAAATAAGTTCATGAATCGAATTTAACAAAATGAATCAGTGCAACCACAATGGCGGAAGTCATCAGCAAATAATTTTTGCTACTCAAAAAAAAAAAAGGAAAGAAAAAAAAACAGAATCTGCAGTTAGAAACACTCACACACACACACACACATAGAAGGCCTCTCTAGGCGAAATGCCACATTATTACTATTATTTTTATTGGGTTGCGGTCGGTCGGTGGAGGCCCATAGCGGCTGCTGCTGCTGCAATGTGATTGAACACGCAGAGGCGCATTCGAAGGAAAAAAGTCTAATCACTTTATATGAGAGCGGGCAGGTGAGCCAACGAATGAGCGTCTTAAAACAATTGTTGGCAGCAACAGCAGACAACAGCAGCAGGGGTGACTGCAACATCCTATGGGGCTCACATCTTTATCGCGCTGATCGTTTTGTCTATTATGCATGTTTTGTGAGCGATCTTTGGCTCGCGCATCAGCAGCAGCACCAGCAGCAAGCAGCCACATGCAACATGGGGGCAATCGAAATTGCTTTTGCGGTACAAGAGAGCAGCCACAAGGTGTCGCGCGCGCGTAGCAATACAAATGTGTGTGTATGTGTGTGTGTGTGTGCAACTCAAAATTCAATCATCGCTTTTATTGTTGTGCTGTGTTTACTGTTACTGTTGCACTATTGTTCCGCTGCTGTTGTTGTTGTATGTTATGTTTTGTGCACTCGTAGCAACGATTTTGGTTAATTTGAAAAACGTGATGACATTTTGCCAGCGTATACGTACTCACATGTGACTCCCCTGGATGAGTACTTGAAAATCATTATTATCCGCTTTGATATTAGAATTTCGGATTTCTCTTCAAGTATTTAATTTTCCTATTTAAGTTTTTTTGTAAGTTTCTCATTTTTCCTCCCTCCCCTCTACGCGTCTTTCACGCATCCTCACCAATTTATTAGTGCCGTTGCCGTAATTTTGCACAATTTTCCACTAAATGGTATTCTTTAATAGGTCATGCGAGGCACTCTGATGCCGTAGCAACGAAATATCATCTTCATCGGGGTACAAGCAGCAGCAGCGGTAACAACATCGTATGAACTGCAGACATTTAATGCGAATTGAACGACGTCGCATGTTTGCCCGGTTAAAAGACTGCGCAATTGGCTTTTAAATGCCGTTTGGCAATTCTTCTTCTGCTTCGTTTCCAATTCATTGTTCGAGCGCATCTTTATTGATGTTTAGGCGAAAATGTCAAATGTGCTTTTTGCGAATATCGATATTTGCATTGTGGTTGCTGTTTGTTGTGTGTGGCAACTAGTTAGTTGATAATCAGAAAAATATACATATAACTAAACTTGTATTTGTATTTTATATAAAAGTGATTGCGAGTAGTGAGGTGTGTATTGTGGAAGCAACTCTTTGTAAGTGTAAAGTTTCTTTTGGGGACCATTTTTGTAAAATCCAGTTCAGTCGGGTAAATTTAGGTAAATAATAAGAAATTATGTCTCAACGAATTAACCCGTTTATACGATGAGATTAAAGGGCAGAATGAGATTAAAGGACAGGTAACGAGATTATCACTCTTCCACTTACACACCTTTCACTATTGCAGTGATGCCAACTAAACAAATAATTCGTACTTATTTTAATACCGCGGCTTTTACTCGCGAATTTTTGTATTTATAAGATAAAAAAGTTATATTAAAGTACTAGTAAATCGCACGTGCCTTTGTACATAAACACCGTTTTTATCACCCATGGACCCCTCATCGACACCCCTTGGACCCCCTTTGAATCTTTTTTAAACCCAACATCATCTGCCACGCACATTTTATAAACTGCCACGCCCTCTTTCAAAATCAAAAACACCCTGAGCCAGAATCTCTATCCATGGTTTCACAGAATGTAGATGTCGAATTACAGTTTCCTAGGCAAACTAGAATTTTGAACTGCCACGCCCCCTTCTGGAAAAATCAAAAATCAGGCTCAGGAATCTGTAGCCATGGTCTTACCAAATATATATGTGCAATTGCAACTTCCTAGGTCCACACAAAACCTGCTCGAGTGTCTCAAGCCATGGTTTCATAGGACATATGTATATGTGAAATTAAAGCTCTCTACGCCGAGAGAAAAAAATTGTTAAAATAAATGTTATAATTGTAAATGTTTTTGCTGTCAATTAAACAGTTATTCGACTGTCGGATGGTTTTTAACAGTTTTTGTAACAGTTTTTTGGCTCGGTGTAGGTCCACTGGGGGATTCTGGAAAGTGAGGATAGACATCCGGGCATCTGGACATCCAGGCAACCGGTCAGACAAACAATGGAATTTGATATAATGTGATACTTACTCCATGTTCTACTATCGACCAACTGACAATCGCCTCACCATTTTGATATCAATCTTATCGACATGTTCATTAAAAAACGGTTCTCTGCTGAAATACTTTAAAAATGTCGTAATCCTTGTCCTTATTACGTAAGACGAAACTGAACATGTTAATTGCCAAAGATGTTTGCCAATTGGGTAAAATGAAGCTGAGAACAAAATAGTCTGAAAACCTTGCGGCTGCACTCCATGTACGATGAAATCATTAGACCTCAGATTTGGCTCTCTCTTTAATTTTACCTAATAAGAAGTAACGTAAGTGTACCGAATTCCGGACACTGGTCGCCAGGCCAAATTAAATGCTCTGGAAGATCCATTTAAAACATTCAAAATCAGGAACGAATATTTTTATCACATAGTCTCGTGTATTAACTTTTATTAAATATAAGTGTTTTTTCCAAATGGTTGAGGTTTCTAATGAAAATAAATAATTTTAACTCTTTCGAGCGAAACAAAAAAAATGCTCCTAATTCCGGCCACTGATTTCAGTTGTTCCAAATTCCGGCCACCTGCGCTCCTAATTCCGGCCAACCAGATTTTCAAAGACAAATTAGGTTATAAAATGCTATTGATTTGCAAAATAATTTATGTTTTTAAACTATAATATTAAAAATAAATAAAAAATAATTCATTATTAAACATTTGGTTTATTTATTTGATTTTTAAAAATCATGCAGTGACTAGCAGAAGTATTTTGCATATTCTTTTCCATGTACAGTGCTCTTAGTCAAATTTTATTGAATCTATATTGGTATCATTGGAATGGTCATTGGAAACATTACAACAACAAAGCTGCAATAAGCAAAAGATTACAACAAAGCTACAATAAGCATTGAAATATTACAACAACAACAACAACATGCAACTGTATTAAAATAGTTGTGATATTATTGTGATGTTTAAAAAGTACCAACAAATAATAGTGCCCAAAATTAGTGAAGACACCTTTTCAAAGTCACCAATTATACAGGAAAATGAAGAACAAATTGAACACTTTATATGAGAGAAATCGTAACTTTTAAACTTTATATCTCAGACAGTAGATTCTTCCGACCAAATATGTTTACAGATTCGGTTTTAGGACGTCAAAATACATAATACAAAAATGAAAGAAGGGCAAAAATCGAATGGGCCCTCAAGTACATTTAAGCCAAATCTGACACAGCTGCACTGCACCCTCCGCCACAATTGAGAGTTTTCTTGTTGTTGCGCCCACTTTTTCCAAATTATTTTTGGAATCAATTAGTTAAAACCCTTAAAAAAATAATGGTCAAAAAATAGATGAAGTTATAAATTCGAAGTACCGGCCACTGGCCGGATTCCGGAGCACTTCATTTTCACTTTGTAGTTCAACCCAATTTCGGTCACTTTTATTTTGTCTAAAAGTTATCTAACTTTATATTACCGATTTAAAAAACTAAATGAAAGGCATAAAGAACTTAAATTTTTAAGCTTTTTCATGTAAAAGATCAATTAAAATCGAATTTACAATTGAATTTTCACAGAGTCAAAACTGCATTTTCTTAGGAAATTTACATAAGTATGTTAGAATTGAAAAGCTGATTGCATAAAATCTGTAACACATAGCCTATGACGGATTTAGGTCCTTGTGTACATGAATGTGTAAACAATCAAATAAAAAAAGAAAAAAAAATCATATTGAGTAAAATATATTGTTTAGAAACATTATTGTGACAAGCTTGAAAACACCGAAGTTCCGGCCACTGGACGGAATTCGGAACACTTCACTTTTTAGTGGTACCCAATTCCGGCCACTTCTATTTTGTTAATAATTTTGTGTATTTTATGTTTACAACTTAAAGTATTGTATTTTTGTGAGCTCAATAATACACGTATGCACTACATAAAAAAAACTAACAGTTTCCTTTTTTTTTCTTGTGGAAAACTTGATTTTAAATTTTTCTACTTTTTAGCATTTTCCACAAAACGATCGTTTCGTGACAACGAAAATTCATGTAATGAAATCAAAAACAAATCTGTCAATGTTTTTTTGCAGAATGATGTGCAAAGGCGTGGTCTACCATAAGAAATAATTTGAAATTTCATTTTCGATGGATAAATTGTAAATAAAGGCAAATAAGTAAAGTGGTCGGAATTAGGCACTATGACGGAATTCGGTACTCTTACGTTAAATCCTAATTAACCCAAAAAAAAAAACGCCACCCTTTTTCTATAAAACACCTCAATAATATTGCATTGATTGCACGGAGGGAAATGCTTGCTGAAATCATGCGTTATAGGAATCAATTAAGTAAAAATTAGTCACGATATTGATCCATTAATTAGAAGTCAATAATCAAGAATTCTTAATCATAAGAACTGTTAAAAGTAAAAATCATAGTTTGTGATTTGTGTTTGCTTGATTTGTTCCACTTAAACATGAATTATGATTTTCCCTTTTGACATAATCAATGACCAGATGGAATAAATTGTGCAAACAAAAATCATAAATTATGATTAAAAATTCATAATTTTAGGCTTAAGTGAGAATAAATGAATCATTCGTAATAATAATTTAAGCACATATTTCCAATTAAATAAATTAAAATTTTTTTTACTTTTTTATTTGCCGACTTGCTTAGAATAATTTGTAATAACTTTTCAACAAATTCAGCTTTCCCGGAATTCGAACCGACATCATCCTCTCCAGTCCGGACGCCTCACCGATTCGGCTACCCTGGCATTATTGGAAAAGCGTCTAAATGTATTGTATATTGCTCAGCAATTCATGACAATCAACCCAGTTACTCATAATTCATGATAACACGTGCAGTTTCATGACCTAGTTAATTATCAATTATTCTTCAAGAATAATAAAATAAATCACGAAATTCATAAACCCTTATCATAATGTATTCACAATCCATATGCATAGTTTATGTACGAATTCGCAAATTTTGTGACTAATATTAACAATTAATGATTATAGTTAGTAATTAAGTAACAATAATTTTATGGACTCCATAATCGTAAATCATGAGCCAACATTTCTCTCCGTGTGATCAGGCCAAAGATAAGTAATCAGTTTCATTCTGCATTTCTACGAATGCAACTGGGAGTCCTCGGCTACTCCCTTTTACAATCATAACAAACCCACTGTGATTACTTCCAGCAGAGTAGCATTCAATGAAATGAAAATTAAGTCATAACAAGAAATAAATTAAAGGGTATTCTGTAGTTATTGAAAAACCTGCCAATCAATTACGCAAATACAGCAACAATAACAATTCTCAACAATGTGTTATTGAAAAAGATGAACGAACAGCTGCATGTCAGCTACGTAAAATTTGCAAACAAAAAATATATTATTGTTAAGTTTTATTTCAACCATTTAGTTTTGCATACGGTTGTATTGTTGTGACAGCTTCTGTCATATTACATGCAATTCCAGCCAATTCACAGAGCTCATAAGTGTCAAAAGTGTCTGTCACAAATGTCTTTTTAATCGTTCGTTCCTTAAGTATGCGTAATTGTTTCCGTTCTTTCTTCTTTCATCATTTTTGACACATTTTCACCCACCACTATACGCTGTCATGCATGCCAAAGAAGAAGGCCATTTCTCCACCTTCGAAGCTTTCTTCTCTGGTTGGATTTAATTTCTTTCTTGGAATTACGCCAGAGTAGTTGTCATTTAGAAGCAGTTTAAGCTAATTTCACATGTAATTAGAGAATTTAGAAAATAAAACTTTCTTTGTAAGATTTTAACAACAAATTTTTGACAAATTTCTGAATTCATTAAAAAGGCATTAGTGTCAGTGGGTGTTGGTTGTTATAATCAAAAGACACGGGAGTCTGTTATTCTGAGAGAAGTGTTACAATTGCTGGCACATAACTGAACTGACTTGGAAATAATTTTGGCTTTACCATTTCATTGAGTATGAAGAATAGATACATGCAACTATCAAGAATTTCAATTCAATTATTATGACTGTGAAGTTATTCTTAGCTCAACTTTTCATTGAGTTAATACTTTGCTTACTCGCGCTTACAACACCTGCTGTTGAAAGGTCGATAATGTGATGATGAACTTCTCATTTACCGTACAAGAATTATAAATTAACTTATTGACAATCCCACCGAACCTGGCGTCAGTAGATGAAGGTATTAAATTGAAATGAAAACAAGTATCCTTCAGCTCTTGTGAGGCCTTAATGAATCATCAAACCAGTAAAGTGGTGAATCATGTAAAATGTATATGAGAGACTCTCAAAAGCACTGAGAGACAATATAATCTACCACTTATCACTGTTCATACAAAAAGGTTCTACAATTCTCAAATTACAAATATTTTATTGTTGTACAGGAAATTAGTAAAAAATCTACTGTGTCAGCGTTTCATCATAGTTGCCGAATTCCATGACGCCTTTCTCCGTAAAGATTGTACCATCGGGCGCTGGATCAAATATCTGTTTATGGTTTAAATGGTTAAATTGGTATCAAAATGGTATTCATTACATTACTGCCGCTTATTTACTCACACTTATTTGTCCGAGTTCAGGCAAGTAGATGGAGCGTGCCTGTAGGACATCGATTATGTTCAGTGCCAAAATTATTAAAATACAAACAATTGAGATTTTTGCAAACATTTTTTCTTTCTTCGTATTTAATATTGAATTTTTTCAAAATCTTTCTGCTGGCTAGACACTTTGCGAGAAGCTTACTCATTCACTGAGATGTTAAATGGAAAATACCAGCGATCGTTGCCGTGATCGTAGCTATGAGAATTGAAGTCATTCTTATCAGCTAATTAAATATATACTATGTCCAAAGAGAATTGTTAGTAGAATTAAATCAAATGAGTAGACTTTACCATGTATCAAATACCATATGATCCACAATCAACTTTGTTGCCACCTAGGACTTAATTTCTCACCACCCAAACAGTGTTACCATATCTGTGGGTTTTAACTTCGGTGAAATTTTTACCTTTCGATTTTAGGGAAAAATTTGCTTATAAGATAAGTTTAACAATGCAACTATGAAAGTATTTTAGGTCCAGCAAAGCGAGTCGGGCCCAGCTAGTCAAATATAAAATATATAACGCTGCTATTTTAAATATGAGAACCGGTTCCAGGTTGGATACATACAAATTTCATGGTGGAATTAAATGGACGAATTCGCAACATTCGTCAACGAATGCAAAATAACGTGCTTAATGTCCGTTGCAACCGAACCGTACGCTTCATAAGAGAAGATTGTAATGCCAATCAAGTAACCGATGAAACGTATACTGTTGATCATCTCCTGAGTATATTTAGCTATTTCCGCATGTCTGTCTGTCCGACCTGCTGATTGGTAAGCACGATTGAAGGAGCTAGAAGTGCGCTAGGCGGTTCCAACTTTATATTTTTCTTTTTATAGGTCCTAGAAGGAGTTTGTATTGCTAATGGGTGGAATCGGTCAAATACCACGCCCACCTTCCATACAAATAAAATAAAATAAAATAAAATAAAATAAAATAAAATAAAATAAAATAAAATAAAATAAAATAAAATAAAATAAAATAAAATAAAATAAAATAAAATAAAATAAAATAAAATAAAATAAAAAAAAAAAAAATAAAATAAAATAAAATAAAATAAAATAAAGGGGATTTGAACCGCTTTGATTCCATGTTTTGTGACAATACCCCACATTCCAAGAACCATACACCAGTCAATTTTTAAAGGACCTCCATCAACCCTAAATCTATAAGGAATTTCAGGATTAGTTAGGGATTTAATTTTGTCAAATCATGCTCTGGTATTAATTACTTAGTTTCCCAGTACTCGTTTTTTGTTTGGATGCAGATTGCTCCACAAGAATACCGTAATGAAACCAGTAAATGATTTTTCTTCATCCTCGTTCCAGAAACTCCACTAGTCATCGTTTAAAATGCCCAACATCGTGAGGTTCCCTGTCAGACTGCAGTGACCAGTGAGGAATCGTTAGAATTTGAAACCGGGTTTTCGGTAGCTCGATGCAAGCTTCAAACCTATTCTTGTTGTACTGGTCAAGGAGACATATGTCCAGTTCGTAGTCCAGGTAGGTCAAACCAATGTTCCGTTCTATCAATCCTTACTCTTTCCCTGAGCATATCTGGGATATCTCGACTCTGGCCCTTTAAAAGTCGTAGCGGCTCCTTTCAAGCCTTGTAAGTGAACCACTTAAACATTGTGTTTTTGCGGGTAATTTTTTCCATCGTTCCGGTTGTTTCATTTGTAAGTATGTCTCACTACCATTTCGTTTCGGTCCATTTTCATTTCTTACCAGTACCGTTTTCAGAGTGCCAATATATTTTTGACTGAGTGAACATGACAGTTTACATGACAGCCAATATGCAATATTTACTATCAATGCGAAATCATGGAAAATGCAAATCATCTCAGGCCAAAGTGAAGCAAAAATTGGTTCTAAAATCGTTGAAACGTGATTTACAGCACAACATTACACCATCGTAAACATCAGCGCCATCCACCACACAACACATAGCCAACGACCTGAAGACACCACAAACAATAAAAAAAAAAACGACGGTGTTGACGTTGAACTATTTTAAATTTCGAACAAAACTAATTTAACCAAAATACCACAGAGGCAGATTGATTGACAAAGGGGGACGCAGAACAACTAAAGTAAAGTGTTGCGGCACGTTTTCTGATGAAATCGGAAAAGTCGCACAAAAGCCGAAAAATGTAAATGTTATGAACGAAAAAAATAACCACAAAAAAAACCAACGAAAAAAAAACCACAAAAAAAAGACACCAAACAAGAGAAGGTCATATCAAAAAGGCAAGATATATTACTGATGCCTTTTAGAATGAGAGGCCAGTAAATTAATGGAAAAATTGCAATTCTATTAATAAAAAGGAAAGAACAAAAACAAAAAAAAAACCATCCACAACAACAAGAACTTGGTCACAGTCAATCTTGTAACTACTGAAAGATTTCCACTCTGCTACGATTCCAAATTTATGTTGGCGTGGGGAAAATTGTCAAACCTCTGATCTTGTTGTTCTGTTGTTGTTATTATTGTTGCTCTTGTTGGTGGTGGTGGTGCTGCTGCTGCTGCTGCTGCTGCACTAGCGCAGCTTAGTTTGGTTGGAAAACAAGTCCAAATTGCAAATAAATTGCAAGATAAATTGTTTGTTTGTGTCAATATTTTTCCTATGTAAATTGGCAAATTTAAGCCGCACTTAACTTGGTTAAATGGCAGTCAATTTCCTAGTTGGCGCAACACAAATCGTTGTAGGAGGTCAAGTGATTTGTACTTGATTTATTGCATTGCAAAAGTTTAGTTCTGTTGCAGCGATGAAGAGCGTTTCTTGATTGTTGATGGTTTGGAAGTTTGGTAAAAGTACCGCAAAAGTGGCCAACTGTGAATTGGTGAAAATTGAAGAATTGTATGGAATATACTAGAATCCCAGTTGAATTGTTTGGGGTAATTTTTGATACTATCCTGCAAGTAGCTGAGAAATTAATTCAAATCCTTTTAAATAGCTTCAATCAATGATTCACCTTTCATTGGCTTACCCCCTTGTGCCACGGCTCGTTAAACTTCAATTTTATTTCGCTCATTTGTCTGCCTAATTTGCGAGAGGAAAATACCATCAACAAAACTAGACTTTAAATCAGCGTTTCACAGACAATCGTTGGAAATCTTTTCATTTGTTTTTCTCTTTCGATTTTGTCGGCATTTTCCCGCCAATCATTTCCCACGCAGCAAAAAGCAAAGACAAAGCCGATCGCGTCGTCGTCTGCTGATGGCATTTAAGATCGATGCCGCTAGTGTCTTTGCCCGGATGGGGTAGGTAGGAGAAATAACATGTAAACGATTCACATCCAGAGAAGAGATAGCGAAATTTTCATGGTCTGGGATTTTTGGCGCTCAACAAGGTAAAATTTATGGGCTGCAGAATTGCTTTATGGACCCGAGGGAGGGAGAAATGGTCAAATTATGGCTGGGAGTTTGCCAAGTAAAAGAGAACTTCAAATTTAATGGAAACACATATGAGAGAAAATGGGCAAATAGATAAAGATACAAAATAGATATTAAGGGGATTCATTTAAAGTGGGAAAGCCCTCGAAAACGCGTAGTTGCTTAAAAGAACTGTCAAATTTCATATGTTTTCACTGCACATCTGCACCGTTTCCCAGGGGCTTCCCACTTTAAATGGATACGCCTATTATTGTTGGGACTACTGTGAATTATGGAAAAAATTACGCCAAAACTCCAAATTATTGTTCACATTTCAATATTACTCTTAAGCCAATCCATATAGGCTGCGATTCTTGTGAAAACGGCCGGAAAATTTCGCTTACTTCCGCACGTAGCAATGCCCTGTGAGAGGATGCCCACTTGTAGGTAGCGCAATTTCCGCTCATGACCGCCAATGCGCAGACTGAGCGGCCCACCGGAATCACCTTTGCACACATCGACTGCATTCTCGCCCGAAGCGCAGATTTTCTTCTCATCGAAGATGTTGTGCCGATAAATGCTACGGCAATGATTCATTTCGAAAATTGGCACATCGGCCTCTCGCAGGACATCCGATTGGGTTTCTGCAATTATACAAAAGTAGAGCAAAGGAGGAGCCGCGTGAAATGACAACTTACGATTCTCCGTGACACCCCAGCCACTGACAACACCAAAGGGCATATGAAATTCCTCTGATTGAAAGCTGGGTAAGCAGATGTGACGTAAAGAGCCTATAAAAATGCTGCACAATGACCATATGCAGTAACTTTCAAAATATGCTAGACTTACGATCGAAGGTGATGGTACGATCGAGTCGTATCAAAGCGATATCGTTATCGAGTGTCGTTTTGGAAAATTCTGAATGTATTGTGACCTTTTCAAGGCCCACATTCATCACAGGCTGAGCGCATCTCACAAAACCGCCCGTATCCGTAATGCAGTCAATGTCGGAAGTGGTATTATGCTCTCGCAAGCGCACGCCAATCCTGGAAGAGGAAATACATAAGAAATGCATAGAGTGAAAGTAGAACTTTGTCAAATGGTGTAAATATAAAAATACAAAGGATAGTAGTCCACCACCACACAATGTGCTGCCGTGAGCACATAACGATTGGTCACCAAAGTACCGCCACACTTAAACGGCTGCTTATCTTCGTAGACCAACAACGCTGACCACGGATGGGTCATAAATGTGGTTTCCGTGCCGAAGGCAATGCGTTTCTGTAAGTTGTCGCCGCATATAGCGTCATGATTGCGCAAAATTGTGGTGCCCACCGATTTAAAGTCTTCCGTGGGCTTAAAGTCATCAGAACAGCAGACCATACGCTGAAATAATTTAACTCATTAAAAACAAAAGCTTCAATTGGGCCAACAAATAAATGGGGCAAACCTCATTTCTGTCTGTCGCATTCGAGCCACTTCCGTAGATGTAGCGTCGCTCCAGTGGTGGCATATTCACTCCATATTGACGCAGTATCGACATTATTTGTGTACAATTCGAGATGTGAGTTCGGTAGCCGCTCGCACCCAAGGGGGTGGTGCAAGCCATTGTCAAGTGGAACACATGCAACACTTGCACAAATAAAACTATCAAGTCTTTGTACTGCATTTTTAAATTATAGATTTTTTTATAAATATTAAATTTATTCAAATTTCCAGTCTGCAATACAGCACAGCGAATGGATGACTGATAAAGCTTTTTGATAAGCGAGTACATCGTATATGCGATGCTTTGAAGAGCAAAGTGGTCCATTCCACAACGTGGTGAGTATTGCGAACATAATTTCATGACATTTACAATAGTGTGGATTGGACCCCTTTGCCTCTCAACGTCTCATATATTTTATGTTCTAAGTACACTGAAAGAAAAAAGTTCACCAATTGCAATTAATATTTTTTGCTGAAATAACCCCACACAATATGACCCATTTGGAAGTACCTGAAACATAAAAAATTTGGTCTCAGGACGCCATTTTGACGTGGTTTTGGATACTAAATATATACTTTTTTATATATCAGTCAATTGTGGTGTATTATTGTACCTTTCTTTTAAAACTTTCACTACCAATTTTCTCGAACTACACGCTTTTATCTTCAATTTAAATGAATGAATAAATTATTCATACCTTTATGTGACCTACCGGCCCAATGACATGAACTCAATATGAATCAGAATGCACTATTGGAAGCATTCGCACACAAGCATACACCAATTGCCAGCCATGCAGCATGAATAATTGCGCAATTTGGCTACAATGTTGCATCTAGGCCAATATGCTCCCAGTACATTGGACGTAACATCAATAAACCAGATAAAAAGACAACCTTTTTTGGGTTCTGCCATCATCGGTGGCTCTTTGCTGTGCGAATCATTTCTCTTTTCTTTTGTTTAAGTTCATACACATTGTGAACCAAAACGATATCATAGGGTCATAATTTTCATATTAAAACTATTTATTGCATTAGTAAAATCCCTCAATATTGAAGTTTTGTCATTTGACGAAAAGATGTAAATATTGCATATAAATGAAATTTACGGAAGTAAGTAGTGAACTGTATGAAATTACTCATAGCCATACCACAGTGATATCACCTAACCACAAACTCAATTGAATAAATTAATTACTTCATTCCACGTGCCACTTCTTCTGTGAAGTTGTGGAAAATAAAGAAAATTATAGGACCGTGACCATACAAATTTTTATTCAACTATTTTTAGACACTGCACACTGCAAAAAAGCTCCAAAATCGATCGACAAATGCGATATATCGTTGGAAATGTATCGATGAGTACTTAATTTGACTTCGTAACACACGCTGCACACTAGTTTCCAAGGGTATATTGTTTTTGTCACACCGTTTGTAACGCCCATAAGGAGGCGTGTCCGGTATAGACATCTATATACAGATCAGCATCACCTCCTATGTCGACTTAGCTATGCCCGTCTGTCTGTCATTTTGCACGACTCCAAATGTTGGCATTCCTCTTATTTTTGATAATGATTGGACGGTATTGGGCAACATCGGATAAGAAACACGCCTACCTCCCATACAAAATGGCCACCCAATCTCTTTATTTTCATTTATCTTGAGAAATACTTAACCGATTTGTATTTGATTGGAAATAATATCGGGAACTAAATGGGAATGCAACTGAAACGAAATGCAATTGGGCTGGAACAAAATGGAATTGAAACAAAATTTGAAATGGATTGGGAATGAAGTGGAAATAGAAATTATCAAAAGTTATCGATAAATATATCGAAAAATTATCGATAAATTATTGAAAATATATCAATAAAATATCGAAATTTGTTCAATAAAAGTACCAAACTGGTCTAAGTACGTATAGTACATGTAGGTACAGGATATTTTAGCTTCGTTCAGACCGAATATAATTACCGTACTTCCCCTGGTCATCACTAGGGTAACAAAAATTTGACATTTTAAAATATTTACGCTATCATGCGAATATTGAGTAGTAATGAGTCCTAATCTTTTAAATGGATCGGATGTCAATTAAAAAGTACTTATAACGTAAGTAAAGCTATAAATAACATAGCAATTGCGTTCGCTTTATCTTATGCTGAGTACAACGTGTGTGAAGTGTAGGGAAATTATAGACACCTGTGATCACCTCAAAAATATAGCGTCTTAGTGAACACCTATCCTCGAAATCAGCATTGGAAAGTATCTGACTGAGATCAAAAATCATGGCATGATTTTAATGTTCCAATAAGTGCTTTATTTTCACTACCTGATGACTTAATATTACTAACAACTTAAAATGTAATTAGCAGCAGTTTTAAAATGACATTAGAATGGAAAAAAAAGTGGGATTGTACTTCGATTTCAGTTTAATTCAAAATGCGGTTGGCAAAAGTGGCTTTTCCATTCCTTCTAATATTCATATTAAACCAAAATGTGTGTACATACCATTTAATAAAAATTGCATTTCAAATACAATTCAGTGTGGTGTGTTTTCCAGGTATCCTCCCTATTCAAGATGACTAACATTCAATGTGAGTCCTTCAACAAATCGTGGGCTGTGATTAAAGAATGCCGTTTGCGCGCCATCAAACGGGACCGTACGGTGGCAAATATAAACATAGACTTGCTGCATGCGGCCAATGCAATAAATGTAAGTTGTGTGTCAATGGAGAGTCTAGCATCTAAAACTTTTCACTTTTGTTAAAACATTTCAAGTTGCGGATCGAGATTTTAAAGAAGGCCAATGGGTATAGGCCTTTTCTGTATAACATTACCATTGATGCATGCGCATTCATGAAGAGACGAAATAATCCTATTGTCGGTATCGTTTATGACCTATTCAAAGATTTCAGCAATATAAATCATACGTGCCCTTTCATGGTATGTTAATGGAAGAAAAACAGTGGGTTCTTCTAATTGAATTCACACATTTTGCAGGATCAGCAGATTATTAGTGGATTTTATCCAGTGCATGAGTTGTTGAAGTTGCCCTTACCCAATGGAGAATATGCCATTTGGATGACTTGGTATTTGCATTCAAAGAAGACTTTTACTACCAATGTGTATTGGACTTTCGAAGAAAAGCATTAACGAAATTGTCGACCAAACACACAGAGAGAACTGTATTGAACACAGAGAGAACAGGTATTGTGTGTTGCAGTCATAACATTGATCCATGAATAAAAAAAAACATAATTTAAAATTTTTAGTTATGAATACTGACTTTGATTTTATGTTCAGCCTTTGTAGTTATGTAGTTATTCATTTATGATTTTTTATTAATGGATCAATATTAGACTATATTAGACACAGAATACCTGCACATAGTTCTCTCTGTGCAGCAGCAGGGAGTATGGCTCCATGTCGCAATAATATTTGAAAACTCACATAAATTAAACATAAAATTATTTTAAATACATATACTTGCATTTACTATTGTATTACAAAACAGCTTCTTAATGCACTTAACAAGGGCAAGCAATATCGTATATGATAATTGAAGGATCTGCAATTTAATGCCAAGCTACTACACTGCACGAAGTAATGATAAGACCAACATCAAAATGTTAAAAATCTTTTATTGTATTACTGATACAGGACATATTTATTGCCAAATATTAAGTTGTAGTAACAATTAATTAAATTAACTTAAAGAAGACTAAATTCATGCACTCAAATATTTGTGATAAATAAATAAAAACTAGAGACTATCTTCGGCTATACCGAGGCTGAAATACCCCCACACAGTAGGAAGAAGTACCTCGAACATAACATTTTGAGCCATCTATAAATAGTTTTGGAGCCCGGACCATGTCCAGAATCCGTTTCTAAAAATTTCCAATCAACTCGACCAAAAAAAAAATTGGTCTCAAGACCCCATTTTGACCCTTACATATGTGGTTTTGGAACCTCGGAACATGTCAAAAATACGTTTCTAAACATTTCCAATCGAATGCAGCAATAAAAAAGACTTGAAAAATGTTGACCTTTTTTTCGGTGTAAGGGAGCCACGGCCAGTTTTTTGCTGATTCTCGAACTTGATCTCAGTATTCACGAGAAAAACATTTACCCAAAGTTTCAAGTCGATATCTCCAAAACTGCGACCACTATCGTGCGGACGGACAGACGGACGGACAGAGGGACAGACGGACAGAGCGACAGACGGACGGACGGACGGACGGACGGACGGACGGACGGACGGACGGACGGACGGACGGACGGACGGACGGACGGACGGACGGACAGACAGACAGACAGACGGACATGGCTAAATTGACTCCGGCGGTGATGCTGATCAAGAATATATATACTTTTCCATACCGGAAACGCCCCCTTGTGGGCGTTACAAAAGCTGTGTCAAAGTTAGTATACCCTGCCACAGTGAGTGTGGGAGTATAATTATTTCATACGAACAAATGATAAGACCAAACTATAAAAATTTCGGAAATATTATAAATATTATTTTTGTTTAATTGTTAGTAGTTAGTATATGAACTCTTTTTAATTATAGCATGTTGAAGACGCCGTGGCATTGAGTTAATTAAAGACTTAATATAATTTTGTTCCATTCAGCAGTAATGGCACTTTTAAGGCATTTTACATTGTCAAATTGCCTCCCATTCTTGAAAATCCACTTGGATAATATTGCCCACATGTTCTTAATGGGGTTTAGACCGTGGCTGCAAGCGGGTCAGCCCCATATAAATAAATTTAATTTTTTTTCCAATTTTTTTTATTGTTGTATTTGATTGGAAATGTTTAGAAACGTATTTTTGACATGGTCCGAGGTTCCGAAACCCAAAATGGGGTCTTGAGACCAAATTTTTTTTTTTGTGGATTCGATTGAAAATTTTTAGAAACGGATTTTGGACATGGTCCGAGGCTCTAAAACCACCTATAAATGGCTCAAAATGGGGTATTGAGACCAAATTTGTTTATGTCCGAGGTACTTCTAAATTCCTACTGTGTGGGGGGATTTCAGTTTCGGCATAGCCGAAGATGGTCCACTCTCTAGTTTTTTAATTTGGTTGGAAATTATGTCGGGAATTAAATGGGAATGAAACTAGATCAAATGGAATTGAACCGGAACAAAATGGAATTGGAACAAAATTTTTAAATGGATTGGAAATGAAGTTGAAATGGAAATTATCGATTTATATTGATAAACTATAGAAAAGTTATAGAAGAAATATCGAAAAATCAACGAAAAATTATCAAAAAAATATCGATAAACTATAGATAAAATACCGAAAATTACATAAAAATGGTCTAAGAACGTACTATACTCGTCTGTTCAAAATACCCCTGCAGTCAGACCGAAGATAATTCTCTTACTAGATTATATTTAACAAATTTAAATATAAATTATATTCTCCATTTCGTGTAATCACGTTTTCTGTACACATAATATGCATGTACAAAATTTTTAATTACTTTTTGTTTTTCATTGGAACAAAAACAACCACATTCACTTACTAATGCTGATGAGACTTAACCGAAAAATTCTTTAAAATTAAATCATCATCAACGCAGGCAACATCTTCCCAAATCCACAGTATATGGTATTGTGGTATGCCGCCACTCTGCCATAATTCATAATTCCCAGCAGTTACGCCCAGTTTTTTGTTTTCAAGATTAATTGTAAGTAAACAAAATATGAATATGAAAATGAAAAAATTCACTTTCGTTGATTTTTATTATGTAAACGTGTTTGCACAGACGCGCTTCATTTGTTTATTATTTTTATTTCTATTGTGTATTGCTTGGAAGGCCAGTTGAGTAATAATTCTAGAATCTTTTTATTTTTTTTTTTTTTTTATTCAACTCTGGGCGCTGCCGTTGATGATGTCTTGAATCTTTCCTTGTAGTTAGATTTGTGTTTTGATTCTAATTGCCATTATTGCACTATCATCGTCATCCGTTTGTAAATGTTTGATAAAAAAAATTTATGTTGTATATTTCTGGTCACACATCATCTTCCGGGTTAAGTGAACTGTGAAGGATTACTTTTTCGTTGGCTCGTTGAGGTAATTAAAATTCCTTTGCTCATCTTTACCTTAACAAATGCAATGTTTCAAATGTTTTTTTAATTAATAAGTAAGTATACAGAAAATGTTAAATCACATCCATAGTTGTTGTGCCATCATTGTTGACAGCCATTAACTACATTCATCATCATTTAATATAAAATTTTAGAGGTAGTTGAACTGCACGAACTAAGTGGGCATTAATGTGTTTACCGGAATCAAGCAAATTCAATTAATGCACAGAGGTTAAAAAAATAACCAAACATTGTATATTTACCCGCCTCCCACCTGTCAAAAAATGTTAATGTTCCAATGTTTATAGAATTTCCAAATATTTATTTGTGATGTTAAGTTTCTGGACATGGTTTCGAATTTCCATTCACAAAATTATTTTTAAAAATGTAATAATGAAGACGTTTTCTTATCAGCATTGACCTTGCTGTGCAATTGCTGAACAAACAAATTGGGGGATTGTCTCTTGGGGATTCACTTTAAAATTACTCAAAATGCTAACTTTTGAATCATCAACAAAAATCGAAAAAACCGTGAAATTTTAGAAGAATTTTTCTGGAATATATAAATTTTACAAAAATGCTCATTGCTACAATGACATGCATTTTTTGCTACTTAAGGACTTTAAAGTACTTTAATGACTCACATTTTCCGAAAAGTTTTGATAAGGGAGGAGCTGCCATTTCCTTGTTTTACGCAAAGATGGCACATAATGGCATGTGCCCTTTTCCTCAAAGCTTCTCAATTTAAAGTTGAATCTGCTGAAAAGTGGTGTCCACACCAGAGAACTGCATGAGCTCGTGTTTTTCTATATTGCGATATACCCATAAAAAAAAGGGGTGTGATTCAATGAAGAATAACTTATACTCAGAGTATATGAGTGAGACTAACACTGCAACATCGTTTATGTTTTGCGTCAATGTTGTGATGTGGATTTTTTTTAAAAGGTATTTTTGAGATTCAGTCATAGAAAAACTAAGTATACATGCGGTGTATTAGAGAGTGCGGTGCATCGCTGCCGTTCTCTGGTCCACACTTAAAATCTAGTGTACATTATTTTTTACATTCGCAAAATTCTGGGGTCCGTTCTAGTTCAAATAATCGACCCTGATACGTTCCCTATATGAACTACTATTTAATCATTTCCGATGAGTAGCGAGCCGCGATATTGATATTTATGAACAATTTCATTAAAACAAAAAGTACAAAGAATATTATCATTTGGGGATTCACTAGGCCATCACTCCAGTTCGAAATTTAGGTATAAAAGGCCGCGAAGAAAGCGGAAATGGTATCAGTTCTCAAAGTGAATTACTCTGAAAATAATCCTCAATCAATTGACTTCTCAAAGACATGCAGTCCAAGTTGGTAATATTTCTCTGCGCTATAAGCGCTGTGCTTGCCTATACCTATGAGCCAGCATATGAGCCTAGGAATTATCTGGTAGCGCCTTCGTTGGATGAAGTGGTGAGACATTGAAAATAAGTGGGATTACAAATGATCTAAAATTTCGTTTTCTCGTTTGTACCTTCGCAGCAGTTTGCTTCTGGGGAACAAGGCTCTGAACGTGTACGACGTCAACTGACTGCTAGCGGTGGTGGCAGTGCTGGCAAAGGTTTTGATGTTAACGTTGATGGTCGAGCTCCTGTTTGGACAAGCGACAACGGCCGTCATCAAGTGGACGCTATGGCTGGCTATAGCCAACACTTGGGCGGCCCTTATGGTAATAGCCAACCAGATTTCCGTGGCGGTGCTGCTTATACCTTCAGATTCTAAGGATTGGCTGTTGAATTCTATCAATTATCTTTTGCAAATATTTTAATAAAATTGGGAAAAGCAAATACGTTTATAAAAACTCGAATTAGATGCATATCTTTACTATTACATAAAACTCTTCGTGAGTATGTATTTTTCATTTTTACAATCTATTGTGGCATTGAAATTTTTTTTGCTAAAATTAATTTTTTATGATGCAGCTAATAAAATTATTGTTTTGAAAAAAACTCTTAAATCCTGTATGTATGAGAAAATTTTTACCGATAAATATTTGACCATTTGTCCAGAAGTAGCGTAACGAAAATGTCTTTTGAGACTGTAATAAATTAAATTCTAGGAAATACCTTATTTTTTTACAAAAAAAAAATTTCAGAGATTTTATTGACATACACTGCGTATAAGTAATAAAGTAGCATCACACAATTTTTGCATTTGATCTTAAAAAACTGACAACGAGTGATTGCTTAGGAGTTTTTCTTGTAACTCAGGTTGTGTCGGACGGTGTAATAAAATATACATTGGTGATATTTTTCAGCGGAAACAGCTAAAATTGGTTCAGTATTGCTAGAAAACTGTTAAACTTGTACACGGAGGGAAATGCTTGCTGAAATCATGCGTTATAGGAATCAATTAAGTAAAAATTAGTCACGATATTGATCCATTAATTAGAAGTCAATAATCAAGAATTCTTAATCATAAGAACTGTTAAAAGTAAAAATCATAGTTTGTGATTTGTGTTTGCTTGATTTGTTCCACTTAAACATGAATTATGATTTTCCCTTTTGACATAATCAATGACAAGATGGAATAAATTGTGCAAACAAAAATCATAAATTATGATTAAAAATTCATAATTTTAGGCTTAAGTGAGAATAAATGAATCATTCGTAATAATAATTTAAGCACATATTTCCAATTAAATAAATTAAAATTTTTTTTATGTGCTAATTTTTTATTTAATTTTACTTTTTTATTTGCCAACTTGCTTAGAATAATTAGTAATAACTTTTTCACAAATTCAGTTTTCCCGGAATTCGAACCGACATCATCCTCTCCAGTCCGGACGCCTAACCGATTCGGCTACCCTGGCATTATTGTAAAAGCGTCTAAATGTATTGTATATTGCTCAGCAATTCATGACAATCAACCCAGTTACTCCTAATTCTTGATAACACGTGCAGTTTCATGACCTAGTTAATCATCAATTATTCTTCAAGAATAATAAAATAAATCACGAAATTCATAAACCCTTATCATAATGTATTCACAATCCATATGCATAGTTTATGTACGAATTTGCATAATTAGTGACTAATATTCACAATTAATGATTATAGTTAGTAATTAAGTAACAATAATTTTATGGACTTCATAATCGTAAATCATGAGCCAACATTTCTCTCCGTGTAGACCGATTCTAAAATGTTTTGATGATTACACTGGTCGACAGTACTTTTGTTAAATGATAAAACTTCCTTGTTTCTTGTGTATTTAGCCACGCTGAATCCGAAAATAACCATGCATTTTCTAGAACGCACCATTTTTTCGCAAACGCCAAAAATGAAAAATGGTTTTAAAAGATGCTTTTAAAAGATTTTTAAAGACAATTTTTAGCTCTTCAATAACTGAGAATAGCTTCAAAACTGTGCGTGCTATGAATTTATAGTTGTTATATTCGGATTCAGCAAAATGAATTTCCATTAGAAGGAAAATTCCGTAATTTTAAAAGTGCAAAAATTGACAAATTTTTTGTATTTTCTGCGTTTGAGCTCTTGTATCTTAAAAACCATAAAAGATACAAATAAAGTATTTGACAAGGTTGTAGGTTGTAGGTTGTAGGTTGTAGGTTGTAGGTTGTAGGTTGTAGGTTGTAGGTTGTAGGTTGTAGGTTGTATATGTATCCAATTTAAAGTTACAGCATGAAAACCACGGAAAAATGGTGCTTGCTGGTTATTTTCGGCTTCAGCGTGGCAAAATACATAAGAATTTGTCAATCAAGACAATTTAAAACACAAAAAGTTCAGTTTTGTCGACCAGTGTTATTTGACTTCATTAATTATCTTCCCTGTTGCTTAAATTGTTCACATGTACGCGGATGATGTCTAATTATGCACAAAAACTTAGTTTAAAATATTACATAGTGAAATTCTGTGGGCAAAAGCAATAACCGCTCAAGTTAACTTAATACACCGTTCGACAAAAAAAAAATGTTGGTAACGCACATAATCGGGACCGACTGATTCTGTTAGAGGGAGTTTAAAAGAGAGTACCCGTGTCTCCCAGTTTTTCTGGATCAGTTCTTAAAACCGTTGAAATCGCATTTATACATTTTGCATTTTTCTCATTCACATAATACTTCGTCAAAAATACATTTTTCATTGAATCTAAAATGTTAATTTGATAGAGGAATAACATACATTTAAAAAACATGTAAACTTTTTACAATCGGATGTAAACTCATCACGCTACACTAGAAACAATCCGGAAATTTAAAATTTTTTTACAAAAAAACGTATGTCAAAGTAGACAAAATGGTTTTAAGAACTGATCCAGAAAAACTGGTAGACACGGGTACTCTTTTTTTAACTGCCTCTAACAGAATCTGTCAATCCCGATCATGTGCGTTTTTTAGTGTCGGACGGTGATATGGGTAAATTTTTTGTCTAACATACATGGACATCAAATCAACCACATTAATGACACACAAGAACAATAACTTGAGAAAGAGTATACTCTTTCTTTCAGTTGACTGTAGTCAACTGGCACGAACCGTAACATTTCGACATAGTTCTTCATCAATGGTTTTATTGTTGGGATGCCCATTGCTTTCATATTTAATTGTACTATGAGCGAAAATAATTCTTAATTTCTATAAGTATTCTCACATGAAACAAAGAAAAAACCCCAATTTGCTATAAGAGAAGTATTTCCTTATCAATATTTGACTTCAGTCAGCAGAATTTATTATGCTGGGGGGATTGTCATTTGGGGATTCACTAGATCATCTCGCTTGTACGCCACTCACATATAAAAGCGAGCGAAGACAACGAAAATGGTATCAGTTAGCCAAGTGAACTACTGTGAAAACAATATTCCATCCTCAGCAAGAATCCATCAATTAATTAACTTTCCACAAGATGCAGGCCAAATTTGTGATTTTACTCTGCGCTGTCAGTGCCGTGGTGGCTTATCCCTACGACGCAACATATGAGCAAACGAATTATTTAGTGGAACCCATGGATGAAGTGGTAGGTTTTTTGTGTGACAATTCATTGTAATAGCGAATGACTAACTGCATTTTTCAGCAATATGCGACCTATCCCGTGCAACAGGATCTGCATCGTGTCAGACGCCAATTAACAGGCAGCGGTGGTGGCAGTGCGGGCAAAGGATTCGATGTCAATCTGGATGGTCGTATGCCTGTGTGGCAGAGCAGCAATGGCCGTCATCAAGTCGATGCTATGGCTGGCTATAGCCAGCACTTGGGCGGCCCTTATGGTAATAGCCAACCTGATTTCCGTGGCGGTGCTGCTTATACCTTTAGATTCTAAGGAGCTTCAATTGTATTGGTAACCTTCATAACTTTAAATTATTTTTGGTCATAGCTTGTGTATATTTTAATAAAATTTATTAGAAATTAAATTCGATGCCAATTTTGTATTTGTTTTGTTTGGTTTAAGTGTGGCATTGTACAAAGACAATGTGCTCGCCTTTGTGTCACTAACTAAGTTCAAGGTGGTTTAGTTAGTCTGCCTGACCGACATCTACTTTTTGAAAATTTTTTTTTAAATTGAAAATTTTAAATTCTCCTAAAAGAAATGATGTCAGGCGTTTACTTTTTCCACAACGAAACTGCTGCTCCCTTTTCCGATTTGATTCATTTTTCGCTTTCTTCGGTAAGCGAAGAATACAATGCCGTTTTCATTTTTTTTTTCCTGTTTGCCTGCAATTTTGTGTGACACAGCGGAGGTGTTTTCTTCCTTTTTTGCATCGTTTTTTTTTTTTTTTTGGTAATGTCAATTGCACTTTTGTTGTTCTATTGTTATTTGGTGGTTTCCATCATTGCTACGCTAGTTTATGTGTGTTTTTGGAAAAGAAGAAAAAAATCACTAAAAAGTCGAATTGAACACAAAGTTCAATTGTGCCCATAATTTGTGTGGAATACAATGGGGAAAGTTATTGCCGGCAGTTACACACTGGCAACACCGAAAAAGTGCAATTGTGGAAGTATCTATCAATGGAATATTTCAAATACACTGAAGCCCTTTCAGACATGACAAATCCTCTTGACAGTATTGGCCATTTTATTCGTGAAAATTCTTTATAAATTTTTGCTTCAATAAGAATGAATCAGTCATCAAATGGGTGACAGTTCTTTTGACATTTTTTTAATACTAACACCATGGCTGAAGAAAATAAGGTTGATCCACTTAAGACAAAATGACAGAAATAAGGATTCTGACGTTTAATTTAGTGTTCACAAAGTTGCCACAATTTTTTAAATTTTCTAAGAAACGTGTTGGCGTTGCCAAATATTTTTCATAACTTATCGTCATTTTACTCTTTCCAAGTTTTTTTTTAGTTTTGCTGGCATAAATTAACATTTAAGGGTCAGATTTTACAAATGTAACATCGTTTCATGTCGCCATTGCATAAATTCGTCGCAAAATCGGGGTTTAAATTGGTAAAATTAGGACTAATTGCCACATCTGGCATTCCTTTTCTTGATATTTTTTAAAAATATATCTGGTAGCACAATCCTTATTTATGTCAGATGGTTAAGATGGCGGATAGTGTCAGAAGCGGCACTACCTTATTTTCTTCTACCATGACTAAAACATTTTTACTTTAATATTTTAATTGTACCGCAATTCACTAGAAGACAGCTAAGACTGAAATCTATTTGAACTGAATACAAAAAAAAAACAAAAAATATTAGCTTTTAAGAAGTGTACAAAAAAAAAGCTTATCAACAAACGAAAAGTCTCAACACAAATACAAAATTTCTACACCAAAAAATTCAGTTGACAAATAAATTTCCGACGACACACAACCAACTGAAGCGAAACTTAATCTTAAAATGCATTTCAAAATATATTTTAAAATTTTCATATTAATTTCGTATATAATTCTTATCGCCGCCCAGTACAATATACCAGCGCCAAAAAGTGAAACTGAACCTACGGTAATTGGTTTACTTTTATAGTTTGTTTAATATTAATAAAATTCGATTTATTTCTTTGAAGATCTCTTTCGGTCAACAGCCTGATTCGCAGGAGCAACCCAATGAACGTGCTAAGAAATGGTTTCCCGTTTGGGATGATGCCAAAGGAGAGTATTTAGTAGACAAATAATGTGTGGATTAATCTAAAAATAAAATATTTTCATGAGATTTCCAAAATTACATACGTATTTTATTGTACCTTTTGTGTGAATACAAAACGCATTACTTATTAAAATTTTAAAATATAATACTGTAAGCCCTTTGTAAGGTTAATAAAATCCTTATTATGTAAAACGATAGTGAGATGGAAAACGTTTTGAAAATCGTGTGATCCTCAAACTTACATCAACAAAAGTGACAGCGTAAGATTGACATTATCGTACTGCATGACACTTACTAACTTATTACCATACACCCTTATTATGTAAAACGAAAGTGAATGTAATGATAACATAGTTAAGCACTTTGCGAATTTAAATTTGTATTTTGCGTATGGAACTAATTCACTGTGAAACTAAACGGTTTTTAGACGAATACGTTCAATTTCGTATTACATTTGATAGAATAGTCACACAATTTTCAGATGATTTTTGCACTGACTTTCGTTTTACCTAATATGAAACTACAAAAAGAAGTTATGCCAGAATGGCCAAGTGCATACTTACACTAATTCAATAGTAACTTCGATAAGACTTTACAAACATTTAGGAAGCTTCATTCCAAACATACAGAAATAAAATACCAACTCCTTTCATTTATTTCCGATTTGTTGAATGTGGCACTTCACTTTGCACACTTCATTCCTCCTGCCAAAGTTCCAAAATAACTCCACACTTTCTATGAATACATTTTAATCAAATTAACACACAAATCATCAGAAAAGGGCGTTACATTCAACAGCAAACATTTAACAATTTGCCACAAATCCATCAAAAGTTTTGATAACTTCTTTGACGGTTGCGTGTGCGAAGCCTTTAACGCTTTTGGCCATGCCATGACTAAGTTTGAATACTCCATCAAATTACATTTTCAAATGACGTATTTGTATTTAAAATAAAAAAAAAAGCATAAGCAAAACAAGCAAATACAAAACACATTTGTCTAGTCTAGTGCTTAGCCTCAACATTCAAAATAAAAGTGCACAGACGTTTCGTCATTTCGTGCTAATACCAAATATATTTCCATTCAATTCTTGATTCTTTTTGCCTATTTGGTGACAGACATCAATGTTTTCTGTACAGCAAGCGACAATATACCCAAAAATTTAAGTAGCCTGCCAAATGGAGTTAAATAATGAAATCAAAATAAATATAAGCTGACATTTTTTAAAAGAAGAACTTGAAAAGTTTTATATTCATAAATGTACTATTTCAAAATATTTTATTCCTAACTAGGAAACTCCTTAATTGCTAGAAGGTACACAAAAGAACTCACTCGAAACAGTACTAAGTATATAAATGGTACAAAACCGTAACTTGTGCCCAATATAAAATTACTTTTGTTAGATTTGTTTTGCATTGCCTACTTTCGGGCTGCTGGATTAAATCAAAATTGCATGCACACGAAATTCGCCTACGATGAAAAGTTCACTGCACTCTAGTGAAAAGTAATTTAAATAAAGTGCGCTTTGCTCCCCCCCCAAAAAAAAATTAAAAGTAGAGATTACTTAAAAGGTTTGTTAAGTGCTAAAGCTGCGTGTTGGGCTTAAATAATTGCAGTGCTGTGAATAATAGGAAAAACTTCTACGAGTATACAAAAAAGTAGAATGAACTAAATATACTACGAGGTAGTCGTTGACGACTCAATATTCCACTACTTTCTATGGTGATGGGAATAGAAATTATTTGATAGAATTTTTTAGGAATTTTTTGGCAGAAATTTAGTTGCTACTAAGGACGTACTCCAAAAAACCAAACCCCACCCCATTTTCTCATAGTAGTACTGGTATCCATTTTCGAAACATAAAATTTCAGGAGGGGCATTTTTAGTAAACTATTCCGGATTTACATGCCTAGTTTTGGTGGGCGTGGCAGAGGGCGGAGCGTCTAATCGGTTAAATGGCGGCTAGGGTGTCACCCATGGCTGAGAAAATAAGGTTGATCCACTTCAGGCAAAATGACAGAAGAAAGGATTCTGACGTTTAATTTAGTGTTCACAAAGTTGCCACATTGCTTAAAATTTTCTAAGAAACGTGTTGGCGTTGATAAATATTTTTCATAACTTATGGGTATTTTACTCTTCCCAAGTAGTAAAATACTTGGAAAGAATATTTTACTTTTGCTGGCATAAAATAACATGTAAGGATCAGATTTTCGGGTTGCCATTGCATAAATTCGTCACAAAATCAGATTTCAACTTGGAAAAATAACGACAAATCGCCACTTCTGGCAGCACATTTCTTGGAACTTTTTTCAAATAGATCTGGTAGCACAATTCTTGTTTATGTCATATGGTTAAGATGGCGGAAAGTGTCAGAAGTGGCACTACCTTATTTGCTTCTACCATGGTGTGACCTGAACATAACCGAACAAATTTTAGAACTGTAGGTACAGCGGTTTGACTGGGCGGTGATGTGTCAGTCAACCAATCAATCAATTAATCAGGACAAACAAAATTATTAACTTCACTTAGTGGAAGACATGTTCTGGATTGCAACTTGTAATTATACTCTGTCATTCTCTTAGATATAATGTATTTAATATTTAGATTCTTCATTGATTGTCCAATTTCATATGCCGCCCCATTTCATTCACTGACAACGGATACTCCTAGGAGACTGAAAATCAACAGCGATTTCAATTTACTCCCAATCTACTGTAGTGTAGGGTACTACATAGAAAATCCAACCAATTTTAAACCAACCAAAATGTACGCCTCTTTTTCCTTGTCCTTCGTTTTTTTTTCCTAGAACTAACGGAATGCATTGCAAGTAGAAAGTTGCTGCTCACCAACAACAAACAACTCAAATTAAGTATCAATGCAGTAATTAGGCTTTTAAGTGTTTCCTCCCTTTTTATGCTTTCAAGTCTTCAACGTGACATATTCACCACCACAGTGCACTACTTATGTAAAAGGGCATGTATGTGTGTACGTTTCTTTAGTATGCGTGCGCACTATGATTTCCGTTTCCGTGTAGTTTGTTTTGTTGTTGTAGCCGAAAACCGCCCGCAAAACTTTTCCACTTTGATATTATTTGAAGCGAACACGCAAATCAAATTGGAGCAATTTCAACTGAACATTTGTGTGAATGTGTGTGCAATGCATTGGCAACACTTCCGTTGAAAAGGATTTGTATTTTTATTTTGATTTTTAATTTCATTTATTTTCATTTGTCTGTAACTTTTCACAAATGTTCAAATGTGGAATTAAATTCGATTTTCCTGTTTATATTTTTTCTCCTTTGCCTGCAAATTCTTCGATTCGTTTATTGAGTGTTGGCGGTGCTGGTTTCCTTTATAATTGAGTTAATTTCGAGGGAATTACTTGTTTGGGTGCAATTTATATTTTTGTACTTCTTTTCGGGGTGGTGAGGTGCCTTACATGCGCTTTGTTTGTAACAACTGCCAGCATTATTTTCCTGGCAAACTGTGCATGTTGACATAATTGTTTCATTTCATTTCATTTTTGTGGCTCTTGTTGTTTGTTGTAATTTTAATGTTGTGGTTATTTCAATTATATACTTTGGTAACAGTGGCATGGCAAGTGCATGTTCAGCGCCACATTGCCACCCTTGCAGGCGCACATTGAAAGGTTCATTGACATTTGCGGTCTCTTCTTTGAGGTTCACATTTGTTCGTAAAGGACATGACATTCAATAATATTCAAACGAATATGTTGTTGTTCATAATGTAATCATGGGCAAAACACAATGGAGTTAACTGGTTATGCCGGAAAAAGAAATTTTCTTTTTATGAATACAATTGAAAAATCCTCAATTAAGTACTTTTTCAGCAATCCTTTGGAGTGATTGTTCGCCAACAGAAAAGGATAACATTTCTCAATGAAATTTTTTACTCCAGCCATTAATTGGTGTGCAGTTTTCGTTCCCGGGAAGTCTTAGTTAAAGATATTCAATCTCTAGCCGATTGAGCGATATCACTAGCGAATGTCTCTAACATTCAAGTTTAATATCAACCATCCACTCAAGATAAATAAATATTCTTAAATATGAATAACACAGCGTTGCTCGGCCGCTATTTCGGATCGGATATTCCACCTTTCCGAATTGTCAAATGTCAGCGAAATAGGTCCGTCAGGGCCGAAGTTATGGCATTTTTAGTAAACCATTCTCAAAGTTTTTTTCTTGGTGGACGAAGCAGAGGTCTAACCGTATAGTCTCTTCTCCAATGACGCCTAGGATGTACTCAGAGTATACAAACACAATATTAGACATATATGTAATACTTCTATATTGCTAGTATATTCAAATTCAATTCCCTGGCATTGCAGTCCAGATATATTGTTATATGAGCAAGACAACCGATTATGTATTTGGCAGAAACGACATTTAAATTTGAAGAAAATCACAGGAGCGGATGAATAATTTTTGGTCAATTAAAAAAGAGCTGAAATACAAAATTTTTTTTTAAATATTTCCATTGAATATTATAATCTGTCTGTGTCTGTGAAAAAATTTAAAACAATGTCGCACAGATGCTTTTTGTGTGATAAAAAAGAGATCAATCGAAGAATATCGTTTTGTATATTCAAATCCGGCCCTGAAGTCATTTGACAATTGTTTATGTGTGTAAGTAGTCCAACCCTGTCGGAATTCAACCAACTGGTTTACAAAAATAGCTAATTTGTTTCTAACTATATAACAACTAATTTTCAAGTGATTGAAAAGTCGTCCAGAGATAGTCAGTTTGATAATAGAATTTCTGTGTTGTGCTTTATTTCTTTTCAATTCAAACGTAGTAGAAATTTGCATTTCGATATCTGAAAAATACTGCTTGTATAGCCTGGAGTGTAGGCGTCGGCTTCACATTGCAAAGGTCGTTGGTTCGAGCCCCGGAAAATGCAATTGAAATTTTTATATAAAAAGTTTTTAAAAGTAATTTATAGAAATGAGAGAGAGATGAGAGAAAAATAAATTCGAATAAAATTTTTTTTAAGTTTAAACTCAACTGACTACCGATGTCCTAGGCGGTAGTCAGTTGAGTTAAAATAGTGAGTTCGTAACAAAGGAATAAGTGACTTTATAGTGTGTACTGACTATTAAAAAACTAGTTTCTAGTTAGAAATAAATGGGTTCAATTTCCGACAGGGAATATACACAGATACTAATACATACAAAACCTGAGCATGCGCACAAATATTATTTGAATAAACTTGTCTGAATTGAATTCGGAGTTCAAACACATTGCGCAGATAGGTTGCTAGCAATATAGAAATATTAAATATATGATATTGATCGCTGTGCTTTGATATGTCAGACACTGAAAAGAGGAATTTTGCAGTTAACCGGTTATGCCGGGAAGCCACAGATATGTACTTCCCGGCATGTTCGAGAGAATTCATTTTTTTTGGCAGTAGTATTGATTGCTATTTTTTTATAAGTTTTTCGTTGTCTTTATGGGATATTTTCACAGAACAACAAAATTTATTTGTAACCTGATATGATTTCCAAATATTTATGATGTCATATACATTTTATTTTAACTGCCCAATAGTTTTTACTAATTAATGACACAAAACTATTTGTTTTAATTATGCAATTGTTATGGCTGAATGGAGCTAACAATTGAATTGAGTAATTAGCACATGCAGTGGCTGTAAATAGTTTATTTCATTGCAGATGGACTGAGTGAGGTTAGGTGGGTTGAGGGGGCCACGTAAGCTTGATGCAAATGACATTTAACCAAAGTTCGTTTATTTTTGGTTGACTATTCGAGAATACACATAAACTATAATAAATTGTGCATATACAAATACAAATTCAATTTCCAATTGCTGACAGCATTTTAAGCTCGCTACGTCAGGTAATAGCCGCATATCACGAAGGCGAAAATAGGATACCCATAATTGAAAATCTACAAATCCGAAAAGACAACCTCTAGTGGAATTCAAATCCAATATTTTGTACAGACATGAATTGATATATTATTTTATAAACCTTGCCAGTGATCACAGTTCATAAACCAAAAGGCTAGCGAAAAGATTAAAACAAAACTAAGTTTCCCCCTCAGGGAAAAGATAAGATACCAAAAGCCAGTCCAGTCCACACTCGACTATATCGAAGTAAGAAATCTAACAATACTCTCATTTTGTGAGGTACACATTTTTAACCGCCTGTGAGAAACAACAAATGATATCAATTTAAACAAACTAAAGGCAAAGAATATTAATATACGAGTGTGTACGAACTATTGAACGACGCTTCAGTGCTTCGAATTTTGACAATCAGGTGCGCTCCACTCTCAGCATTAGTTCAGTGTTCGTTCTGTCCTAGTGGCAAATACTAGTGCGTGTCATATTCCGTGGACAATTATCAAAAGGTTGGGGGAATTTTCAATTGGATAACACTATCGCCGCTGTCACCATGAAGCTGATCATTGGCGTTGCGATAATCAGTGTCCTATTCGGTTTGGGCTATTACAAGTTCGATCAATTGACACGTCCACTGCCCGTACCCGCCATCGATGCGAATACGTATTGGGGCCCAGGCGATGCTGCCAAATACAAGCCGGACAAAACAATAAAACCATTTACGGTTAAACGCAGTGCTGAGGTTGGTTTGTTGTTGTTTGAATAGTTTCCATTTCAATTTCGTTTATTTTTGTATTTTTTGCATTTTGATATTTATTCAATCTAAACATTTCGCTCAAAGGAAATTGCTGCCTTGCAAACACAACTGAATCGCACACTGACGCTGACCGAACCGCTGGAAGGCATCAACTTCGAATACGGTTTCAATACAAATGCGCTGGCGCAACTGGCCAAATATTGGAGTGACAAGTATTTGCCGAAATGGTCGGAACGTGAGACGTATTTGAATTCGCTGCCGCAGTACACGACGGAAATTCAAGGGTGAGACTGAGTTTAGCAAAAGTTAATAAAATATTTGCGAGTGGAGTGCAGCCTCCTCCATCCGAATTCATATCTCAGAAGTCCATTTCCACAATTTTTGTACAAGCATCAAACCTCATTACCTTGCCTCGAACCACACACAGGTCATGTCAATTAAAATCTTTTCAAACTTTTCCCCTTATTTTCCCGATTTTAGTCTACGCATTCACTACATTCATGCCAAGCCCACCGCTGAGGCAGCCAAAAAGAAGAAAGTCTTACCGCTTTTGCTGCTCCATGGCTGGCCCGGCTCAGTGCGTGAATTCTACGATTTTATACCGATACTCACCGAGCCTGCTGACATGAGCGAATATGTGTACGAAGTAATTGCGCCATCATTGGTTGGATTCGGTTGGTCTGAGGTCAGTATAGCTTATTCATCAACCCAAGCTGAAAAAACTTGAAAAAATATTTTTTTAAATTATTGAATTTTTTCTACCACAGGCTGCTGCCAAGACTGGCTTCAATGCTGCTCACATGGCCGCTGTGATGCGCAATCTCATGCTGCGTGTGGGTCATGACAAGTTCTTGATACAGGGCGGCGATTGGGGCTCCATTATTGGCAGTATTTTGTCCACACTCTTCCCGGAGAATGTCCTCGGCTATCATTCGAATATGTGCGTTTTACAGTCACCCCTCTCCCTGATGAAGAGTGTTGTGGCTAGTTTTTTCCCTGAGAAGTTTCTACCGTCGCGTTTCTTCTACGATCATCATTTCCCATTGTTGGATAAATTGGAAATGCTAATTAGGGAGAGTGGCTATTTCCATATACAAGCCACAAAACCCGATACTATTGGCACTGTACTGTCCCAGAATCCGATCGGTTTGGCTGCGTACATACTGGAGAAATTCCAGTCGGTAACTGGTCCGGGCTTGGATCAAAAATTCGATACCCTCAATAGGGTGTACACCTTGGAGGCGGTCCTGGACAATGTTATGATTTACTATCTGTCCAATACGGCCACTAGTTCGGGACGCTTCTACGCTGAGAATTCATCGAAGAAGTTCCATGCTCTTCAATTCGATCGTGTGCAATCGCCTGTGCCCATGGGTTGTGCTCGTTTTAAGAATGATTTGCCCGCAGCCTTGGACTGGCAGCTCCTGGATAAATTTCCGAATTTAATTCATAGTAAGTACTTCCAGCAGGGCGGCCATTTTGCGGCAATGGAGGTGCCCGTTATGTTGTACATTGATTTTGCCGAATTCGTGGCGAAAATCAATTTGAATTAAGGCGAAAATGTTTGTATATATTTTTATTTTGTTATTTTTATAAATAAAAGAAGAGATATTTTAAAAGGAAATTTATTGTTTTTTTTTTTTTAATAGGCAATTTTTTTTTTTTTTTTTTTTTTTTTTGAATTAAAAAAAAATTTTTTGTTTTTTCCAAAAAATGTTTTTTATTTATTGGTCGCCCAAAATCAATAATTATGGTTTTTTCGCACGTATTTTCCTGATTCTAAAACGCATTTTTAATAAATTAAATAATTTTTTTCCCTAATGCAAAATCGAAAAATAAAATTTCTGGGTCTACTCTAGAGCGCACATTTCACAAATACAAAAAATAAGTGTCACCCTAATACACATATTTGAACTGATCCATAAAGGTGTAGTACAAATGGACAAATCAATTGGCAACGCATCTAAATAAATGCTCAAGTACACATCATTTGAATGCTCTTTCAGTCCATTGGAATAATGAAAGTGATTGACTGTTCCAGCCTAGAAGTCACATAAGTCACTTCAATTCCATGCACTCGCAATCAAAACAATTTCTTCTATGTGCCTGAAATAGATTATATTAAGCTCCGCAAACACCCCTACTGCTACCCTGCTAGCCGCAACACTTCTTTATCAGTTCAAAAGTTAAATAATTTTTTTTCATTGTCATCGTGATATAAATAAACAAACCGGCATACTTGCTGTTTTCTTCGTTTTAATTTTTACCAATTCCAGCCATTTTCACAACAAACGAATGCAAAACAATAACAAAAAAAAAGCTTTGCACCCCCTAACCGATCACCTCATTGCAGAGCGCCTACCAAAAATTGAACTATGGAACAAAGATCACTGGAAGCTCTAGCCAGAGACTCGGCAGCTGTTCCAAAAGCTTTTTCCCTCAGCGTTGTCGGCTTCCCAATAGCAATTACAAAAACCGGCAATTCAGTTGAATTCCCCTACTTCGCGTGTACGGTACGTTTGTCGAAGCGCTGCTCTGCGTGCGCCAATTGCCAAGATCAAAAATTAAAATTGTTAAAAATTTTGTTACAAACGGAAAAAAAAATTTCTCTACTCAAAATGGGTTTCATGGCCAGAGTTTTGGTAGTTGTGGTCTCGTTGGGTGTCGCAGTGTTTATACAAAATTATCGTCATATTTCGCGGCCTTTAGCAGCGCCCGAATTGGACGTGAATGCGTATTGGGGGCCGGGCAGTGCGGCCAGTCATAAGGAGAACAAGGCGGTGAAGCCATTCGATATTGCAGTCAAGCCAGAGGTATGAGGCAATGGAATTGCTTAGAGAATATTAAAATTTATCGATTGATTTGAAAGTAAAATTAATAAGTAAGTTAATATTGTTGTTGTGGAAATTGTACATATTAATTTTAGTTGCGGTGAGCGAGAGCTCCCTACAATACATTATCATTACATTCTAAGTATGTTCCGAAAATTTAATAATTTAGTAACCCTCAAAAGTAATTGCGCTAATTATTGTGAACCATTCTACATAAAGGTAAACTATTCTCAGAAAGATCCCCGTTACTTGCGACGTACCTGAATTGTGAGAAATATTCTAATGGTTTGTCGTTAGGGGTTGAAAAGTTTTCTTTAAATTTTCCATTGTGTGAATTTTTGGTATTTGTGTGAGTAGCTTTTTTTGCGTTTTTGAAGGGTAAAGCTATTTGACATGTTTCACATAAAATATCCCAGTGGGAAAATCGTAGTTTATGACAGTGTCATTGACAAATACGTTAGTGACATTATTTACTTTGATAACTACTTGTCGCTCATCCTATCATCAAAGACGTTGAGCCATATTCGATGAGGACAATCGTCTACGACCAACGTCCAAGCGTCGTTTGCAACATGTACAAGTCCGGCACGCTTCATTGATGATGACTCCAAGACATGGCCAACGGGGATGTAGATAATGTTAGGTAGTGTGATTTGTCATTTCAATAACGACGTACAAGTTTAACATGTACGTAGTTTGAAGGGTGGCACGGATCTATTTGTATTTTTTGTTTAAAAAAGAGGGAAAATCAATAAGCCATATTGCATTTATATAAATACAAAGTTAGTTACATATAACAATTAAAAGTTTTCTTTGTAATTTTAATAGATATGTGGTTCCCTTTCGTTTAAAAAAGACTTAAAATCTTGCTGGCCTCTTTATAACCCAACTTTAGTTTCTTACCATTAATTTCACAAATATTTCCTAATCAAATAAAACCACATGTTCTTTGCACAGACATACAAAAAATAAATAACCAAACAAAATCTTAGCCACTTGCCACATACAAGTACTGGCATTTGCAATTCGTGCCACTTTTAAAATGTTGCGCAAAGCGCGCAAACAAGTTTTACGATTTGTTTGGTTTGACTTCATTTTTTTTGCATTTTAGTTTTTCTGCTACAGAAAACTGCGTACTTGCTTAATTTCTTAACCGAGCTTTTCTAAAAAAAAACCAAAATTTATAATTGTTTATTTTGTTTCACAGTTGATTGCCGATCTGCAAACGCAACTGAGTCGTCCGCTGCATCTGCACGATCCCTTGGAGGGTGTTGGCTTCGAATACGGTTTCAACTCGCATCACTTGGTCGATGTGGTGAAGTACTGGCGCGATACTTATTTGCTAAAATGGAATGAACGTGAGGCGTTCTTGAAGAAATTCCCACATTTCGAGACGGAAATTCAAGGGTAAGCTTTGTTTTGTTATGTGAAGTAGGTAGTAGACACAAAAATGAGAATGACATTCTTGTGTATTGGTACATATTGCAAATTACCTAAACAAAAACTGGAAAAAAAAAGCTACAAAAGGGGGCCATGAGGGGTGTATATAAAGCTTGTATATAAAATCTAATTCAACCAAATGTTTAAGCATTTCCCCCTCTCCTGAAAACATGAAGGGTAATCATTTAAAGTGGGAAACCCCTCGAAAACGCGCAGTTGCTTAGAAGAACTGTCAAATTTCATATGTTTTGACTGCTCATCTGCACAACTGAATCGTTTCCCACTTTAAATGAATCGCCCTATTGAAATATGACAACCTCAATCGCAATAACGTATTGCATTTCAAAAGAAATAATTTATTTTATTATTCAAATGCAGTTGAAGATATTTTACAACATTAATAACTATAATAAAAAACATACATAAATTAAATAATTTATTACGATTGAGTAATAGTCAAAAACGTTAACAAAAATTATAACAAAAGTTCAAAATCAGCAACAACCAAATTAGCTTTTAACCTCACCAAACGGTGAAAGTTCACGAATAGCTTGGACGGTGTTCCCCGATAGAAAACCAAATTAGCTACTTTCAACTTAAAATGTTAATTTATCAAACCGCGTCATTAGCCAATTAAATTAAAAGGAAGATCAACGCAGAGCGGCCCGCTCAGGTAGTAAGATTTCGCTTCTTTGGCAAAGTTCAAATTTTCAGACTTCAACTAGAAGAAACCATGCTTGGAAACAAATAATGTGTACCCCAAAATAAACTATAGAACAATGCATATGTATAACAGAGTGTTCCAGATTCAAAAATACATTTAAGTCACATTTGAAAAAAAAAAAAATACACGTGCGATACGTGAAGAAAAATATATTGCATTCCGTAGAAAAACAAGGTAAATAAAATAAAATTAAATTAAAAAAAATAAAATAAATTAAACAAAAATGGTGTTTCAAACTGAAAAGCCTAACTACTATAAAATACAGAACAACCATGATTTGAATTTTTTTTTAATTTAACAACTCAGTACCGTTCTAACTCGTTTGACGCAACATCCTAGAACTGTATTTATAAAGGAATTGAGTTAATTAAGCAAACATTTGTAAGAACAAGCAATCCATTCCAAAATTTTTATATTTCACAACTCAGTTGCCAGGTACAAAGTTGGACTAAAGTTTAACTAATACACACACACGTAGGTGCACATTAAGCTGATAATAAATATAATAGATTTTATGAAAATATAACAAAAGAGCTTTTAAATATTTACACAATCAAACAATAAAGTAAGCTTCATGTATTAAAAATCGAACAATAATGAATGTTTTCACTTTTTGTTCTATTCAGGCTCGTGTGTCAGGTAAATTTTAAGGGGAACATCTGGTATAGAATGGTAGCAGTTGAAGTAGGGCATAAATCATTTGATCTATACGTGACCTGAAGTGGAAATGAGGTAACGAAATGGAGAATAGTTAAGCAATGAATGAAGGTTGAGCTCTCTTTGAATGCAATAACTATTTAAGTAACCAAAAGCTGTCTGCCAGCAAACAGCTGATTACTTTTCTATGCTCGAAAATACTCATATTGTTTTTAAAAGTCAAAGTTTAGTATAACTTATTTATTCGAAATAAAAAAGAATCCTTTAGTGTTAAGCAGGGATGGAAAAAATACAGTACCGAACAAAAATGATCCATAGTGTTAGAGATGGAAAATTACAGTGATGTTAAACATTATTATTACATACTAGCTACCGTGACTTCGCACGTATCTATATTGCACCCCCGGTTCCCTTGGACCCCTTGGACTCCTTTGAACATTTTTTGGACACAAATTTAACATCTACGCTCACACTATGAGCCATGTCCTCCTTCAACTGCAGGATAGGATATCATAATTCACACGGTCACATTTTGAACTGTCATGCCCCATTCTGGAAAACTCCAAAATCCGACCATAAGGAATCTGTGGCCATGGTCTCACTAAATATTTATGTGCCATTGCAGCTTTCAAGGTCCACACATGGCTTTAGAAGAGGATACTATATCTGCCACGCCATTTTTATCTAAAAAATAATCCAGATTAGGATTGGATTAGGTTTTGAAATTTTTAGTTTCCTGTTTGGAAACCAACATGTGGGGCGTCGTTAGGTTCATAATTCACGACCATCGGGACATTGTATCGAACATTTTAATATTCGGAACCATAAATGACCACGACGAGGTCAATTATGTACATGTTAAAATCTAATAAATGTATTTTCGTATGGAACTAGTCGGTTGTTTGACCCGTTTTCAAATCAAAAATTTGTAGGGTGCGACGAAAAACGAAATTTTTAGGACACGCGCCGACATGAGATCAGCAAAAAAATAGCATATTCTAATTTTTTTAATTTTTGTATGAAGAAAATCAAAGACAGGCTGGACTAATGGTTGATATGTGTATGTAGTTAATTTTCAATTTTGTATATATTGCTTATAAGTAATCTTCAACCTAATAACGAAATAACAATGTCATGCTTATTAATGAACTAAGTATAAAAACATAACTTCGGAACGTATTTATCTTTCATAATACACACAATGATCCGCCGAAATATTGTGATTTAATTCTGTTATCTTAACGAAAAACTGAGTCAAAAGTCTGGCAAAAAACCAATTTAAGAAGCCTCATGATTCAGCATAAAATCATACGCAACGTATTATCACCGAATATTTAAAATGAATGCTAATACCTATTAAGTTTATTATAAAAACTTAGTATTCACTTTGTTCATTTAACTAATTATTTTAAAGGTAATAAAAGGTATTAAATGTATTGACTACTGTTGGCCTACTAGGAAGACTAAAGATTGTTTATATGTAATAAAAAAAAAATATCAACTCTATTTAAAAAGTAGCAAATACTAAGACTGTCTAATGTCTTTTTACATAGAAAAATTAACAATTTAACCTTGTCGTCTAGTACACGCAAGTTTTTCTACATGCCAAAAATAGTACAAACTTTGCGCACATTCAAAAATATTTAATTCACTTCACTAATTTAGACAAGAACTGAAAAAATTCATTTCAATTCAAAGCGGCAATTGGATTTTGACCTTTACTCAAAAAATATTTGCATGTACCATATGTTTGTTTTAAATTGTATGTGACACGCAGACCCATCCATGGATAAACGATTTGAATACAAATTTTGTAATTTTCCATAAAATTTAATTTTATAAGACATAGAGATTAAATTACCAATTCTCCAGTAACAAGACACATTTACCATACCCTCATAAATCAAAAACTATAATGCTTTTATCCTCTCCTTCCAGCCTCCGCATACACTTCATACACGCCAAACCAAAGAAGACCGATGGCAAGAAGGTTCTGCCACTCTTACTGCTCCACGGCTGGCCCGGTTCGGTGCGTGAATTCTACGACATTCTGCCCCTGCTAACGACACCAAATGCCAAGAGTGATTTCGTGTTCGAAGTGATTGCTCCCAGTTTGCCCGGCTATGGATGGTCTCAGGTACCTCGCGCATTTTAATATTTTCTAAATCGAAAATGATTTCAAATCGGAAAATCTTCTTCCTTAGGGTGCTTCGAAAGTCGGTTTTGGGCCCGCTCAAATGTCCATTGTGCTGCGTAATTTGATGGTGCGTCTGGGTCATGAGAAATTCGTTGTTCAAGGCGGTGACTGGGGCTCTATTGTTGGTTCAAATCTGGCCGCATTCTTCCCGCAAAATGTGCTCGGCTATCATTCGAATATGTGCGCGATTAATACACCTTTGAGTCAAATTAAATTGGTCATCTCTGGTCTATTGCCCTCATTCTTTGGCAATAAGGAGCACAGCGAATTCTACCCGGCTCTGGGCGATTTGTTCATGAATACTTTGGAAGAAATGGGATACGCTCACATTCAGGCAACTAAGCCCGATACCATTGGCACTGCTCTCGCTCACAATCCGGTGGGCTTGGCCGCATACATTTTGGAGAAATTCTCCACTTGGACCAATGTCGAGTACAAGAAACTCAAGGATGGCGGCATCACCAAGCGTTATACTCTGGATGCTTTATTGGATAATGTTATGATTTACTATGTGACGAATTCCATTACCACATCGCAGCGTCTCTATTCCGAAATGATGAACAAGGCCCAAACTGCTCTGCAAATGGATCGCGTTCCGATTACAGTGCCATCGGCCTGTGCTCGCTTCAGGCACGACCTGATGCACTCCACCGATTGTATGCTAAAGGAGAAATTCGTGAATCTGGTGCAGAGCACTTATCACACTGATGGCGGTCATTTCGCTGCCATGGAGAAACCTCAGGAATTGTACAATGATTTTGTGGCATTCACGCAGAAAGCCTTCAAGGAAAGTCCTTAGGGGGGAGAGTGGAGTTTTTTACATACATACATAAATATTTTTTGGAATAAATTTTTGTAAAATTTTCTAATTTGGAATAAAGTTTATTTTTGTTAAACTATTGAAATTAGTGGAATGTGTTGAAGACGATGCGTACTTTTAAGTGCTAAGAAAGTATCGCTGTAATATATAATGTACACACAAAAAAAAAAGTCGGTAAATCACAACGAAAAAGACGGTTAAAAACGCTCCAACCCTCCAATGTTCTATTTTTCACTGTTAAGTTGTAAATTTTTCAGTAAATTTTGTGAAAAATTCACAGTTAATCAAATATTGTAGTAAAAGGACTTACAACAACAAACACTTTTTCGATTATTTGAACTATTTTATGTCGAATTTTAAAGATTTATTTAAAAAAATTTTTTCGATTAATCCAACTTACCAACGGTTACAGTGTGACCGTTTTCTACTAAAAACAGGGTTGAAATCTAGTAAAATCTACAAAATTTTTTTTTTATTAAATTTTTTTTTTTTTTTTTGAAAAATCAAAAATCAACAAATAAAACGCATTAATTACGAAAGTAAGAGTATGTTTATTTAGAATAACAAAACTTAAACAATACAGCAAACATTTTTTCACATTAAATGGAATGAGATCCTTGAAACTGCTAAAATACTTTTATACTTTAATGAGATCAGTCTGATAAAACTATTTCATCGTCAACAGAAGTTATATTTTCATAGATTTCAGCATGGCTGTACTAGGCTCAAAATTTACACAGTCACCGGTAGATGCGATCCCTTGCTTTACATGCAAAATAGACGAAACATTTTTGTTGATGAACCTATTTCTGTATCTTGACTTTATTAGATTCACATGTGAGAACACACGCTCACATGAAGCATTTGACACTGGCATCACCATCATGTCTTTTGCAAATTTAGCAATATTTTTATATTTCAAATTATTATCTGCGTCCTGTTTCCTGGCAGAGCCAACTTTTAAATGCGTCTAATTGTTCCCATTCAGCACGATATGTTTGTTCATATTGCTTCTTCATGGTTTTTTGTGGTTTTAATGTGTTATTTTATATTTTACGCAGCAATTTTACTTACAAATTGAAAATCGAAATTTTTGCGCACAAACGTCACTGAACACAGCGTTGCCAATACCACAATAATACAAATTATTAAGCATTTAAAAATTATTTTAAAAAAAAATTTTTAACTTCAAAATCAGCACTTTTTTGGAAAGAAAATTACATTTTTTTAAGATCTACCAAAAATTTACTAAAAGCCTAAAAAATGGGAAAAATCTACCAATATAGTAGACAATCTACCAAAAACGGTCACACTGAACGATTAATAAATTCAGGTTTTTCATACATTTTGAAAAGTTGTATGTTAACAACTTTTTTCGGTTAATTTTAACGATGTTTTTTTCTGTGTATAAACAACAAAATTCGATTCTTAAGTCGTTTGGAGCGTTTGTTGCTGCGGTAAGACTATAATTACTAGGGGCACTGCCAGACAATATCCGTAAAACCCATAATAACAGTATCAATGAAGAGTTTTCAAATGGCTTCAAATTGCCATAAATGCATATAAAATTGTTGTTTTATTTTTGGATCGTATCGACTATTACACCCTGTATATTTCTTGGGAACGAATCCCGCGGACTCCTTAGCTCGTCAGGAAGGTGCTCTAGAGCAAATCACTGTCGCTCCAGAACCAAAGTTCACTGTAAATGCTCTTGTACAGAGTTACTTCAGGATCAAATTAAAGTTTTTTATTAAATTCCCCAAAACAATGTGTACCTTCTAGGGGCTTTGCTAATTCAACTTCTTATTTACATGTTAAATTTCATTTAAATAATTTCGCTCTCGCTTAACAACTTTTTTTTACGCACTCTCGCACTCGCAAATATGGTTTTATCTTAAATGAAATTGAAACAAACGTGTTAACAAGTACTTTGTTTATTGATTCTTTCCATATTGTAATCAAATAATGTGAATATTAACATTTTATGGTGAATTATCGTAACACTAAACTACGTTAAATGATGCCTGTTTGTATATATTCTAAAAATTAGCCTAAGCAATTCTAAGCAGTTATTAGAGGTACAATAAACTCGCCTTCGGTAGCCAATGCCCCTCAATTACGTGTATTTCCAAGTGACACGCAATGCCATAAATAAACGATCAATTGCAAAAACAACAAACCTCTGTGATACTAAACTATCCACAAAACAACAACAGCCAACGATCGTTATCTCAACTGTCAAATCAAATTCGAAATGATCAACCATAAATGAAAAAACGAACACATCCGTAGTATACGTCGAATCTATAACAGGGTTAATATTACTGCAGACCCCGCCGATTTCCCATTAGCCCCTGGCCCAATGCAACTCTTACTAACTGATAAGAATTCACCTGCTCCATAGAGAGAACAGTATCGTGGCAATAATCGTCCAAAGCTCTCCCTGCCTTATCATATCTCGTATTCACAGCAGGAATTACGAGTGCCCAAGTATGCACATATATGAAAATTCTATTATTATTTGATTAATTTAGCACCGCAATCACAGCAATTCTATGGCAATAGAGTCTAGTTCCAGCCAGACCTTCGACGCGTGCAGACGATCGGTCTTAGCTCGTCTCAATTGGCTTCTGGGTCATATTCCAAATTAATTCATAATTTTAATTGTGTGTAGCGTGAGAAAAAGATTTCGGAAAAAAATGTCGCCTTTTATGCGCATTTTTACGCTCATACTCGTCATGGGCGCGAGTATGTTGTATAAAAATGTCAGCGATTTATTGGGTGCGGTGCCGGCACCCGAACTGCCAGTCGACCAGTGGTGGGGCGATGAGGCCAAGCCGGAAGACTGGCAAACGTATGTGGCGAACACCTCAGAGGTGATTAGCAATCGTCTGTTGTACCCGGAAGATGTGAGTTCGTTTCTATTGCTGTGATCAAATTAAATAAAAGTATTGACTGTTTAAACGCTCTTAGACCATCGATGAGTTGAGAACCTATCTGAATCGGTCGCTGCGCCTCGTTGAGCCCTTGGAGGGTGTGGGCTTTGAGTATGGATTCAATTCGAAATATTTGCGAGAGATTGTCGATTATTGGCGTGACGATTATCTGCCGCGTTGGCGGGGACGCGAAGTGTTCCTTTGGCAATTCAATCACTTCACCACAGATATTCAAGGGTGCGTGCGTGTGTGTGTGTGTTATCAATATAAATTGTATAACTTTCATTTGTTTTTGTTTTAGGTTGCGTTTGCACTTCCTCCATTTGATGGTCTACGATGAGCATAAAGTTGATAAAAATCATTATCCCGTATTGCTGCTCCACGGTTGGCCCGGTTCAGTGCGTGAATTTTACGGCCTGATACACAAATTACACGACACGCAGAAGGACAAGTCTAACAAACACATTTTCAATGTGATTGTGCCCAGTTTGCCGGGATATGCGTGGTCGCAGGTAAGCATCCAAATATATTGAAACGGAAAACGCAGTAGATTCTTCCGAAAATAATTTAGAGTCCAGAACCTACCCTAATGTGTGTATTTATTTTAAATTTCAGGGCACATCGAAACCAGGCCTGGGACCTGCCCAAGTCGCTGTTATGATGCGCAATTTGATGCTTCGTTTGGGCTATGACAAATTCTTCATTCAAGGCGGCGATTGGGGCTCCGTTATTGGTTCGCACATAGCCACACTCTTTCCCGAAAATGTGCTCGGCTATCATTCGAACTTGTGCGCCGTTATGACTCCGAAATCAGCACTCAAGGGCATGGTAGCCAATTTGATGCCCAGTCTCTTCGCCCCCAAGGGTTATGAGGATTTCTTCTTTCCGCAATCGGAAAAGTTTGCATACCTAATTGAAGAGAGTGGTTACTTCCATTTGCAAGCAACGAAACCGGATACCATTGGCAGTGCTCTAGTCGGCAATCCGGTTGGCCTGGCTGCTTATATTCTCGAGAAGTTCTCCACTTGGACCAATCCCGCTTACCGCAGTTTGGAGGATGGTGGTCTTAAGAAACGTTTCAAGATGGATGCCATGCTGGACAATGTCATGATCTATTATCTGACCAATTCGATTACCACCTCGCAGCGTTTGTACGCCGAGGCTTATAGCAAGCAGCAATTGGCTTTGAAATTGGATCGTGTGCCCACACAAGTGCCCACTGGTTGTGCTCGATTCAAGCACGATTTGATGCATTCGTTGGACATGCAGCTGAAGGACAAGTATCCGAATTTGATACACAGTTCGTACTACAATGAGGGCGGTCACTTTGCCGCCTTGGAAGTGCCCGATTTGCTCTATCATGATTTCATTGAATTCGTCAAGAAAGTCGAGCAGTTAAAGAAGAAATAATAATTTCATAAAATTATATAAATTTTTTAAACAATTTTTTCGTACAATTTTTTACAAATAAAGTCCACTGTTAAGAACATTTTATGAAGGAAGCAATCGGAAATTGTGAAACCGTTTTAAAAATGTGTGATCAGCGACCCTGATTTATTAGCTTTCATAACCGCAGAATTATTTTGGCTGCAGAGCAGTTTATGGCAACAATAATCTAAAGATAAAAAAATTGATATTAGATTTCCAACCAACTGTGACGTACATCCGCTTGATTTGTGATGATCTGTGATGTGATCCCAGCAAGCATTTTTAATCGTAGGAGACGCTTTAACAATTGGACCTCACGATTTAACTAATGTTTGGCAACACACCTACTTTTTGCATAAGAAATCGGTATTAAACAATTTGATAGTAAAAATTTCTTCAAATTTGTTGAGTAGTGTAATCAGTGAATAGGGTAATCTATTGCAAATACATCACTACAGGACGATCATTTGCAACCTTGCGAAACTCATTTTCGATCACTTTGGCGCGAAAGAATTTGCAAGGTCACAAAACAGCAAAAATAAATTAAATTAAATATTAAATATACTTCGATAAGCCAAACTAAAGAATATTTCACACAAAACACAAAAGAAATCTTAAATTTTTATTTTGCAAACTTCATAATCAAAAGAGATCATGACGGACTTAAAGCAGCCGGCCGTTTCCTTCACCAGCTCGTCTGTTGAGAAAATGTCGCGCCACGAAATGCTGGAGTGGGTCAATTCTACAGTCCATGGGCAATATAAGAAAATCGAAGAGCTGTGCTCCGGAGTGGCCTACTGCCAAATGATGGACTTGCTCTTTCCCAACTGTGTGGGCCTGAAGAAAGTGAAAATGTCGGCCAAACTGGAACATGAATTCCTGCACAATCTGAAACTATTCCAGGCGGCCTTCTCCCGTCTCAATTTGGACAAGTCTGTGCCCATCGATCGCCTCATTAAGGCACGCTTCCAGGATAATTTCGAGTTTCTCCAGTGGTTCAAGAAGTTCTTCGACACTCACGCAGGAGGCAAGGAAAATCTTAAAGTGCCCGCAGCGCTGGCCGCAGCCGCTGCTAATGCTCCAAAGCCAATACGTAAGCCGGGAGCAGCAGCACCGCTGGCCACAAAGACCAAGACCGCTGTCGAGCCGAGTTTGAAGACACCGAAGGGCACACAGCCGTCCGAGGAACGTACAGTGTCTCCGTCGAGTTTGCGTGTTTTGCATGAGACTCAGGAACAGCTGGTGGAACAGGTGAGCGTCTTCATGAGTATGGAATATTTTCAAGAGATTAACTTCCAAACCTAACTAGATTACCCGTATCGAACATGAGCGTAATTATTATTACAAGCAACTGACCGCTATCGAGGCACTGTAAGTAGACAGGAACATTTTTGAAATTTCTTCAACTTTAAACACTTTTTCAACAGGTTGACAGATGCAAATGATGCAGATGAGTGGTGCAAACGTTGTTTAGCCATACTCTATGATAATGGTGGCGACACAGAGGGTCAATTTGAGTCGGACGATCTATAGGTTTTTTATGATTAAAGGAAAAGTTTTTAAATGCCATTCTTTGTTTTCAATCTTTTTAATTTTTTATTATTGAACTAATTTATTTTGAATTTATATCTGTGCCTGAAGAATCAAGTTTGTTATCTTAAATTGAATTTAAATAAAATGTAAAAAAAGAACTCAACTCCCGACTTCCACTGCATCAGGGAGGAGGTGAAACAACTCAAACCTAATTGCTTTCCTCCGATGTGGAAATTGAGCTTGCATAATCGCAGACCAATGCCAAACTCTTTGGTAGATCCACTAGTGTTGCAGTGGCGGCTGTTTCGCTTGCAGTCGTACTGGTGTCTTCAGCATCTTCTTCGTCACTCGTTTCTCGTGTACTTTCCAACACTCGATTCGCATCATGCCCTGCTGATTCTTTTGTACTATCCCTTTCCAGAATTTTCTTTTTAATACCCAAGTCAGTGAATTGTAAATGAGAATTGAGAACTTTTTGTCGCTTTAGTCCGCCAAAGGTGGTCTTTGTGGCGCCCGGCAGCGCCGGTTTCATAAGTATGTCCAGACGTTTTTCAGACTCTCGCTCTTGCGCTGATTTACTTTGCAGTTTCATCAGTGCCGCCATTTGCTTGTCCTGTGGCGACTCGGGCAGCAGAGCGAGATCCAGACTGCTCCTGGCCAGCAGTTTGTCGTCGAGTTCCTTTTGGGCTTTCATTTCTTTCTTGACATTCTGGAATGGCAAAACGGTCAGAACGGATTTTCTAAATTTAAATTCATTTCTACTCACTCTAAAACTTGCCCTTAGGCGGCCGTTCGCCTCGTAACAATCGTCCCACACGCGAGTGTTCCGCTCCACCAACTTTTCCAGCATTGGCTTGGAGTCCTCGCCCGCCTTTATATCCTTGGCCTGATGCTCTAGCTTGTACATGGCATCATCGAACAGGCGCTTCTGCACCTCTTTCGTCTCCGGCACCACCTGTTCGTTCTGCAATGGATCCCAGCGATTCTCCTGGCGTCGCGCTCCCGAGAGTATAACATAATCCAGATTTCCCGGATCGGTTTGTATCTCGAAGTGATTGTCGCACAGGTGACACTTCATGCGGAACTTGTAGATGGGCGTGGAGTAGTACATTCCCGTCTTTGTCTTCTCCGCATTGTAGCGCACACCCATACCGATGTGATTCTTGCAGCCATCACACCAGATGTTGTAGGGCATCTCGAAACGGATGATTATTATGCCCAGGTGGATCTTCCGGGCCCGCTCTCGCAGGGCATGCGTCCCCTGGAATTTGTTGAGGCCACCTTTCTTCGGATCATAGTCCGGCGGATAGTACTTGTTCTGTCCTTTGCGCTCACCCATGATTTCGTGCGATTAGTTATAAATTTTATATGAATTTACCGAGAAAATAAAGAATTAACAAATTAAGAAATAAACACAATCAGCTGATACTGACATAAAAAGTGCTGCCAAACTGTCTGGGGATAGAGGCCAAGGTTACCAGATTTGTGAGATCTATCTCATATTGAGATTTTCAATTGCTTGTGAGAATAGGGCTTTTTTAACTCGTATGAGATTTTTTAATTGCTGTGAGATTTTGTAATTGCTGTAAGATATTTTCTCACATGAAATGTTTTATTTCGTGAGACTTTTTAACGGCTGTGAGATATCACGTGAGCATTTTTAATGGCTGATAGCTGTGAAATGTTGTCTCACGTTTGAATTTTTAAAAATTTTGTATTAGATTTTTCGTGAGATAATTATCTCGCAATTGTGGTAGAGGTAGAGTCGTAGATTTGATGACCTCAAATTAAGATTTTGCTTATCATGTACTAAGGGCGTAAATGTACTTTACGCCATTCACTGACCCAAAAAGAAAGAGAAAGATTTCTGCTTGCTCAGACTTGTTTTTTTTGCGAAGTCTCTCTGGCAACGCTGCCGTTGTCTTGGCAACACAATTTTATAAACTTGGCAGCACTCTGGTGAGAATATTCCAATTAGATTTTGCCATGCTATTTAGTGTGACGGTTTAGGAATTGGCAAAGTTAACTAAAAAATAACCCTTTTTGCCACGTAAATTTAGTGGCATCCAAAATTCGAATAAGTTAAAAGCAAAAAGAGGCATAATGAAAATCTATACGAATGTTGGCAATCCGCTGGGACTGAAGTTACTGGTGCTGGCCAAATGTGCCAAGCGAGAAGTGACCGTGGAGAAAATTAACCTAAACGGTGAGTAATGGGAAAAGGCTAATCCCTAATTCACTCAACAAAGTTCCCAGAACTTCGACACGTGAATTCCAATCTGATGCAATTCTCCAATTCAATTACAGATGCGGTGGCCAAAGATTTGCTCGTGTTGCCCACTTTAGAATTGGATGATGGCTCAAAGCTTTTCTCAACCGATGCGGTGGCCAGGTATTTCTTTCCTAATGAAGGTGTATTGCGGGATGAGGTAAGTTATGAATACAGTGGGGAAATTTTGAAATTTCTGATTTTTTTCAATTTTACTTTAACTGATGCCTGATGCCAATTACTTTGACCTTTGCAAGGTTAATTTGTGTGTTCAAAGCGATTTAATTAAATTATAAACTTTATTTTTTCCAGTGGCTTGAATGGTCTAGCACACTCTTGGCGCCAGCACTAGCGCACCACATGGCTGTGGGCCATCGCGCTGATCCCAATGCCTTGCCTGTGCTCAACTCCCTGGTAAAGAAACTGGAAGATCGTTTGAGATCGTCACCCTACTTGGTGGGCGACCAATTGACTGCCGCTGATATTTCCGTATGGTCATTGCTTGCGCCCGATGGCACACTGCGTGGCGCCCAGAATATTGAGCATCTCTTGTTGTGGTATCGCAAAATAACAGCCTTGCCCGAAGTACAGGCTGTGCTGGCGGAACAGCCTCTGAAGGACTTGACTTTCTCGGCGTTCCAAAACTCGAATCGTTATGGCGGTTTGCATCATGTGCCGCTCAGGTCACCATCAGTGGGAGGAGATTCGGCCAATTTGCTGGCCGACACCGGGGCTAATTTGGCCGATACCATTTCGGAGGAGGAGTTGTTGGCGGCAAGCGCCGCATTCATTCATGTGCCGTCCGTTGAGCGCAAGGAAGAACGCACTGTACTGCCCAAGGCGGGCGAACGCAATGTGTTGATCACCTCTGCCCTGCCGTATGTGAATAATGTGCCCCACTTGGGCAATATCATTGGTTGTGTTCTATCGGCGGATATCTACGCAAGGTTTGAACAACTTGAAAATATATTTTTTGCTTTCATTTAAAAAATATTGAACTTTTTCAGATACTCACGCGCTGCAGGCTACAATACTTTATATATTTGCGGCACTGACGAATATGGCACTGCCACCGAAAACAAAGCACTCTCGGAAAATCTAACACCCAAGGAAATATGCGATAAATACTTTGAGTTGCACAATTCGATTTATTGCTGGTTCGGCATTGGTTTTGACTACTTCGGACGAACCACTGCGCCCGAGCAAACAGAGTGAGTTTGAATCATTTTTACAATTTGAAGATGTTGAGACCTGAATGAAATTGGATCTTGTGAACGGAATGAAACCGAAACGAATTTAAAATGGAATGAGAATGAAGTGGAAAAGGAAGCTATTGAAAAATTACCGGGAAATTATAGCACTTAGAGCTTTTAGCACCTTCAGAAGGCAGTGGCCAAAGGGTTTAAAAAGTGGCAGTTGAGGGAATTTTATATGGGCACTGACATGCCTTTCCGAAATAAAACTAAATTTCACAAAAATGTCGTAGGCCGGAACTTGAAGAAACCGGGGGTACCAGGTACCCATGAAGCCTTATAACTTTGCTTCTAATTTTATTTTCTAAGGTTAGTGTATTTTGAACATACTGTAAGCTACAACAACTTAGTACCCGCTACCCAAAAAAACCGGTTACTTATCTTTTAGGGTCCTCCGCACACCATTGCGGTGTGGTGTCAAATTTCATATATTTTGATTGCTCATCTACACAATTGAATCGTTTACGAGGGGTTTCCCACTTTAAATGAATCGCTCTATTATATTTGAAAAGTGCACAAAGTCAAGTTTTCTGTTTTTATAGAAACAAAAATACTCTGGGTAATTATACCCCACACTCACTGTGGCAGGGTATACTAACTTTATCACAGCGTTTGTAACGCCCATAAGGAGGCGTGCCCGGTATGGAAAAGTTTATATATTCTTGATCAGCATCACCGCCCGCGTCAATTTAGCGATGTCCGTCTGTCTGTCCGTCCGCACGATAGCGGTCGCAGTTTTGGAGATATCGACTTGAAATTTTGGGTACATGTTTTTCTCGTGAATACTGAGATCAAGTTCTAGAATCAGCCAAATCGGATAAAAACTGGGCGTGGCTCCCATACACCGAAAAAAAGGTAAAAATTTGTCAAGTCTTTTTTATTGTTGTATTCGATTGGAAATGTTTAGAAACGTATTTTTGACATGTTCCGAGGTTCCGAAACCACATATGTAAGGGTCTAAATGGGGTCTTGAGACCATTTTTTTTTTTTTTTGTGGATTTGATTGGAAATTTTTAGAAATGGATTTTCGACATGGTCCGGGCTCCAAAACCACCTATAATTGGCTCAAAATAGGGTCTTGAGACCACATTTTATGTTCGAGGTACTTCTTCCTTCTGTGTGGGGGTATTTTAGCTTCGGTAGAGCCGAAGATAGTTCACTCTCTAGTTTTTTTTTAAAATTAGAAAACATTAAAAAATTTTTTGGTTTCATAAAGGCCCTATTTTTTTACTTGCACTTAACTAAAAATTAATTTTCAAATTGCCGATGAGCTGAAATTGATACTCATCATAAACGATGGAAAATTCAGCGTTCACTCATGGCCCAGAATACTTTCATGGTTGCCTTCCAGTCATTATATGCGGCCACATTGAAAATCGCCATATATTCACCATAGGGTAGTGGAATCAGGCCAAAGTTCTCATCACTCAGAATTAAATTTGTTATAATAATATCGTGCTGAAACAAATAAAAGATTGTACATGTCATTGGGATATATTCTGGTTTTCGAATTTAAAAGATTTGTGACTCACATTAAATGGGCAAGTGTGATTTACGTTCGAACTTTTCAGAAAGATGTCAAGAATAACTTTCAGTATTGGATACCTTTTGCGATTCGACATAAAAGCACAGAAATCTGTGGTCACATTGTACAAAAACGGACGATACCCGCTCGCCTTCTTCATTAGGCTCATATTAACCTAGAAAGGAAATTGTTTTTAAAATGCATTCCAAATACCAACCAACTTACGCTGACTCTAGTCACAGGCACTTGGTACAGTTCCACATGTAAACTTAGAGCTACGATACCGCGCTTCACCACCTTCAGATGGCAGTGGCGGAAATTGGCAAAGGATTTATCAAATGACTCACAAACGACGTTTGAGAATTTTACACGGGCACTGACACGACATTGCGAATTGATACTAATTAGCAAAAATGTCATTGCTAGAAGTAAAAAGTCGGCCCTCATCGCGCTGAGTACTGAAAGCTAGTGCAAAACTAATTGAGGAACGAAATTTTAAATATTTTTGTTTTGGAATATGTTAATAAAGTAGTAACGATTTATAAAGTGCTCTTGTAAGGTATCAAGAAAATGCCTTTCCAAATTTGAACTTAGCTTTGTTGTCTGAAAATTTCTTGATCCATATCGAAAGCATTTAATAAACACGCGAAAGTATATACAGGCGAACTTTTCTATAATAAAGTTTCTATATAATGAAGTGAATTGAGTTCACACAACTTGGCGTATTAACGAAACAGAAGCATTTTAAATACAGAGTGCACTTTGCAAAAAATGTAAAAAAAAGTAAATTGGTAATGTTATCGTAATCGCCTGCTATTAAACAAAAAAAATATTGTTGTGTTAATAATTTAAATATGTGCACCAGACGCAGTCAAATACCTCCAAGCCATTTAAAAAAGTAACTTTGTTTTTTTTTTTTTAATTTTTGTGAGAGCAATTTTGTATCTGTTTGCGAAAAATATACGCATCATTTACGATACGTGAAATAATTAGAGACCGACCGAAATTCGGTTTCGTATTCGGCTTTTCGGACAAAAAAAAGCTGTTTCGGCCGTGTTTCGGATTCGGCCGAAAAATAAAATATCGTTTTCGGCCAAATTTCGTTTTCGGCCGAAACTTCGATATTTCCGCCGAAAATTTCGGTTTGAAATAAATAACAAAGATTACACATATCGACAAAACTGAACTTTTTGTGTGTTAACTAAACTTGATAGACAAATTCTTATGTATTTTGCCACGCTGAATCCGAAAATAATAATGAAAAATATATAAGGAACAACAAGTGGATAAAATCGGTATGTAACACAAATTTAAGAATTGATCATAGTTTCGAGGAATCAGAAGCGACAAAGAAGACATGACCCCAAATTGTATTGAAAAAGGAAAAATGGAAAACTTTAGAGTAGATCTACTACTCTCGCGATGATTTTTAAATTTCTACACCTTTACTACGGTGGTAGATTTTTCGACTTCCCTCAAGATATGTTCTACTACTATTGTAAGAAATCTACTCCTCAAAATATTATGTGAGTTTCATACAATGCGAAACTACTACTCTTTCAACAAAACTGCTTCCCCGGCAGAAATTTCTACTACTCTCGTAGAATTTCTAGTACTCTACGCAGAAACGCATATCTAAATCTACTACCCTGACAGAATTTCTACTACTCTACGCAAAAAAAATTAAATCTACTCTCCTTTCTTCAAATATACTCCCCTAAAATCGAATATCTACTACTCTCGTCGTAGCAAAAGGTGAGAACCCTGCCCCTTCAAATTCATTGCTTCTAAATTCATCTAATTCATGATCTGAACTTAAAATGGTCGATTTCACCCTACTGATACGCTTTATTATGTACTACTTTATAACATTTAAATTCAAAATTTTTTCGGTTTCGGCTGAAATTAAAAAAATTAAAATTCGGCCATTTCGGTTTCGGCCGAAAAAAAAGAAGAAAATTTCGGACATTTCGGTTTTGGCCGAAATTAAAAAAAGGGATTTCGGTCGGCCTCTAGAAATAATACAAAAATATTGTATTTTTTAGGTGAAACCCAATTTTTCTAAATATTCTAGAAATGCAAAAATGTGTTCAAAGAAAATATTTTTGTAGCCAGGATACAACAAATCCTGAAAACTTTTACGAAACGAAAGGGGTCTATGGAGCCATTGGAATGACCATAGACCCCTTTCGAATGAGTAGAATTTTTTTTGGAGTTTACCTACTTTTCAAACTTTTTTCCTGGGGGTTACACAATTTTTTTTTTTATACAAAAAGTTTCGCTGGTACAAAATAAAAACTATTTTACCAAAAGGTGTTTTGTGATAAAACATGTTTCATAATAGCCAGGGAGAGAATTTTGTTGACCTAACAAATTTGTTTCATTCTTTTGGTGGCAATATTTACGTTGATATGTGTACTAAGGTGGAGCGAGTTCATTGTTTTGCAGATATCGCTAACGGCAAGTGCGGGATGGAAGCTCCAAAGGATTCTAAGTAAGATATGTTATTTGGACTTTTTGAAAAAAGATAAAAATTAATTCAAAATTAATTTTATAATCAGAAAAATACGAGATAAAAACCAAAATTATCCATTTTGGGCGGTCGGACCCCTCCCAGGACCAATAAAGAAAAAAATTTATTTTTTTGTATCTAAAGGAAAAAAGTATTTACAACAAAAAAAAGAAAAAAAATACGTTTTAAAATGAAAAAAAATACAAGAAAAAATCCAAAATTATTGATATTCCCCGCTTCCCTAAATTGCCAATATGTCCCTTTTAAAGAAAAAATGGGGTCATGTTGCCTTAATGAGGTTATCAGGGAAACCAATAATTTTGTTTTTTTCTTGTATTTTTTTTCATTCTGAAACTTATTTTTATTTTTATTTTTTTTTGGAAATATTTTTTTTGTGCAAGCCATAAATATTATTTAATATTTTTTTGAAAATGAAATGAAAATGTTGCACAATTTTCTCAACTTTAGCCGTGTTATAGCAGTACAAAACGTACAAATATCGAAAAAGTCCTAATAACATATCTTACTTAGAATCCTTTGGAGCTTCCATCCCGCACATGCCGTTAGTGATATCTGGAAAAAAAATTCTCCAATACAAGCTCGCTCCACCTTAATGAGTACCTGTCTGGCATTTCGCACCATATGTGCGCGATAACACCATATGTGGTTTTTTTTCTTCACTTCAAGTATGGTAAAAATCTGCTCACCCACCAATATTCACATTTGCCTAGTGTAATACGGTCAGTATATCCGATTAGATACAACACTGGTAAACTGGAATGCACATACATATTTATTTAAATGTATCAAAACATTTTCAACATTAGCAAAACATTATTCATCCACCATTATTTGGTTGGTAGCTCTTAGCTCTACATATGTAACCGGTCGAAGTAATCTTGCGGATTTGGCATTGGTTGAGGAACGGGGGGAAATAGGCATCTTTCTCGGGGTGGTTCATTTGCTGTATCCTAAAAAATATTTGTTAACGATTTAGTTCTTTCCTAATTATTTCGTGTGGTAGGTAAAACTTACTGTCGGTAGCGCCTTGGCCATAGCGAATGCCATCAACGAGGAAATTATGATTGCTAAGAAAATGAATTTCATTTTTAGTTTTCCCAACTGATTGCTATTCTATTTGCAGCGCCTTATATACAGATTTTGGATGAACCCTGAACAATCACTAGTGACTTAATTACTTTTTCCCCCATTTAAGTTTTATAACCTACAACAATTTCCAATTACTTGGGGCAATTATCATTTAAAGAAATTATTTCCCTCTTCGCGGCATTCCCTTAAACTAATATGCAGTTTAGATTATAACAACTATTTTTAGAAATTATGGTTACACATTTCAATATGCAATTCGCAGCTAATAATCATAAATCGGTTGTGTAAATTCCTAAAATGAAATTTAACGTTTTTTTTCCTTTGTCAAAAAACGACCTTGTTTCAATTGACCCTACAAAATGCAATTTAAATTTAGGACATTTGTTTTCTAATTGTCCACTTTTTCTAGAGAAGCGACTATGATTAAGGCATTTACATGTGTTTATTCCTTTCCTATATTTTTGTATTTCTAGAATCGTGCAAGAGGCTTTTCTTGACGTCAATGAGGCTGGCTACATTCTAACCGAAAGTGTTGAGCAATTGTTGTGTCAGAAATGTGATCGTTTCCTGGCCGATCGGTAAGTTGAGCAAAAACTATACCGTAAACTCAACTTTATTGAATGACCATTACAGCTTCGTTGAGGGCACTTGTCCCTATCCCGGTTGTGGCTATGAGGACGCACGCGGCGATCAATGTGACAAATGTGGCAAACTGATCAATGCCACTGAACTGATACGACCCCGGTGTAAGGTGTGCAATACGGCGCCAGTGATTCGTTCATCCGATCAGCTCTTCCTCGATCTGCCCAAAAGCGAACCGAAATTACGCGAATGGATGGAACGTGTCGATGGCGGCTGGACAAACAATGCCCGAGTGTAAGTTCTATGATGAAGCTTGCGGTGAATCTTATTTCCAACTTTATTTAATCTTTAGTATATCACGGTCCTGGCTGCGCGACGGCCTCAAGCCACGCTGTATTACACGCGATCTCAAATGGGGTATTCCCGTGCCACATCCCGGTTTCGAAAAGAAGGTCTTCTACGTGTGGTTCGATGCACCCTACGGCTATGTGTCCATGACCAAACGTTACACCAAAGAGTATAAACAGTGGTGGCAACCCTCCCAGGGCGTAGATGTGGAGCTCTTCCAATTCATGGCCAAGGACAATGTGCCCTTCCATGGGGTGGTGTGGCCCAGTGTATTGCTGGCCATTAACAAGGGTCACACGCTGGTCTCTCACATCATGGCCACCGAGTATTTGAATTATGAAGATGGCAAATTCAGCAAGAGTCGCGGCATTGGTGTGTTTGGCAATGATGCCCAGGTAAGTGAAGAAATCCAATGGAAGGTAATTTGAAAGTTTTGCACATGAAATCCATATCAGGACACTGGCATACCCGCCGATGTGTGGCGTTTCTATCTGGCATCGGCCCGGCCCGAAGGTCAGGATTCGAGTTTCAGCTGGAACGATCTGGCCGCTCGCAACAATTCGGAATTGCTCAATAATCTCGGCAACTTCATGAATCGTGCTTTGGTCTTCTGCGAAAAGAATTTCGATGGCATTATCCCTACCATGACACTGACCAACGATGAACTCGTCCTGCTCGCCCTGATCAATCGCGAACTGCGCGGTTACATCAACTCAATGGAGAAGGCGAAATTGCGCGATGGCATTCGTCATTTGCTTTCGATTTCGCGCCACGGCAATGGCTATATGCAGACGCAGCAGCCGTGGGTCCTGCTCAAGGGTAGCGACGAGCAGAAGGCTCGTGCCGCCACCATTATTGGTATCTGCTGTAATATCGCCTGTCTGCTGGCCAATTTACTCTTCCCCTACATGCCATCGACGGCGCGCACCATGTTCGAGCAGGTGAACGCCAAGCAAACGCAGTTGAATGTCGAGTGAGTCATTTGTTTCCCTTACCAAACTTAACGGTATTTCATTCAACGAATATTTACAGTAAACCCTTCGCTTCAGTCCTTCTGCCAGCTGGCCACAAAATTGGCAAGCCTGCCCCATTGTTCTCCAAATTGGAGCAAGCCTTTATTGATGAACTGAAAAAGAAGTATGCCGGCCCCCAAGTGCTTGGCGAAAGCTCTGGCGCCATTCAAGTATCGCCTGAGGACTTGGAGAAACAAATTCAGGCTCAGGGTGAAAAAGTGCGTGTGCTAAAAGCGAGCACCAAAGATAAGGCTGTATGGCAGCCGGAAGTGACGAAACTACTCGACCTGAAGAAACGATTAACCGAGGCGCAAAAGTCCGCTCCCGCAAAAGCAGTATCAGTCGCTGCCCCGGTGACCAATGGCAATGGCACACAAAGCGTACAACAACTGGAAGCGGCCATCCAGCAACAAGGCGAAAAAGTGCGTCTACTGAAAGGCAGCACAAAAGACAAAGCCGTCTGGCAGCCAGAAGTTAATATTCTACTCGACTTGAAGAAACAACTGACGGCAGCACAGGCTGCAACGCCTGCTGCCTCCCCTGCCGCCGCACCACCACCAGCCCAACCGTCAGCAGCTGGTAAAATTAAGGAATTGGAGGATAAAATTGTCAAGCAGGTAAATTGCAATGGCGAGGGAATTAGTTTTTGTCATTTCATCATTTGTGTATTTTCCAGGGCGAAAAGGTACGCACTTTGAAGGGTTCCTCCGCTGCTTCCGTTTGGAAACCGGAAGTGGATATTCTGCTCAACTTAAAGAAAGAACTAACCGCTCTCGGTGGGGCGCCCGCCCAACCCGCCGCTCAAGGCAAAAACAAAAAGAAGAAATAAACGCTGTAAGGGAATCGTACGACGCTCGCAATTACGTTGAACACTACTACATGTTGTATTTTGAATTTGAAAATGTTCATTTCTCCTCCTTTGTTTCAACATTTTTTTCTTTCCTATTTATTTGCATTTTTTTGATTGTGTCCCTTTTTTGCGCTATATCCTAACCGCAACTTAAGATTGCATTTGTTCTTTTGTATTAATTTACAAAGTAAGTAATTTATTGAATTCGTATTGAATTGACATTTGCGATTGTGAAATATACTTGTGAAATTGACTTTTCGAAACAATTCAATGATTGCGTTTTAATTTGTTTAATGAGAATAGCCAATAACAATTTTAAATTCAGTAAAAATTATTGAAAAAAAACCAAAAATGTCCGGTGAATTATTTAAAAAAAGATTTGAAAGTTATGAAGTACGGAGTATGCAGCGATGGTGGGGACTATTGTGGAATACATGCCTTAACCACTATTGGTTCGTGTATATTTTTATTTAGCAAAAATCGATGGCTGCTAGTAAACAATAAAATTAAAACTAAAATGACCCAACCTCCTCCCCTGTACCCCCACACTTCCCCTAGAGTCATGAAATTTTTCTTTGTCAATAACAACCCCCAACCGAATTTCATCATTGCTGCTCAAAGGAATAGGAAGTTATTTCATGTTTAAGACCCCTACGCCTCTTAATAGAATGCATTGTAGCCGGAGTTCAAAAAGCAATTTGCAGTAAAGTAAAATAAATTACACTGTGTGCCGAATTTGCAAAAATGTTCTTCACCATCGCTGGAGTTTTGAAGTCTGGTAGATTTTGTGGTCCTGATCATAATGGCATCATTGGTTTTTGTCTCTCTCATCGAGTTCAAAAGTTATGGACCAACTGACGTCTAGATATTACTTGGTCCGGTTAGAGACTTTGGACAACTAAACCGGCTTCTATTAGACGTCTTCTGATTATGACTGTACTCACAGAAAATTTTAGGTCGTACCTGATTTGTACTTTTACTTTTATTTAAGTGCTTTCTAAAAATTACTCGATTTCATCAAACAAAAATGTTTTTTTTAATATTCCATAAAAAAGTCCTTAACTTTTGAAAATTATTTGTGCCTTGTCGTGCTGTGTAACCGGCACATGCTAGTACGATACGTTTTTAGACCATTTTTCGATATTTTATTGATAATTTTTCCATAATTATCGATAATTTTTCGATATTTTATCGATACTTTTACGATGATTTTTTGATATTTATCGATCATTTCCATTTTCACTTCATACACAATCCATTTCAAAATGTTGTTCCAATTTCATTTTGTTCCGGTTCAATGTCGTTCCATTTCGTTCCGGTTGCATTCCCAACATAAGTTTCAATCAAACAAAAAAAAAACTGCGTTTAAATCTTTTAACTATTTCTCAAGATAAACCAAAGTAATACAAATTTGGCGGCCATTTTGTGTGGGAGGTATGCGTGGTTCTTATTCCATGTTGCCCATATTCAATACCATCCAAGTAAACTCAGGAGGTGACGCTGATCAAGAATATATATACTTCTCCTTCTTGGTGTTACAAACATCAGACCAAAGTGAATATACCCATACCTCATGGGGTGTAGGGTATAAATATTCTGATATGAAAAAAACAATACGAAACTTGATGTATTTATAATCGATACAACTTTAATAACATAATCCTAAACAAAAAAAATTCGTTCCTCAATCAATAATTTTTGCATTAGTTTTCCGTACTCAGCGCGATGCGGGTCGACTTTTTACTTCTCGCAGTGACATTTTTGCTGGTTAGCATCAATTCGCAATGTCGTGTCAGTGCCCGTGTAAAATTCACAAACTTCGTTTGTGAGTCATTTGATAAATCCTTTGCCAATTTCCGCCACTGCCATCTGAAGGTGGTGAAGCGCGGTATCGTAGCTCTAAGTGTACATGTGGAACTGTACCAAGTGCCTGTGACTAAAGTCAGCGTAAGTTGGTTGGTATTTGGAATGCATTTTAAAAACAATTTCCGTTCTAGGTTAATATGAGCCTAATGAAGAAGGCGAGCGGGTATCGTCCGTTTTTGTACAATGTTACTTCAGATTTCTGTGCTTTTATGTCGAATCGCAAAAGGTATCCAATACTGAAAGTTTTTCTTGACATCTTTCTGAAAAGTTCGAACATAAATCACACTTGTCCATTTGATGTGAGTCCTTATTCTGGAAATTTGGAAAACCAGAATAAATCTCAATAAAGTGTACAACTTTGTATTTCTTTCAGCACGATATTATTGTACAAAATTTCACTCTGAAAGATGAGAGCTTCGGCCTGATTCCACTACCCTTTGGTGAATACGTGGCGATTTTCAATGTGGGCGCATATAATGACTGGAAGGCGAATGTGAAAGTATTCTGGGCGATGAGTGAAAACTGAAAACTGACTTCACATACGTTAATGATGAGTATGAATTTCAGCTCATCGGCAATACGAAAATTTATTTTAAGTTAAGTGCAATTAAAAAAAATAACGCCTTTATCAAATACATTTATTTTGTTATTACAATTTTTTAATTTTTAAACTTTTCCAATTAAAATTGAATTGTTATTTTTGGTTTGAAAAAGCAATATTTTGTAGGAAGCCAGCCATGACTAAAGATAATTTTAATCGGTTTTTATTTATTTGTTTATAATTACTATTTTTGGCAGCTAATAGGTTTTTGATTTGTTGGATTCGTTCCGCGCAAACTTTAATATATTTTTCACTTTCAAGCTGGATTTCGTTCTTTTAAGACGAGACGAGATTCTATATAAAATGTGCTTAGAAATGTTCCATAAGAATATATATATTTTATGGTAAGTATATTTATCTTTAAAACTGTTGTGTTACTCATCGCATCACTCGCGAAGGGAGCACCCGATTTGGTTAATTTTTGTTGTTGTATTCTTCTCTACCATCCCATTCTGTGTCCGTCAAAAACACCCGGAAAATTCTGACAGAAAAGTTTGAAAATCGTGAGAAACAGTAAAATTCTTTGCATACTTTCTGGGGTCATCATAATTTATCTTTAAGCGTAAACTGTTATAAAACTTGCTTGCTTCCAGGGGTCGTCAGCGTCCATTGAAGTTGTCGAAAAAAATATTTTTATACCCCCACACTCACTGTGGCAGGGTATACTAACTTTGTCACAACGTTTGTAACGTCCATAAGGAGGCGTGTCAGGTATGGAAAAGTATATATATTCAAGATCAGTATCACCTCCTGAGTCGATTTAGCGAAGTCTGTCCGTCTGTCTGTCCGCCCGTCTGTCCGCACGATAGCGGTCGCAGTTTTGGAGATATCGACTTGAAACTTTGGGTACATGTTTTTCTCGTGAATACTGAGATCAAGTTCGAGAATCAGCCAAATCGGACAAAAACTGGACGTGGTCCATACACCGAAAAAAAAGGTAAACATTTTTCAAGTCTTTTTTATTGTTGTATTCGATTGGAAATGTTTAGAAACGTATTTTTGACATGGTCCGAGGTTCCGAAGCCACATATATAAGGGTCTAAATGGGGTCTTGAGACCAATTTTTTTTTTTGGTGGATTTAATTGGAAATTTTTAGAAATGGATTTTGGACATGGTCCGGACTCCAAAACCACCTATAATTGACTCAAAACAGGGTCTTGAGACCACATTTTTTTATGTTCGAGGTACTTCTTCCTACTGTGTGGGGGTATTTCAACTTCGGTATAGCCGAAGATAGTCCACTCTCTAGTTTTTTATATATTTTATAGCAGCTAGTTTCTTCTATTATGGAATATTCTTTTAAAAATATGCATTCACAAGCTGTTTCATATTCGGTTGTTAAAACAAATATAATAATAGTTTATTATAAATTCCATCCGGCAGCATTTCGGGGGCTAGGAAAAGGTATGATTAAAAGCGAAGTAACCGATTTTTTCGGGTACCAGATACTATATTATTGTAGCTTACAGTATGGCCAAGCATGGAATAATAAATTGAACTCAGTCAACGCAAGAACAGACCAAATACATATCATTGTGGTAAATTTTTTTTTTTATTTTTTAAATTATTTACACTAACACAAAAGTACTTAAAAACAAAAATTTTATAATTTCGACATTCATAAATACTTACACAAATACAATATTATTATTTTTCTGTCTATTCAATTAACGATAATGATTAGTACAATTGCAATAAATAGAATCGCCGGTAGATCTAGTTGCCAAATAAGAAACCTTAACTCGCTAAGTACTAATTTCCAAAATACAAATTTGTTTTCTTCCAATTGCATTACGGAATATGAATAAATAAATATTTACAATTACTTAGAGACTAGCTTTAAAATTATAATTAAAAAATTATATTAATTATTTAAGCCTAATGGGTTGGAAAAACTACGTTCGTTTTAAAATAGAGTAAAGCGCACGCGCATGCGATATGTTGTCTCACTTTCTTTCTTTCTTCTTTCTATTTGTTCACTCAAGAATGGCAGATGTCGCTTAGGTTGTGCGACAACAGACGAAAAATAAATGTACACATATTTTCCATTAGCAGTCGCTGCTATTCAAATATACACAGTCACAATTCTCACACACTCGAACCAGTTCATTTCATATAGTAACTACTGGGCGCACGTCCGGACGTATACGTACTCATCGGTATGCCCTGCGGACCTGGTATATGATTGCTGCCGCCATGTCCGCCATGCATGTGCTGGTGAGAATGGGAGTGTGATGACTGATTTTGTGAACCATAGAGATGGTCTACGCTTGAATTGCCAATGCCGCCATGGCCCGAAGGCTCATAGTCCACATCGTAATAGATGCCCGACTGGTTCTGTAATGTGAAGAGTAATTAAAATAATTTTTTTTTATTTATTCAAGTACACAGGTAACATTTAGAAGAACTCACCGCTATGCTGCCATTACTCCTACTCTTCGGGCGTGGTACTTGAAAGTTGCGTCCCAGTAGATCTGCGCGATCCTCTTCCTCGCTGGAGCTTGAGTTTTCCAGTGTACGCATACCATTCGAACGGTTACCCAGGCCAAGTCTTCTAAAAGCAAACGATTGGGTATTTAGACAAGTTTGAACCAGAAAATAAGGCAGCAAATTCGATTTATACGCACTCATACCGTGGCAAAGGCACTGGCGGTGCCATACTGGCATTCTGATGCATTTGCATGGTACTCTGCATTGACATGCCGCCCAGCGTGCTACCCATACCACCCATGCCCATGGCCTGTAGATTCGGATAAGCAAACATGGCGGACGAAGGGCGTGTGGGACCAATTGGTTCGGCCTAAAAGTTAACAAAGTTTCCGTAAAACTTTAAAATATATTAAATTTAAAAAAACAAAAAACCCACGCCATAATGATTCGTTTGTGCCATCACATCGGCAATCTGAGCCCAGCGCATGCGATCCTCCAGTGTCACCTGATAGCCCGGCTGAGCCAAGCCTGCCGATTTCAGCGGTGCCGTATTCATATAACCAAAAACCGGCGAACCCATGGCATTCTTCTGTTCGCGCTGCCACCGTCTCGACCACATAATCAGGCAAACCAAAGTCAGAACAATTATTATGACGGCCGCTATAGAAGCACCAATTGCCACGCCCAACACTTCACCATCGATCTCACACTGGCCGCCATAATGACTGCCATCGCAGGCACACACTTGATTGCCGTCATCGTTGTAGCTGCACGTGCCCCGGTTATTGCAATACGTATCAGAACACGCTTGACATTCGCGGCCCGCACGCTGAGGCTGATCAGCCCAAGGATCGCGGAAGCCCAATTCGCATACACACCGGAAGGTGCCCCATGAATTCGAGCATGTGGCACTCGAGTGACAGTCGTTCAAGTCTGGCGATTGACACTCGTCCAAATCGTGCAGCGCCGAAATGGCGCCCTCCGGCGAGGTAACATAGAGCACAGAATTGCCAATATTGTTGTTGCGGCGATGCAATACCCCCAACAGATGCTTCTGCACATCGCTGCGTAGGTTGGGTCGCAAGGTTTCCACACTTTCGTCGAGCTGAAAAGGGAATTTTCGTTATTCGTATTCAAGTCCAAGTCCAAGTGTTTCTCCATTGTGTTACCTTAATGGTCATATTAACGAAGACTCCACTGCCGCCCAAGTTGGGATCACCATGATAGATGTTGTTGACTTTGGCCTCCAGAAATTCATCGGAATAGGGTGTCATCGACATGGCAGAATCGATCTAAGGACATTTTGTGAATCAATTTATGTATTATTCCTATCTTGCTGGAGGAACACTTACCGCTCTTATTGATTCATAACTCAGTTGTCCATAGGGCTCGCTATTACGATCCATTAGCTTGTTGTCCCAAACGATGCGATGCTCATAGATACGATCCACACGCAGGCCCAAGTAGAAGGAGATCACCTTGCGACAGGGCTCACGATGCTTACGCCGGGAGTAGCCTGGTGTTTGAGTTGGATCAAGTTAATAATACATGTTAAGAATTCAAATTATAATCCACCGAATTTCCCCCCGTTCTCCTAGATCCATATCACTTACCTGGTCTGCAATGACAACTGGAAACTCCATTCTCCGTTTTACAACGTTCGTGTTGTGCCTGATCACATGTCGAGTCATCGCCCACAATGCACGTGTCAATTCGCACAGGCGGTTGTGTCGTACGTGGTCTGTAGTGCGGTCGTGTCGGTCCCGAGTTCGTTGTGGGCGATTGTGATTGTGTCATTGGATTCGGACTTTGTGATTTGGGTGGTTTGAGTGGCACCACTTCGGTTTCGGGCACACCATAACTAGCGCCTAAGTTAGGTATGGCATGTTGGGTGACTTCGTTGGCTGCTCCGCCTGGGCCGCTACTTCCACTACTACTACTACTACCGGGCAACTGTGGCATGGCCGTGGCTGGGGTGGTGGGCAATTGTACACCGGCTGGCGGATCTGTGGGATCACCAAAGAGATTGATGTAAGTGCGTTTACCATCGATCGAAACAAAACCATCATCACCTGAGGCAGAGACGATAATATCGCCCTGCTGCTGCTGTTGTTGTCCTGTACCGCCACTACCATACGAACCATATGGTTTGATATTGATTGTCTGCTGTGAACCGCCGCCTCCTGAGCCGGGACCTTGTATGGCCGAAAGCGTCACATCGAATATTTCCCCGTAGCCCGGAGGCAGATGTTGGCGCGTTGGCTGTATGTGTACGGGTGGTGATGGTGGCTGTTGTTGGGCTGGCTGCTGAGCTGGTCTGGCTTGTTGTGGACGCAGCGGACGTGGCCGTCCGCCTGGCTTAAATTCGGGATCGTCGAGAACAATACCGGGACGTGGTTGGTATTGTGAGGGCGGTGGTGTGGGCGATGTTGACGATGGAGTGTCGTTAGTAGAGGCTAATTCGGTGGATGTGGTTTTGGTGGTGGTGGTGGTGGTGATAGTAGTAGTAGAAGTAGTGGTAGTAGTGGAAGGTATGGGAGCAGAAGAGGAAAGTGTGGGAACGATGGTGGCCTGCAATTCTGTGATGCGCGTACTACTGCTGGGCACATCGAAGTCCATATAGGTCAAAGGTGTGGTGGTAATGCTCGAACTGGAAGTCTCCGAGGGTATAGAAATATCACTAACGTGGCTGGACTTCGATGGCTTGGCTGTTTCGAGTGCAGGTGTTTTGCTTTGCGTCATAAAGATGACCTCTTCAGTGGAAGGATCGACTGCCACATCTTCGGCATCCGGCATGGGCATGGGCACATACGAAGAAGTCATTCCATCCATTACCGTACGCACTACGGAACTCGTTTCAATGATTGTCGTGTACTCGTCTGGAGTATGCTTCTTCTTGTCGCCATTCTTGTGCTTGTTTGCTTTCTTTTTGCCATTGTGTTCTTCCTTCTTTGCTGGACTAGTTAGGGGAGGTGCTGAAGGCGCTGACTGCTGTTCGTCTGGCGAATCTCCAATGGTGCCAGTACCAGAAGACGCTGGCTCATTGTCTTGATCGGAGACCTCAATGTACTGCGTGTTGGTGTCTTCATTTGAGAAGTCTGAGTCGTAAGTGGTGTCGGTGGGTTTCGGTGTATCGTTATAGTCCGTGCCAGTGGGCGTTTCAATATCGTCCGTCGGCTGGGATGGCAATGGTGGCGGTTGCTGTTCTTGGGGCGGCACCTGTGGGTCGTTCTCCTGTTGTTGTGGTGGATTCATTTGAGATGCTGGCAGGGGTCTGTATTGTGGAATCGGACGTCGTCCTCCTACAGAGGTGGTGATCGGCGGTCGTGGCTTGTTGCGATGCCAGGGCGGACGATTGCTAACAAATCCGGGACGATAGGGCACAATTTGTTCGGGTATGGGTACGCCTGTGATGAACGGTCTTTCCGGACGATCAAAGGGGTACGGTGGAGGGCGTATTGAGGTGCCTGGGCCAGGCTTTTGAGCATCATAGTCCAGCGGTAATGATTGCGTTTCAGATATTCTTGGCGGGCCACGATTATTAATGCGACTTGCAGTTGGTCGTCGCATCACGCCCTGAGTGTTGGCGTGCACATTCACATTTCCATTGAGTAATTTCACGATGCCCGTAATTATGTCCTGTATATCGGGATTGGCATTCTGACGTCCACTATGCGGCGCCACTGTGGCACTGGCCGCCGTCGAGGTAGCAGAACTGCTCGTCGGATTGATTGGGGACCCCGACGTAATCGGTCGAAGGCCCCCTTTCAATAAAAAAGAACTCGATGCATAGGCCTCTGCGGTAGAGGACGGATTCAATGTCTTGCCGGCGCGTGGGCGTTGCGTGCTCTCGGGATGTTCGGAGGGATTGTCATAGGTGCCGGTTGGCTTGATGTTATACTGAAAGTAACGTCCGGCTACAGCTTCCTTTTCGCTTTCATTGGGGAAATGCACATCGTTGGGACCCGACTTGGGAAAGTTATCGTTGAGTATGGGCAGGGCGGACCGTTCGACACGCTTGTATTGGCTTGTTTCGTTTTCCTCGTGGTGGACACTGGAGTGCTGCTGTATATGGGTGTCATCCGTTGAATCGGGCATGGTGCTTTCGACAGTCAAAGCAGATGTGCGCAGGTATGAGACGAGATCGGCATCCACATTACTAGAGGATTTCGGTGAAATTTGTGAGAAGGACTGGCAATCTGTAAGCAAAATAAGAAAATATATTTCAGTGTTTTTTTTTAATTCCAAAACGGTAGTTATTTAATTAACATAATTAAACTATTCAAGCCCAATTAACCCACGAAACACTTTCCTAAGCTAAATAAGCGTTTACTCAACTGACCACAACTCCATAAGCGCTGGGTAAAAGGCATTAGAACGTGAAATATAAAATTATATATGAAGCACATAAAAGTTTTAATGTAAATCAACGGAGGAATTGAAGTATGACTAATCAAACAGTGTGCGGCCGTATTTTTTGTGATTTGAACTTTTTGTGTGTGCTTTGAGAGAGAGACCAGTGTCTGGAGTTAGTTTAGTTTGGAAAAATGTTCCTAAGCACTTGTCGAATCATTAAGAAACGTCAAGGGTGACAGTGGATGTGCTTCCTTGAACAGAACCTGTCCATTGGCGTTGCCTTTTTCCTTTTTATATGTACTTCTATGTTGACATTACCCTATCTGCACAATGTGTTTTGAGCTCTCAGTAAGAACGAAACAACAAGCATTGAATATTGTTTTAGTTTGGCAGAGAAATCCCAGCTGCGAATGTACTTTTTCATATATTTTGTACATGCCCAAATCAAATAATTATTTTTTTTCAATACTGAATTCACACTTTTTTTACTGTGCCACATACACCACATACAGATTCTTTAATTTCTTTTATTGCATTTTTTAATTTAAATTTAACAATCGTGTACAGTGCCATGTGATGTGCATGAGAGATGCTATAAATGAGATCTGCATGATGAAAACTAAGGCCACCGAAAACACGAAGAAGAAGCAGAAAATAAACAAATTTAACAAGAAATAATGCCAAGAAGCTGCAGTTAAGCGTGAAGTTTCACTTTTCAACGCATGCTCAAGTTTCAGCACGTTTTCATTTTTAGTTTCTACCCATTACAATTTTTCATTTTATTTCTTTTATTTTTCATATTAGTTGCTTTTTTTTTCTTGTTCATTACTTTTTTTTTTTTTTCTCTTTTTGTGTGACATAAAAATAATACGCTGTGCACCACAAGCCACAGCATCCACCAGAGATCGGCTTTGTTTGGCTCAGTGTGCTTGTGCGTGAATGTCAAGTGATATATTACGCTAGATGATGTATGGTTGATTGTGGAACTGGTGCATTTGCATTTGAAAACGTTGCTTTGGATTTCGTCAAGGAAATTGTGCCATCCATAGTTAGTTGGGGGTTTGGGTTTTGTTTTCTGTTTTCTGGTGTCAAGTTTGCTTTTAGAGTCTTTTGTTTACTTGTTGTTTGAAATTGTGTATACGCTGGAATGTGAGAAGTTAGTAAAGGAATTTTCATTTTCTTTTCAATTCAACGGAAGACCTAAGAAACGAACTTGCCTTCAAGATGAGCTTCCAGTTGCAGTTGATGGCACACCAAGCGAAATAAGCTCTCACAACGTACTTGCAGTGCATGGAACTTATTTTAAGGTCACACTACTCACTATACTGCAGTCACGATTTGTCTACCTTTTTGGGTATTTTCTGTGGTACTTTTGAGCAGTTTTCAAGGTGAATTTTTTTGGTCTTTCGAACTGTTACTAAAAATTGTAATAAATTTTAATAAAAAAAAAATGTTTCAATACTTAAACTAGCCAAGAAGAATTTAAAAAATTCCTAAACTACAATTGAGACCGCTGAATAAACAAAGTCTTTACACGAATTTCACAATTCTGTGACATGAAGCGTGTAAAATATGTCATCGCTGCCATAAAGCCAATTTCCACCACAAAAGCTAACTTATTTCATAAAATCGTTTCTCCCAACAATTTCTAAATGAATTATTTTTGGGTGTGTTCCCAATTTGAAGAAAAGTCTTTCAAACACATTCTTCTCCGTGTGCTAGCACCAAGCCCAAAAGTTCCAGCTAATTGATTTCTTTACACGTCGCCTCACATCCACAAGCACACCACAAGCACCTGTTTATTGAAAAGATTAACATGAAAAGATTCTGTTTTTTTTCACTTCGTTCGCATCTTTCTTCATTTCTCATCAATTTCACGTTGAAGAATGTTTTTGTTCATTACTAGTTTACTAGTGGCAAATGATAAATTGTTGGTAATTATTGTTAGGTTGTATGAGAGAGCTTATGGCTTTTTTTTCATCAGCATATCCATCAGCATATTCTTCAACTGCTTCTTCATCTCCATCACTCGAAGCGTACTTTTTACGATTTGCTTAGCACTGCGGGCGTTTTTATTTCTCTTTTTTTTCTAAGTGGGTTGGCATGCTTCACACTCACTGTATACGAGTAGTTAGTTGTAGTCGTAGAATAATGGTGTGGTGTACTTTGCAATTAAGGCGCCGCTGTTTGTTTACCACTTTTTAGGTTTATCACCTGCACTAATAAATCACAAAATGAAAAATTTTAATGAAATTAACCCATTTTTTCTTTAATATTTCTCTTTATCGGTGTGGAGTTTTACTTTCAACTTTTAGTCATATATTTTTGTACAATTTTTTGTATTTTTTTTTTTTACTATTTTAGGAAGTGAAGTTTGATGCTTAATTAGCGAAAGGGTGTTAATTAAGAAGTTAGTCTGTTTTCTGTTTGGGAAAAGTGAAATTTTCATGCCGACCATGAACATTTCATTTGCAAATCTTTATTGAGATATTAAAATAACAAAAAAACGAATGTTTATTTACTTCACATTGAAGAAATAGCAGAAGGGAACATAGAAGTAAAAGTGTTAGTTGATATTTAGAGAAGGAAGGTGTTGAAAGTATTTCGCAAATGTATATTTTTGAAAGTCTATTGTTTGCCTGGATGTCTGTCCAGTGGGCTGTCCTCACTGTTTTTTTAATTTTTGAAAGGGAACGTGGTAGTTTTAAATATGGGCATGTTAATTAAAGTATGGTCTCCAGTAGCCACAATTGGACGTAGGAAGCCGGATTTAGCATGTTTCCAAAAAAAAGAGACCTGACAGTTTACAATATGAGCGTCCAAAGGGTGCCAAATGAAAATCTAGAAGAGGTCCACGTGGGGTGCTATATTTTTACGAGCGAAGCATTTTACTAGTTTTATATTACCTAAATCACATATTTTCATTTAAATGAATTTGGCGTCACTAAGCTTCAAAATTGGTTTTATATTAACAATTTGGTTTTTCCATTAAAATACCGCAATTTCAGTTACTTTTGGCTGAATATAAGGTCTGGGTCGTGGTTCAGTTCCATACATTTTATATAACTCCATACGCATTCCCTTGATTACAATCAAAATTAGATAACATATTTGGCCATATTTGTCGGTCTTTCTTGCTGGTGGAAGCGTTTCCATGTGCAAAAAACCTAGAAATTCACTTTTTGTTCTGAAACGAATCATTGTGATACGAATCGATTGGTACTGATAAATTAATGGTACAGTCAATGACTTTCCCCAGCCTATGTTCAAGGGCGTAGTTAAGAAGGCAGGTGGGGTCAAACTCCCCCCTAAATTCCAATGTAAGAAATGTAACCAAGATTTTAAGTGGTATTTTCCTAGTATGTATGTTCTGTTATTCATATTTATATTTATCCTATTTTATTAATAGTGACAGGTGGTTAATTGCCATTGTAGAAGAACAGCCAGAAGATGTTGATTTATGAATTGGGGAAATATTTGGTGAAGCACTTCAATTGGCTGAATATTTCGACATTGAAATGAGGGCCTCAATTACTTGTCAACGACAAACTTTGCGTGCAAATACCCCTGCAACCACTGCTCTGGAATATTTCAAAAATGCATTCATAATTCCATATATGGATTCATTTAAACGCTTCCTCGATAATCGTTTCTGTTCAAGCAATACGTCAGCTTTTTGCGTTACATATTTGCATCCTTTCAACGTGTAACCTCTGTCCATGTGAGAGTTTAAATGAAAATTGGCTGAAGTTGCAAAGTTTTACGAAATCGATGCAATGGAGGAGATGAAGGATGCGAAATAATTCGAAGGAAGATTTGAAGTTGTTGGAAGCTTCAGAAATAACACCGTTCGACACTAAAAAATGCACATGATAGTGACTATAAATAAAAGTAAGAAATACACTGTAAACAAATTTTATATTATTATTTTCAAGTGTTGACCCCTCGCTATATTCCATCCTATATTTATATTATCTTTTTATTTATCAAAAATTGTCCTCCTTCAATCGATAATTACACTTAATCTTCCCTCTCACCAGTACTTTCATAAAACTTATCCACAAAACTTTCCTGAACAGTTTCCAACTAAATACTCCTCATGAATATGCATTAAAACCAGTTCAAAAAAATTGTCCACTTGCACTTTTCATTAATATCGGCCGCACATTTTCCCAAACTCCTTTCATTTTCACTGTAAATATGAACAACAGAAATAACCCAACCAGCCCCATATTTACCATATTTGTTCAATTTACGATAAAATATTTTGCAAATGAAACTGAAAACGATTGAAAAATTGTAATCGCAATTGGAGCACAAAAGCCTAACGACAAAAATGTCTCAAAGTAAAAGTGGTTTTTCAACCAATGGCATTTTTTGGTTTTTTTTTTTTTTTAACTTTAATTGCCAAATGAAAACAATCAACGATATTGGTCAGACAACAATCGAGCAACTTGTACATGTCGACCACAGCGATGGCTTAACACTTGCTGGAGCTTATAATTGAATTTATTATTAGTATTTTTTGTTCACAAATGCAATTATGAAAATCTGTAGTAACAAAATGGCAAAAACAACAATAACAACAAAAAAACACTTTCACATATGCTCGTGTTAATATTGGAAAATCTCTGAGCAATTATGTGCACAAACAGTTAAGTACATGAAGAAATAACTGTTTAATAAGTGGGCTAATGTGTTAAATTGGTTGAGACATTAGCGTACAGAAGTGGCTGGTTTTGCTTCAGCGAATGGGTAACAAATGAAACTTTCTTTGATTTTGAATATTCAATAAAAAAAACTGAAAAAAAAGTTTAGCAAAAACCATTAAAAACCCTAACAAACTATTTGGCATGCGATTTTGTTTCAATTTCAACTTGATTGTTTGGCAAATCGGTTTCTATTAATACTTTCAAGTGATCAAAAGACCGAAAACGAACTTCAAGATTATGTGTGCCTTGTTATTACCTACAAATCAAACCCAAATGAAAGACATTCATTTGCCAGGTCTTTGGTTTCCTCTTTCGAATTGTTCGCAATTTGTATGTCGAAAAAAAAAGTTCATTGGCCAACAAAGACGCATTAGTTCCATTGCCTGAGTTGATTAATATGCTTCAAAGTGTATATCAAAATGTTTAGTGTATGCAACCCACACACAAACACACAGCCGTACATGCCAATGAATACTAACAGCTGTTAAGACCCTAACCACATCACCGCTTGAAGAGTCACTCTTAACAACAACAACAACAACACACTCACTTTCTATTTCGTTGAACTTTGAAAACATTCGTAATACAGCCCAAAAGTGGCAGCCACTTCCTTTACGCCAAGCTTCAAACCTACGACAATAATTTCATTAGGGAAAACGGCGGCGTTTCGCACCAATCCAACACACAGCCATCAGTGATTAATATGCCTAGCGAGAATAATGCCTTGATGTGGCAATGTTTATGAAATTTAAAAAAAAAATAAAGTTTATTTTTTATTAATTAAAATCACGTTGAAGTGTTACCAAAGTAGAAATTAAGTTTTGTATTTACATTCAACTAATGGCATTCATGTTTTCCCTGTATTATTCGAGATGTTATGCAATTCGCGTTACGGGCGACATGAGTGCAGCGCAAAAGCGTGTCATATGCCTTGTCATTGCAATATAACAATTCACTTGGAAGCGTAATAAAATGCGATAATGATGACAGAAATGATGGTTGAGTTCTTCTTGAGCATGTTCAAGGAATTGAAAATTGAAACACTGAAGGCGGGGGGATTGTGACACCGCAAGTCAGTTCGTTAATTGCGGTACCTAATTTAAAATTTTCATTGGATTTGTTAAAGATTACAAATGAAGAGCTGCAAACTTCAAGTGAACAGAGAATCGTGGTGACACTATGCAATTTATAGAAATCCCTAACCTAAAAAAGAAATATATATTTGGCATTACGACCCTGAAGGGAATCTTGGCCGAACTTCACAGACACAAAATCCTTTCTGTGAGTTGCAGCGTCCTTACAGTTAAGTGCAAACTCCGAACGGCAACACTGCAAAGTGAAATGTGTTATTCATACACACTTAAAGTGTGTAAAACTTGGAGACACATTTTACACACAACTTTGCGTGTACAAACACTGTAAGTGCTTTTAAAAAACACGCATGCGTGTTAATAGAACATGCCAAAATCTTGAATGTGTGTTTTTTTATTTATCAACATAAATATACACTTAAAAATGTGTGTAGTGTGTAAAATTACACACCAAAAGATAGGTTCACTTTGCAGTGACATGGGGCACGAAATGGGGGTTCATACATTCCGAATGGAATTTAAATAATTTCAAAACAAAAATTTATAAAGGGCACAAAAAATGTCATCTATTTGGCTAAACGATTGTAATAACTAGAAAAATATAATTTCCAAACAACTCTAAAATTCCTTTTCCTACAAGTACAAAAAGAATTATATATTAATAGGCTACCCACGTAAGACTTCAAATATGTTTGATCTTATGGCCGTCAATCATTGCATAGTGAAAAGAAAAAAAACTTGTTCATAAAGTCCATTTGAAATACTTATCTTAGTTGATTAAAATTCAACATGAAATTGTACTTATAAGCAACCATAAACGATATTTTGATATTTATTGACCACAAAAGGGCAACGCCTCGACGCACCGCACAAAAGCGTTACAAAAAGCCTTTGCCGTACAAAGTAGAAATGGAAATTGTGGTTGGAATGAATAAATAAATCCACCGAACCATTAAAATTGATTTAATGTTAATTGAATTTTCTCCGGGTCGTAACAGGGGCTTTGGACGGCTTTAAAGAAATTTTCTTTTATTTTTTGGTGGGCGTTGCATAACATTGATTTGATTCTATTGGAGAGTATTTTGAAATTCAAACAGGTACCTGTGTATATTTCATAAGAATCGTGGGAAGCGTTAAGTGGATAGTACATTGTAGAATTTTATTAGGGAATTGAAGAGATATTTTAGAAAATATAATTTATTTTCCAGATAAGGCAAGAATGGATATTTATGGAGAGAAAAAACCATTTTTCATGTAAAATAAGAATTTTGATTCAAAAAATGTAGTTCCAATTGAACGAGTAGGTCGACAATAGCCTACTAAGTTGGTTAATTACAAAATTAGAGGCGCAAACCACACAATTATCATTAATTTACCAGCAATTAACAATTAATTTCACTTTTATATCGAAAATTAACCGCACTCATCAACATAAACATTATCTCTGGACAAAACTCCAACGTCACTCGAACTTTTCTGGCTCTTCTATTATTTTCTTATCTTTCAAATGCCCTTCAACACTATTTATATGTATTGCATTCGGGCTGACAAGCAGACAAGTGCTGTCATTTCAATTTAGAAGAAATAACAAAACAAATGTAAATGTAAATGATATTTCCAATTCTACCAGCACACAGCACACAAAGTCTTCAGTGTCGATGACTGCTGCATTGCAGTGTGCTATGTACGTGCCTGCAACAAATTAAATTCCGCTTACCGCAATTAACAAGTGGCTAGCCCCGTGAGATGCATGCATACACATATCGCGTCTATGGAAATGGGTTTCGACTGCTAGCCCAGCCATACGGTGGATTGTATGCATGACGAAGGTGCAGTGGAAGTGAACACATTCTCTACTTTGTTATTGTTGTTGTTGTTGTTGCCTTTAATGAAACGAAGGTGTTGTAGAAAATTTGAGCCGTGGTGGCGCGTATCGTGGACTCTCTACTCATGGCATGCCTCAAACCCATAAAGACTGTACTGTGGAATGGAACCTCTGACCATGACGGTGTGCATTTGAAGTTGAGATCAAACAGAATAGTGAGTTCTTGAGATGAGACTGTTGTTGTTGTCTTCTTTTTTCTTTTTTTTCTTCTTCATTTTTCCTCTGAAGTTGATATTGTGTAGAAGGTCTTTTGTAATGCAAATAAAGGGTTTTTCTTTTGGTTAATTTCGAACAATTTCACTAATTTTTAATGGAACTTTTTCAGAGTTGAAAAATATCTAAATTGATTTCTGAAGGCTCTCCGAGTGCGGCTTTAAAGCGTTTTTATGGACAAAAATTGTATTCATTGAAAATTCGTAGTGATTCGTGGAAATAATAGTGAGGCTGCTGCTGAGAAGTAGGGTGGGAACTAGGTAGAAATTGCAGACAAAGCAAGAAATAAATTTATATGAATTATCTCCTTTTCTAACACAGACAGTCGTGATAGCACTGCGGATTTTAATGGAGAAGAGGTTCATAGACGCCACTCTAGCATAGCATAACCTAGTCCACCTCCACTCCTCTTCTAAATTGTTAAAACTCATCGGAAATACTTCAAAGTTTACATTATAGAAATTTTATTTACCAACAACAATTCCTAAAGCCCAAAAAAAAGGTTTTTTTTCCTCATCTACATGTTGCCATCCATTAACGTCTTATAACATCCTACCAAGTAACACAAGAAATGGCCGCAACTGAGTGTTTACAACAAAAACAAAACATACACAAGGTAGCTGGTATCCTTAGTCCCACTTAAACACAAGCGAATGACCTTAATCAAGGTCTGATCTAATATGAAATGCCTGGCTACCAACTTCAAACAGCCTCAGCCTTGAAGGAATGCGCCAGTGTAATAGAGATGAGCCAAAGAAGCACAGAAATGCACAGCCACCAACCTCGGGTTGTTGGTGAGTGAGTGGGGATGTCTGCTCCAACAGTGGCTTTCGGTTACGGTGTGCTTCATGCTGCACGCTGCATGCCACATGCACATTTGTGCTTGTACCAAATTTATTAGTGAATGCAACAACATTTTTATATTCATTTTTGCTACCTTGCTGCCGCTCGCTTCGTGTTCTATGTTTGTTGTTGTGCTTTCAAAGCGAGACATTGCGAATGCCTGTAGGCAGGCAGGCAGCAGCTAGTTTGGTTTACTTGTTGCTGCTGCCGTTGACGTTGTTTATTTCTTTTGCACACAGCTAAGATTTCAGAAAATTTCTAAATTGCTGGTAATTTTATTAATTTTATTTCTTTGCCAACGTACGACGTACGAATTTCATTTGTATTAATTCAAGCATGCACACTGTTGTTTGTTTGATTTTCCCTACTTTTTAGTGAGCGAAGAATTGAATTCACAGAAAATAAGCAAAAATACTTTTGCAGTGAAGCGTATACGAAATGGCTCGTCTATTTGCTGCGGAAGACTTTAATTTTGGTTAATTTGGCTTTACAATTTGCAGAAATTTCAGTGATCAAGTATGTGGATTTTCACAATACACTGTAATTATAAAAAAAATCATTATATGGAAATACCCTAGTCCCCCCAAACTCCTTTAAGTTCGATTTATAGAATATTCTAACTAAACGTGGGCCGTCTTACAGCACATTGGCATGCAATAATAACGACAAGAACCTAAAGGAGAAAGACAACAGCGAGTACCCTAATCAGCAAGTGTGGCTGCTGTTAATGAGTCTACATGATGCACCAATGTTGTCCAGCACTTGCTGTTGGTCTTCTTATTACACAGACAACACCAGACAACGCTGAAGGGAAAAACCCAAAACATACGCTTGGCCTCAAATTGCTACAAAGTTGCTTGTAAAATGTTGAACAATTTTCCAAGATCGCTTATCTTATTGGTTAACTACATATATGTGGCAGGGCATGAAGACTGGCAAGGCAGAGAGATCGGCAAGAGCATGTAAGTATTTTAGATTTTGGCATCATGACATGAGTTTTGTAATGTTAATTTGCAATATGCATAGATAACACTGTGTTACAAGGAGAATATACTTGGCGCTAAACCTTGCATACGTTGTAAAAATAAATATAATGGCATACCACGAATTTTACGTGAAGCACTCTGAGACTTAAGAAAACAAAAACTGTTGTTAGGTAGGTACACGCTCAAAATATTTTTCAACTCTGCTAATTTCATTTTCATGTTCAATATTCATTATGCAATTAAAAGATTAAAAATGCTTATATATTTTAACAATATTTATTGTATTATTTCCTTATCAAGAGATCCTTAGTCTGGCGATTGAACAAATTTGGTTACAAAGAGTAGAGCAGCTCTGTTTTCATTACATCCAAGACAAATGTTTTGGACGGAGCACCCAAAAATAACCTCTCGTTCATCACAGTCAAGTATTTGTACCCCATAAGAACTTCTTTATGTTTAGGAAAAAGATACAAGATCTCCTAGATGTTGTTGGTACCATGACTCTTTGTTTTGTGCTAAAGCGAACCACGAGAAAATTGCTGTAAGCCACAAGACAATATACATACTGTCTAGTTTGTTTCCCAATATGACACTGTTTTCTGAAAATAGCAAAGGGCTCGATATATTCTTGCTCATCGTCACCTCCTGAGTGGATTTAGCTCTATCCGTCTGTCCGTCCTATTTTCTTGTAAAAACAATTGCATGAGCCAGAAGAAAGCTAGGGGGATTTATCATTTGTCAGCCCTCGAAGGAGTTGGTATTGAAAATGGGCGGAAGCGGTGGACTGCCACGCCTGAAAGTCGTGTTTTGTAAAATATGTAACCTAATTCCGCAAATGTAACCTAATTAGCTAATTTCAAAATTCAAGATGTCGGATCCGATATAGCCTAGTAGATGTAGAGTATATATATAAGTCGTCTTTGACCGACTGAAACTTACTCACTTCTGTATTTATTCAAAAGATGAAATATTAGTTTTTGTCGAAGACTTTACTTAAAAAAGAGTATTCACAAGTAGTCATACAAAGAGTCAGAAACGGGAATTTGTCATAAATTATTATTTGTCGCAGAATTTTTCATAGAAAATTCAATGTCAATTGGAGATTTATGATAAATTCCCATTTATGACTATGTATTTGACGACTTGAGAATACCCTTAATATGAAAATGTACTTTGAGCTGTTAAGCGCACCACACGCGAGGTCAATTGGTGGATTAGTCCAATTATAATCAAAATGTACTTATTGGAAATAAGTTATTCAATAAATTAACAAATTGTGATTTTCCTAATTTACTGTTAAAAAAACTAAAACGATGATCTAACTAAGCTTGTTAAATTGTCAGAGCATACAATCAAAAGTAAGTTTGCTTCTACAGTCTTTCAAACAAGTTCGCTTCTTAAGTCTTTCGTTTGAAAAGAGATTCAAAGCGAACTTTTTGGAATTATTTTTGTTAAATATATAACATTGGAATGTTTATAATAAATATTCTTACATTTTTTAAAACATAAAATTAGCCACTTAGGTCATTAGTTCTATTAAATGAATTTGAGTGAAATGAAGTTACTCTACCATATACCTAGCCACACACGTACACAACACGCAAATGTACAATAATTAAGTAATTAATTAAAATTAGAGCAAAAACTGTGAAACTAGATCAACCGCCTTTTTCCAACTTCCACTACCGGCAACAGCGACCACAACGACAACATACTTAAAGGAAAGAAAAAAAGAAAGAAAGAAAGAAAATTATATTGATTTAAGCGTTTGACCAACTTTAAGTTCAATGCTTAGAATATTTATAACATGTCACCTGTATTGTTGTTGTTGCTGTTGTTTTTATTGTTGTGGCTATTGGCGGCAGTTGTTCGCCTTCCCATTGCAAGAATGTCACAGCCGTAAGAAGGCAGTGGCATTGCCACAAATAGAAACTGTGTCTCCACCAGCAACCAGCTAGCCAAGAAACAAGTTATCCAATCCTCTATGGGCAACTGCCGCCCCGGTGTGACAACGCATCAAAGCGTCCCAAAGCTTCCACACACACACACACACAAACACACGCAAACATTAGATCGCTCTGGCATCAGTCAGTCATACGTAACCAAAAACCAAATATAAGTCATTTAACAGTAGAAGCAGAACCGGCTTTAAATTAGCGCTGCTCTGTTACAAATCGTTGTAGTTGTAAGCGTTTTTTCTTCGTTTTTCGTGAATATGCTGACTGTTTCTAGTGTTTGGTTGACGGGCAATATTGTGTCATGCTGCTTTTTTTTCCGTAAGCGTTTGCCCACTCTTTGCTCGCTTTTAACGGAATTCTTTTTCAGGTTTTGTTTTTATTTCGTGTGATTTGTTAGAAGCGCCGTTGGCTGGCTGGCTGCTGGTTCTGAGACAGATTTACACTTGTTCGCCTGGAAAAAGCAAAAACCGATTGGAAGATGAAGCTGTTGCTCGGCCAACCATTAGCAATAATCTTTAAATGCTCTACTTTGCTGATACATAATGGTCTTCAAACAAATTTTTTTTTGTTTATGAATTTCATCAGTAATATGAATGAGAAAATAACTTTTTTTCAACGAAAGTTTCTATATCATAATTGTCCTTTATTGAATTGAATCAATAAAGTCAAACAATACAATTTTTTTCACATTTCCTCAAAAAAAATCATCTTCTCTTGATAACCTCAAAAGAAGAATTTCACCAAAATCATACAAAAGAAAGCTCAAACAGAAAAATCAGCGACTTTAACGTCGCATAACAAGCAAAAAAAAAAAAGAAGATGTTCATGCCTTAAACAGGCATGTGTAAACCGGTTTCATATATAAATAAGAGAACAATTTAAAGACAAAAATTTCAACAAAAATGTTCATTGATTAGATGCCGACATGCCAGTCTCCGCCATGAACTCTCTGCCCCTCCAGAGCTTGGTGTACTGAAGGTGAATGGCGCTGAATGTATTTAAGTGCCTACGTCAGCCGAAATTCTTGCAAGCAATTGATAAATCGATGGCGGCAGGCTTTTACTTAATTTTAAATTGAACACTGCATGCAAAATTAAAATGCCAGACTTGCCCTCGGGATAACTTTCTTGGGTGTGAGTGTGTGTTGCGTGCGCGAGAAAACGTTCAAGGTTCAAGCAGGTAAGAACGAACTTGACCAAAATTCATAAGATAAGTTGGAAGTTTTTGCCTTTCGCAACATTGTAACTTTCATTTGCCGTCTGTGTGCAGTTTTGCTGCTTCAGTTTCGTTAAGAAACGTTTTGCAAAAATGTGTGTACCCACAAAAATGTCCAAGTAAAAAAGGGAAAGTTATTTCGAAATTGTATGTTAAGGACACATTTACAATGAAGGAGTTGGAGTTGTTGTTGTTGTTATTAAGAAATCATTTCAAAATTTAATGGGCTACCATTTTTTTTAATGAGATTTTCTAATTTGTTTTTCTTTTGTTCTTTAAATGGAAGAAATTCCAATCATAAAATTTCAATTCTAGCTGTTCTCACCTGAAACTGCCACCTGCCACACCAATGACCCAATAAAGCACTTCTCACAACGCCAACATATATATTTTTTTCTGTGCCATAATCTCAGGCCGCTTTTTTTTTTTTGGTAACTTGTTCTCAAGTGGGTCACAGCAAGTAACACCAAAATGCCAAGCAAATCGAAATGAGCAAACAAAAAAATAAAATAACCAAAGAACTCTTCACAAGCTAATCATTTGCATTATCAATTTTCATTTTCGACGACTCAGTCTCGCCAAACGAAATGTAAAATGCAGCCAGCAGCTTTACGATTGTCAGTTTGTATATCCATTGACCCAAAAGATGCAACAGGTTGCTGTGACTCAAAAAACTACAAAAAAAAAACTGAAGATGAAAATTTATGTTCGGGAATGTCTATCTACTTATGTGTATATTTGTATGTGTCTGTGAATGTGTTAGGAATATTATATAGAAACTAGGAAAATTTGTTTTAAAACTAAACCAATATTTACTGCCATATGTTTTGGGAAAATGTGTTAAGTGTTCTTTCATATTCACATTCTTTGAAAGAGTTCAGGTCTGATGATGTTTTCAATTTGAGTTTCTATACCTTTTAAAATATAATCGTTTAACCGTTTAAGTTGCACGTGAGCTTGAACCCGACTATACATAGTCACTAGGGCTCTTGTTATTCGAATAATCGATTACCCGAATAGACCGGACGAATAGACCCAACTATTCGACTATTACTATTCGATTAGAAGTATTCGACTAGTCGATTAACCGTTCACTGTCGATTAGTCGGTTAACCGTTGATATTCGGTTAGTCGAATATTATGAATTTAAAAATCGAAATCTTCAATGACACACTCAAAAGAGAAATTATATGCATTGTGCGACGCTTAGCAAATTTAATTTCGTTTGTGATTTTCCTTTTGGTAGTTGAAACTTTTTCTCTTGATTTCGATTTGAACTCTTATTCGGTTATAGTGGACGGTTAATCGAATAGTTCGGTTAACCGGTTTTTTAATTTTCGAATAATTTCAAGAGCCCTAATAGTCACTCTCTTACTAAGAGCTGAAGTAAATGATTCAAAATAGTTTACCTTAAAAAGAAAATAAATAATGCTAAAAATATTACAAATCAAAAACTTTTATAAAAATAACAGCTACAAAATATTTTAAAAAATTAAAAAAAAAAAGTTATAATTTTTTTATTAAAAAAAAAATTAAATTTAAAATTTAAAATACAGTCCTTTATTTTGAAAAAAATTAATTAATTAATTATTTTAAAAAATAATTTTCTTTTTTAATTTAAAAAAGTCAATGGTACACTGAGAAAAAAATCAAAACAATACGTTCCGAACCGTTGTCTATTTCCAGCCAAAACTGAACGTTCTGATTTTGACAACAAAACGTTTAATTTTTATACCCCCACACTCACTGTGGCAGGGTATACTAACTTTGTCACAACGTTTGTAACGCCCATAAGGAGGCGTGTCCGGTATGGAAAAGTATATATATTCTTGATCAGTATCACCTCCTGAGTCGATTTAGCGATGTCCGTCTGTCTGTCCGTCCGTCTGTCCGTCTGTCCGTCTGTCCGTCTGTCCGTCTGTCCGTCCGCACGATAGCGGTCGCAGTTTTGGAGATATCGACTTGAAACTTTTTTTACATGTTTTTCTCGTGAATACTGAGATCAAGTTCGAGAATCAGCCAAATCGGACAAAAACTGGGCGTGGCTCCCATACACCGAAAAAAAAGGTAAAAATTTTTCAAGTCTTTTTTATTGTTGTATTCGATTGGAAATGTTTAGAAACGTATTTTTGACATGGTCCGAGGTTCCGAAGCCACATATATAAGGTCTAAATGGGGTCTTGAGACCAATTTTTTTTTTTTGGTGGATTTAATTGGAAACTTTTAGAAATGGATTTTGGACATGGTCCGAAGTTCCGAAGCCCCATATATAAGGGTCTAAATGGGGTCTTGAGACCAATTTTTTTTTTTTGTTGGATTTAATTGGAAATTTTTAGAAATGGATTTTGGACATGGTCAGGGCTCCATCGAGGTACTTCTTCGTACTGTGTGGGGGTATTTCAACTTCGGTATAGCCGAAGATAGTCCACTCTCTAGTTTTTTTATGAATTGAAACGCCACATTGATGAATTGAGACTGAAATGTTGTTATTTCGCGACTGAAATTGTAATGTTTTGTGAGTGAACTGTTAACGATTTGAGACGACTACGTTTTTGTTCCTCAACTTTTTTTGAAATTAAATTTTATCAGTTTGGTTCCATGGAAAATTCTCTACAAAAAAATTCAAAAATAATTTTATCCATTTCATCAATAGTTTTCATACAAATCCGATTTTGGAAGTTGTCTTTGATTTTACTTATACATTTTCCTACAATTCATTCTGCAAGTTTCCCGTTCTATTTTAGAACTGAGCAGTTTTGATATTTTCAAAGCGATAACCCTTTCAAATCATAACCATGCAGTTCTGGATATTTTTCCCTCAGTGTAGCACCATATTATTTAGTCTTTTCATACAATTACGCAATAATATAAATTATTTCTACTAACACTTTTTCACAGTTCTTTATTTACTGTTATTTTATTAGTATTACGTTCATTACAGATTTTTTTTTAATTTTCTTTACATTTCAACCCACTAAGTAGGTGAGAGAACGGCGAAGTTTTATATGAACTAAGACTAGTCTCTTCAGACGCTGCCTTCGTCTGAATTTAAGCCGTATTTTATGCTAATTAACTGATAATTAAGATTATTAACTGCATGCATCTAGATATATACTCAAAAACTTTACTGTTTGAAAAGCATAAATATCTTCATATGGATTCCGCTGGTTGGGTTTTAACGGTTTGGTTGTATACTAGATATTTATATGCAGAAAAGCAATAACGAAAGTAAATACTATGTTAGCTACATAAGTGATGATGATGATACTTAACTTTACTTTAATTTACTTTAAGATGCATAGCCATACTAATAAGAATAAACCAAGAAATAAACAAAAAAATGTTCGTTAATATACAAAAATGACCATTGAAATTAACAAACTTGTTTTGATTTATTATAATTTCATACACTATATTGATCTTAGGTCCAACTTCCTAAGAAAATATTTACTTGACATCAATTTACCATGCGGATAGGTTTTTCAAAATTGCATAAGTTCGCAACCGCAACCAATTAAAGGTAAACCATGACGCATATGCCAACTTAAACGTTAAATTTAGCATTTCTTTGACTTGAATTTTTAACACACAATTCATTTCACATAACGTCAATTTGAAGTGGTAACCTGGGTTTTTTTTTGGAAATGTATGACAAATGCACTCCCTTTTTTCAAAATTTAGCACATGCGGTCACGTTTCGCTTTTGTTGATGGCAAATTGAAATTGTTGAATCGACTATGAATAATGGCAAATTACACAATACAACATGAAATGTGTTGCAAATATTCAATCATATATATTCAATCAACTGAATGAGAGGCACATAAATTAAGGTGTGACAAAAAAAAATTCAAAAGAAATTTACTTCAATTTAATTACACTGTCCTGCAGGCAAAATAAGAGAATCATAAAATGTTCAAAGTATGGGAAGTGTCAACAACTGTGGCGGTTTTCAAATGGATTTTGATAATAATCAGTAGGAAATATTTAAAAAAAGGTAATTTGATGACAATTTTCTGTTTTATTGAAAGGCAAATTAATTTAAATTAACTTTTGAGCTAAAGTTTTTGATTAGGAAGTTAAATTGTAAACGAAATTTCACCTCTCCAGCCTACACCCACTGTATAGCCAGTGGGATTTTCTACTTAATTTTTCTACTTTGTCAACAAAAAGTATAAATGTAGGGCAAGCCCTCACATTTTTGTACACACAATTGTTGCAGACAATGGTTTCACTTCTGCCAATAGACTTTATCAGTTCATTTAATATTCAATTTCAAGTGTGTCAACACTAGCTGATAAACCACACGATTTTCCAATAAAAATGAGTTAAGGATTTACTGCAATTAATGCATAGTCACTGACTGCACTGCCTGTTACTTATTTTTATAATTTGTAGTAAAGTCTGCAGTTGCACTTTTTGAAAAGCGAATTTACCACAAATAGTTTCAGCCAACTTCAGTGCTGCAGCTAATGTCACAGTGAAAAGACTTGAATATTACTTTAAAAAAATATCCTTTCATTTACTCAAATCAAAAGAGAATTTCAATCTACAATCTACGAATAATGACAACAAGTTTTATTATAAATGGTTTACCATATAAGGGTAAGAAGTGAATTTGATAAAAAAAAATAGACTTGAAATTTTTTTTTTTAGTAAATTTGCTGGATTTGCCTGCAGATATAACACTGAACACATTCATACGCGAACATGCTCAACTGACGGCCACCAAATTCATGTGCCTAGAGGGCGGTTGTGGTGTGTGCATTTGTGTTATCAAAGGCAAACATCCAGTGAGCGGAGAAATGCGTACTTGGGCAGCCAATTCGGTTTGTATTTATTTTGTTTGCCAAACACAACATTTATTAAAATAAATAAATAAAATAAATTACTGCATATACTCTCCAGTGCCTGACTCTGCTTAACACATGCATCGACTGGGAGATCATCACCGCCGAGGGTATAGGCAATAAGCGCATTGGCTATCATCCGCTACAGAAACGTTTGGCTAAAATGAATGGCAGCCAGTGTGGCTTTTGTTCGCCTGCCATGGTTATGAACATGTACGCCTTGCTGGAGTCGAAAGAGGGCAAAGTGTCGATGGACGAAGTGGAGAATGCATTTGGTGGCAATATATGCCGCTGTACTGGCTATCGTCCCATACTGGATGCAATGAAGTCATTCGCCGAGGATAGTAACATTGAAGTGCCCTCAGAGTGTGGAGATATTGAGGATTATGTGGGCAACAGGAATTGCCCGAAAACGGGACAAGTGTGTCGTGGAACTTGTCATAACCGGGCTTCACTCACATCTCTGGTGTATGCCAATGAAAACCAATGGCATTGGCCAACATCTTTGACGGAACTATTTGCGGTATTGGACAATGTGGTAAACGACGATGATGAGTACATGCTAGTGGCGGGCAATACCGCTCATGGTGTATACAGACGATCGCCTCAGATTAAGTACTTTATCGATGTGAATGGCATTGCGGAATTGAAGAAGCACTCAATTGACACGGACAAGCTAAGTTTGGGTGCAAATCTTAGTCTAAGCGAGACTATGGAGATTTTCCTTCAAGCGAGCAAGCAATCGGGCTTTGAGTATTGCCAACAGCTGTGGCAGCATTTCGATATGATTGCCAATATTCCAGTGAGAAATGTGAGTACGTCATTATGTGGGCTGTGTGGGCCACATTTCTTCAGATTGTAAATAAATTTCCAGAATGGCACTTTGGCGGGCAACATTTCCATTAAGAAGGCCCATCCAGAATTTCCGTCCGATGTCTTTATTACCTTCGAAGCACTGAATGCCCAAGTGTTGGTCAATGAAAATGCCTCTACGCAAAGGAGAATGCCCCTAAGCGAATACCTGAAAGAGCCCACAAGGAAAATGGTACTTTCGGCCTTTGAGTTGAAGGCGTACGCCAAGGACAAATTCATTTTCCAATCTTACAAGGTTAGTCCTAATAGGCTAAAAGTGTAATTACTAAAGGTGGTTCCGAATTTCCGAAGATCATGCCACGCGCCCAAAACGCCCATGCCTATGTAAATGCTGGCTTCTTGCTTGGTATGGACTCAGCTGCGGGCAAAGTGAATTCGGCACGTATTTGTTTTGGAGGCATCAGACCAGATTTCGTGCATGCCACCAGCATCGAGTCCATGTTGGTAGGACGTAATCTCTACGAGAAGGCAACAATAGGTGATATCTTCAATCAGTTGCCCTCAGTAATCCAGCCCAACGACGTCTTGCCCGAGCCATCGCCCGAGTATCGCATGAAACTGGCTTGTGGTTTGATGTACAAGTTCCTGTTGAGCTCTGCACCAGCCGAGAGAGTTAAGAAGGAGTTTAAGAGTGGAGGGGATATTTTGCAGAGACCCTTGTCGTCTGGCATGCAAACCTTCGATACGGTAGAGAAAAACTATCCTGTGACAGAGCCCGTGGAGAAATTGGAGGGTAAGACAAGCACTTCTTTGTATTGCAGCTATGAAGCGTTGAGATTGTTTCCTTTCCAGCGATGATTCAATGTTCCGGAGAGGCCACCTACATGAATGACACTCTCACCCATTCGAATGCGGTCTACTGTGCTTTTGTGACTGCCACGAAAGTGGGTTCCACAATTGAGCAGATTGACGCTTCCGAAGCCCTCAACGAGCCGGGAGTAATTGCCTTCTTCACCTCTAAGGACATACCCGGTACCAATACATTCACTGAACCTCTACTGGCCTACGAAGCAGAGGAAATACTTTGCTCGGGAATGGTCAAGTACTACGATCAACCTTTGGGCATTCTTGTGGGCGTAACCAGCGACATAGCCAATCGCGCTACTTCCAAGGTGAAAGTGATCTATTCAAAAGTCTCTACGCGTGCCATTTTACCCACCATGGCGGATGTTTTCGCTTCTGATGAAGTAAATGATCGTGTCATTAGCATTTTGAAGTCTCCTTTGGAAGACGTCGAACACCCCGAAGTGGTATTTGTTACGGGCAAGGGCATATTTGAGATTGGTTCGCAGTATCACTTCACCATGGAACCCCAAACTACGATTGCTGTGCCCTTCGAAGAGGGTTTGCAGATATGGTCGTCCACCCAGTGGATGGACCATACACAAAGTGTAATTGCCAAAATGTTGCAGATAAAAATCAACGATGTACAGTTGCAAGTGCGTAGGTTGGGTGGGGCCTACGGCTCAAAGATTTCACGTGGCAATTTGGTGGCTTGCGCTGCCTCACTGGTTGCCTACAAACTGAATCGCCCGGTGCGCTTTGTGCAGTCCATAGAGTCGATGATGAGTTCGAACGGCAAGCGTTGGGCCTGTCGTTCCGATTATGAATTCCGTTGCTTGTGGAACGGTCGAATTATGGGCCTGAAGAATATGTTCTATGAGGATGCGGGCTATGGGTTAAATGAGAATCCCATTCCCTTGCATTCGCTTACACTCGCACGGAATTGTTATGAATTTTCGGATCGGAATTACAAGTTAGATGGCCAGGCAGTGATCACAGATGCTGCAAGTTCGACCTGGTGCAGGGCCCCGGGCTCTACAGAAGGTATATTTCTGGATTAAGACTAATTTTTTACATTGATTTGCAATGTATTTCATTGTTAGGCATTGCCATGATTGAGAACATATTGGAACATATTGCGTTTGAGGCGAAAATAGATCCAGTCGATGCACGCCTGGTAAACTTAGCAAGTGGAAACAAGATGGAGGAGCTGCTGCCACGCTTTATCAAAAATACGGACTACCGTCAACGTCGCAAGGATATCGATGAATTTAACAAAAAGAATCGCTGGACTAAGCGTGGTCTCGGCATGGCCATTATGGAGTACAACATATTCTATTTTGGCCCATTTACGGCCACAGTGTCAATTTATCATAGCGATGGCACGGTTGTCATCTCCCATGGCGGCATTGAAATGGGCCAAGGTAAGCGAAAAGATATTTCTGGCCGCAAATGAAAGCATTTTTTCTCGTTTACTTTTCAGGTTTGAATACCAAAGTGGCTCAGGTGGCCGCCTACATTTTGGGTCTTTCTTTGGAAATGATAAAGATCGAATCGAGCAATACCATCGATGGAGCCAATTCTGCGGTCACGGGCAATTCCATAGGCACTGAATCGGTTTGTTATGCCGTGCGCAAGGCTTGCAATACGCTCAACGAACGCCTGCTTCCCATCAAGGCATCGCTTAAGAATGCCTCCTGGACGGAGATCGTTCAAACTGCCTGGATACGCAAGATCAATTTGACTGCCAGCGATTACTTCAAAGAGGGCGACATGGATGCGTATAAAATTTTCGGTCTAGGCCTGACGGAGGTTGAAGTTGATATGCTGACTGGCAGCAGCCAAATCAAACGTGTGGATATTTGTGAGGACACCGGCGAAAGTCTCAGTCCCTATGTGGACGTGGGACAAGTAGAGGGGGCCTTTGTTATGCTCTTGGGCTATTGGCTAACCGAAGATTTGGTCTACGACCGTCAAACAGGTCAGCTTATTACCAATCGTACTTGGAATTATCAGCCGCCTGGTGCGAAAGATATACCCATTGATTTCCGCGTTGAGTTCCTACAGAAGAGCACGAATACGGGCGGATTTATGCGTTCAAAGGCTACGGGCGAACCACCAGCATGTTTGGCTGTGAGTGTAATTTTCGCCATCCAACAGGCGATTCAGTCGGCACGCAAAGATGCTGGTCTGAAACGGGAATGGGTGCGTTTGGGAGCCCCAACCACACCGGAGACTATTTTACTAAATTCTGGCAATAATGTGAAGTCATATGCACTGAGTTAGGTCGCCATGGGGATTTTTGAAACAAATTGTGAAGGAGTTCCCAGTGCCTTCGTTGAACTAATTGCGCAAATGTCGAAACTATTCCATTCCCCTTTCGATCTACTGTACCATGTTTGCAGGAGTGGCTTACTATGTATCTCGCCTAGAAGATTTTATATTTTACTTTATTGTATTACCGTTGGGGTGGGGGGTTAAAATTGTTACATTGGTGCTCGGATTAAGTAAATAAATAATTCATTTCAATTTAATAAAATTTTATACAAAAAGTGGATATTGTTTGGCCTCTGGTCGACAGCACAGCAATTATTCAATCGAAGTCATTCGTCATTCCTTTCACCCTGAGAACCCGTTAAGAATATTAAATGGGTCAAACTCGCATATTTTCGCATTAGCAATTGTAAGTTCTGTTGCACGTTTTTTTTTATAGTTGATGTGTGCCAACAGATGCTAATAAATTATGCAGGCAGTCGCTCTCACAACTACAATCATTATTCAAAGCAAAGCAGCTTCACAAAATAAAAGACAAACAAAACCATTTCGGCAATTGTTCTATTTTTCTGGAATTTTGTGAAAGCTTACCTTCTTAATACGAGGCTAGCATATTTCACACTTAATTTAGCACCGAAATTCTTCTTTCACAAAGACCATATTATTCTACTTTAAACTTACCACCCAAATCGATCTTCAGCGTGAGCAGGAATGTGGCCGTTGTCATCATGAGCAATTGCCAACTCCAAATGTTCCAAGTTCTCCTCATTTTGTGTTCTATTTTAAAGTTTTCGCTCGTATTGAAATTTCGTTGTATTTTTCGACGCATCATCGAGTAAGATTTGATTGAATTGTTTCGTTTTTTTTTTTATGAATTTTGGTTCTTTAATTATTATTTTTTTCAGTGGAATATACTTTATTTTATTCAAAATTAATTTTAAGTTTTTTTGTATTGTGAAATTAGTACGTACACATTCATGATTTTTAGTGAATTATTGTGAAGTTTTATATTGTTTCCCATGCTGAAAAGTAAAAAGAAGAAGAAAAGTCGTTAGATTCTGAAATATTGTTTTTAATTGAATAGGAAGAAAAAAAAACTAATGCGAAAATGTTTTATTATATTTAAGAATACATGTTAAGAAATCAATGAAAAAATGTTAAGTACAATTTGATAAAAATATTTTCAAATAAGAACCAACTTGGTACTGAGCGAGAGAAATTTTTAAGCTTGGAAGTAAAATTACACTGTGCTATACGAAAAATGCACATGCATTCTCATCCAATCCGTTATGTAGTTGGTTTGGTACTTAAAAATAATAAATTTCATATCGAATTTTTTTATAAATGAATTTTGGAGTTGAGACTATAATTTTGGCTACTATTGATTACTTTGATGTCCAAAAATTTGTAAATTCTATGATATATATATATTTAAAAGGTCATATCAGTCATAATGTTGTAAAAATATACAATAGTCATACAAATGTTCTTGCTATCTTCCGTCAATTTCACTCGATTTTACTCGTTTCTACCATGTTGGAAAGGTAATAAAATTTTCCAATAGATTGCGTATTTATATTTTTAATTTTTTTTCATTTGTTTAGACTTAGCTATAATGCAGATTTCAAATTGTCGATTTTGGTGCTAAAACACGAACTTTGATGTCCACTGGCTAGCATTTCCCATACTCGGATCGGACTGAAATTTTCAGATATTGATTTTCTCATCCATATGCGTATTTCTAGGGGTTGGGAGCAACAAAAAAAATTTGTTCATACCAATCCATTGTCAGTCTAATGGTCAGTGTGAACCAAAATTAATAAACTTGGCGTATTCATAGTCAAATTTAGTAGCTGCTAAACCTTGGTACCAGCTTAGTAGCTGTCAATTCAGAGTATTATGTGTCAACTTAGTAGAGTACTAAAGTTAAGTTGGAACTTAATTTGACTATGAATATGAAAATCGAAAATGAAGCATAGTCACAAGGTATGCTTCATTTTCGATTTTTTACAGCGAATTGCAAATGGGTGCCAGTTGCTGGGAACTTTTTTAGGAAAGTCGATTTTCGAGACATTTGCTAGATCGACTGCCAAAATTGTTTTTCGAAATTTCATTTCCATTTTTAGTTCCATTTAAAGTTCTTGTTAGCTATTCAACATAGCTTTTAAATGAAACCGAGAGCTCCGAGAAATGTAAAAAAATAAACAAAAATAATTTAAACTATCGCCAATATTTCTTATTTTTTCGTCCATATTTCGCTTCTTTTATCGTCCATATTCCATACATATTTTAAAGTTTTTCGTCCATATGAAAATAAACCCTGGTAATAAGTTATGTCAACGTACGTCCAACCGTTTACAAGATATTACACAAAAACTAGATTTACACAACTTTGTCCCGTTATATAGTACAAGCTATCCACTTAACGAAAAAGATTTTTACCTAAAAAATTTGCTAATTGTCTTCATAATGAGACCAGAAGATTGCCCGTAGATGCATTCTTTGTATGTCGAAACACGTTTATCCTTAAGCAGCTGAAGCGAACCTCAAGAGTCCCACCATTTTTGAATTAAGCTTAGGACACGACCCTGAATAATTTCGGGAACAAAAAATCGCGTACTCTAACTTTTGTAATTTATGTATGTAGAAAATAACAGAATGTCTGGGCAATACTCAGGATGTAGAGAAGTACTTTTCAAACATTTTAGCTTAAATTTCCCACCAAAAATATTAATGACTAAAACTGTTTCAGAATGAACCAGTTTCAAACCAGTTTAGTTCACTTTTTACCATTCATCGCAATAGTTTTTTTGCGCCTTCTCATCTGTGAGGGCTTTTTTCAATCAAAATTACCTGCATTTATAGTGTGAGTCACTAACAGCAGAATGGGAATTTAAGCGGCACTACTGACACTTAACTATTTAATGTTGTAGCTTGAATATTTTCTTCCTACGACAGCAACTTTGCGAAAAGTTCATTCACTTTTCCTCCATAAGATTTTCACTTAAGCCAGACCGACAACATCACGAAATCCATTGACCAAATAATTGCAGCAAAATGCAAGCAGACAAAAGCCACCAACAGCAGCCCTACGAAATGCCCTTCAAAAGTTTTATTTAGACGAGATTGAAGTCATTCAAGCTGAAAAAGTTTAATATGGATGGAAGTGATTTTTTTTTATATTAAACGCTTCACTAATGAAAAATAGCTGAAAATACCTAAACAAAACAAAGCGGGTTTTTTTTAAATCATTACACAAGCCCCAGACCGAAAATCGAAAAACAATTGCGAGCTTAGATGAAAGTGAAAGCATTGAGAAAGGTTAGCAGCCAAAAGTGGTTTAAGATTTTTATTTTATTTTTGGTTTTGGTGCTCCCGTGTGTATGAGTGTATTTCTCTCATTTGCTATTGCTACAGTTTTGAATTGAAAGAATGCGAGTGTTGCTTTCATTTCGATTTGAGCTCTCACGTAAAGTGAATTTGTTTTTTTAAATGCAAGAAAACAAGCAGAAAGAGTACATCCAGGAAAAAATCCACAGATTTACAAGTAAAGATATCAAGTTCACAGACACTTTTGGTGTTTCGCTTGGACCCGTCTTGGCTGGGCTTTTAATTAAGAGTTAATTTGTATTTGGACTCTGCGTGTGAGTGAGTGAACCTTGAAATTTCATTTGTACCAAAAATAAATAAAATGAAAAGTAAAGTAAAGCAAAGCAAAGCAAGGTAAGAAATCAAAGAAAACCCCCAGCTTGAGTTCAAACGAAATAGAAAGTTTTATCCGTTGTCAGTACTTTTGTGGTTTATTTTTGTATACGGTTCCAGTGAGTGATTTCTTGATACGCTTGGAAATTGAGTTAACTTCACTTTTGTCGCCGCATATGTCGTTGACAATTCCAACAATTGCTGTTGTTTTACTTAAAGTCTCAACATTTTCGTGGTAATTCTGATTGTTTCGCAAATTGAAAGCGATATTGTCGTGTCGTGTCTTTCCAGCTGTTGCGTTGGTGGCGCAGTGTAGTGGCGTTCTGTATATATTTTGGAAATCATAATTTTGTACTTTTATCTCTGCAGCAAGAAACCGGATTTTTGTTTGGAGATTGCAACTGAAAGGGAAAATTGCATTGAGTCGAAGTGAGCATATGTGATTTCTGTGGTTTCATTAATGACTCATTATACAATTTTCGGTGAATGCCATTTTGTGTGTTATGCAATCGTAACAAAACGCTTTATTTTGAGTTGAAATTCGGCAATGCTTACATTCACCAATTTGTTTTCACTTAAATATAAACATTTTTTTAATCTTTTAATTTTAAACTGTTTCAAGGAAAAATAGCATAAAACTCCAGTTTGCAAACGAAATTAAAGACATTTTATAAATTGGGGAATAGTTTAATAGTATACACTTATAATTCTGTTGTAATGAATATGACGATTTGCAAAAAGAAAAACAAAAGACTTAAGAAGCAAACTATGATTTGAATTTTTTTAAATAAAAAAAATTTTTGTTTTGGAATAGGTCTATTTTATAACTTGCTTTGATTGGGTTAAGTATGTATGTATCTGAGTAGTGTGGTGAGTCAACACCTTACCCACAATGAAGGGAAGCATGATTACAATTTTTTCGTCATAACATGTCTTGGCAATAGTCTGTGTCAAAAAGGGTTTTTTCGGTCGGAAAATAATTCAATTTTGATGACCGCTGCGGGTTAAACCACTTTTCACGATTTAAGAAAATAACAACTATTGATGACCAGTAACAGCAGTGAAAGAGGGCGTTATGATGTTAGAAGTTTTTTGGAGCGATTCCATGGATTTACCAACACGACAACGCGCCAATTAATACAGGAAAATATGTAAAGAATTGGAACTACTCGAAAAAGGTTGGAATTTGGCTCCTAAACGGCTTGGAATTTTTGGATAAAATTCATAGGTGAAGCTTCTGGTAACATTACTATTGCAAAGTTAGCGTTAAAAACATTTTTACATTTTTAAGCTCTTTACGAAGAAAATTGATTAGGCAAAAAACAACTACTTTGCAAAAGAAATTGTTATGATAAATTAATATCCTGAATTTTGAGAAATTTTTACAAGTTTTTTGGTCGATTTTTTATTATTAAATATTCTTTACAAATAATTTGTTTGTATTATTTAAAATGTCCCTATTTTTGATGTAAAGTTTGGACTTTTTTTCATACAATTACATATAACATTTTAGAAATTTTTTGGAGGGCTGAGGCGTGGGGGAACTCAAATTCCTTTTATTAAACATTGAATAACTTAATATTAATTTAAGCTACAATAAGAATGTCCACAGGGAAGGGTGTGGGGGTGAAGGAAATCCAAAAAGGAAAACCCTTTTTTTCTTTAATGTCCAGTACTTCTTTAAAAAATCTCTAAAAAAAAGTTTTTGTTCAATTTTTATTTGTGTATTTTCTTTTTTGAATTGAACCAATTCTATGTAGTTTCAAAAAAGTACTTAACTTTCTTAATTTCAATTAGAACCAATTGTTTCAAAGCTATTAATAATACCATTGAATTTCATAAATAAAAAAAAAAAATAGGAAACCCGTTAAGTAATTAAAAACACGCGCTCAATAAAGGGAAACACAATTAAACGGCAGCTATGATAAACAAACAAAATGTGAATATTTCTAATGGATTTCACTTTCAAATTTCGCACTAAGCCCGACACACAGACACATTCAAATGCAGACACTACACTCACAAGTTATAAATAATATCGATTTACTACTTAGGCAGCAACAGCGAACACCACCAACAACAAAACAACTGTATCAGCCGAAAACAAACAAACAGACTTTCGCCAAAAAAAAAAAATAAAAACGGAAATCAATTTGTGTATTTGTTTAAATGTTAGAAAATCTGTAAGGCAATTTCGAAATTAGCATTTCAATAATTTTCTAACCAAAAAAAAAAGTAAATAAAATAGAAAAAAAACTGGGCATCACTTAAATGTAATTTAGGAGAAGAAATCAAAATGGCCAAGAAATGCCATTTACGTAACCAACACTAGACCGACAGCAGCATTGTTGGTTCATTTAAATATTTAATTTTATTTTTTTGTATTTGCCATTTGTGTGTGTTTGGACAAAAGGTTAATACACTTTTATTGCAGTTTTCGTTTTTTTTTTATTTTTTTATTACAAATACCGGGCCTGTTTTTTTTTGGTACCATTTTTTTTTTACCTCAGGTTATCATTCACACTTGCGGCGCGCCGTCTAATTAATCAGAAAGGTTTTTACATTTGTATAAAGAACAGTTAATCCAAGTGGTTTTTATTGTTGTAGTTGTGTGAATTTGTATATTTGCTTTGGCTGGGCAACTTTGAATGTTTCTTTGGGCGCTTATATATTTTTTCCACAGTATTTTCTGCCACTTTCAGTGTCTAGTGTAGTGGGGCTTTAAACCAAGTTTGTTGTTATATAATAACAATTATGTGACTGCCATTTGTGGTTGGCAATTGTTAAATGTTGTCACCATTAGCAGTTTTTGATTGTATTTACTGAGAATTGAAGGTTCAGTTTTAGCTGTGGGTTTTCAAACTCAAATTGTTTTCCCAGCGTACGAAGTTTGTGCCTTAAGTCTTTTGTTCTGATAGAAATATAATTTTATTTAATTATCTTAAGGTTATTTGCTTATTTATGATGAAAATGCACATTTGCCACTGACTTAAAAAACATATTTTAAATTATGAAAAATTAGTTGGGAGATATATTTTCATAAAATCTCATTGAAGGCTTATTTATTCATTTAAAGTAAGCATGGCTTACGGAATGACATTGTAAGAGAATCATTTCACAACCTGTATAAAAAATTCCAAGGCAACTTTCTCAAAATATACATTTTTTTAAAAATACTTTTACGATTTTTTGAATAACTCCAAAACTTACCTTCACTTAGCATCGCAAGAGCAACATCGAATCAACGTAATCCACTGCAGAGCACCATACAGCCGTTGATGAAAAGAAATTGCCAACTACACGCGCACGCACTCTACTTGCAATGTGCGAATCTTTAAGCCGTATCCCGAAATGTTTGATTGACGTGCGCTCCACAAAGATTTTAACTTTTCAATTTAAATTCAATTTGATTGATTTTTGAATTTGTTTATCGTATTTTTGTAAAAATTTCGCTGAAATAACTGTAATAAAGCATCGAATTTTTTTAATAAACAACAAAACAAAATTTATCAAATCAAGTTTATCACTGCCAATATCAGCGGCAATTGGGCGCATGAATGTTGATTGACCGACTGCATGTGGCTGGGGGAAAAAAAAAATGTTCCTACTTCTTTGCCAACTTTAACGAAATTAAATTACTCGAAATGCACAGAAATACAACGAAAAAAACCAACCCAACTGTGGCGAAAATAGCACAAAATTTCCCGCATTAAATGGCACAAGTAACTGTTGCAAATGCAGCGTGTTTTATTTGTTGTTCGAAAAATGCTCACAAAATGCTGGCATTACAAAAACAAAATACGAAAAACATTTCAAGCAATTGGCTTCGTTGTTGTTGTTTTTGTTGTTGACCAATTTCACATGTGCGTCCGGGTGGATTTTTTTCTGTGAGGAAAAGTTGACGGACAGGTTGTGTTCGGTTGGTTCGGTTAAAATTGTCCCGCTTTTATGTTGCGGTGGCTGCAATGTGGTAATAGCGGAAATTTACACTGTATCGTTTGTTAAAGTTTAGCTAAAGGTTGGAGAAGTTCTTCTAGAAGATATATTTCACAATTGCTATGTAATAAATATATCGATACACTTTTTATCGATACCTTTTTATTTATTTATGACTTGCAAGCCTGTAGTGAATTCTACTAAGGATTCTGATTAAAAATGCACATCAGGTCATAGTCATATAATTAAAGCTTTGGTAGACAAGTTGACCGGTCCTAATACTCATTAACTCATTTATCGATTAATCGATAACATTATTTCTTAAACAAAAAAGTATTCAAATAAATGATGGAATCAAAGGAAGAGCAAAACTGCTCTGTTAGCAAAAGACACCACTGCACAGATTGCAATATGCAACAAAGTCTCAATTGGATGACATTTTAATCATTTTTTGTAACAACTGAACGGCCAATAGGCCATACAAACCAAACTATTTTAATGAATTTTACCAGATTTGCAACTATTCAGCAATCATCTAAGCAACGGTCACCTCAAACCGCGGCCAATAGGAAATTTAACAACAACAAAAAAGCAAGCAGCTATTTGGTATGAAAATACCAGTTCTGCACGTTCTGGTGTGGCAAAAAATAACGTATATATGCATGTACTACCATGACGAACTTGATGACCATGATCTTGGCCAAATGGTGTTTATAGCAGAACAACTGCTACTTCAGATAGCAAAAGCCCAGTGGAAGATGAAGATTTATTTCAGTTGGAAAAGCATGATTTCTTCTCGACCAATTGCAGTGGGATGAAAAATAAAATTGTCATCTTCAGTTGGGTCTTAAGTGTTAATGCTAAAACGCCGGCCACTGATGTGGATTCTTGAAGAAACAAAACATATCCGGCCACATGCTTACTTGAGCAAAATAAGACTCTAATCGACAAATGGTTTTGTTTCGGTTCAAAGTCATTACTTACTTTGATTGACAAATAGCTTCAAAAGGAAATTGACATCGGAAATTGAAGAAATTTTCTATATAAACAAAAAAAAAATCGATGAATGGCCATACAATAAATGGAAAGCTGGAAATATTATAAATCTTTCTATGGTTTATGGAACTTTGTAAAAAGATACATTTTTGATTAAGATCAATTTACTTCCAAAGAATTCAAATGATTGCCAGCACTGATAACACTTAATTCTAAAGATTGAAATCGCATGGATTCAGAAAATGAATGATCAATCAATAACTTAAGTAAGGCTTGTCACTTCACCTTTCAAAAAGAAAAAAGATTTTTTAAAATTTTCCATTTTAGCTTCAGGAACGAAGTCTGTTCAAAAATTGTCAGAAAAAGGTTAAGTCGTACAATAAATGTTTAAAGAAATTTTGTATTTTACAGTGAATATAAGGAGAGCTTTAAATCGCTCTTTATTTAGAAAAACGGCACCCTCAAATGTCGATTAACGAAAAAACTAGGACTGAGGTCAAAGCATGGAGCAAACTTTTTGAATTTATCCATTTATTAGTGGAATGTAACCAAATCAAGTTAAGTTTTGATTAGACATAACCAATTATCTTCTTGGGCTCTTATTAAAAAAAGAAGCGTTCCCACAGACAGAAAGGAGAGTGACTGACGGAGAGATCAGCAAATATTCATTTTTTAATTTTTGCACTAAGGTTCGCCCTCAATGTCCCAAATAGTAGAATTTTAGACAATCAGTTGATCCGCCTGATCTGATTTTTTTTCGTACGAAGATAACCCGTTTTAGCACAGTTAAAATTATACTTTTATTAAACCTTTTTTAAATATATTTCAAACAAAGTCCTAATTTTTAAAACATGTTTCTTTTTGTTTTAAAGTGCCAAAAATGTTGTGTAATATATAGAAACCTACATATAAAATATGTTTGTTAAACAAATTTATGGTGAGTCTGAAAGTTGGAATAGTCTAAACAACAAATAGTACGAAATCGATATTATTTTCATTCTCAATCTTTTTTTTTGGGTGTTTAAACTTTCAAGTTACATATGTCTTTGCTATAAAAAAAAACTTAAATTTCCGCTTGGATTCGACATTAATTTGTAATTCCCGAAAATTCGCTTTCGCATTATCATCACTTGCTCCGTGTTCAAGTTCAACAATGTGGATCCAATTTTTTGCCTAAAAAACATAATTTGAAAACAACAATCGGAAATTTACCATGTCAAACGAGGAAAAACCGGGTTGCAAAAAATTGCACAGAAGTACGTACGCAGTACTACTTTGTCAACAAAAGGTTTTTAAAATTTGTTCGTAAAAAGACCTATTGTGGGTTTGTTAAGCTAAAGCAAAATAGTGGGCATAGCGCGGGACAAAAACAAGTAGGTTTTTTTCCGCACGGCACCACCTCCCGTCAAGCAATGGCAATGTCACTAGAGTATAATTTGCCGTGAAGACGCTTCACTTGCAGTGCGGAACCTACACTAAGTTGTAGGGCCTGAAACTCACAGAAACGATTTCGTGTCTGAGAATAACAGAAACGATTTGAGAAGTTGCAGCTAAAAGTTCGACCAAGATCCTTCGAGGGCGTAGTTTCAAACATTCGAACTTTCACATTTATTTTTATCAGTGTTCTCTTAAAAAAAGATAGTTAACTTAATAGTTAACTTAGGATTGAAAAACTATTTAATTTATAACTTAAGTCTGGTTATGATTGAGACCAATTTTAATGGAATATGAACTGGCTAGAGAAGCAACTAAATATTGATGATATTTAAAAAATACAATATTTTTCTAATATTTATTCAAATTATACAATAAATCCAAATTAATCGATAATTCTAAAAATTCTTAGACCAAGTCTTTTTGCAAATACGTTTTTTAAATACATTTTCAGCTTTTACAAAATTATTTATTCCCACCGATATTGTGTGCAACGGAAGAGCAACAAAAAATGTATCGATATAATTTCACAAGTGCCAAAAGAAAAAAAAATGCCGTCAGCACCAAACAACCAAACACTTAAAATGCCACTTGCAGTATTTCGAAGAGGGAGTTTGTGCATTTTTCGCTTTTTTCGGCAAACAAGATCATTTGCGAGAACTTGAATCGTTTCAATTTAAATGCTGCACTGCACATAACCTCGTTTTAGTTTTGCATGGATTCCGATCGGAATTGTAATTTAATTAAAAAAGTGTAGCACTCATTTGTGTTTTTCTTTTTTCCTTTTTGCCCTTTTGTTTTTGTGTTTCTCAACGTTACAACGAATTCACATATTATTTGCACGGAGGAGCGAAAAAAAGAAAGTTTTTTTTCATATATCTTTCATTTCATTTGTTATTTGTGTTATTCGCTTCTTTTAAGAGCTGATTACTCACTTTTCATAGAGTACACATACACACACACATACACTAATACCGCGTTTGACACTAACACAGACTTAAAACCGAGCATACATACACAGGCGCATGTGTGTTTGTTAACGACGGATTTTGAATTTCCAAAAACACTCGAATGTGCCCACCTGCACTTACCACCGAAGACGTTGTTGTTAACTCAAGCACGGTTCGACGTAAACTGTTTGCGGCTCGAATTGGCCATTGGCGTGGTGGCTGCGGCCAAGAAAGTGTGGTGAGATTCTTGGAAGGTGAAACAGACAAATAGAGAGGAAACTAAAGAAAGACTTGAAGGAAAAAGCTTAAAAAGGTAAGCTGAAGTGTCGTCTGTTAAGAGCTAAGAGCTTTTATTTGTTACGAATTTGCATAATTTTTTTTTTTTTTATTTAAAAAGTCAATTCAGACGACAAGAAAAGAATGGAAAATGGTTACATGTTACAAAACGGAAGACTTAAGAAACAAACTTTTTTCCAATATAGTTTCATTTATAGGTACATTAACAACAATAAAAAAGTAAAAAAAAAAAAAAATTATTTAAGGAAAATAATAAAACACAAAAAAATGGTTTACATCAATTTAAATTAAGATATTTATGACAAAACGAATTTCACACTTGTTAAAAAGTGAAATTTAACATTTTAATGACTTAAAAAATCAATAATGCGCAGTCAGGTTTATGGCTTGCTGATGTAAACGAAGAATATGGGCACATCCTCCACCACATATTGATGCCATCAAACATGAGTTGTGATTTGCTACAAAAAGTAATTTAAAAATAGCACAAAACACTTAGGCCTGTCTGAAAAGAAAATGAAAATCTCCAAATAAATAGTCAAAGCAGACGATGCCATTGCTGACTTTGTTAATGACACAAATCTATCAGCGTTCATTAAGAACCACTTAAAACATTTGAAAATAAATAATGAAGATCTTCTTAAGATCTTTAGCATTTGAGGCGTCCAGTTCATTAATGGATTAGGTTCATTTTTTTTCAAACAGACCGGCTATGTTATGTATTTGCCGAAAGTAAGTCGCTAGGATGTACATTATTTATTTATTATAATTTCAAATTTGCAAAAAATGTATTGGCTCCCATCTGATAAATCAAAAATCTAGTAAGAGAATTATCTTCTGTCTGACCGAAGCTAAAATACCCTGCACATGCGATTACGTTACATTCTTAGCCCATTTGTTAGTAATTTTATCGAAACTTTTTCGGTTTTTTTTTATCGATATTTTATGAATATTTTATGGATAATTTTTCGATAATTCACCGCGAATTTTTCAACATTTTATCAATAATTTTTCGATTATTTATCGATAGTTTCCATTTCCACTTCATTCCCGATCCATTTAAAAATGTTGTTTCAATTCCATTTGGTTCCCGTTCCATTCCCATTTCATTTCCGAAATCATTTGCAATGAAATATAAGACACGGCGTTCAAATCAGTTAGGTATTTGGCAAGATAAAGGAAAAAAAAAAATGTAACGGCTTTTTTGTATGAAAAGTATGATGATTCTCCGACATTTTATCTACAATTTTTTGATACTTAATGGAAGGGGTGCGGAACGGAACGAATACAAAAATGAAGTTCCGACTGAATCGTTCCAGTCGTAGCAAACAAAATATGGTTCCGGGCAAAAGTTCCACTTCGGAACTTTTCATCTAAAGAACTTTTGAATCGTTCCTTTCGGATTAAAGTTCCGGAGGGGAACGAAATATTTTTTTTTCGTTCCAGCGCATATAAAATTAAAAAAAAAAACATTTTTTTGAATTTAGTTTAGGGGGCTTTTTGGATTAGCTGATTTCTAATTTGATATCGAAATTTCAAAATTCACGATGGCGGAACCAAATTGTCCAATAGGTGTAGGGTATATATAAGTCGGCTTTGACCGACTGAAACTTACTCACTTGTGTTTACTTAAAATTGTCTATAACTATTGAAAACCATACTTATGTTTTTCGGAAGTTTATTTAAAAAAAATGACTGGAACGAAATCCGAAAGGGATTGGGAACAATTACTTTTTTCATTTCGTTCCGTACCCCTGCTTTATGGATAATTTTTCAAAAATTTATCGATTTTTTATCGATAGTTTGTCGATATTTTATCGATAATTTGGCAATATTTTATCAATATTTTTCAATATTTATCGATAATTTCCATTTCCCGATCCATTTTAAAATTTGGTTCCAATTCCATTTGTCCAATTCGGTCTAATTCCATTTTGTTCATATTTCTCAATCTACACCGAAGTTTTACCGAAGACGGGTATTTTATTTTCCGGCCAAAACCGAAACCAAAACCGAAATGTCGCTTTATCTCTAATCTTGTTTACTATTTTAAGTTTAATGCTAGTTTAGAAATAGAATAGACATTCCACTGCCTTCATGCGTTCTTCATGATTCTAAAAACGATCGTTAACCAAGTGATTTCTCAGTTAGCACAATAACTTTGTCTTTCAACAAATTAACCAAAGAATTAAGACACAAACATGATTTTGTTTACTAATGTAAACACACACGAGTGTGTACCTACTCTCGCCATTTTTTTATTCTTTCTGTAGCTGTTTAGAATTTTTTACCATGTCAATAACACTTGTTTTATGCAAATGTCGCCAGCAAAAACGTCTGAAAGCATGCTGAAGCAAAATAAACGATTTCCATCTGCCAAAGTAAAGTTAGTGAAGTGTATTTCATGTCAAATTACGGGAAGAATAACAACAAAAAAGGCAACATTTTGCGAAAACAATAAATGACATTCCAGCCGAAACCGAATCAAAAAGTAAAAAACTCAGACACATTTCAGCATTGGTTCATTTGGGCAGGAGGGCATACAGCAAGGTACGCAAGCTGATGGGACAGACTTTTCCTTTGCCAGTCTCTGAACGCCTTGCAATTACCATACAAATTGCAGCCAAGTGATATTTATGGGCTGGCAAAATGTTTGTTTGTCATGATCAATTTCGAAACCAATTGAAAACGAAAATCATTTGCCAAATGACTACAACGCAGAACGGAGAACGCTCCAATGGCAGCCTCTACGCAAGTGCACAATTTTCCTTTCCTTTGGCTGTGCTTTTGTTTAAATTTTTTTTGTATTTTCTGTTGCACTTTTCCAATTGCTTTGAGGTACTCTTAAATGACTCTATGATTTACCACGAGTATTGGGTATTTCGTATTACCAATTTCCCTCCTCTTCACCTGCACAACTCCGCACTCAATCGGTTGACTTGTATATCAAATAACTTTCAATAATTTTCAATTTCAATTCAATGCTTGTCTTTCTATTATTACCTTTTTTTTGTGTGTCACCTTATTTCTTTGGATGAGCAGAAGACAAGAGCAAAAAGAAAAACTTTTAATCATTGGAAGAAAAGCAAAGAAAAAAAAGCAAAAAGTAGCAAAAGAATTCTTCAGAATCATACCATGACCAGTGAAATTATTTCAAATATCAATTTCAACAATTTCATTGGAGCAGCCGCAAAGCTCAACGTTAATTGAATCGCTTGGTAGTTCGATGTTTGCATTGTGTCTTTACTTCAAGTAGCTAAACAGTGAAGAAAAAACAGTTCATCACTTTAGCACTTGTTGGTGTGATTCTTCGTTGAAGCCATTGGGAATTTATAGAATTTCTAGTTCTTCTTCTTCTTGTTAATTAGATCTGTAAGATTAATGTCAAGTGCAGTTTATTTTCTTAAATTTTAACCCAATTTGAAAGGCTTAAGTAACGGAGTTGTGGAATTTTGGCAAATCCCTTATGAACCGTATGTTTCTTAAGTCTTTCATTATTTCGGAATTCGAAGGAAAAAATGTTTTATGATCTTTTGACGATAGTTTAAGTAAGCATTTCAATTGCATATAATGTGGTCAGGTTTCTGAATATCGTACAAGATACCAGATGAATGGAATAGATGCGAAGATTTTTAATTCAGAGAATATCAAGTGTTTCAAGCTGAAGGAAACGTTTTTATTGGACCAGCTAGTAGCTGCGCCCGACCCGCTTTGCTGGGCCTAAAAAACTTTTATTGTTGCATTGTTAAACTTATCGCATAAGTTGTTAAACTTATCCCCGAAACCGAAAAGAAAAAATTTCACCAAAGTTGGTGAGGAATTCACAGATATCAAGTGGGCGTGTCGAAACCTATCCTAGAACACATCTCACTTTTTGGAATGGAAAATTAGAAAGAGAATTATCTTAGCTAAAATACCCTGCACATACTAGCACGATATCTTGTTCGACAACTTTTCGAAGATTTTTCGATAGTTTATCGATAGTTTTACGATAATTTCTATTCCCATTTCATTCCCTTTAGAAAATTTGTTCCAATTCAAATTTGTTCCGTACTTCTCAAGATAAACGAAAATAAAGAAATTTGGCGGCCATTTTAAATGGGAGATAGGCGTGGTTTTTATCCTATTTCAGCCATTTTCAATTTGGAGTCGATAGCTCAATAACTACAGCAGTTCGCGTGCGACAGAAATAGACTCAGGGGGTGATGCTGATCAAGAATATATCGATACCTTAAAGCACAACCACACTATGTCAATTTTTTCAAAACTCTAGAATATGAAAAATGAGTTTTCAAATTGGTGTGTTTTGTATGGAAATCGGCTTTTATTTCCTCATGTTTCAATTACTTTCATCACGATTCCCACAAACCACTATATCCTATCTGACGCAGCTTCTTCTCAGGAATCGAAAAATGACAAAAACTTTAAGGTATCGATATATGCTTTTCCATGCCGGTCCGCTACAAACAGTGGGGCAGAAACAATACACAATTTGGACGTAATTGCGATAAAAAACACTTTGTTTTGCTTATAAAATAAAGGTTTTTAATTTTTTTTAAATTGTTTCACGTCACTAGTTCACTGGTTCACGTCACTTGACAATTCTTCATCAAGTTGCACTTGACAATAGCTCTCTATTGGGCGAAGTTAGGAATCATTTAGTGGGCTCTCATATTTTGCATTATTTTACGCTATCAAAGCCAGTGTTGAAAGGGAGTGGCTTGTAGTAGCTTAATCGGGCCAAGAAATTAATAACACATTATGTTTTTCTAAAAATAGTATTAAGCGGCTCTATAGAAACTCCTTCTTGTAAATTTCGGAAGATATAGTGTCCATTTTGAAAAATTTCTAATCATAAGGTCGTCAGTACGAAAAGCCTTCCAGATAAGATCTTTCCCGCCACATTTCTTCATTCGTTCAATTTTCGAAGCCTTGTTATCCCGACTTTCACTTGTCTTTCACTTTTGTTTGGTACTTTTGGTTATTCCCATTATGGCTTTGCTTTACTCTTTGGCACTGGTTCCATTTTTTTTTGTCAAATCTCGAATTGATATTAATTAATTTTGATTATAAAGGTTAGTACCTTTTTATCAAATTTCTGATCTCGTGGACTCTTTTTTCTTCCAAATTTCGGCATATATTTGAGAGAAGAGGTCTCTCTGAACTTATTATAATATTTTTGACACCATTTAAACTAAATTTGTAGCATTTCGTCAAATATCTGTGCGAAATTTCCCCTTTTGTGAAGTAATTGTGCAGAATTTAATAAAGGTGCCTACCCAAATAATTAAAAACCTTAATTTAATAGCAAATCAAAGTGTGCAGTCCTTATTTTTATCACAACTGTACTAATATAATTTTAATAAAATATTTGTGCCATAATATTGTTCCTTTTTTCAATAAAATACCATATTTTGTCTGCTAGAGCGTGTATATTTTGCGTTTATTTGGCCTACATTAGTCACTCAAAAGCTTTTGATCGACTCTAATGGACGGTATTGAAAATGGGCAACATCGGATGAGAACCATGGGTTAAAAAATTCCTGTACTGAAACTAGTCCAAAGTTTAGTTTATTTTATGTATTTATAAAACACACAATTAAAAAAATTTAGAAAGAAGAAAGGGATGGGCAGTGGCGTAAACTGGAGCCTAAGTCCATGGATTGCAAATGGATAGAATAATTAGTTGTTTTGTTTGCCAAACTGTGCATCAAAGATCGCTTTCGTTTCGTCAAGCTTGGAAATTGAGCACAAAAAATATTATTTCCGAAACATAATTATTCCAAACACGCAAAATAAGGAAATCAAAACCAAAGTAAAACTGGCAAGTTCACGATAGGGGCAAGTGGAAAAGATTCCGCGAAACTAAATCAAAAGCATTTCACGATTTTATTAAATTAAAAAATGATAAATTCTCAAAATTTATTTTTATTTTAGTACGAAATTGAACAAGAATTAACAGTAATCGAGCGATTATTTATTTGTAGAAAAATGCAAAATGAATTGGATTTAAAACCAGTAATATAATATATAAGTAGAAGGCTCCCGATTCAGTACTTGGGCAGCTCGGAGTAGCGTGGCGGTGTGGACCACAAGACACTGGAGTTGCGTTTCAAGTAGCGCGCATCGATATCGGGGAAAATCTCCTTCAAGTCGGGCGTCATGGGCTGAACGGAGAAGAAACAATCGATGATGTCAGTGGGCGCGAATGACTGAGCGAGCTTGATGGGCGCACAGACATGACCTGAGGGGAGAGGGGGAGAGTTAAGTGTTGCAATTAATTTCATGTCATCCGAATAAATACGAAAAAAATATATCGGCACTCACTTCTACTCCAGGAGGGCGGTGGAGGGCGCGTGTCCGAGGGGGTGCTCTCGTCGTCTGTGGGATCATCTTCGTGCAGCATTTCGAAATTATACTTGGCCTTCGATGGCGGCGGTGGCATCACGCGTTTCTTCGAGCTGCCGGCCTTTTGCTGTTGCTGTTTCATCAGCTGCAGCAGTTCGCGTTCCTGGTCGACGATGGCCTTCGTTTTGGCCGCCTTCTGTTTGGCCATTTCGGCCGCGTGGGCAGCCTCCTCTTGTAGGCGCAGCTTACGCTGAATTTCGTCCAGTTCGCGTTTCTTCTGTTCGGCTTCGAGTTGCTTCTTGAGGCGTTTCTCTTCGCGCTCCTTGGCCAGCTTGGCAACGCGTTCGGTGCGTTCACGTTCCTTGGCCTCGCGCTGTTGGGCCGCCAGCAGGTGCTTTTGCTCGCGTTGCTTTTTGCGCTCTTCGGCCATTTGATGGAGACCCCTGCGGAAGTCGTCGGTGCTATTTTCACGCGTAAGCGTTTTACTTGAAGTGGAATTGGTTGTCTTCAAATTGCTGCTGCTGCTGCTGCTCGACTGGGAGCTGGCAGACGTGGAGCTGACGACCGCTTTGGGGAAGGGCAATGCTTTGGAAGCACTGTTCGGACCCTTCTTGGCCTGCGTAGCGTTGGGCGTAACAGTGCTGGCTTGTGTGGGCGTCAGGAAGCGACCCAAGGCGGGTGCAGTCAATTTGCCCACGGCGGGCAGCACCATGCTGGGCTGTGAGGGCTAAAAACATTCTCAATTCAATGAAAAGTGCATGGAAAGTATACTATTGCACTTGATCATACATACCGTGCGCATGCCGGTCTCCTTGGTGCGTTTCGGGCGTCCTGATTTGCTGAGTTCCGACGAGGCGGCATTTTCGAAGGCCTTCACCTTCATTTTCACCGGACTCTGTACGAGGGGACTGCAATTTCAGGGATTTTAGGAAAAAAATAAATTTCATTTGCAAAGTATTCCCATACACACTCACTTGAACAGTTCATTGGTGCGCGTTGGCATCTTGTAAGCCTTGGCGGAGGTGGGCACCTTCGACATAATGGGCACTTTTGGTGCGGGCATATTGCTGGCCACAGCGGCCTTGGGGCGTTCAAATGAATCGTCTTCGGTGATCAGACTGTCGTCCTGCGGTTGGCTAGTGTCCTTGGCGGTCTCCATCGAATGTTTGGTGGACGACATCGAACGTGGGCCATTCTTCTGCGACACATTGAAGGTGGCATCCACATCGGACTGGGATTTCGTCATCAATGTGACGGTGGCATTCGGATTTTGATTGTCCACAACAAATGTGGTTTGTCCCGCAGCTGCCACTTGGAATGTGGTTTGGGCGGGATTCGTACAGAATGTGGCGTCGCCCGTGGTGGTCGCAGACAGAACGGTGGTGGCATTTGGATTTTGATTGTCCGAAGATAGGGTGACCGTCTCGTTGACCGCTGCAATCAGTACCTTGGAGAGGCGTGTGGGAGGCGTTTCGATGGCTTCCACGGTTTGCGCATTGACAGGCAGATCGTCGACAGCATCCTCATAGACCGAACCAGCGCGCGCCGGTTGCTCTTGCTGTTGGGCACGTTGTAAACTGCTGCTGCGTCCGACACTACCTTTGCGCGTGCGCGAAGCAATTGGCGAGGGCGTCACAATGTCGCTGAAGCGTTCCACTTTGATGGGCTTATGCTTGGCATTGTTCTTCTTGCGGCCTTTCTTGGTGGCTGGCAGTGTAGAAGTCGTGCTAGCCGAGAGTATGGTGGATGCCAAGGCCGAATCGTCGCTGGGATTTTCGGTTTTAATGGGAATCTGACTCAAAGGACAAAGTGGTACAGACTGACCAAGCAGTAAAATTTTCAAATATTTTTTACCTTTGGCATTGGCACCGTGAGAGGCTCTACCGTGATTGCCGGTGTATTTTCAAGATCAGAGGTTGGCTGTTGCTCCTCAAGGCCAATGCTGGGCTTTTCCCGTTTGATGTTTACGCGGCAAGAACGCATGTTTCGCAAATCCTGTTTCTCCAAAGATTCTTCTGAAAATTTTAATAAAACAATTAGATTCCCTTTACGTACCCCCTTCTTTTCACTTACTGCTCTTCTGTGTGTCTTTCATCTTGTCCCCGGTCTGCTCTTCATCCGAGTTAATAACTACCAACGAGGGATTTTTGCCAGGCACCACTACCACCGATTCCTCCGATCTCGTGCTGACTATAGACGACTGGGATCGGGAGTGCGACAACGCTGGAGCTTCCATCATCTGTGATTGTCTGTGCTCTTGTTCCAGTTTGATTTCCGCGTTGTCCAAGTTACTGGGACGTCGGAGCTTGGCATTAAGTTTTGGTTCCTTCAGGTTTTTCTCCGACTTGAGCTTGGCCGCTCGTTGTGGACGCGCAAACGACGTTTCATCATTGACAGCCGCAGGAGCGGGCACAGGCGGCGGTGGCATAAGTGTCTCTGCCGATGTAATGATAATCTTGTCTACAGGCAGAGGCAGCACATTCACTTTTACTGCTATCTCCTCTTCTTTCAAAGCCTCAGCAGCGGCCAACAACTTGGAATTGCTGGCCCGTGTACTTTTACGCGGTGATTGCGCTTCGATGCCCAGTGGGGGCTTGTTTTCTGTTTGGGAAAACGCCATTGAAACGAAATGAAAACCACCGCAAAAAAAGTATCCTTACCCTCGTCTTCATCCTCCTGCAGTGATGTGAGCCGCTTCGCACGTTTCTTGACTTGTTGTGGCGACGATGTATTCGGCTGCTCAATGAGCACTGTTGTCGCCGCGACGTTGCCCGCTTTACCCCAGAGTATGGCGCGCAGCTTTTGTATGTATTCCTAGCATTGAAAATTGAAAAATTAAACTTGATTACAAACTCGGGCATCGGCATTTTTCAGTAGTCATTTACAATTTTCTGTTCCTCCAATTTATTGCCATAATCCTCGGCTTTGCGATAAATTGCCGATAAATCCTCCATTATTAAGTTTTCTTCTTGAAAATTGCAATATTGTTCACTAATTTAAATAATAATGCAAACTATAATTTAACAGTTCCTTTGACGCGATATTATTTCGCCATCCGCTGCTCACTCACTTCAATCCACAAAGAAAAAAGCTATTTGAATTTTCCAACAGACGCATTCAAAAACAAAATGGAGAAATATATAACAAAGATACCGCGCATAACGTTTAGCATTGTGTCGTGACGTCACATAGTGTGACTTCTTGCAACTCAAACAATTCCTACTTACTACCCAAAAATGTACCTATTGGATACGAAATCCACTAATCTGTTAGCACCAATGCACTAATATGCAACATACAAAAAATAAAGCTAAATTTGGTAAATACTGGCATTTTTCTTCCAAAGTAACAAAAAGTATTTTGTGACGTCATACTACACAGCTTTATACATTCACAATGGCGGTATCTAGTAATTGTATTTATCGAACACAGTGTTGCAATTGCAGTTTTCAATTACAATTTGAAGTGAAGAAACGCGGGCAAATTGAAAAAATATTTGTATTTTTCAATTGACTTTGCGTAATTGTTTTTTTTTTCTGATCGTGTTTTATTAAGGTCAGTTTTTACTGAAGGGTTGTATTCAGTGTATTCAGGGATTACTTTAATGTAGCAAATATCCTCGTAGATTTGCACAGACCGATAATTGCGGCTGATAGATATATATATTTTTTTTATTGATTTATCACAAAAGTTGGCGGCATTCTGTAAGAGTGTGGAAGAAAAACATAAAATACAAAATTTCGTTTCCTTTGAAATCTTAAAGAAACCAGCAGAAACCTTTAAATGTAAAAATTTAGTTTTAATTAAAACTTCAATCATTTTCAACTTTATACTATTTATACAAAAAAAATAAGTAAATTTTAATGCAAAATAACGCACCATGTTAAAATATATTTGGAATAAAGATATTTTTGTAATTTTCCTGAATAAAAAATTTTTTTAAATTAAAACGTTTTCTGATTCAAATGTTTTTTTTTAATTTTATTGAATAAAACATATGGAATCATATATGTAATATTTCTATATTGGCAGTATAGTGAAAGTACATTCACTGATATCAAGAGACAAAATATATATAAAAAAAGCTACATTCGCAGTTCGGATTTCTCTTGCAAACTAATACAAAACTCAATGCTTGCTATTTCACTCTTACAGTGAGCTCAAAACACATTGCAGAGATAGGATACTGGCTAGAAGTATTACATATAAGTATGGAATACTGACCTATTGGTGACAATTTTTAATAAACTTGGTATTTGTAATACAAATAAATTTTATATTTGTGAGCAAGTACTACAAAAACAAGCAAACCGTACACATTGCAAATTTTCGATCCAAAAATCAAAATGTTTTTATTTTTTTCCAACAAGTTGAAAACCGTCATATATGTCTCGAGACTAAGCCTTGCAACTGGGCTCAGGTTACCCCGTATCGCTAAAAAATACTATTTTATGTATTTTTTGTAGGCATGTATTTTATGTAGGTAGCCGGCAATATTCTATAGCGGATGCGAAGTTCCGTAGCTCCCAAGTACAAATCGATTTGAGGAAACTAAAAATTAAAATTACCCAATATCGACACTACTATTTTTGTGCAGGCAATAATCTGTATCGCGCCAGTGGATTACCTGAGCAACGTTGCTGTTAGAAAATTTCCCTCAGGTTGTCAACACTGACACAAATAGCGAAGCAGTGCGAAAACGAAACAAAAAGCAACAGCTGTCACTTTAGCGCCATTTGTAGTGATGGGAACAATCGAGTAATTTCAACTATCGATAGAACAAATTCAATGATTTTCAACCGTCGAATGTTTCTCCATCAAAATTAGTTTTCTACACTTATTCGGTTGTTTCTGTATTTTTACTCCTTTGTCATTAGAATGAATTATTCGAGTGAAATAGCGAAATATGGGAAAAAGTCATTCCAGTGATTTTTAGAAACTATCGAATGAATGGATTTTATATTATTATCGACTAACTCGATAGTTTTCATTCGATAATGCCCATCCCTAGGCATTTGTGTGACAGCGAATTTGCGTGTAAACCCGAAGAACACAGAAAAAACTAAATTGAGCGAAAAATCCTACGGAAATTCATTTGCACACGATTAAAGCGGATATAAAATGCAAATTTAACAAACGCCAGAGCAGCAGCAGAGAAACCAGTAACAACAGCACCACTCACAATGGGACTCGATTTCGATGCGGTGGAGTACTGCAAGAACGTGAAACTGCAACAAACGCAACCGCCGTACGCGTGTCCAGTGTCCAAGTGCGACCGGAGCTACAAGACGGTGGTGGGGCTGCAGTATCACCTGCTGAACTACGACCATGACAATCCGCAGCCGCTGACGCCGGTTCTGACGCCCAATCGAAAAAAGGCGCGTTCTCGCGGCACCCATCACTCGACGCCGAAAACACCGAAAGGCGGCGACGGGGAACAGCATGGCGGTACGAGTGGTGGCTCGCGTCATGTCTCCAATCCCGAATCGCTTGTCACCTACAACAAGGAGGAGCAGACGGTGCAATTCAACTTGGATGGGAAGAGTGTACGCTTGCCCATTGACGAACCACTGCCGTTCATCGACGACGAAGAGTATGCGGCACTGGTGGCACGCGGCTGCATATTGAATGCAGATGCGGCGCCGGTGGAAGAGAATGCGCCATGGGCGCGTGTTCAAGTGCCCGAGGCGCGCTACAACGAGATCGAAGACTACAATGTGCCTGATGCGCCGCAGCGCCCCTTAGCCTACTATCGTTTCATTGAAAAGTCGGCGGAGGAGTTGGATGGCGAGATCGAGTACGACGTAGACGAGGAAGACACCGCCTGGCTGGAGTGGATAAATGAACAGCGCGAGCGCACGGGCCAGAATGCGGTCAACATCGATACGATGGAGCTGCTGATGGATCGCCTGGAGAAGGAGTCATACTTCCAGGCGGCTGCCAATGGCACGGCCACCGGCGTCGAGGTGGACGACGACGCCGTCTGTTGCATTTGCATGGACGGCGAGTGTCAGAACACGAACGTGATACTATTCTGCGACATGTGCAACCTGGCCGTGCACCAGGACTGCTACGGTGTGCCGTACATCCCGGAGGGCCAGTGGCTGTGCCGCCGCTGTCTGCAGTCGCCCAGCACGCCAGTGAACTGTGTGCTCTGTCCGAATACGGGCGGCGCATTCAAGCAGACGGACCGAGGTCAGTGGGCGCATGTGGTGTGTGCCCTTTGGATACCGGAAGTGCGATTTGCGAATACCGTGTTTCTGGAACCGATCGGTGAGTGATTACTTCTCGTTTGATTAAAACGAAATTCTATTGTTTTGTCTTCTTCCAGACTCCATTGAGACCATTCCTGCGGCACGCTGGCGCCTCACTTGTTACGTGTGCAAGGAGAAGGGCATGGGCGCATGCATCCAGTGCCAGCGTAACAGCTGCTACGCCGCTTTTCACGTGACGTGCGCCCAACAGGCGGGCCTCTACATGACGATGGACACGGTCAAAGACGGCCACAACGACTCCTCGGTGCACGTGCAAAAGTACGCCTACTGTCACGCCCACACGCCGGCAGATGCTAAGCTGAAGACAAACCAAAAGGAGGTCGAGGACACACGCCACAAAATGAAGGAGGCACGAAAGGCACTGGCCAAGAAACGTTCCACAGCGCCGGTGGTGCTAATACCAACGATACCGCCGGATCGTGTCCAAGAAATCTCCAGCATGGTGCACATGCAAAAGAAATCGCAATTCCTGGATCGCCTCATTGCCTATTGGACACTGAAGCGGCAGTACCGAAACGGGGTGCCGCTGCTGCGCCGTCTGCAAAGTCAAGGCACGCATCATGGAGTCATCCATCGGAATGGCATTGAGGGTAAGAATCGGCAACACTTTCTAAGTTTACAAAGCTCACTAATTGTTCTGTTCGCCGCCCCCACAGGTACGCCGGACACCACCGAGTTGTACAAGCAACTGAAATACTGGCAATGCCTCCGCCAGGACCTGGAGCGAGCGCGTCTGCTCTGCGAGTTGGTGCGTAAGCGCGAAAAGCTGAAGGCGTCCTATGTGAAAATCTGCGAACAAGTCGTCATGCTCCAGCTGAACCCGCTCGAATCGGCACTGACCAAACTGCTGGATGCGCTCGAGGCGAAGGATACTACTGAAATATTCCGCGAGCCCGTCGACACCGACGAAGTGCCCGACTATCGTGACATTGTCAACCATCCGATGGACCTGGGCACTATGCGCGAGCGACTCAAACAGAGCCAGTACACGACGCTCGAGCAGCTCGAGGCCGACTTCGATTTGATGATACAGAACTGCCTGGCGTACAACAACAAGGACACGGTATTCTATCGGGCGGGCATACGAATGCGCGACCAGGCGGCGCCGATCTTCGTGCAAGTGCGCAAAGAGCTGGAGCGCGAGGGTCTGTTGGACAATAGCCAAACCGAGCAGCAGGACCATGTCGAAACGGAAGTGGAGGAGGAACTGAAACAGCTGCTGGAGGCGTCCGCCTGCGAGGATATTGTACAGAAGCTACTCATACTGGCGGACAAGTCGCAAGTGCTGAAAAATCCCACGTATCGCACGAAGAAGATAAAGCAGATCCGCCTGGAAATCACACGCATGCGCAAGGCAATCAAAAAGGCCAAAGCGGCAGTTGTAAGTGGAATTTTATTTGTTTTTTTTATTATATTTTAATTGCAATTGAAAATTCTCTCGCCGCAGCGAAATTCTTCCATTTGCCCGGTTTCACAAAGCGACGACGAGGATGAGGAGGATGTTGACGAGGAGCCAAAAGAGCCGGATGAACGTGCCTCGACCAATTCGAAGCACAAACTACATACGCAGCATCATGTGACTTCCAAGCGTACACGCAAGCAAGCCCCTGCCACCTCAATGATTGTCGATGAGGACGACACCATGGGCGAGGAATCAAAGGAAACCACAACGACAGTACAAACGCCGCCCTGCAGTCCCATCAAGAGTCTCAATAATAGCGCCTCGCCTGTGGGTGTGAATCGAAGGTAGGCTGGTAGTACACAGGGTGTGCATGCTTATATGGCCATGGTGGGCTAAAGTTTAGAGATAATAGTTGTGTGAATACCCTAATTAAATTATTTGTTTTTGTTCCTATAAAATTACAAATTTCCTCTCTTTTTCTCTCTCTCTCTTTCATATCCAGAACTGCGGTACTCTTCACGCGAAAAGCACAGGCAGCCTTAAAGCGACCCTCCGAAACGACAACACCCGTCAAGGAGGAGTCCGCCCCCTCATCAACAATAACGCCGAACAACAATGCATCTGCGGCGGCCTTGAACGCCTCTCTTGTCTCCTCAGCACTGACACTAAGCAATAAACTGGGTGGAGGTCATCATCTGACGCCGTTGTCAGCGAGCCTGGGTCTTAATTCGACCCTGTTGGCGGGCAAGTCACCGAAACGGAATGCGCGCCACAAAAGACTCTCGGAGATGTCGCCGAAGAAGTCACCAAATGCGGCTGCGGCTGCTGCTGCGGCTTCAACAACGCCAGCGCCCCTCTCTGCCTCGTCCGCCGCTGCAGCGTCGTCAACGCCCGCCAGTTACGATCGTATACCCGATAGTTTTCGCGTGTATCGCGCGAACAACGAACGCGACGTGAGCGAGAGCGATGATGACGATCTGAGCGATATTTCGGGCAGTCCGTGCAGCAGTTGTTCGGGTTTCAGCGTCAGTGGTTCCGGTTCGGAAGACGACGATACCAGTGAGGATGAAGACGACGATGAGGATGACAACGAGCAGCCGGACGACGACAATGATGGTGAGGGTGAGGATGACGATGCCAATGGCGATGCGGAAGGCGAAAACGATGGAGAAGAGAATGACGAAGACGAGGCCGAAAATGCCGATGGCGAAAATCGAAATGCCGCAGAGGGTAATGGCGACGCCATGAGTTGTAGTGGAGAGAGCGACGACGATGATGAGGCGGCCGATACAAAAACAATTGCGACACGTACGCCCACGCCTTCAGAGAAACGTCCGCGGAATGCTTCACGTGCGAAACAAAAGAAAAGAGCAGACGGAAGTGGCGGAGTAGCAGCATCAGCAACCGCCACACCACCACATACGCCTACGCCTGTTGAGGCAGCACCTGCCAAAACATCCACACGTTCGGCTACGCGTGCAGCCACGCCCATAACCACACCCACGTTGAATAATTCAAAAGCGAAAAGGGCTGCTGCTGCCGTTGCTGCTGCCATCGCTTCGAACAACAACAAATCGAAAGTGAACAACATCCACAACAATACAATCACTAGTGCAGCAGCGGCAACTGCCGCAACACCGCCTCCCACTATACGGCCTGCCACCACTCTACGCAAACCGCCACTCGAGCCGCTGCAACTGGTGTGGGCCAAGTGCCGCGGCTATCCCTGGTATCCTGCCCTCATACTCGATCCAAAGACGCCCAAGGGTTTTGTCTACAATGGCGTGCCACTGCCAGCGCCGCCGCCCGACGTCTTGGCTCTGCGCAAAAACTACACGGAGGATGTGGTGTTCCTGGTGCTGTTCTTCGATGCGAAACGCACTTGGCAGTGGCTGCCCGCGAACAAACTGGAGATCCTGGGCATCGACAAGGAGCTGGACCAACAGAAGCTAGTGGAGTCGCGCAAGCCCACCGAACGCAAGGCGGTGAAGAAGGCCTACCAGGACGCTCTACACTATCAAAGTCAGGTGTCCGACCTGGAGGGCCAGGGTCCGGATCCGATTATGTGAAATTAGGTTCGCCTTTTTTGTTCTCGTTCGTGCTTTTGTGTTTCTCTTCGACGACGGCCATGTCACCTCCACACTCAATGTCATCATCATAATCAAAGGCGCTGCAAAAAGGCGGACTAAGTTAAAAAAGAACTTTTTTTTAAATCGTATATTTTCTATTACACACAACCCAACACAATTAACTGTAGTTTAGTTTTTTTCGCTAATTTTTAAGCCCTATCTGTTTCACTCTTACATATTAAAATTAATTGTCTAAACTAATTTTTGTAATTTACTTTAATTTTTCCCCTCTCTCTCACCATCTCACTCACACTTTTCTGTAAGCTAAACAAAAAAAAGAACATTTCTCTCGTGTTTTGAGAATGCCCTCCATTAGTTCTTATTGAAATGAAACTCCACTGACATTTTTCATTTTATTATAATTAATTTTATGTATTTAATTAAAAACTTTCGAATTTCCTGTACACTTCAAGTGGTTAGTTTATTTTTTTCGGTTATCATAATTAAAAGTACTTGTTGATTGTTGTAATTGTATTTGGAATATTTATTTTTGTAATTCCTTCAAAATGCCCCAGTTCTTGTTTGACTACTTCTTTGAAAAAAAATTATAACTTTTTGAAAACTCGAAAAATATTTGGGGAAAATCGAAAATATCGTAAATAGTCTTGACATTTAAAATGTTTTAAAACTTACAAAAAACAATGTAGAAAAATGGTTCAAAAAAGTTTTTAATTTATTAAAATTTCCTCTTAAATTAAATTTATATAACTTCGTTTAAATCTACATAATTTATTTCCTAATTTAAATTTAAAAAATTATTTCCAAAAAATGTTATTTTCTTTTTTAAAAGTGTTACTGATTCTTGCATAGGAATAAGTGTCTTGAAGGTAACTCAATATCGCTCAGTCGCACGAGTCCAAAAAAACGATTTAATTAAAAAATCAAAGCCTAACCAAAAACAAATCACTCAAATGGAATTAAGAATAATTTGTTCGCACACAAAGACTAAAGCCACTGTCAGATTAGGCAAATATTTTCCCAAATACACTCATATATTTTTAAAATCCACTAAAATCGTATGTGACTGAACCAGTATTTTATTTTTCTGAATGTATTTTCCCAGTATTTGTGCAAACATTTGCCTAATCTGACCGTAGCTTTAGCTTTAAGCTAAGAACAATAAAATATTGGTTCAGTCACATACGATTTTAGTTGATTTTAAAAATATCTGAGTGTATTTGGGCAAATATTTTCCTAATCTGATCTTAGCTTCAGAAAGCTTTTTACAAAAATTTTGACAAAAAATTTCATTTTGCATTTATGAATTTAAATTTTTTTAATGTTTTTTTTAATGATTTAAAAAAAAATTAATTTAAAATTTTTTTTTTTAAAATCATAAAAATTTAACATTTGAGGAAAATCGATTTGCATTGGGCCAGCAAAACGTACATATATCGTATTCGTCATCAGCGATCCCAAATTCACCTTAAAGACACTATTCTAATTCTAAGATAATTCCAAAAGTTTAAATTTGTCACACAGTGTAATAAAACTAAATATGGCATTTAAAAGCAAAGTGGGAAAACCCTATGACAAACTTAACTCAAAGTAATTTCTCCATAAAAAAATATGTCAAAATTAAATTATTAAATAATTTTTGTTAATTTTTTTTTAATTAATTGTTTTTTGAAATAATATTAAATTTGTTTTAAACATTTCTAAGCTTTTTTTAAATTCAAAAAAAATATTTTTGTTGACAAATTTTTTGTAAAATATTAAAATTTATTAATTATAAAATATTTTTTGGATTTTTTTTACAAGTATATTTCCATTTGTTTTGATTTTTGTTATTTGAAAATTTGTTCTTTCTGAATTTCTAAATTTGCGTCTAAATTTTTTTCTGTAATTTTTTTCAAATTTTTTTTTTTAAATTAAATATTTTTAACTTTTAGCGGAAGAATAAAATAAAAACCAATCCAACCAATTTTCTCAAAAAATTATGTTGTATCCCAAATACTTCTAAAAAAATCTTGACTTATGTATAAATAGAAAAATGTAAAATATCTTATAACACAAAGAGGAAAACGAAAAACTGATAAATAAACTTTGTATTATTTAAATTTTGAAATGCTTTTTACTATCCTCTATGTATCTGTCTCCTGCACATTGCACACTCACCCAGTTTATCTCTATTCTACATTTGGCTATTATAATTTAAAATTGCTTTTTGCTATCAATGAAAAATGTAGTCTTAAGTATAAATATTAACTAAAATTAAGTTAAGTTTTAATTATAAAATAAAATAAAAGCAAATAACATTAAATAGTTTTAAGCTGGACATTGCGGAAAATAATTTTAAAAATATTGTAATTTTCAGAAAAAAAATTAAAAACAAAACAAAAAAACAATGCATATGTATGTATGTATGTACACAAAGAAATCGATTGAATTTAACTTTGAATTGTGTATGTAATGTATTCAAATGTTTCCATTTTGCATTCTGAATATAATTAATTTTTTGTTTACATATGTATGTATGTAATTATATCTAGTTATGTATTATTATTAATATTACGACAAAGCATTGTAGTTGAACATAAAATAAAAAAAAACTTGATTATTGATTAATTATAAAACGGACAAAAATACAAAATAAATGTTTAAAAAACAAAATTACGAAAAAAAAGAAGAAATCTTTGCATTATTCTCTAATGGCAGTGAAGGGCATGGCATGCATCTTGCATCCTAATTTAGTGCTTATTTTTGAACTGCCACACATTGACAAACTTAAAGCCGTTATTCTCAATGCAACAATTTGGCAAAAGCTCATACGTGGCCAGTTTCTCCATGAATCCAAGTCTACCCTCAGTCAAGCCATGCCTGCCAGGATCGCCTATAAGAATTTGTTTACCCCGGCGCTGTAATTGATGCAGCCAAGGCAGCAATGTTAGCGCAAATTCTTCGTCGTAGAAGACATCGCCCAGGAATACCAAATCCTCGTCAATCACATCCAAGCCAATTAAATTGTCCGAGCATATAAGCAATTTTTCACTCGAAATGCCATTCAAAGTGGCATTCAGGAGTGCAGCACAGCCAGCCACTGTTGAAAAAAAGAAAAATAAGGAATTCAAGTTTATTGAATAAACTTCTCTTGTACCCACCCTCATCAATGTCATTGGCTTTTGCATATTTGGCATTGCACATTAGAGCAGCCAAGGAACTAGCCGCACAGCCACTGCCCACATCCAGTATGGACTTGTCTTCGACCAGACTGGGATTGTCTAAAATATACCTGGAAAAGGAAGTGTTCAAACGTTTTTGTTGGGAAATGTTCAAGTGTATACAAAATACCGGCTAAGTGCCTGTCCTCCGGGCCAGTAGAAACCCCAAAATGGATCAGAGAATACTTGTACGCTTTCATCTGTTAGCGGTTCGTGAAACAGTCGACACTCGGTTGTGATCAAATGCAAGCCAATTTCGGGCGTTAAGTGTTCTCGCGAAATTTTCGTTTCCTTTAGGATATTTTGTTTGGCGGACTGATAGGAAGCGCTGCAATTAGATTGGAAAGTAGTTATGAAATAAAGTAGAATTTTTTACTAACTTCTTCAATATTAAAGTAGAATTTGAATGAACAGGTTTGATTTTGTATAAAAATTCCTTAGAATTCCTAAGAATTAAAAAAAAATCTCACTTTTTATAACCCTTATATTAACTTGCTTTGGGCGGACTATATATATATATATATATATATATATATATCCTCAAATCTGCGGCGAGCTTTTTCATACACTTCCACATGAGCTAGAGAGCTGAAATTTGGAACACTGATAGAACTCCGGTGACAATGCATTCTATTAAATTTTGGGGTCCATCAGAGGCGTAGGGGGCCGTGGGGAGACTCAAACTTTCTTTTTTTTAAACATGGCATAACTTCCAATTCCTTCAAGCTACAATGTTGGTAGGTGACTTCTTATTGACAAAATGACATTTTTTACCCTTTGGAAAGGGGGGTGTGGGGGCAAAGGGGAGCGGGATGGAGCCAATTTAGAGACCTAACTTTCGTATTTTGTAAGCTACAAGGCTGAAATTTTTTACTTAGGTTCGCATTCGGGAAAAAGAGTAAAAAAGGAGAAAAAAAGGGGGAAAAAGGGATGAGAAAAAAAAATTAAAAAAAAAAAAAAAAGAGGAAAATAAAAACAGAGTAAAAAACAAGTTTTTTAAAATATAACCCTTTAACCGACTAAAAAGCAGAAAATAAATTTTCTTGGCGACTATAAAATCTGCAATGATATTCGGAGGAAAGTACCCAAAAACCCTTAATTTTAAATCGAAATTGCTGAAATTAATTTAAAGAAAATTTATTTTCTGCTTTTTAGTCGGTTAAAGGGTTATATTTTAAAAAACTTGTTTTTTACTCTGTTTTATTCTTGTTTTAATCCGATTAATTTCATCATTCATTAATAAGCAACAACAACAAAAACCAGTGTCAAATGTCACACGAACGTAGTAAATATGACAAATGTCGACAAGTTGAATAGGCTTAAGATATATTCATTGACTATGGATATGTACACGGAAAGTTATCACGCTGCAAAGACACGTTCCCAAATATCAAGCCCAGTTTCAAGTCGTCGTCCGTCACGCACATTAACTGTCAAATGCCAATTGCCACTGACAGAAACAAACTATAAAAAATAGTAATAAACATAAAATACTTAATTTTATTTGTTTAACCGCCACAATCAGCACATTGTTAATTAATTTGTTCAACTCTCAAAAATCCAACAAGATCTCATCAATCAATTCGAATTTGATTTTGCTGTTTTCTTAAACAGCCAACTTTTTGACAGTTCACACCAACGAGTACATTCCAAACAGCTCAACTATTTGTTAAGTATTTGTTTTTGTTGTTGTTTTGACAAGATCTAAGCACTTACGGCAGCTTCCGTAAGTGCTGCAATTACTGCTCAAGCTCGAGTTAGTTGAGGCCACCGCGCATTGTTGGCGTTTTTAATTTGACAACATCATTTCATCATTTCAACAGTCAATTTGACCTTAATTGTGTATTCAACTTGTGTGTTGAAGTCAATAAATATGCAAATTCGCTAGACGAGTTAAGAGACAATGCAAAACTGCAGTTATTTACTGGTAATTACTTAGGTTAGGTATTTAAAAAAAAGTAGTAGTTCCAGTCTAGTTATTCATTCATGGAAATTTACGAACATTTCTGCAATCAATCACACCTTTCTCGCATGGAAATTTTCAATGTTTATCCACTGATTCATACTTTTATCAGAAATTTTCCAACAGGTTCAACTTTTGTCTGTTCGCTTTTTTAATGTATGTACTACGCACGCAAAAAAAAGTCGGTAAATTAAACGTAAAACGACGGTTAAAAACGCTCCAACTCTTTAATTTGATAGATTTAACCGAAGAGAGGTGGTACATTTATTGCACCATTTCTTTCACGGTTATGTCATAAATTGTTTAGTAAATTTGTGAGAAATTCACATATGTATAACCAAAAATTGCGTCAAAAGAACTTACAACAACATTTCAGACTATTTGAACTATTTTATGTCGAATTTTTAAGATTTATTTTAACCATGTTTTTTCGGTTAATCCTACCTACCAACAATGGTTAATAAATTCCAGTTTTTCATACATTTTGAAATTTACCGACATTTTGTTTCTGTGTAGCTGGAGTATGTACATTTTTTTGTTGTCAAATTTCCTTAAGTGAATGGTTCGATAAATTCCAAACCCATGTTTTCGGGCTCTACTCGTAAAGTAGGTCGTATGGGTTTTCGCTTGATGTATGCAACGGTTCAGAAATTTCATTAAAAAAGTAGATTAAAAAAACAATTAATTTGGAAAAAACCCGGTGGGGAGTTTATGAAAAAAGGATCTATTCTAACGACGTATTGTATTCATATATTTCGGGAGGTTTCGGCACCCAAAGCCCTCCAAGCCCTGCTTTAATTTTAAAAACACTTTCATTTAATTCACAGAAAACTTAGAATAACTATACATTTTCACAAGGGGTTTCACTTTGATGTAAATGTAAACCGTGATATTCGAAGCTTAATAACGAATGCTAGAACTGGAATTTTTCCAGTTTTTAGTACACGAAAGTTTTTAATAAAATAAAATATCAAGGAGATACGGAAGTTTATCTTAAATTCTGTTAAATTTCATAACAATTCCATACATTTTTCTATTACTTCATAGATTTCGGGGGGGAGTTCGAATTGCAAAATTTACTTTTTGGCAAAAATGAAGTGGCCATGGTCATCTCTTGTCCATAATCCATAATAGTAGACTATGGTTTGAAGATTCGGAAGCGACAGAGAAGGCATCTCACCAATTTTGTATTGAAAAAAGCAATGTATGCACTGCCAAAGTCCTTATGACCGAGTATAGTTTCCTGCTTTTACTTAAATGGTTTTTGTTTGTTGTTAATTTGCCAGCAGTTAGTGCAACATTTTGGGATTTTCCACATACTCGTGTGCTTTTCTTTTTGACACTTTTCCCCATTTACGATTTAACTACGGCGCATTTTCACCGAACGGAAAAGAGGTTTTGAAATTTTCGTTTCAACTGCGCCATAATTTGGATTTCAGATAATGGGGTAGCAATGGAGTTAAGAATTTTGATTTATGCTACGATTTATTACAACAATGTCAATTGACAGAGTATAACTAGGCTAAGCGAGTGCGTGAGTTGATTTTACAAATATTTATTCTTATTTTATGCTGTCTTGTGAAAGAAAGTGTAGCCACACACTAGGTCATTCTCAAAGGTTACTGTAGACTGATGCAACCTCTTACGAAGAAAGGCCCACACAAAATGCTTCCATGGATAATTCTTAGTCAAGTCAATAAAAGTCCATTCTTTTTTTACTGAAATTACCTAATCCCTTTCTATTGTCAAACATTTTATGAAATCAGCTTCTGTTGAGCAAAAAATAACGGACGGCTTGTGTGAGATGATGGATTTTAATTAGGTATTAATTTAAATTTTTGGAATTTTTATTTTTAAAATGGTCAATTAATAACAAATTCATTAAAATTTAATGCGATTTTACTTTTAGGGTTTTTTGCAATCTGCAGGGGAATTGTGGCGTGGAAAAATTATGAATTTCGATAGTTTTGTAAACAAATTAAATTTTTGGATTTTTGTTTTAAGCTCAAGCTCAAACATCGGTAATTATTTGGTAATACCTGAAAGAGATTTCAACCGCAATGGAATGTTTTTTTTAATTAAAAGCAAGGAAGGTGATTTTAATTTAAAGAAAACCCCGTTGTGGAAAAAGTCCCCAGAATATTATACTTGGCATATTGAAAAAGAAGAAGAAGAAGAACATGAAATAGCTTGACACACAAAACGGATGTCCAACGAGGAAGAAGTATTGAATTGAAAGGAGAGCCCCCCAAACATAAAAGTGCCCAAGTGACTTTAAAGCGAATTTATTTTTAGATCGAAAAATTAAAAAAAAAAAAAAAATACATAATAAAAAATAACTTCAATGGTACACAAAAATTCCCAACACTCAATTGTGGGTACAAAATACAGACAATCGCGAAACTGGTTTAATTTACGACATTATTGACGCACATGAGAAAATAAAGGAGGGTAGCCACTTCTGGCCAAAGCCTCATTGCAATAATTGAAGACAAAAGGTGGGCACCACAAGAAGAAGAAAAAAAAACATAAAACTGAAGAATGTGAAACCTCCAAGGTCTTCGTCTTCTTGTCGTCGTTTTGGGTTTCCTTTAAGACATAAAAAGTCCAAAAGATCAGCGTGACAGGGCAAAATTCTCATTTCAACATTGATTTTGTCAATTTGGTGTGACTGCAATTAAACGCAGCTTTTTTTTGTTAGCCAACATGAATTCTCTTGGAATTCTCAAAGAGCAAAGCGTGAACTAAAACAAAATACCAAGTCATGACAAAGTTTTAGTCAAACAAATTCTTAGCCGAAAAAAAATTACGGAAAACCCCAAAGCCATTGTACAGGTAAACAAGGTGGGTATGAATCAAAGCCAAGTATTTCAATTTAAACTGGTTCTTCCGTGATTACAATTCGCAGCCGACAAATAGACGTGCGCCAAATTCCACGAAGCCGCATTTTATGTCTATAGAGTTGCCACACTAAACACATACACGCACAAGTGAATATTGCCTTTGGCCAAGCTCTGACGTGACATACAATTTTTGCCATAAATTAAATGAAATACTCGCTCATATGCAAAGTTATTGGGGGTTTTTGTTAATGAATGAAACAACAACAACAAAAGCCAAAAGCATTCGAAAATTCATTTGAACTTCACAATCCCAACCCGGTCGGTCGAGTCTGCGCCGAACTGCTTCTGCGTAGACGGATTTGCGGTTGTGCTGCATTTGTTAACTCTTTTCGACAGCACGTGATGGTACTAACGTCGCTCATGCCAAAATATTTGAACTTTATATTTGGAAATCGTTTCAGTAGCTTTGAGTTCAAGTGTATTTTTTTAGGTTTTTTTCGGTTTTTTTTAAAGTTTTTTTTTTGATTATTCATCTACCTTTGTGCGTTTTTTATAACCCTTATATTAACTTGCTTTGGGCAATATATATATATATATATATATATCCTCAAATCTGCGGCGAGCTTTTTCATACACTTCCACATGAGCTAGAGAGCTGAAATTTGGAACACTGATAGAACTCCGGTGACAATGCATTTTTATTAAATTTTGGGGTCCATCAGAGGCGTAGGGGGCCGTGTGGGGACTCAAACTTTTTTTTTTTAACATGACATAACTTCCGATTCCTTCAAGCTACAATGATGAAATTTGGTAGGTGGGTTCTTATTGACAAAATGATTTTTTATACCCTTTGGAAAGGGGGGTGTGGGGGCAAAGGGGAGCGGAATGGAGCCAATTTAAAATTCTAACTTTCGCATTTTTTAAGCTACAGGGCTGAAATTTTTCACTTAGGCTAGCATTGGGGAAAAAGAGTAAAAAAGGAAAAAAAAAGGGGGGAAAAAAGGGGGGAAAAATTTTTTTTTTTAAACCAAAAAAAATTTTTTAAATGTAAAAATTTAAGAAGAAAAACTATTCGGGCAAAATATAAATGGGAAAGAAATACACCGAAAAAAAAATTTTTTTAAAAAAAAGGGGAAAATAAAAAAAGAGTAAAAAACAAGTTTTTTAAAATATAACCCTTTAACCGACTAAAAAGCAGAAAATAAATTTTCTTTAAATTAATTTCTGCAATTTCGATTTAAAATTAAGGGTTTTTGGCTTCTTCAAAATTTGCAATGATATTAGGAACAAAGTAGCAAAAACCCTTAATTTTAAATCGAAATTGCAGAAATTAATTTAAAGAAAATTTATTTTCTGCTTTTTAGTCGGTTAAAGGGTTATATTTTAAAAAACTTGTTTTTTACTCTTTTTTTATTAATTAATTAAATTAAAATTTAGGAAATGAAATTTTTTGGTATTTCTGCCGGGTTTTCATTTTATTGTGTTAATTGGGTGAATCATGAATGTGTTTGACGAATAAAAAATGTGGGCAATTCCGAATTGGAATTTTCGGTGTAGTATGGATACTTGAATGGACTGGGTAATGATTGAGTCTAAGACTTTACATGTAGATTTTTTTTATATGTGAATAGTACGACAACAGAGCGGTTCAAGGATATCTTTTCCCTTTTGCAAAACAAAAACAAATGAAGAAATCACAAAAAATTTCCCAAACTTAAACTTGAGACGAAAAGTTTATTAACCCTTTAAGTGTTGTTCAATTTGCCATTTCACAATATGATTAAAATATTTCCAAAATTTTGCGGCATTTCATATTGAAACTGACACAAAAAGTTTAATACATAAATACAACAACAAAGAGCCAAAACAACCGGAACGAAGCCTCAAACAAACAAAAAATCAAGTAGTTGCCAAGCTCACATTTGTGTGAGTTTGGATTTTTGGCAATCACTTGCCTCTGCCCCGTCAGTCACATCGACTCAATGTTTGACCGTCGTGCTTGCATAAACGTATATATATCAAGTGCCAAAGTCCAACATGAATAAATAAAACATTTTTTGGAGTGTTTAAAAATTAGCATTCAATCAAATGTGTTAAGTGCGTTTAAACTTTCCTACAATTTTGAGAGTTGCAGCGTTACGGTGGGCACGTTTACCCGATCACGCACGTTTTTTTTTTAAATGTAATTTGTTGGTTATAAGAGCAGGTGGAGGTCACAAACCACGACGTGTCCTCCCCCTGGTGCTGACAAATTACATTTACGAGTATGTTTATAAAGTGAAGAAATGTATGCATTGTGAATTTCATTCATAAGCTGAATACTGCATTCATTAAGCCCGAAAGAGCACCTTAAAATCAATTTAAATTAAAGAAAACTTAATAAAAAATGTTATTTCAAGAATTTGGGTTATTTTTACATTCACATTTTTCAGCTTGAGTTAATATTAAGAGGAGAAGATCAGCTGAAAAAGTTCTCATTTGTCTGAGATTTCATTACTATCAATTTATAAACATTTTAATTAATAAAAATTAACAATTGTTATTTGAAACCTCTTGGAAACTTAAAAGTGTTGTAAATTTGATTACTTAAATTTTTTTCCTCTTAAGTATGTGTTTCATTGGATAAACGTTTATACTACAACAATACGAAAATTTCCGCTTCCTTCGAAAATTCCTGGAAACCACAAACCTCAAATGCTTAAATCACAGCATTCGAACAATAACTCAGTCCTAAAACTCAACCGTCTTGAAAAAAAATCGACATAACGGCGCCGAATACAATTTATTAACGCATAACGTTAACCAAGTCGAAACCGGTTGGGGGGAATCCAGTCCTTCTGCCATTGCCCAAAAGAAGCGGTACCTAAAATAATTTCGCTCTTTAAACGCGAACGTCACTGAATTCCACGCCAATGTGGCGGCAACGACAACAGAATATTTTCTGCTAAATATAATCGCTGTAATTTTATATTTTGACAATTGTAAATGGTATTTAATGGATATGCCATTTATGGGAACACCCAGTCAATAATTTCATATGAAGTCCAAAGAAATAATCAATGATGAATTTTTAAGTTAAGAAATCTATATTTACAGCAACCCATTGTTTGACCGGTTGCCTGTTTAGATTTTAGATTTTCCAAAAGGGCAGTTCAAAAATGGGCGTGTCAGTTTTTGCAGACTGTCCTGAAGCCACTAGTAAGCTGCAATTATACATATATATTTTGTGAGATCATAGCTAGAGATTGTCGACCCGGATTTCTTTTTCCGTAAGTTGTCGTGGCAGTTTAAATTATGGGCGTGACAGCTAAGGATGAACTGAGGAAAGTAGGCTTTTCTGAAGCCACCAGTGGATTTTGAGAATTGTTGTTTTACAAAGAAAAATATTCTGTGGATACTTGGCCTGGAGTTTTGATTTCCCGATTTTCTGGAGGAGCTGAGGGTATTTCTAAATATGGGTTATGTCAATTGTTTCAAAAAGAGGACGTGGTAGTTCAAAATATGAGCATCCAAAGATGGCTCGGAATCAATTACTTAGTCATAATCAGGTGACATAAGCTTACAACGACTGACGCAAGTGCTGAATTTGCTCTTCCACCATATATACATTTTCCCATATTTACATCAGATCCTGAAATCGACGAAATGCCAACCAGTATTTACTTAACAAATAAAAGACGCTATTAATTATGACATAATGAAAACAAGGCATTGGATTTTGTTGACCTACACACAAAAAAAAAGTCGGTAAATCTAACCGAAAAAGACGGTTAAAAGCGCTCCAACCCTTCAATGTCGGTACGTTTAACCGATGAGAGATGGTCAATTTATTGCACCATTTTTTTTCACGGTTAAGTTGTAAATTTTTCAATAAATTTGTGAAAAATTCATATATAACCAACAAGTGAGGTACAAGAACTTACAACAAAAGCAACTTTTTCGATTATTTGAACTATTTTATGTCGAATTTTAAAGATTTATTTTAACTATTTTTTTTCAACTATTTTTTTTCGTTAATCCAACCAGCTCGGTTAAAAAATTTACAATTTTCATACATTTTGAAAAGTTGTACGTTAACTACTTTTTTCGGTGTACAAAATAAAATGTTGAGCATACATTTAGTGACGAAAATACCAGAGCCAATACCACTTGGTTAACTGGGTAATTCTAAACTATATTGGTACATCTGGTGAGACAGTGATAGTATTAACGTAGCGACGGTCTTCAGCTAAAAGAGGCCAGAAAAGAATATTATATTTTACATATTCCAATAAAGGCAGCCGTGTCAGACAAAACCAACTGGATGTTATCAAGTTCGCCAAAGCTTAGCTTAAAATGTATATTACTTACTTTAAATTTATTTTCAATAATGTGACTAATTCGTTTTTAACGAGAATACCAACTGTTTCTTAAAACAATTGAATTCCCCACCAAAAACAAATATTAATTTATGCAAAAGACAAAATAAAAACTGGTTCAGCAAATAAGACCCAAAGTAACATTATCAGCAATAAAATTTATAGATATTGGATATTGTACAAAAGAAAACAGATACACACGATAACCTTGAGAAAGTGCAGAATACATATCGAAAAAAAAGATGAATGCAACAACCTTAAGTGGACAGGCAAGACAATCAAGTAACAGTCTGCCTGGGCAAGGACTTGACAAGATAAGGCAGTGGAGAGACACACTAGAGGGTGTCTGCCAGCCAGTTAGGGCTTCAGTTGGCCATTTAACCAAGCAAGCATGATTTGGTTTACATGACAGTTCATATGCTTTAACTGTTCATTAAATGCAGCTGTTTCGTGAGAGCCATAAAAGCAAAACACGAAAAGCAATACGAACTTGCTGCCGCCGACCTACGTCAACAAAATATTTATTGACGTTATCCTAGTGGCCATTGCAACGCACGAAGAGGCCAGCTCAAGGACTTTTTAAGTACTGGTTTGAATTGATACGTTTTTTTTTCTTCTCTTGCTGCCCTCATGCAGAATGCAGAGGAATATTTTTTATTTATTTTTTTAAATTGTTTTTTGAGTTGTATTAAGAACCGCAAAAGTACAGTTTAATAGATAGACCGCAAGTTGGAGTCGACTGAGCAATTTTAGTATAAATATGCATGGAAATTCTTAAGTGGATCATCAGTCTCCAGTGAACTTCTTACGAGGCATCATCCTTACACTCAGCACTCAGGAGTCGGACGGACGAAGCAGTTGTAGTGAAGTTACTTGGAATAATCATCTTTGACTCATCCATAAGCCAATTCCATTGCCAAGGAATCCAGTGAAATGAGGTTGTTCATCATAAGCCTGCTGGCTGTGAGCAGTGTGCACTCGCATGCCATAGGCTATCCCTATCGTTCGGGATTATTGGCCTATTCGCCAGCACGTGGAGAATTTCCAGTGCACAACTCGCTGGCGCAGGGCTATGTACGGTATATCGATGGCAATGGTGCGGAACATCTGGTGGACTACACTTATCCGGAGCCTCTATACGGTATGCGTCGCTTGAGTTATGGCAGCGATGATACTACCAGCCCACTGCTGAGAACTAGCATCCAACCTGGCTTTGTGGCCCAAGAATACTACCAACAGGACATTGCTAAGGCGCGTGAAGATCACTTCCGTGCCTGGTGCCAAGAACGTTTTTTGGCCCTCAAGGCCGAAGTTGATAAGTTGCGTGCTGAAGGCAAACAGCCCTCGTCCGAGCTGATGGCACAGATTAGGCCTTTGGAGAAGATTGTGACCGCTTCGAACTATGCTGCCATCAGGGAATTGCCGGAAATTAAAAGCGCCCGCGAAGAGCATTTGCGAATTTGGAATGAGGCACGGCTAAAGGTTTTGCAATTGGAATCGGAACACTTGAAACTGCAAGAGATGAAACCTGCTGAAATTAGGCCAATTCCTGACGCTTCCATTGGCTTGAGAACATCTGCTGAGGGCAATGAAGCAATTGCACCGATTGGAGAGACCGTTGAACAGAAGAAAGCTCGTGAGGAGCATTTGCGGATCTACAATGAGCAACTGTTGCGTATCCAACAATTGGAAGCCGAACGGCTAAGCTATGCTGCTGAAATCAAACCTGATGGTATTATGATCAAAGCAGCAGCACCACTTCCAATAGCCGAAGTTGATCTGCAGCGAAACGAAAAACTGGGACATGTTGTGATGGAAACACCAGAAGTGATGCGTGCCAAAGAAGAACATTTGCGATTGTGGAACGAAGCCAAGCTACGCGCCGAAAAAGATGGATACAAATACATACCCGAATCGGAACAACGTCCATACAATGAGCCCGCAAAACCAGTCCCTGCCGGTGTAAAAAGTGTACTTCCTAGTCCGACACAGGCGACCCAAGGCAGCGATGCTAACTTGAAGTCAGAAACTGCCTTGAAACTCTTGATCTCGAGTGTGAACGTTGTAAATGCCATTGATTCTGGCCTCAAGGCTCAAGCGAGCGAACAACCTCTGCCCGTGCAGGAAACTGCCGAAGTGATGCGAGCCCGTGAGGAACACTTGAAATTGTTGAATGAAGCCAACTTGAAGGTTCAGGCTGAAGGCAACTACAATCCAAACGATGATGGTTCCTACAAGCCCTCACCGGAGGAGGGTGCATACAAACCAGCTGCTGCCGATTCGCTGGCAGTTTTGAGAATTTCGCCTGGTATTCAGCAACCCATTCAATCACAACCGATTTTCACACAACAACTTCCTGAAGTGAGTTTGAAGTCCTCCTTTCCGTCGGCTGGTAATGCGGTTCAGCATTTAAAGCCAGTACAGGATACACCCGAAGTAATGCGGGCCCGTGAAGAACACCTGAAATTCGTAAATGAGGCAAAATTGAAGGCATCTCAGTACCAAATCGAAGCAGGCATTCAACAAGCCACGCAACCCCTGCAAGGTCTCTCATCTGCCCAACCCATTCACCAACAGGCACAGCCACTGCCACTTTCTAATATCGGCTTGAAGAGCTCTTTTCCCTCGACAGGCACCATTGTTCAGCACTTGGGTCATATACAGGACACACCTGAAGTGATGAGGGCTCGTGAGGAACATCTGAAACTCGTCAATGAAGCGAAATTGAAGGCATCTCAGTACCAGCCCGAGGCGGAAACTGTAAAGAACACCAACATTAAAACTTACACTGCCATTGAAGATGCCGAACAACAGAAGGAAGCTGAACGCATCCAAGAAGAGCACCGCATCATGGAAATTGAACTTCTGCGTTCAGCTGAACTCCTGCGAGAAGAAGATAAAATGCGTGAAGCCGAACGTTTACATGAAGCCGAACGTCTGAAAGCAGAAGAACGTATGATGGAAGCTGAACTTCTGCGCCTACAACAGGAAGACGAACGTCGCATGGAATTGGAAAGACTCGCCGAAGCCAAGCGATTGCAGGAAGAAGAAAGCCAGAACGAACATTTGAAGCTGCTGGGACTCAAACAGAGCGAGGGCCAACAAATGATGGGTCAAGTAAAGTCTGAACTCAAGACAAGCGTGCCCCTAGCACTGTCACAAGCCACTAACGGTGCTATTATTTTGAGCGAACAACGCAAGGACAATCCGTTCTTTTTACGTTTGGCTGCCCAACCCGCATCTGCTGGCACTTACATCATCAGTGAACAGAAACCTGCTCTGGCCAACTACTACTTAGCTTCGTCGGGCAATCCATTCTTACTACGCTACACACAATCAGGCCAGCCGGAATTGATCAATGAGCGCTTCGAATCGGCCTCACTCACTGCTGCTCCACATCAGCCGCTGCAAGTGGCCACTGTGAAAACCGAACTGAAGCCCATCTCAGGTGATAAGATCTCATATTATACCGACTCCAGTGCCGGCATGAAGATCAGCTATGGCGAGGGCCCAGCCTTGTCTGAACTGGAGAAGGCTACTCGCGAGCACTTCCGGGCACATGAAATCGCCTTGGAACAATTGCGTTTGGCCAACTTGAAGAATCCATACAACAAGGATTGCAACTAAAGAGTGGAGCCACATCCGGAATTCTCGTTTATTAATTCAATGGAAGTCATAAGTTCAACTGATTTACTTAATTTTATTATTTTCCACTATCCCGATTCTATGCACAATTTCATTCATTTTCTCCAAATTCTTTAAAATTTCATAAAATTTTTCAAAATTCTTATATTTGTCTTCAAGCATTTAAGTTTTATTAGTTTGTAAGCATTAAATAGTTTAGCCCTTAATAATAAAAACAGCACACGCGTTGAAAAACAACATAAAAATGAAATGTTGAGTTTTCTTCACTTTAAATTTCCATTTTCAGGTGAGGGTTGGCGCCATCTAGCGGTGCCCTCAAATAATGCTTCTTCCTCTTCAATCTAATCAAAGCTTGCGGATACATCATCATCGGAAAACACGTGCCACATCACAGCTGAATAACGTTTCAGTGCATAATCAATTGCCACCGCCAGGCTAATTAGAATATTCCGAGTGAATACCAAATTAAACACTCATTTGGCAAGCAACAAATTACAATTTATGGAGCAACTGACCGGCAACTGAACAACAAAAAAGCCAAAAAAAAAAAAAACAATTGCAAAAATTGACAAATCCAATTAATTCCGAACCGTTTAAACTCCCGCACAAGCGCTCCAGTTGCTCCATTGCTCATGGTCGTCCCCGGCACCTTGCCTCTCCAAAACACATGTTAATTCGGCTCGGTTGCCAGCTGAATTCGATTTGAATTAGTTTATTTTCGTAACTGTTAAAATAGCAACAGTAACAATAACAACAATAAAATTCGCACAAATTTTTACACCTTGCGGTCGCTTACTTAGCATCCACAATGGAAGCAGTGACGCTGATACAGTTGGAAATTGAAATTTCCCGAATAAGCGAAATGGGGGCCGCAACGCCATCGCTTCGTGACTCGAAGGAGGCAGGCAAGTCCGTACGTACGTACGTACATTCGCAGACATGTGACTCTAGGCAATGCCCAGTGCCGGCCCAGTGTACGCACACCCAATTAGACTGTTCTCTGTTCCTTTGAGACTGTTGTCATGCCAAATTTTATACAATAAATTTGCATTTATCTATAAGTTTTTCAGGCCCATTCTTATGGAGCGTATAATTTTAGTCTAACCGACCTACCTCAAAACTAGCTCATTTTTTCCTCTGATAATAATTTCTAAGTTGGCAACATTTTTGTTTGGTGAAATTTTTCGCTTTCTGTTGTGGGCTAGAATTGAAATTAGGCAATAATTAATGCGATAAGATAAGTTGGTCGAGGTTTTTTATTACGTAGTAAAGTTACGTTGACTTGTCGTTTAACAGCGAAAGTGGCTGTCTGCATGACTTATATTCACAGGCACCAAAGTAATTCAGTTCAATTAAATGTTGAGTTTATTTATAGGAAAAGTTAAATGAATTTATACAATCTAGAAATTAAATTGATTAGTTAATTTTTTAATGATCATTGATCAATTATTGGCCATTGATGGCTTAAAGTTTATTATTTTATTGTACTGGTTTCAGACCTATTGCCATCCAAAATTTTTACCTGATTTCTGACAGTAAATCCTCATTCTTTTCATTCGGTTAGAGTGGTGCATTACATAGACCAATTGGGATGGATACATACTACAAGTAATTTGAGACTGCCTTTAACTACTAATTAACTCAGTTTTTTAATTTAGATGCCAATGCTTGGTGCTTATAAGGGAAACGATGGCAGATACACTCACTAGAAATAGATCGTCCAGCTGGAACTACACGATTCTGCGGTCTCCCATGCAATTCGATAAAGTTCAACTTAATGGACAGACCGACAAACAGATGAGCAGAGAAAAGTTCAACTCTTTCCAATTTTGAAATAAACAGAGGATCTAAAATCAAAGGGGTCGTTTGGTAACAGGCAAGCAAAAATATTTGTACCTGCTACTTCTCAAGAACGAACACAAAATGTATCAGTGTGGTTACATGGATTCAAGATTCCTGGAAAATACATTGAAGTTCCTAAATCTTATTTTTATGCTAAATATCCCCTCAGCTTTTCCCTACCCCTTATCACCCTTCCCCCTTTTTTGGGTGACCGATTTGGAATTTGATGTTATTTATGGTCGGGGATGGTTCACAGGAAATTTCACGTGGAGGATCACGGGAGGGAGCATTCACAACTGTAAGTATACGTCCTAGCAACGCCGGGTTATTAAGCTAGTATAAATATAATTAGGACTCACTTCAACTTTTCCAAACAAAACTCGGGGAGGAGCTACAAAAACATGCAAGACTGTCACAATAGGCCCAAGAGGATACAAATCTGCTCGTCCGCTCTGCCATATCTTACCATATGCTTCGAAAGCATCATAGAAAAATACGTTAGAAGCAAGAAGGATAGACCCAAATCTGAACATCTAACCTGAAACTCCAGGGGTACAAAACCGTTTTCGAGCAGAACCATTTTGAGCCACAACCATTTAATTTTTTTTGCTAATCCTACCCCAAACCAAATCCTATTTTCCCGATTATATTTGAGAATTGAGTGCACGTAATGCAAACTTTTCAAGCAGTTTTGTTTGGAAAAATGTTATTTTAAATCGAAGCATTTTGGGACCAAACCAAACGTGAATCTCTGAACCGAACCATGGCTGTTTTTGTGTGGAGTCCGAATCAACTCTATAGACTATAATTTGGAACAAAGTACCTTATTAGAGACTCAGAAATAAGATACTATAGAGTTGATTCGGACTCCACACAAAAGCAGCCTCATTAGCCCATTTAAAGTTTTCATTTTAGTTCGGCCTCCTAAAATGTGTTATTTGATAAGACCAAATTACTGTCTCAAAGTTCTAACCAAATCAGATAACTACTTAGGCACCTCACCGATACTTTCGAACTCTGCCATTTGGCATACACTTGAGGCAGCGTGAATTTATATCGCTTCTCAGAATTTATAAAATCAATTTGTTAGTTATATAATCCCCAAAGCTGAATAAAATTACTTATGCCAATTTCACCACATGTATTGAAAGCGACACACCCCTTATCATCTTATCTGCACAATACTACAATTTATTGAATTGAGTTTGTACAAGTCGGAGCAAGTTACGAGCACCATATTTGCCAGACAAATTCTGTCAAATAAGAATGACTCATTCATTAAAGAGAACTAGGTTAAAATTTAATTTTGATTTGAATGCCACCGCTTGGATTTTAGTCATCGTTAAAGTATTAGACTTTAGCAGCACGTTGAATACAAATAAAGTAAATTTCAATATTAGACAATTTCGCAAGAGTACAAATATTACCATAGTGACTGGAGAGAGAGAGTGGAAGCTGAGCAGATGATGATTGTCATGCGCCAGCAACACGTGCCAATGACTCAAACGGAAGCTGGCGACAGGTCGACAAGCTGTTGAATCTTTTGACATTCAACTTTATGCAAATTGGCTTAGACAAGCGAACAAGCGAATTACAATGCGCCCGCGTTAAGGTTGATTGACATTTTGGTGGCTCTTATCAGTGATGGAGTTTGTTTTGGCCTAACAATATTCTTTTTGCTTTTTTTGTTTTTCCCCAGTCTCCTGACTGATAACCATACAGCACAGATTTGCTTATCGAAAGTTATCATCGGTAGAATTGCGTTGCAGAAGCATTTTGCGCTAATTCTCGTTCGCTTTGGCTGATGTAAGTTATTGAAGCGTTTCGTTTAGACACGGTTGCTGCCAATTCGATTATCGCAATTGGTTTAGTGCTGCCGAATGGCCCTTGATAGCGTTTTATTTGATTTGTGGAAATTTTTGGGGCATATACATATTTTTAGCATTTCATCAATGCCATTTTATGAGCAATTCAATTGAACCAATAATATGTTAGCCACTCGTATTAATTGGTTCGCTAATAACAGTTAGTTTTGAATAATTGATTTTTAATGAAGTAATTTCCCTTCATTTAATATGAAACGCTTTTTTTCTTTTGCAGTTTTATTAATTTTCCATTGTCATAAATATTATAATGAACCAACCTTCCAACAATATAAAACCCTTCTACGCTCTGAAATGCACCACAGTTGAGAGTATTATTTAAAGTAAAATTCTTTTTGAAACCCTTTTCACTTGTTGTTGCTAAAATGTACCAAAATCTGCCGCTATTTGGTGTGAATGTGAAAATTTGGCTTTTCTTCGGTTTCATACAAAACCGCAACTATCGCAAGGCCGTGCTGTGCTCGATCTTGCCAGTCACCACAAATATCTGTCAATTTCTGAATATTTACATGATGTGGGGGAATTTCACGGAACTGGTTTTGAGCCTGTTCATGACCACGATTCTGTTCAATTCGTGGGTGCGTATAGTAGTCGTTATGCGAAATGAGGAGAAATTCGTAAAGTTTATGAAGGAAGTCCATCAATGGTTCAAAGATGCCGAGGTGAGTGCAAATGAACGTGGAAAATATTCAATTTGAAATAAAAAAATTTTAATTTCATTAGCGTCGCAACGACGAGGAGGCCCTCAAGCTACTCAATACAATTGCTGAGCGTACACAGTTTTTATCGAAATTCAGTTTGATTTTTGGTTCGATTGGTGGCATTGCCACGGTATTGTTTCCATTTCTACTTACAGAGCGTAGTATGTGGAAAATGCTTTCAGGTCATGGAAGCTCTACTAATGCCATATTTGTGTGCTTTTTAACAACTCACAGAACTGCCGCATGAAGTGTATGTGCCCGGCATGGACATCTTGAAAAGTCCCCTGTATGAAGTTGCCTTTGTCTTGCAGACGTTCCTTGTGATGCCCTTCATTATGAGCACTTATGTGCCATTTACGAATCTGTTCCTGTCCTGGCTAATGTTTGGCATAGGTCTCCTACAAGATTTGCGCGGGAAATTGAATAATCTGCATGGCAAAAGCGAACGTGAGATGCTCGAGGGCATCAAGGAATGCATTAAGTATCACAAGAAGATTATAAGGTAGTGGGTAAAAGCTGTTGCTGCAAAGTGTTCCACTCAATTGTAAAGGGTTTTTTTTTAGATTTTCTGAAAATTTAGAGGAATTGGTATCGTTTGTCTCACTCATGGAATTTATGCTTTTTAGTGTGATGCTTTGTGTGCTTTTGTTCTTCATTTTAATGGTAAGTCACCCTACACTCACTTCATTGAATATTAAATTAAAGCTTTCCATGCTCTTTTCATTTCCAGGTGAACGATTTCATGTTGCAGTTCATTGCGAGCATTTTTGTTGGTTGCATTTTCTATGTCATCTTCTTGTCGTATTGGCATGCGAATGAGTTTTCCTATGAGGTTTGTGTCCCCCAAAGCCATACATCGTATCTGTCACACTGAAGCCATCTAACGTTTATTACTCATTTCACCAAATGAGTAATTCCACTGCTTAATTCTTTGTTTACATTATTTCTTGTTCTTCCTCTATTTTTTCCGCTATGAACAATTTTGTTAAATATATGTTTTGCAGAGTCTGAAAATAGCCGAAGCCGCTTACAATGTGGACTGGATAAATGGCAGTCAAGAATTCCGCAAATGTGTTTTGATTATGATTGCTAGAAGTCAGTCAGCGTTGCAGGTGCTCGTTTGAAGCGCAAATGCTAGAAATGTGTTGTGTACATTTTTCTATTGGTTTCTTTGCAGATCTGTGCGGGTGGCTTGTACCCCATGACGTTGGAGGCATTTCAATCGCTCTTGAATGCTTCGTATTCGTATTTGACTTTTATGCAAGGCTTTTCTGGACAAAACTAAATCATTTGAAATAAGGGATGCTCCAAGGAGTAAAAAATGCTGCATACACACCAGTGAGCTTAAAAGAAATTCGCTGAACACGTCACAAGTGCTCAAGATATGTTCAGAACGGATACGCATAAAAAAAAATCGCCCAATCGTTTTGATGGTGGCCCCGAACATCAATATCAATATCTACACATAACAATAATAGAAACTATCACGCATAGAACGCTCACAACAAACAACACTATCAACAACAACAACAGCTTCAAGCCATAAATAGAAAATATTGTACCATTGTACATTAAGCCCACTAAAACCCTTACATTTTGAATGTTAAACATAAAATATGTAAACAAAACACATCTGCAATAAAATAAACTATGAAACCCCGAAATCTGTACACTTTTTATTTATTCAAAACCTAAACACACTCAGAAAAAAAGTCCAATTTAGAAATAAGTGCGATCAGACTCCAAATAAAGTTGAATACGTCAAACTAAAGTCGTCCCCTTTATATAAGAAAATAGACAATCTCAAATTTAAATTGCACCACTTCCAAAATAAAAAATGTACAATTTTGAAATAAAAATGCACCACCTCAAATTGAAGTTGAAATTCCAGTTCAAAGTGAGGTTTTCGTACACTCAGAAAAAAACACATTGTAAAATCAAGTACGATCGTATTTACTCCTTCGTTTTTTCAACTTAATGAAAACAACTTTGGAATAAAGTCAAAAAAACCGAAAATAACTATTGTCAACTTTGAAACAAAGTGGCACGATTTTAAATCAAGGTCTGGCAAACTTAATTTAAATTGGACAATTTTTGAAATATTCGGAAAATAGGTTTAAAATAAGTTTGTTAATTTTTGCATTTAAGTTTTAAATTGAAAACAAGTTTGTTCGTAGTTGTTTCTAAAATTTCCAACTTTACTACACCGAGAGAAAAAAATAACAGTTTTGCCGTTAAAAACCATCCGACAGTCGAAAAACTGTTAAATTGACAGCGAAAACTGTTAAAATAAAAGCGAAAACTGATCATTGTAACAGTTTTCGCTGTCAATTTAACAGTTTTTCGACTGTCGGATGGTTTTTAACAGTTTTCTTAACAGTTTTTTCTCTCGGTGTATTAACGTTTCTACTTGTTTTAAGGTGGTTATTTTTGATTTTAGGTTGTTTTTTTTCGGTGTGTATTTGTTTTCAACTTTACCAGACTATTATGATGGTTTTAGCTTGATTTGAAGTGGCTATTTTTGTTTGTAGGTGGTTTTTTTTCTGGGTGTACTAACGGCCACAACAAAAGGTTTAATAAGTACAGCAGTGTCTGTAGAGTTCACCTTGAACGTATACTTAAGGTAATTGCTGCAATGCAACTATTTCCACAATAAATATTTAACGAAGTAGAATTGAATATAAAGTTATTAGAATGATGAACAACATTTTTATATATGTACATACTAGCAGGGCCCGGTCCGCTTTGCTGGCCCTAAAAACATTGTTTTTGCCTTTGGTCATAATAAATGAATGAAAACAATTATCAAATATTTTTATTGAAAGCCCAAGTGTAGCATTTTGAAATATTGAATTGTACGCCCCACGCCCCGATGTCCAATTCCGACCTTACGTAACATTGAACTTAGAATTGAAAGCATATAACCATGTCCCATTGAAAAATGTTCATTGGGAGCCCAAGTATAACATTTTTTAAAATATTGAATTATATGGGAAGTGCCACGCCCCGCTGTTCAATTCCAATATGTTGCATCGAAGGCATATAACCATTTCCCGTTTAAGAATATAGAATGGCACTTTGAAGTATTCAATTGTATGGGCGGTGCCACGCCCCTTTGTCCAATTACGCCGATATGTTGCATTTATCTTAGAGTTGAAAACATGAAACCATTTGCCAAATTTTTGTTGGAAAACATTAAATGAGAGGGCAGTTACAGCCAATTGAAATATTGGTTTGTATGGGCGGTGCCACGCCCCTTTTTCCAATTGCGCCGATATGTTGCATTTAGCTTAGAGTTGAAACCATTTGACAAATTTCGTTGGAAAACATTGTGTGGGAGCGCTATTACAGCATTTTCCAATATTGACTTGTATGGGCGGTGCCACGCCCCATTGTCTAATCCCGGCCATTTGTAGCCCAGATTATGGCTGGGGTCTTATAGTATGTTCATGGCAAATTTCATTTTCTTGTGATCAAAAACGTCTGAGATATAGCAGTTTTTACTAACTTGTGGGCGGTAAAAGTGGGCGTGTCAAAACCTATCCTATGTCACGACTCACGACCCCTAGAACACGTATATAAATTTTGGTGGGAATCGGTGCTGTAGTTTTCGCGTCTACTGGTGACAAACATACACGTCTCTTTTATATATATACATATATATATATATGTATATCTTTTTGCATCTATACCTACATTTATATAAAAGAGTTTGTCCCGATAGATGATTGATTGGTGACTGACATAACACCGGCTGAACCTATAGTTCTGAATTTTTGTGTTATGCTCTAGTGACACCCTAGGATCGTACTTGTTTGCTTGAAGTCCATTTGAGAATGGACGTTTGAAGTCAATACGAGATTGAATCCTTTCCTCAAAGCGATAACAAAGATGGGTGGTGTTTTGTTGAGATTTGAGAAAAAGCTTTAATATCGAGGCGTTTTTGAATATATGTCAAACCTAAATGTTTGCTGGGATGTGTTGCAGCACACTTCAGTCTTCAACATATATACGTATTTCTTTTTCAAAGTATTCCATTGGTATTCTTGAAGAAAATTTCCAAGTATGAAAAATGCTCTCTGCAATATGTTAACTATAATAAATGTATAATGAAGTTGCCAATTATTATATACTTTCGATTATAATTGCATTCAATTAATTTCCATATTACAGTTATAAGAAAATTACTATAAGGAAAGCACTAATTGAAGTATATAAGAAGGTCAAAATTGTTCAAAGGTTTAAAATATAATCAAAATTCGCTGAGAAGAGTGGAACTGGTTAATTGTTTTTTTTATATAAAATGTACAAGGAAATACCACTGTTCGGAGCCAATGTACAGATCTGGCTGTATTTTGGTTTCATACACTTCGATAACTATCGAAAGGCAGTGTTCGTATCCATTCTGCCCTTGCTCACAAATATGTGTCAATTCTACAATATTTACGCAAAGTGGGGAAATTTTACGGAACTAGTTTTGGGTCTATTCATGACGGCCATAATATTTAATTCGCTAGTACGAATTTTCATTGTCATAAGGAACGAAGATAAGTTCATAAAATTCCTGAAGGAAGTGGGCAACAAGTACCGCGAAATGGCGGTGAGTATGACCAACGGTTGGGAGTTGTGAATTTTGTGTGCTCATATTTTCCCATTGACAAACAGGAGTGCAAGGACAAGGAGGTCTTGCAAATATTGAATCGAATTGCCAAACATACCCAACTCATTTCGAAATTTAGTTTGATCTTTGGCAGTATGGGAGGAATTGCTACCGCAATATTGCCCTTATTTCTGAACGGACGAAGTATGACTTATTAATGAACCAAAATTAAGCAAAACTAATAACAATGAAATCATATAGAACTGCCATTTGACATGTCCATGCCTGGCATTGATGTGACACAAAGTCCCTTTTACGAGATCATTTTTATTGTGGAGTCATTCATTGTGATGCCTTTCATTGTGATCACGTATATACCGTTCACAAATCTGTTCATATCCTGGCTTATATTCGGCATTGGCCAATTGCAAGATTTGCAAAATAAATTGAGGGACCTAAATGACATGGATGAAGTCGAAATGCTGAGGGAGTTGAAAAAATGCATCAAATATCATAATAAGATTATAAGGTGAGGAATGCCTGTGGTATTGTCATCGGGTGCCTACAAAATTCTAAATTCTTTCTAAGCTTTCGCAGCAATCTGGAGAGTTTGGTGTCACTGGTGAGTCTTTTGGAGTTTTTGCTTTTCAGCATTATGTTGTGTGTTCTTTTGTTCTTCATGTTAGTGGTGAGTAAATGGGCTGTTTACAGTAAATTTTATATAAGTACAAAACCACTTAACAGGTGGATGAAATTATGCTACAGCTAGTGGCCGGTATTTATGTTTTCTCAATGTTGTATGTCATTTTTCTATCGTATTGGCATGCAAATGAATTTTCTTGTGAGGTTTGTTGGAAGCATAGATTATCGTTCCCTCAGTGGTGACATTTGAATATTTTCGGGTATTTTTCTTTTAGAGCCTGAAAATTGCCGAAGCGGCCTACAACGTGAATTGGTTCAATGGCAGCATTGAAATGCGAAAATGTGTGTTGATTATGATGGCCAGGAGTCAGAAGGCTTTGGAGGCAAGTATTAAAAGAAAGCAAATTACAAAATATCAACTAAATTGTATAATTTCTGTACAATAGATTTCTGCGGGCGGCATTTACACGATGTCCTTGGAGGCCTTTCAAGCCCTTTTGAATGCTTCGTATTCCTACTTGACTTTACTGCGTGGCTTAAATGGAAAGTAATCAAATACTCACTGCGCTGTTGAAATTTAATAATTTTTGAATAAACAATTCTCTTAAATACACTTAAAAAAACTGTGAACAAGATTTCAGCGAATTTTTCCATTCTTACCCACTGTACATTGTGGAATTTCCATCGCATTGACGGCTTAGCATAGCCAACGATGTACTGTAGAAACGACGCAACATTTCACAGATGACGTCCAAAAGCAGAATAGCCCCAATCTGCAAAATAGAAAGAAAATAAACAAATAAATATTTCTGAAATCACATGTCTCGTTGCGAATACTCGCTCCTACGTAAGAAAAATCTATTTTTATTAATTGAAGGCTGAAAATAATTTGGCTAAACTGAATTCAATTGCAAATAAATGTGGGCCATTCTAAGAATACGTACAGTGTACATACTCAGGTGCTTCGCTTTCATTGCCCAAGTTCAAATATTTGTTCCGCTAATAATTAAAATTTTGTTTGCCAATTGTTTACAGTACCAGAAAAAGCGTGTAGAAAATTTCGCCCGCCTTAATTTGGCAATTTTATTCATTTCCTCCGTTGAAGGTGATTAATTTTTTTTCAAGCATGCTCGACTTTGTGCTATATTTTCGCTGGTGCTTCCCCCTTGTTAAATTCCCTGAACGATTTTGTTCATTCAATTGATAACTCTAAGTTTTAAAACAAATTTTATTGCTATTTCCGAAAAATTCTAAAAATATCGAAAATAAACAGACTTCAGCCATTTCGTCGGTGCGATTTTATTATTATCAAGTGCAGAATAATATACATACAAGTGCCTGTACAATAAAACATTCGTTTTATTGACCCAACCAAAGCCTTTTAAGGCGTACGGCGGGCTCTCTATTTGCCCAGCGAATCGTTCAAATTCTGTGCAACCTTTTCCGACTTGTTGAATCTTGAGTTTAACCTAACCGTACCGGTTCGCACCTGCTGTGCGCCATGTTAATTATCTTATCATTTAGCAAATCAGCTGATTTTTCACTCGCGCTCTCTGCAATTGCTTTTGCCCACGAAAACTGTCACACACATTTGAGGTGCTAAATTTTTTATTTGTTTTTGCAATTTCGTAGAAATATTATTTGTGTGGTTGTTAAGCTTTGGGGAAATGTTTGGCGCCGCCGGCACTGATAACATGTGACGTGGTGCTTGAAACGTTCATTTAAACATGGCAACTGTCCATTTTCGTAAACGTTTATAAATTTAGGTGCACACATTGAATAAATTCAAGAAAAAAACATATATTTTTGGGGTCAAAGATAATATATTTACTACTTATATTAACTAAACAAATCGATTAAACCATAATTCCGATAGGAATTGCCATCGAAACTATGGCCATATTTACAACTGAGTAAAATAATCAATTTAAAAAAAAAAATGTTCTGAAAGTAATGTTTAACAGAGATTTAGTTTACGTTCAGTTGGATGCTTAGCCGTTGTGAAATTAAAACTAGTAAGAGAATTATCTGCGGTCCCACCGAAGCTAAAATACCCTGCCCTTACGAGTACGATACCATCTCGAAAATTGTTCGGTAATTCAACTATAATTTCCATTTCTTTTATTCTCGATATATTTCAGAACATGGTTCTATTTACATTATGTTCTGATATACATATTTCGATTTCGTTCATTTCACTTCCATTGTCACAATTCCAATTTTGTTTCAGTCCATTTCCATTTAGTTTCAGTCCATTACCATTTCGTTTCCCACATAATTTTCAACTAAATAAAACTAAAGAGTTTACTATATTGGGCTATGCCCCCACACAATATGGCCATCATAAATGGTTTTGAAGCACCAAACCATGTCCAAAAGTAGTTTCTAAAAATTCGATTGGGCTGATTCTCGAACTTGATCTCACCTTAGAGGAAACAATATGTACCCAAAGTTTCAAGTCGATATCTCCAAAACTGCGACCGCTATCGTGCGGACGGACAGACAGACGGATATGGCTAATTCAACTCAGGAGGTGACGCTGATATATATATACTTTTCCATACCGGACAGGCCTCCTAATAGGCGTTACAAACGTTGTGTCACAGTTAATATACCAATATGCCACAGTGTATGTGAGCGTATAAGTAGAACCATTATTTCTCAAGATAAATGATTGCCAAAACTCGATAGATACTATAACTATGATAGATCAATTGGAATAACAGACAGACAGACAGACGGACTTCGCTAAAGTAAGATTAGCAAGGTAATGAAGGATATGCGGGATCAAACTAGTATATATTAGTTAGATTAGGGTGGACCGAACCGCTATGCAATTTCTATTAGGTCAATCGCCGACTCTAAAATGTAAATATTCTCAAAAATCCTTGCAAAACTTTACCGCAAGCATCTAATACCTAAACTTCACCTTGATGAAGGTGTAGTAACTACGCACAAAATGTACTCATACCTTTTTGGTTTCGCAACAAATACAATTAAAGTTTACTACCAACTTATAGCCATAGCAGGAAAATTGCCACGGGAATGCAATTATTTTAATCACTTTGTTAAATAAACAATAAAGCATACTATGTTGTCTTATCTATAAAGTATTCAGGGTCATAGTCGAATGGAAAGTAATGGCCAAGATCAGATTTTATTATTTAACGTAACCATTTCGCATTTAATTGTCAATTAAAGTGACTTAACTTTGTTGTAAATTCACTTCGGCATATTGGCATTTTGCCCAGCTAAATTGCTTTTTTTTTTTGCATTGAATTTGAATTCAGTGAACTCTTTGCCAGAGATCATTAAACTAGACAAATTGACACAATAACAAGAAAATAAGAAACTGAATAACAAACAACAACCAGAACGCGAATGACAAACACGAGACGCAGTTCTACGTCACAAAAGCACGCCTCCCTTTTGTTTTTCTGAGAAGTGCATATTGTATTGGCAAAGACAAAAAAATATAGAAAACCAATGCAATTAAGTCAATAACAACAACAAAAACAAATTTCTCTTGTCAAATGAATTCATTTTGTTTGGATTTTTTTTTAAAAAATAAAAATAAATTCCGGCGAATAGTGAAATATTAGAATAAACAAATTGAATGTACGTGGTATTTGTAAAATTTCAAAATCAACTCAAAAATTTCGCAATTCCCACACGAGATTTTGTTTTGTTTTTGCTTTTGCTTTCGCATGGGGGGAAGTACTGGCACACAGGCGCTTCCACACACACACACATATTGACTTTTTCCGATTGTGAAATTCACGTGAATTTTTTGTTAATTATTATTTTAATTTGAGTGTTCAAACAATTTATGAACGTTTAAGTGGGAAGTATACATGCTCATACTTGTGTGTAAGCTTTGGAATATTCCGCTATCGCTCTCATTGCGAAATTGAATGGAAAAATGGGCAATTAAGTTTTATATTTACTGATTTTAAATCTTAGCACAGTCAATAAATGTTCTTGACTTTGCTAATAGTTTTAAGAATTTATGAAATTTTGTGAACAAAAAAGGTGGAACTCAATGGAAAATACTTCGATTGGATGGGGGCCTTATGTGGTTTTTTTACAGGGAAGGAGCACTGAGACAATACAGTTTCTAATGTTCTATTCCCATTAAGTTTCAGTCCAAACTATTTTTCGATTGAGTTGACGTATGAGCAACTAAATAGTAAAGTTACTCATACGCCACTGCAAGCATATCGACCTTGAGTGCCGTACATTTTCCTTACTTTTTCAAGACATTGAAGAATATTCATTCCTTTCATAAACTATTTCCAACAAGTAAGACCAAACCCAAATGGCGTCAACAATTAAAAATACATATTCCCAAAAATCTCACATAAAAAGAAAAGATCTCCTAAAATCGAGATGTGCAAGTACAACATACCACCGTATGGAAGCTCCCCGCTGACATTGTGCGCACTTAATTTACGATCTTGTCCACTGTCAAAATAACTTTTGGAGACATATTTGAATGGCGGCGTTAATTTAATTATGGAAAAAACAATTCCACCGAAACACAACAAATTAAAATGCCCGATTTTGACTTACGTGAGAATTTGCCTCGATACTCGATACCCAACTCAAAGCAATGAGAAACTGTAACGAACTTAAAACGTGTTGGCAGCTTTACTTTAATACTGATATGAACGAAACCGAAATGGGCGCATGAGAACCTCTGACGTATGTATGTGGACGAGAAACTTAACGGTATTATTGTTGTATCGAAATGCGTACCAGATTTACGTAATAAAAAATTGAAATAAAATTTGCAAAAGTTTAACGAACATATACAATGTACGTACTACGTAGTGACCAATTGGTCAAAATTATAACGTACGGGTATATGCTTTGTGCGCATGCAAAGTCACCACGAAACGTTGTTTTTATTTGTGGCGCCAACTTAGATTGATTCAATTTGCTATTAGCACGCTTTTGCTCTTATCGTCGTTTAGAGCAGTTTTATTTGTTTTTGTTTTGTTTTCTTTTTTTTTTTTAAATATAATTTTAGGGTTCAATTTGCCGCAGACGAATCGCGCGCGTATCTTATCAAAGTCAATTATCAACGCGAATTCTGGTGAAATTCAATGAAACAACTGAGATACAAACCACATTAGGAGATACAAACGTGTTCAGGCATGTTTTATGAAGGGAACAGCTTTAAACCAGAGAGCAAGAGAGAGAGAGAGAGAAATTCAGAGAGTGCGAAATAGAGAAAAGAAGATATAACAGTAAAGCGTTAAATATGAGAATTATGGAATGATTATTTTAGCCAAGAGAGAGCTTTTCTGGTATTTGAAGAATTTCTACAATTCCAGCTTTAAGACCATTTGTGCCATTTGTGGTGGTATTTTTTTTTACAGCTTTGTGGAATTTCACAATTTGAATTATCATGGTACCGACACCCCTAAATGAGTTGCAAAATGTACTATACTATTGAAAGAAAGTTCCCATGTGGCGTTTGTGGTACCGTAAATTTTGGAGAAGATTTGTGAGCGATAAGATTAAATAAAATAAAGCGTTTCAAGGTGCTTGAATTTGGAGATATGTAGGTTAACCCCTTTTTTTAACACTCCAACACTGCATGATCTGATTTTGACAATATATTTGAGTACGTTTTTTTTTGGATAATACATATACTGCAAGCACTCGACTGGAACACACAAGATGAGAGAAGACGAGCAAGACCCAAACTAATCTGGAAACGCACAATTGAAACGGAACCCGAAACTATGAGGAAAGAATTCATTTGGTGAGATAAAACTATTGCTAAGGACCGTCATTGATGGAAACGATCTGTTGGGGATCATCGATTAAATGGGCCTAAGAAGAAGAAGAAAGAAAGAAAGAAAGGAAGAAGAAGAATAAGTAGAAGAAGAAGAAGAAGAAGAAGAAGAAGAAGAAGAGGAAGAAGAAGAAGAAGAAGAAGAAGAAGAAGAAGAAGAAGAAGAAGAAGAAGAAGAAGAAGAAGAAGAAGAAGAAGAAGAAGAAGAAGAAGAAGAAGAAGAAGAAGAAGAAGAAGAAGAAGAAGAAGAAGAAGAAGAATAAAGTGTGATATTCAGAAGAAGTCAATCCAATGCAGGGTTGCCAACTTTCAAAAAACTCAGACCCGGAGATTCGAAAAACTAAATTTTTTGGCAAGATCTATGAAAGTATCTTGAAAATTTCTAGGAAATCGAATACACCCAGATAAAAAAAATGAACATATTTCTGAAGGTGCCCAGGTTTTGAAATGGCCCAAATCAACAAAACTGTTGTATGGACCAAGGTTAAAGTTTTGGAGATTTGCCTCACATAGACCGTCTTTTGTGGCAATCTAAAATGCTGACAGAAAATATTATTAAATGCATTATTTGATATATATCTTTTAAAATATTAATATAAAAAAATGTTCCCAAAAGAGATGAAAACTTGTGAAATCCTGAGAAAACTCTGTTAAACCCGGAGCCCGGAGATTGACTTCCAAACCCGGAGTTTCCGGGTCAAAATGACCCTGTTGGCAAGCCGGATCGAATGAATGATTTAGCTTGACTTCTATTCACGCATAAACACAATTCACCTCCTGGTTACGACCTCACTTTCGTTAAACAAACATCTTCATAGCCTTTGAAAACCCCCAAAGTCCAATTTACGACGTTTCTCAAGTTTGTTTTCACATTTGTTTAAGTAAAACTCCTTAATAGCAATGAAAAACTTTCCGCACTGCAAAAGTGCGACAATCTGATGCTACGATAAACAAAAAAATAATTCCGGTCGTGATAATTTCATTACGTACAAATTAAATGGTTTAATTTTGCGTCTCATTCAAAATTATTGTAAATAAACAAGCAGAAGTTGAGAAAAACATAAAAACAATAACAATACGGAGATTACCTTGAAATGAAAAGTACAAATTCAATGTAGAAAAATATTAAATTAAAAAAAAAACAACAATTACGAGAAAATTTCCAAAATAATGGAAAAATTTTTGAATTTTATAAAAAAATATTGTAAAGTGGGGCTATAAACTTAACAACGGTCTACGGTTAAAAGTTAGATAAAAGTCATTGTTTACAGGTCAACAGACAAACTAATAAAAATAAAACTAAGGAGATAACATTTACAAGCGGAGTTAATAAAAAAATGCAATTCGGTTTTTTTTGCAAGTTTCAGCGAAAGTATCAAGTTGAGATTATAAGTTCCCTAAAATTCTGCAGAATATGCAGGCGATAAAAATATACATTAGTCGGAATTTTGCGATAATAAATTGTTCCAAGGAAGTACTTCTTTGCAAACTAAAGTTTATGTTTAAGCAATTTCTGAAGAGTGCTGCAAGAGTATATACTAGTCCGTGAATTTAATGAATTCAATTGCTGTTTCAACATACTTAAAGTGGCAAGTATTCCTGAAATTATTAAATACACACAAGCCTATACTCAACCTTTCATTCATAATCCAAACATTCATCATTCCATTTCTAACCTATGCCAACATTGTATACACACTCCATAGTCACACAAAATTGTGTATTAAAATCCACTACCGAACATTGACCATCATCACCACTGAGTCCAAAGTGTGAAGCTATTCTACACGTCACACATGAATTTTGCACTAGTCGTCGACTGGTTCAAGCAACTGGCATGAAAATGACATGCACTCGGCCAGAGACTTTGTTACACCCAGCGAAAGAGACAATTTCCATATGAAATTCAAATATGGCACACATGAAAGCTTATTCCAAAGTCTCAAATGGCATTTCAAAATTAATTTATAAAAAAACTCACTTTCATTGTTTTACTACAGCGCCGCTGGACTATCACCACTCGCCACTGTTCACCATTACTCAACAGGTTATTTTAAAAATAATATTTGATTAATCCAAGTGCGGCCACATTGTCCCACGAGAGCCCATTTATCGATACGCACATTTCATGCGAGCTCTAGTTTGGCCAACAGACCATTTGCTTTAACGCTACATACGACCAGAACGTACTTGGGCGTACAGTAGTTTAAGCTAAGTGGGCGCTTAGGCTACATGATGTGCAAGTCACGGTTTCTGCTTTATGAAAATTTTATTTATTTTTTTTTTACCTACATTTGTATTTGCATTTTTAGTTTGCTTTACAATCTATTGGCTTCAATGAAAGTACACTGGGTTAATTTGAAAACCCCTTCTCCGTGAGTGCGAACAGTTTCCGCAGCCGCATTGACTCAGCCGTTTGTCGCTGTAATTTTATGACTTATTTGCAGTCTGGTTTTTGCAAAAACACATTCAAGTGATAAGAATTGTATACAAAAGCGGCGTTTATGGGAATTCCCGCGAATTGAGAGAAGCTCGATACGATTTTCTTTTCGGTTTGTTTACTAAAACTGTAAAAATTTTCGGTTTAGTCAGATTAGTTTCATGGGAATTTTAAAACAGATGTTGTGTGACCTGAAGTTAAGGAGGAAAGCTACAAAAAAAAAAAACAAACAAAAAATAAACCAATTTTGTTACACAATATAATCTAAGTATTGTAAATACATATAACTATTTCCAATTGATTTTTATCAATCTGAAAAATAAATAATGAAATAAATGAAAATAGTAAAAAATACTTGAAATATTTAATTTTGAGGCGATTCCGCCATTTCTCTGTTAGGAAAGTTTTTAATTATATGAAGTTTTTCGTGAATTTATTGGCAGGTTTGTTAAATACTAGACGTGTAGTGACTTAGTGACTAATGCATTCCAAAAGAAAAGTCTGTCTAAAAACGGAGATTGCCCGAAGACGAAGAAGTGATTTTGACTCAGCAAAACACAGTCTCAAATATTTGCGAAATTCTCTAATTCCCAATTTAATATCAACTGTTAAATCATTTCCAAGGTTTTCTCTCAACTAGATATCAAATGTTATATGTATATGTAAGCTCATTCTTCCAAAAGAGTATAATCAATTGGCCATCATAACAATATAATAAAGGATCAGAAACATGAGTAATAATAAAAATAACATTATTTTAAGCACCTATACGAAGAATCTGATTAGGAAATGTTGTATAAATAGTTAATAGGATTCGATTACCTTTAATTTGGTGAAATAAACTTTTAATTTGGACTATTTGAACAGGTTATAAGAACAGTTTTGGATGATCACCTCTTGTATAACGGACACCTAATATGTATCTCGAAAACGGTGTGAAAAAACCTTTATGAAATACGTTTTTTTGAATCATTTCGTTGACATTTTGTTTAACATTCGTGTATTTTACTCTGTCAGAGATCACTACCGAACTGTTCATTTTAGTTTCGTTCTGTTTTTTTTTCATCTCCGTTATTAGAAACAACAAAAAAAATTACTAAAGAAATCATTTTACAATTATCAGCAGTATACACGAGACGTATGAGTAACATTCAATTCAAAACAATTTTATTTTAATTTTAAATTCACATGAATTGGTTTGGAAAAACGGTAAGACACTGATATTTTTGTAAGTCTTCCTTTCACAATATATAAGAGACATTCTTACATTGGTTTTTAAGAAAATTTGAGAGAAATATCACGAGAACGTCACATAAAAAACATATCATTTGGAAGCACTATTACCAAAGAGGGGTAATTTTTAAATAATTTTTATTTTGAAACGGGATAAAAAGGTAATAGTTATTGATGGAAAAGTTGAAAGTTTGAAGCTCAGGTTAATTGTCCGGACCAGGTTTTTCATTTTCCATCTCAAATATATCAATTGATTTAGTCATATTTTAAAGAGTTTTATTTCTTAAATTATAGAACATTTTTATTTTATTTCATTTAATTTTAATGAAATGGTTGATGCAGAATGTTTCACAACTTTGCATGTCTTTAATAAATGTTTACCAATTGCCTGCAATGGACTAAGTTACGAACAAATCTACAAACGCAATAATGAAATTGGTGATTCCCCGTTTTATTTTTAAGTTTTTAAGTAAATACCGTATCTGTACTACACTTTAAGCAGAGAGTGTAGTATGGAAGGTATGTTCGTTTCTATCTGAAACATCTTGTCTTAATTAATCCGTGGAACTCCCAAAATAGTTACTAAAAAGAATACAATTCTAAAATTATCAAATCAGTCGAAAGGAAATTTCCTGAATTTCCACTAGAAAGGGACTTTCCCATTGTTCTTTTGCCTTATTGAAATTGAAAAGGAATAATTTATAAATGTACTAGCTGTTACATACCCGGCGTTGCACGGGTTGTATAAAATTTTGAAATAAATATATATAGGAATTTGCGACAATTTCAATGGCGCTGTAGTTGATGGTTTATTCCCCCCGTGAAACTTGGTGCCAGTTGTAATCCCACCCGGTAGGAATCACCCAAAAAAAGTCCAAGGACGCACTTGGTGGCAGCTGTAATCCCACCCGGTATGATTCAGCCAAAAAAAGTCCAAGGACGCAATTGGTGGAAGTTGTAATCCCACCCGGTATGATTCACCCAAAAAATGTGCAAGGGCGCAGTTGGTGGCATGGACCACTTAATATTCGATAGTTACTAAGTTACTTTTTAATAATATTTTTTGTTGTATGGGAGGTGCCACGCCCCGTTGTCCAAATCCAACCTCTTATGTCCTATTGCAAATTCCATTACTAACACAATTTTACCTTAAAATTTCAATAAAATCAGTAAAGCCGTGATATGGGGTAGAAAATTGTATGGGCGGTGCCACGCCCCTTGTCCAATTATTCCCATATTCGTCGCATAGCAGCACAACTCCATTCCAAATTTCACTAAAATATATCCATTAGTTGCTTAATTAGCTGGTATTTAAGTTATGTGTTGTGTGGGAGGTGCCACGCCCCTTTGTCCAATTATTCCCATATTCGACACATAGCTGGGAAAACATACTATACAGCTCAATTCCAAATTTCATTAGAATATATTCAATCGTTGCTTAATTAGCTGTTATTTAAGTTACGTGTTGTGTGGGCGGTGCCACGCCCCTTGTCCAATTATGCTCATATTTGGCATAAAGCTTGGAAAAGTTATTATGCAACTTCGTGCTAAATTTCGTATTTATTATTCGATTTTCTATTCAAATTCAATTCAATAGTTACTAAATTACCTTGTAGACATATTTTGTGTTGTATGGGAGGTGCCACGCCCCTTTGTCAAATCCCAACCGCATATAGCCTATGTTACATGTCGATACCTATAGAATTTATCCTGAAAGTTTCAAGAGAATCGGTATATATATAGGGATTCTAAAATTATCAAATCAGTCGAAAGGAAATTTCCTGAATTTCCACTAGAAAGGGACTTTCCCATTGTTCTGTTGCCTTATTGAAATTGAAAAGGAATAATTTATTAACGTATTGAAGGAATCTATCAACGGTGGTAGAAATAGCAATAGTCAAGGCGCTAGTACATCCGTCCGCCATACCGAACCAATATGCTAGAAAAGAGAAGCGAAACAAATATTCCATTTTAGACCAGCTGAAAATTAAAAATCTTCAAAAAATAATAAAAAATTTTTAGTTTTTTTTTTTTTTAATTTTTTATTTGTTTTTTTTCAATGTTTTCCATGTTTTTATGCTTAAAAATAAATGTAACAAAATTTGTTTTCTTTTTTAACAAAACAAAAAGCTAACATAACAAAATATTTTCTAAACTTTACAATTATTCAACCAATTTTTATGTGTGGATTTTACAAATTCAATTCAGCCATCACAAACTACTTTTTCTTTCAGTTTACTTTGCTGTTGTATGTACATATTTCTTGCAATTTAATACAATTACTCAATTAACATTAAGGTCAGCTATGCAATGATAAAAAAATATGATTTTGTTGTTTTGCATTTCATTATTTTTTCAATTTGATAAATCTTGATAAATTCATTTGAAATATTATTTTGTTCATAGACAAATTAGTCAATACGTCAGATGTTTTTGCGCACGTGTGTGTGTGTGTGTGTGTGCGACGCCATCATACTTCCTTGTTGCACGCACTTTCATTCTTCATCTCACTTCCTCCTTGCCTAAGGTCGCCGCTGTACAGTGTGGCTGCTTATGCGATATTAATCCACGTTTGTTGTAACTCTTAAATTCATTAATTAGCATTAATTTAATACTTTTATTTGTTGTTGCACTGCCATCGGCCGCAGTCGCCATTTTTCTTGTATGTGTGTGTGTGTGAGTTGTTCTTTTCGTTTTTGTTGCAACTTATATCTTAAGTTCGTTGTAGTTGTTGTTGTTGGAAGTCTCCTTATTTCTACCTTAGTTAGTGTAGGCTTAAAATAAGGTTCCTCCAGAACAATCAAATTTTTGTTTTGTTTTTTTTTTGTGTGTGTAAACACCTTAACGTCGGTTCCACTGTTATCCAGACGTTCATTCGGTATACACCTTAATTCCAAAAAGATTTCTCTTCTTAAGTTTAAAATCCTCAAAGACCCCGCCATCCATGCGGGGGTGGGGGCCTTTTTCTTGTTCAAAAATTTATATTGTACTGCACACACACTCATTCACACGACTGGCAACTGGACAACTGGATGCTGGGGCGAATCCCAGTAGGCCTCACAGTAGTCGACCAACATCATCTCGGATTTGTTGAGCTGCTCATCGGACTCGTCGCCCGTCCATGTCTTCTGCACTAGGCAACAGGAGACGATCTCGGTCTTGCCCAGAATGCGACTCAGCTTGGCGGGGCAGTCGACCTTAATCACATAGATGTCGTTCTCGTAGCAGAACGCCTCCAGCAGCACCTCGTGCATGTGTGTGGCTGAGTCACCGTCTTGCGGCACGGCCATCAGACAGAAGAGCGATCCTTCGGCAGACTTGGCCAGCACCTGGGTGGCTGCGCTCAGGCCCACGATGACACGTAATTCGGCCTGTGCCTTGAGCAGGGCCGTTTTGACGGTGCGTCCGATTTTCGTGTAATCCATTTGGAGGAACTGGTGGACATGTGTCTCTTCAACGACCATTTTGCTATCGGGGGTGAAGGTGAGATGTTGCTCGTAGGGGGGAATTTTCACGCTGTTCTTCAACACTTGGGTGGAGCTATGGGCGGCTGGTATTCCTTGAGTGCTGGACACTTTTTTTCGGCTAGCACTGGCTTTTGCACAAAATTCTTGTTCACTGGTTGCTTGCTTTGAAATGTTTATAGTCTTATTTGCCGGTTTTTTTTTCAATTAATTGCTTTTGTGGGCGGCTTTTTTTCTTTTCTTTTTTTGTTGGTAAATTTTTGTTATGAAATTCTTTTCGCTACGTTTTCACTTGTGGCTTTGAACGTATTTGATTCGCGTCAATCGCTCTTAGGGCTTGTTTCAATTTTGAGTTGCAATTTCACAATGAATATGGTTGGCCGAAGAGCGGTCGCTTTTATATAGATGCTCTCCCAGCAACTTGGGGTTCCATTGAATTTCATCAGAATTGCAAAGCTTTCGAGTGCGGTGCGGCCCCCAAGAAATTCGTAACATTAGTGCGCTCTCTCTCTCTCTCTGCGTGGTGCTCAGTTGCCTTGTAGGCTAACACAGAGTGCCGCCAACTCTTTTTTGACTAGTCTCTTTTGGGGGTTTTGTGTTACTTTGAGAATTCCCCACAATTAGTGAGACTCACACATGATGTTTGAAAAAGATATAGTACGAGCGCGCGTAAAAACCAGCTCCAATTTTTTTTTCTTTCGGTTTGGTTTTTGCTAAACTCTTTTTCTACGTATTTCGGGTGTTTGTTTCCGATTCAATTATTTTACTCATATTCAAATATTTAAATAACGTTTTGATGTAGAGTAGAGTGTATCTGGTATCGTCCGTGTTTGCCTATAATTTCACACTTTATGTGCTAAAATTGGGGTTTTTATATTCGGGGGAAGAGTTGCCTTTCTTTCTTCTTGAGATTTCTCTATTATACTCAGTTCAGTTCAGTTGAATTGACGTCCAGGCCTTATTTGGCTTTATCAGTAAGATTTGTGTTGTTTTTGTTATTTTTTTTACAGATTAAAACTGTTGCCTCTCACGTTTGTCTTTGCAAATGTGCGAGAGGTCTATTGTTTTGTTTCTTTTGCAAAGGTTGTCAAACTCTTTGGTTGCAATTAATTAATGGACTGATGTACTCTCCTTGCTCTCTTTTCAGTGCTATCAATTAGTTATTGGAACATTAGTTACGGACTTAGGTGCTGCTAAAGAGCACATTGTGTATAAGTAAGTTGGTTGAGAATTTAGGTCAAATATGACAATGCCGGGAAGTGGCGCCAAAATACTAAGCAGAGTTCGATTGTGGAGTATTCATAAGTGACTCAGCTAATTCTTAGTTTATTTGTGACCAAAGGAATTTACAATGTGGTACTCATAACCTTCATAAGTTCCTGTAATCTACTTTATGCTCTATCCATGCAATTTGGAAAGTTCCCATGCAAACTATTGGATTGCAAATCTCTTGCAGGATTGGGCTGCACCCAAAATATTAATTTGGTTCACAATTCTCAATCCATTTACCTACAACTTGCAGCAATTAGTAAAATCATTTCTATTTCACAGAATATTCTAATAATAGTAACGATTTCCACAAAGTTTCATTTCCATTTAAAAAGTCATCAAAAATGATTTTCCTGTTAAATTTGAGCTTGAATTTCTCGGCCACCACCATCGTCACACCGATAACAAGTGTGCTGAACCATTTTCTTTTCAACCGAATCCCCAAAGTGACACGTTTCCTTGTATCTGCTGTGAGTTCATCATCACGTTATTTAGTGGCAATGTCAGATGCTGGCGTCCAGCCAAATTGGCCACGATTCCGCAAAGAAATCACTTTTCTTATTATTAATTGTCAATTTTAATTCCATTTAATTGGCCCCAATCTGTTTGACTTTCCAAGAACACATTCGAAAGAAGGACTACCAAGAAGTGACGTTCGAGAAGATTTTTTTTCCTTTGTTACTTAACATTTATTTAATTCAAGGAAAATTTATTTTACTGTTAAATTTACTCAAAATTACTATGAAAATGAGTGAATGAAATTAAATGATTAGTGAGTGTGACTGGCCGATGTTCTAAAAATGCTACTAAGTGGGGGGGTGGTTACTACACTGAAGACAGAACGCTGGCAAATGGCCAGCATCGTAACAATTGTAGTGAGAAAAAGAAAGATTTCAGTTGAAAACATGTTTTTGTTGTGAAAATCAATCCAAATCAAAGCTTATTTCAACTAAATAACAATTAGAACAACTTGACTGCATTTCCACGTGCTTCTTGCTGTGTCATGGAATTCAATAGTGGCTACAGCATGTTCAACGTGTGTTCAAATCATGTTCATTAAAAGTGAGTCAAAATGCACTTTACTACGCATTGTCTTTACAAATTCAATTCCCTTGCAACGAAAATATGATTCAAATTAGAGCATAGCAAAGCCTTGCCGAATATCTTCGAATTCAAAGCAAATTTTTTAAAAAACGCATCTATCAAAGGAAATGCATTTCTGCAGTAATCAAAATTACCTCTATGCTTTTCTCTCATCACGAAATGCAAGTTGAATGCACTCAACTCCTCTTTTATGGTAATCGCGTCGAAAGGTCAGTTCCGTTTTATTTTCTTGTTCATATTATGTTTCGTACAATTGACGGGAAATGGAAGTTAAACAAATCCAATTCGTTGTTTTAATCAAAGTATTGCTTGTGCGGTTGTAGGTGTCCCAGAAGAGTTGAATGACCCGCCTTAAATTCTATAGTATGTCCATTATGAATTAATATGAAAACTGCAATTTAAGGATTATTAATTTTGAGGGTTCATTCGAGTTCGCTTGTCGGTCGCGAGTTGTTTACATTTTTTTATATTTTATATTTACCAAAGGAGAGTTCACTTAACGACGTTTCGTGGGAACTTATGATAGGAACATGCAAAGGTGTGGGATTTCATGCTGATTTTGGAAAATTTAGTTCGGCTGCTTTTATGATAAGGAAGTTCAATGAATCGTGGGGTTGATGCACTGGCATTTGTTATGCAAAAAGCATAAGCGACGGACAACTTTTTTTTTTGAGGGAGGGGGGGGGGGCACTAAATTGTATAGAAAAACAATTTTGAGGTTCAAAGGCACTTGGAGGCGGACTTTTTGCGCACACATTTTTTGCACATAATGATTTCATTCGTAAGGGAATTGAACTTTGGTGTTTTGCGTACTAAATGGTTATGGAATTTAAACAAAAACGTAGTTAATTCATTGGTGTAATGGTGGGAAATGTGGATTGAAGCACGTATTGGGCACGTGCACGTGGGTATTGGTTGCTTGGAATTTAATAATCGATATATGACACACTGAGGTGAAAATAGCGATGAATGGGAAAAAATGGTGCAACATCATATCAGAATAGTGAAGCTGCCCATCTGTTGGACGCAGTTCAAGCATAAAATTGTCGAAACCCTATCGAAACCTTATCCCGAAATATCAGCAGAAACAAGCAGAGAGAGCTACTAGATCATCAGCAAGGGCCGTGAAAAGAGCTGCCAGAAATTAGGCAAACAGTAACCATCGTCAAAGGAGGATGCCGACTCTTGCATAAATTGTTTGAAAAGGATGCCGCGAAATATGACCTGCAACAATTCGTGTATTAATTTCAACATTAATTATTGTGCATCCCGAAATGTAATAAACTTTCTTAGTCATCGCTCTCTCAAAATGCAAGTAGCATCAGAGGGGGATTTTTTTCCATCAGTAGTCCCAATCACACTTACAAATTCATTGGGCACATGGCCAACCGGCCTACTTTCAAACAAAAAAAACTTCTCTTGCATTTTGTTTACCAGCAGTTTCATCTCTGAGATATTGTAAGCTTCACTTGAGTTTTTCTCTGTAACTCACAGCCTTTAAGCTGGTCTGGGGAAAATCCCCGTCGATGCATTGAGGCTGTAAAATACTTAAAACAAGATCTCGTTGGTCACGCATGACTTATGGCAAACTAGTGCAAACATCACATCAAGTTGTGTGTGCTTATCACGCAGGTTTATGCAAATCAGTTGGGGGATTTATGTGTATTTGCTGATAGCTTAAAATCCCCGGATTTTGTCTTATTAAATGGTAATATACAAAATTCCTTTATAATCAGTTGTGAAAAGATGCAATAAGAACTTTTAAATTCATCTGTCAATCAATTATAAAATAAGCAATTTTCCATTATATCTGACTGCCTGCCTGCTTATCTAAGAAGTCTAAGAAACACGAGATGTAATGAAATCAACCTGTAAACATAATATGCTTAATTTTATTGCATAATTCTAACTAAAAATTAAAATTTCGTTCACACGAAATGAACTAATTAATTTATAGTTCAGAGAACTTGATCATTAAGCTTTTCATTCATGGAATTAACCGAAATAGAAGTAGAGGCCAAGGCAACAATTGGGAGCCAGCCAGCACTGTCTCGGGCTCATCAATCTTTCTGATAATGAAATTTTCGGCGAAAAAAAATCAAACTCATATTGGTGGGAAAAACATTTCAAAGAAAACGCAAACGACTGTCTCAATTTTAAATTATGTTTGCTTATTTTTAGACTTTTTAGTGGCGAATTGAATGAATGAATCGGTTTCAGCGGAACCACTTGACAGCAAGAAATTTTCAAAATGATTATGACAGTAAATTGTCAACGCATGTGAAATTTAAATGTTTAACACTTTTTTTATGACTTTACGAGTCTTAATCCCGTAATAGCGAGATTAGATAATTGTTTAGCCTTTTATTTCGAGTATTATGAATGCATAACAAATGCCTTAAAGTTTACAATTACCACTTCATACATATCAAATAGAGCTGAAAGAATATTACAAAAAAAGAGTAAAAATCCCATAAAAATATCTGTTTTGCCAAGCAATAAATAAACAAAAAATATTTCCCATGTTCAATTCCGCATTTTTTAATCTGAAATCCATTCGTGAATGTTTTCTTCAATATAAATAAAAACGAACTTGAAAATTGTACACACAAAAAGCGCAGGGCACCCCCACAATGGCAAACAAATAATAATAAAAATAATACAAAAAAAAAGAGAAATTAAATGAAGTATAAACACAATTTCGCAAATTATTAAGCAAACGTAAAATTTATTCACTACAATCAGCTGAGAAAAAAAAATAACAATAACAACATTTGCATAAAATACGCATCCCGTCGATGCTAATTTATTATCAAATTACTTTTATTGATTACAGCTTGAACTTATATTTCTAAATACATTTTTTTGCCGCTTAGCAAATATAACCATTTCGGGAAATACTTGAAAATACGTCACAATTATGTGATTTGTTTGTGATTGTTAATCAATAAATACAATACACAATATCTGATAGTGATAAGAACAATTTTGCGGTACAACAAATTAGCAAAGGCAATTTCAGCACATTGTTGTTGTTCAAAAATATTTTCCATATTTATACATAAATTGAAAGCAATTAACATGTAAATAAATGAAAATAAGCTAAGTATTCAGATGGTAATTCTATTTTGGCAAAATACAAAAAATCACTAATGGAATTGAATATAAATAAATTAAGTGAAATCACTTGAAATCGATAAATGTCCTACTTACTTTCATATATGCTAAATGCTTTACGCTATAAGATTAAAGTGGCTTTATAAAGCTTTATTAAACCGGGAGCTTGAGTGGGCAAAAAATGGGGGAAAAATGGTTTCCTTGTAGTGAGTTTCGAGCGAAATAGTTGCCTGGTTCGGAAGAATACCCTTTCCCTTTTCCATCGTGTAAATTTCTACCTGATTAGTATACCCCTTATATTAACTTGCTTTGGCTTTACTACACCCAGAGAAAAAACAACCTAAAATCAAAAATAACCACCTTAAAACAAGTAGAAACGTTAATGAAAGTCTGGTAAAGTTGGAAATTTTAGAAACAACTACGAACAAACTTGTTTTCAATTTAAAACTTAGATTCAAAAATAAACACACTTATTTCAAAGTTGTTTTCCGATTATTTCAAAAATTTTCCAATTTAGATTAAGTTTGCCAGACCTTGATTTAAAATCGTTCAACTTTGTTTCAACGTTGACAACAGTTATTTTAAGTATTTTTCACTTAATTTCAACTTTCCAACTTTGTTTCAACGTTGACAATAGTTATTTTAAGTATTTTTCTCTTTATTTCAAAGTTGTTTCCATTAAGTTGAAAAAATGAAGGAGTAAATACGATCGTACTTGATTTTACTATGTTTTTTTACCCTGAGTGTATATACTGGGGGACCCTGAACAAGACGGCGGCGGTTTATTGCCTGTATATTAGAGTGGTTCTTAAAAGGGCTGGTGCTTTTCTATACTTCGAATCCATCGAAGCTAGAATAATATAAACGGCTCAGTAGTGAGGATCTCGACTAACAACTCTTCCTACAAAATATGTCAGAAAAAGATTGGTTTGAATTGCATGATCTCAGTGTATTTTGTTATTAAAAAATCAATCCTTTAAATAAAATTGATTTATTTCTAAATGATTATAGCTCGAATTTTATGATTCAATTTGTATATTAGCAAAAAGTATGATTTTGATACGATAAAAAAAATCGAAAATCGATTTAAAAGGTCGATTCTAAGTATCGATTCTCAGAATCAAATTGAAAATAGTTGATCGTAGAATTTAAAGTCGATTTTTAACTTTCGTTCCCAAACATTATTTCGCACTTAGGTTCACATTCGGGAAAAAAGGAGTAAAAAATTGGAGAAAAAAGGCGGGAAAAAATTTTTTTTAAAAAAAAAAAAATTACAAAAACAAAATTTTTTTAAACAATTTTATGAAAAAAAAAAAATAAATTTAACAAGTCTTCTTTCTTAAGAAAAAAAATTTCAAAGAATTTTAAAATTGTCAGAATTTATGGTGAAATGAATTAATATAGTTAAACTTATGTAAATAAAATTGTTCAACTTCGAGTCAAGGGTCGCCCCACAACGTTTACGGCTGTCTGAGTATTAATCTACGTATTCGAATTTTGTGCTTCGTACTTATTGATTAGGGCATTCACCAGTTCCAATACTTTACTGTCCACCGCACCCCTCTGTTGATCGGTGAGTTTAGAATTGACAAGGCGCGTGGCAATGTAGTCGTAGAATTTTTGTGTACTGGACTCAGCTTGCGAAAATTGCGTAAAACTAGTGGTGACTTCTTCGTTTTGCTGCTCATCGGCAAGGTAGGTTGACGTACTATCATCTTGCTGCAACCATACTTCTGATGCTGATTGAAGTGGGTGAGTGAGTGAGTGATCTGTGTCGTCGGTGATATTATCGACGCTCTGTTCATCATCAGCTCCCGGCAATGGGCTATAAAACAGATAGTACATAAATACGGACGAAATCTCTTTGAGGCGAGCCACCTGTACTCACATCTTATCGGCAAAATTGTCGAGAAATTTCATATTTTCCAAATAAGTCCACTGCTTCCTCGGGAAACCAACGGTAGGCTTGAGTAGATGGGCAGTCCGCTTGTGCTTTCTGTAAGTATCGCGTAGACTCTTCCACCGTTTCCTGCAGGTTTCGTCTAAAAATAGAAGAATATATGCACCAAAAATACTCCATATTGACATTCTCCTCGGACTTACCATTTCGATTGAGGTGCCTTCCGATTTCTTCCCACGCCTTGTCCTTTTTCTTTGTGTTCCGGTACTGCTTGTGGTTGATATTGTATAAAATCTGGTACTCCTGCACTTCTTCTATTAATTTCTGCTCGAAATTCATCTTTACTTTATTATTATTTATTTAAATAAATTTCTTGTTCTTGTTTCGCTGCTTCAATGTTTAACGTGAAGTTGGTTGCACAAAAATGTAAGCAAGGCAACCAGCGTTGCCACATATATTTTCACAAACAGTAAAGGCGAATTCAGTGACACATTCAAAAGAGCCTATTTACACTATCAGTTCCATGACGATAAATCTGACAAAGAGCTAATAAGAACTGCGGTAGTAAAACGGGATAGAAAATTTTGCACCGAAAATCCATACAAAAAACGTAAAAGGTGGCTACTCCATGCTTCGTTTATTTACATTTTTATATAAAAACTGTCAAATTTCGTCATGCCCATGTCAGTGTAAATTCTAAAAACGGCATGCCCATGCGTCATGGGAATGACTCATAGGCATTCGTTTTTAACAGTCTATTTACACTATCATGTTCATAACGAAAAATGTGTCAAAAGAGCGGAAAGGAACTGGGGTAGTGAAAACGAGATAGCAAATTTTGCATTGAAAATCCATTCAAAAACATACAAATGGGCAATTCCATGAATTGTTTATGTACATTTTGATACAAAATTTGTCAATTCACAAAAGAAAATTTCGGAATTTGAATGATAGCGTATATAAGGCAATTTACACTATCATGTTCAGGACGCATGGAAACACCGTTTTTTTAATTTACACTAGCCTGAGTTTTTCGAAATTTTCTGAAATTCTGTTGAAGAGATTGGAGTAGCTTACAAGCATATATGTCATACTATATTGCCAGTGTAGTCAAAGTACATTCACTGATATCAAGAGACAAAATATAGGAAAAAGTTCATTCGCAGTTCTGATTTCTCTGTCAAACTAATACAAAATTCAATGCTTCCTATTTCGCTCTTACAGTGAGCTCAAAACACATTGCAGAGATAGGATAATGGCAATATAGAAGTATTACATATATGCTTACAAGAGTTTCTTAAACACATTCAGCCAGGAATTTTGTCTTTTCAGAAGAGGTGGGAAAATCGGCACAACTCCGCCCGAATTCCGTGCATTCCCATCTAGTTGTGGCTGTTTTGATTTTGATAGCCCATTACCGTCAAACTGCTCAACTGTAAACCGCCGCCATTCCGCGAGTACTTGGATTGGTTCGAGGCATGGTTTATTGTGTGCAGATGCGTTCACGCTCCAAATTTTAAATATATATTCAGGCAGTGTAAGGGTGCACGAACTCGCGAACAAAATGTTGTTCATTCGGTTGGTGAACTGATGGCATTTGACGCGTCAACAAATTCATTTGACGTCAAATTCGACGCGTCAAATTTTTTAAATTGAAAATTAATCAAATTGCGCGTTAATTTCAAATTCTTTCGAAAAAAATTTTGTTAATGCATAAAGTTGTATTGTTGGCTAACTTAGATCGGTTAAAGATTTGACGTCCACAAAAAAATTTTACGCTTAAAATTTGACGTGTAAATTTTACGCATTGACGTCAAAAAACTTTACGCGGCCATCACTGGGTTGATGTATACGCTCGGTTTGCGATCTTGTGGTCGCGATCTTTGGATTGTTCAAAATATTACGCCAAACTCTGACTTCCGATGCGTGTTCGGGAACATATATTCAGGCAGAGTAAACGGTTGTACGAACGGCATTTTGTTTGCGATTAGACTTCAAACCAAAGTTGCGTTCGTTCGTGCGATCTAAGTGCACCTTAAGATTGAACGTTGTGCACTGTGTATAGAGACGGGGTGTAAAAAGCTCCGTCACCATGACAACAGACAGACGTAAAAAAACAACAAAAATTTTCCCCGAGCTTAACTTCCCACAGAAGTTTAAAAAAGAAGTTGAAAAGGCAGTAAGATGACTAAACGCGCGATTTCCCACTTCCCAAATTTAGCCAACAATACGTAGAAATCCCCAAGATAAAATAACTACGTCGCAAAAATAGAAACTTCACACTTCGCGTCGAATTCAGTTGGGTTAAAGCGGTCAAAGTGAACGGTGCCAAGTGGAAAATGTGGAGCAGCAGACTCGCTCTTCGTTATTGATTAAACAAATTAAAACAAGAAATTGAAACCTGATTTACGGCCATGCAGTACTTACAGCAGCTTTACGGGAAATTGTTCGGCGACGGCAGTTACAACGCCAACACGTGAGTTTCTTGCGGTCTTGGGGGGGGGAATTGATTTCGTAATTTGTCCTCAAGTTAACCTCTTTCGCACAGGCAACGTAAGCTAATCGCCTTCGGAAACGTTTTGTTGGACCGAACGGCAAGGTTGCCGGACACTGAACTACTGGATCGTTTTAATCTGCCGCCGGACGACAGAGTTGAACTTGATTTGGAAACTTTGTCCAAATTAACAGCTGAAGCTTGTGAGGGGTTCGTTTGTGCTTTTTTTTTACCATGTGTCATTTTAAATGTCAAAATTTTGTTTATAATTTTAGATTGAATTGTCCGGCACATCCGGGCGGTTCGGCTTTGAATACGGTGCGGATATTGAAACACCTTGGCACGGAAGCGATATTTTTCGGTGCCGTAGGTGAAGATAAACATGCAGAGGAGCTGCGGGATGCTTTGAAGGAACATGGAGTGGAAGCAAGGTGCGTGGTGTAGGAATACTTTTGTAGTTTGTATTAAATTCAAGGATACCGTATTCGCTTAAAGCTTTCTCATGGTTCTTGCCATGATAAATTGCAAATGTTCCATAACAGAACTCATGTCATTTATTATCTTTGATATTCCTTGAAACGAAAAACAGTTGTTAATTGACGTTGTTTGATAAAAGAGACTGTTGATGCAAATATTTGTTATCAAATATTTTGAGAAAAAAATATGAAATGCATTTCGTTGTCCAAATGTGTGGCAGATAAGACCGATAAATTTACTCCTTCGAATAGCATACTCTAGGACAGGGCATGGTGTAGGAATACTTTTGTAGTTTGTATTAAATTCAAAGACACCGCATTCGCTTAAAGCTTTCTCATGGTTCTTGCCATGATAAATTGCAAATGTTCCATAGCAGAACTCATGTCATTTATTATCTTTGATATTCCTTGAAACGAAAAACAGTTGTTAATTGACGTTGTTTGATAAAAGAGACTGTTGATGCAAATATTTGTTATCAAATATTTTGAGAAAAAACATGAAATGCATTTCGTTGTCCAAATGTGTGGCAGATAAGAACGATAAATTCACGTTGTTTTCTCAGCTAGCTAGTAGCTATCACAACCACATCCATGAAGACAACTCTTAAATTTTCCATTTGATGTAGAGAATTGTGGAAAAACAAAAAAAAAGTTTATGCAAAATTGATTTCATACTGACAGTCCAGAGTGAAAGTGTAGCGTTTTTTTTCATATTCCAACCATGATCCAATAACCAGGTGGTATCAGTAGGGAGAGCTGTCAAAGGTTACTACCGCCTCAGGTCTCCGGAAACGGTTGAAGCCACATTTTCCTAGGTTTCTTGATATTTTTTGACAGATGAAAAAGCAATTATATTTTTATTTATGGGTCATACATTTTCGGCAGCTAATGTAAGGTTTTTGGAAGAAATTTGGCACAATTGATATTTTTTTATACCCTACACCTCATGAGGGTATATTCAGTTTGGTCTGATGTTTGTGACACCACGAATGCAACAAAAATAATGATTGTGTAGATGTTGCATTTTTTGCGGTATTTCCAAGCATCATCTGGGGAAGTACACAAAAAGTCAATGCGTTACAAGAAATACTAATGCCTCACTTAAAAGAAAAACTCAGTTCCAACATGAAACGGAATTTTTCATACTAAAAAAACCGTTTCGTTTTTGCACCCAGTGGCAAATCCAAATTGTATGTAAATGACTATGCAAACAAACTCAATTAGATACGTCATGTGAAATCACTAACAATAAGGCCCTTTTATTGCATTCAAAGTATTATTTAACAAGGCATTGAAACATTAAAGACATGCGATCGCATGATCGTGTTCGGTGATAGAAAACACTTGCATATTCAACAAAAAAAAAAATTCTATTTACAGACTACAAACGATCAGCGAAGCACCAACGGGACGTTGCATATGCGTTGTTCACGACGACAAAGTGGCACTGTTTGCGAACATTGGCGCCTCTGCCCAGTTCTCCATTGAGCACCTGAAAGAAGCGGAACGCGACGAATGTCAGGCCTTCCTACGGCCCATCGAACGCAAACAGATCATCTACATCGAGGGCTTCTTTGTGCCGCATCGCGAGCACGTCTGCGAGTTCATCGTAAAGAACTACATACGCGAGCGACGACGACTCGCATTGAATCTCAGCTCGCCCTATATTGTCCGGCAGAACTACGAAACAATGCTGCAATTGGCCGAAAATGCCCTCTTCCTGTTTGGCAACCAAAGCGAGTTTCAGGCATTTGCCGAACAAATGGGCCATGACTCTGTGGAAGATATGGCCAAAGTGTTGCTACAGCGCAACAGCGATCCCAAGGTGTTCGTGATCACACGGGGTGCTCAGGGTGTTCAAGTGATCTCGAATTATGTGGATGAGCATCAGGTGCCCGGTGAAATCACCTTCCAGAGCTACAATGCACCACGTGTGCCGAATGTGGTGGATACGACGGGCGCCGGTGATGCCTTCGTGGGGGGTTTCCTGCACTCTTGGCTCGAGAAGCGTTCGTTGAGCGAATGCGTGCGCGTGGCCACAGACATCTCCGCTCAGGTGGTCACCCAAATTGGCTGCAATTTGCCGGCTGATAACACTTCATAGCTGTGAACTTAATTTAGTACTTAATTATTTGGAAAAATGTACTTTCCTTTGGAAAAAAAAGACATTAAGTTATTTAAATCTGAAAATGTATTAAGCAATTACAAATTTTTATCTTATTAAGAGTGCGTATTTAAAAAAAATATTTTTTTAAAAATTTGTTTTGATTCTCATAAATGACCTCATTACTCAAATTGTTGTGGTTCATCTCCATTTTGCCTTTCAGTTATGAATAATAAATGACACGCTTTGTACTTTTGCAAAATGTTTGCGCTTATCTTACGTTAATTTATTCTACAATAGTCATACTTTTATTAAAAATAAAAAGGAGGGAAAGAAAGCAACACATGAGCAAGTGCCTTATCTACTTGCTAGAAAATAAACTGGAAGCCCATTCTTACGTGGGTGACAATGAAATCATTTTGTGAAATACATACTGCGTACCAATTACATTATGCGTTATGCTTTGTTCCCGTACAGCAAATAGTTTGTGAATACACACTGAAGCGATGAATGGACAACAAAAACAATTTCTATTTTTCATTTTTATATGACATGCACAGAGGAAAAGAGCGATGAAATGTACTGACGCTCCATACATTTCATCGTTTTTTTATTCTGAGCGTGTCATATTTTCAATAGTAGTGTTTTGGTTGCAAACAAATAAATATAAGCGACAAGGTTCGACAAGTTTCGCCAAAATTTCAATTGCCACTACAACACAACCACGGGCAATAAATGTACCTGCATGAATCGTTTGGAGACGGTCTAATGTCCACCTCTCCAAATGTTCAAATTTCAGCGAAATCAGTCCTGGGCTGGAGTTGGCACATTTTTAGTAAACCTTTCCGAAATCAATGTGAACCTTCCGATCATAAATCACATTCCCTAACCACTGTTAGTAATTTCCTATTAATGAATTGTTTACACTTTTAGCAAACTCATAATGTCAGCAATCAAATATTACTAAAACAATAGCAAATATTTCAAAACTTAAACAAAAAGAAAAGCTTATCGCTCTTCGCAAATACAAGTTCCGATTGTCGATTTAACGTCTATTTGAGTACATTTGTATCGTCTTATTGTCTTTTATCCGTTTTGCCGTTTCTCCATTATGCCATTGCCCCCAACCGCCAATCGCTAAGACAACTAATCCCCATTTCGAACGCTTCCCAATGCTAGAGCAATACGCATGTTTACATCACAAACACAAACTTCTTAACGATATTTGCAGCAAACAGTTGTAATCCGAATGTGACCCGGGCAAATTGATTGGGTATTAGGATGAATGCAAACCGAAGAGGGTGAAACAAAGCAAAATATTCCATGGTAGAAATTTGTTTTGTAGATGATTTGGATGGATGTGGGGCTGCCCAGATAATAGGTATTTTCATGTATATACAAGAAAGGTGTCCAAAAAACTTGACCAAAACGAGCTAACATTTGTATGGGCTCAAAAAACATAAATTTTAAAATCGTCTTCAAAGCTGGGCATTAACTAGTCAATTAGTTAACAGTTAATCAACGAAGTTAACGTTTCAGTTAATTTCAAAAACCATTCACTTTTTCATTTAGTTAAGTCAAATTTCTTCGATTAACTAGCATTAGTTAACTTTAAAACAAAAAATTTTTTTTAATAATTTATTTTAAAAAAAAATAAAAATTAAGCATTCATACTATTTTCGAACTGATATTGACACTTAATTTAAAAATTATTTCACAAAACAATTAAATACACAGGCCGATATATTTCGAAGTGTTCTATATTCTACAGAACATTCTAAACACAATGGCGTTCGCAGCCATTACGTGAGGTTTACATCGTCAGGATGCTTAAATCGTATTTTCCATTTCTCAAGTTTCTCAAAATGGCGAAAAACTGAGAACGCCATTGTGTTGAGAATAGCCTGTGCTATTTGTTCTTAACCAAACTTCATTAATTTCCTTATTATTAAGCTAAATGCAACACATCGGCGTAATTGGACAAAGGGGCGTGGCACCGCCCATACAAACCAATATTTAAAATTGCTGCAACTGCCCTCTCATTTAATGTTTTCCAACAAAATTTGGCAAATGGTTTCATGGTTTCAACTCTAAGCTGAATACAACTTATCGGCGTAATTGGACAGCGGGACGTGGCACTTCCCATACAATTCAATATTTTAAAAAATATAACACTTGGGCTCCTAATGAACATTTTTCAACGGGAAATGATTTTATGCTTTCAATTCTAAGTTCAATGTTACATATGGTCGGAATTGGACAGCGGGGCGTAGCACTTTTCATACAATTCAATATTTCAAAATGGTACACTTGGGCTCCCAATAAAAACATGTGACAAATGTTTGCACTATTTTATTATGACCTTAAAGGCAAAAAGAACTTTTTTAGGGCCAGCAAAGCGGACCGGGCCCTGCTAGTATTAGATAAAAATGAAATCTCCGCAAAATCGCCAAATAGAAATAAATATCGCCATGCCGCCCAGGCCTAAAATTCGATAATTGATAAAAGTTATATTTATATACGGCCAGCGTTGCCATTGGCATTTTTGGCCGTGACATAATTTAAAATACAATTATGCTGACATAAAAAGCGATTTCGCCAAAAGGAAGAAGAATTGATTGAATAAATAGAAAAAATTGACCATTTTGTATGGGACACAATTGGCAAAAAAATTTAGAGCTGAGAAGCAATTTCCGGATACAATTTGTGTTGTGAAAATGCGACAGCATTTTGTGGGTGGGACTTGCTTCCAAAATTTGACTATATATATATATACATATATTGACTATACATATATATGACTACTTGTCCCGCTTTCAAGTTTATGGTTTTATACGGGAAAACCCTTGGAAACGGCATTAGGCCAGTTGTTGACAAAAAAGGGAATATTTGAAAAGCGGCATTTTGAAGATGAGTGTGGGATTTTTGAAGATAAGTCTCTGGCAACACTGGTTGGAACTGAATTCAACCGAAATTCAAATAAAAAAATAGGCTCTGTCTTATACGTTAAAAAGTCCGTCAACAGATTTTTTTCACGTAGAGACTGTGGTTGTGTTTTAGTTTTTGCAATAATTTTAACGAAATGCCTAAGAAGTGCATATTACGGTGTAACTCCGGAAGTTCTTTGATACAATTCCCAAGGAACCCCATCGTACGGAGTCGATGGTTGATGGCTCTTGGGGTACGTCATCCCATTAGCAACAATGCAAGGGTTTGCACCCGGCATTTTAAGGATGGAGACCTCATTGGTTTGAGAAAGGTGACTCCAAAGGCCGGTGCTGTGCCAAACGTAAAATATGGCGCCTTCGAAACCGCGGGTAAGTCTTTATTGTTTTTTCAAATAGATGAAACGATTTTTTGTTCGTATTTCTTTTGCATTTCTTTTGCATTTGAAGTTGAGACTGGAAAACTGAAGCTCAACTGAAGTTTTTGCATTTAGTAACGTGAGTGTCGCAATATTTCGCGATTCCGCTTTTTATTCCACTATATATATATATAAAGTTCATATTTTGACCTTATGTCCGTTGATACAAATTAATTAGGCACTATGACGGAATTTGGTACACTTACGTTATTTTTAATCGGTCAACAATGACCATTGCTGTGCTGACAGCAACTTCTTGAATAACAAAAATAATTAGGCTTAAATGTACATGAGGGCCCATTCGATTTTGGCCTTCTTTTATTTTTGTATTATGTATTTTGACGTCCTAAAACCGAATCTGCAAACATATTGGGTCGGAAAAATCTAGTTTCCGAAATATAAAATTACCATTTTTACCATATAAAAGTGTTCAATTTGTTCTTCAATATATTTGGTGACTTTGAAAAGGTGTCTTCACTAATTTTGGGCACTATTTTTTTTGTTATTTGTAGTTAATCAAGAATTTAACTTCGAAATTAACTGAAACGTTAGAAGTTAACCAAAAATTAACTAGTTAATGCCCAGCTTTGCAAAAATCATTTTAAAAAGGAGGCGTTATTCGTGCCGCAGGCGGTTTCGAAATTAGTTTTGTCAAAAATCATTGTATTTTCGAAAATAGAGCGATTTTATACAGCCTGTTTCCATAGCAATACAATAATAACAAACAAAATAGTCAGTTTCAGAACCATTTCAGTCAGACTTTTTGATTGTTTCCATAGCAATTGATCAAATAACAAACAAAACCTACTGCTGCGAAATCGCTGCCTGTGTGAAGCACTTTGCGTTTTCGAAGCTAGATTTTTTAGAGCCTATTTACACAGTCATTCCCATGACGCATGGGCATGCCCATTTTAAATATATCGCTTGAGCTGTTGGAGGGCAAGACGCTGCCCGGTGTGGCTGCTCTGAGCAATGCCTAATCTATTGAGAGCCCATACTGCACAAGACATGTTTGAATTACATTATACACTGACATTAGCCGTTGTTTAGTACCGAACCAAAGTTGCAAAGTTTTCGCTTAGTTCGAGTTTAAGTAGAGTCGAAAATTTTAAAAATTTCAAAATAAAACGAAAAATATTCCTTAAGTTCCTTGAATTGTAATCAAAAGTGTTTCTATTTGGAGCATTCACTTCCTTGCAAAATTCGCATTCATGGCAGACGAAGTGCGTTGAATGTTGTTCAAATTCGCCCGAATGCGTGATCCCACGGACGTCTGGTCTTCACCTCTTTGTTGATGAAATCCTTATCGAAGTCGCGCACCGTATTTTGTTGTTCTTCGCGGGCGTAGGCTTCGCGATGCTTTTGCACGGACTGTGTGCGATCGGTTTCACGCCATTCGGCATATTTGATGTCCATCGCTCAGCAACTCGAACAGGTTGAGGTTCAGCTTACGAGCCCATTCGGTTTTAGTAGCACCGAGCCAAAAAAATGCCAAAAATACCATAAAATCTTCAATTTTCATAAATTCAATCTATCACGAATACAATGCGAATGGTGATAAATATTTACATATTTATTGTAATTTTAAATTAACAGTGAAGTATAAATACATGTTATATGACAATATAATCAGGGTTGTTGAGGAGATTATTTGCTGTAGGAATTGGAATTGAAGAATTCGTTTAACAAGCAGTGTCCAGTGACGTCACGACACAACGTCGTGATTTTTGAATTATGGCGAAAAGATTGGATTGAAAAATATATAATTTAATTACTTCAGTGATCTCCGGGTCTCGAAGTGCTTACAGACCATATCGAGGGCTTATATTCAATACTGTCTATAAGCAATTTTGACCGAAATGAGTATTTGATGCCAAACAAGCTGCGTCTGTGATATAATTTTCGATAGAAAAATTACCGCTGAAGCTAGTTAAAGAAGTTGTTTGTTATTTCATTGTACATACCTCGATCTTGTTCTTGAAACAAATGCATTTCAATGGATCTATTGCTACCACGACTTGGCCAGAGCAGGGTGAATTCAATTCCAATTAAATCCTTTGGAATTAGTAGTTGGTAATTGAAATGTTCCATTCCTCGTCAATATAATTGCTGCTGGCTCTGGAGGGACTGCAGCAACTGCTCCAAAATTTAATGCTATCATACAGTAACTAGATACAAGTGACATGTCCATTTGCCAATTACAATCACTTGGGTATTCGGTTAAATTGAATACCCACGCTGATCGAAATTTCTTGTGACTCAACAGGTATTCCAAATTTGGACGTAACTGGGTGAACAGGGCCTCACTTAATGATTGAAGAGAATGGCATATATTTTCTTGATCTGCATCACCTCTAGAGTCGATTTAGCGAAGTTCCGTCTGTCTATCCGTCCGTCCGTCCGCCCGATAGCGGTCGCAGTTTTGGTATATCGACTTGAAACTTTGAGTCTACGAATCCACCTATAAATGGCTCAAAATGGGGTCTTGAGACAACATTTTTTTCTGTTCGAGATACTTCTAAATGGATCATACTGTGTGGGGGTATTTCAGCTTCGACATAGTCGAAGATAGTTCACTCTCTAGTTCATTAATTGCTTTGTTATCAACTTTATACCTTCAATTGATTTAATTTATTTTTAAAAATAAATATTCATATTTTCTTTTAAATGTTGGTATGCTTTGTGTTTATTAAAAGTAAATTGTACAAAGTAATAATAAATAGATGTGAAAAAAAAATACTACCAAATAAATTTACACACAATAGGGCGATTCATTTATAGTGGGAAAACAGATGAGAAGTCAAAACATATGAAATTTGACAGATCTTTCAAGCAACTGCGTGTTTTCGAGGGGTTTCCCACTTTAAATGAATACCCCTAATGTATTTGTGTGTACGCTTTGTGTGCAATTTAAAATGAAATGTGGAAATATAATTAAATTGATGCGAGTTAGGAACACTAAAATAAGTTAAAATGACATGTATTTGCACTGAGATGCAGTGCAGCGTATCAATACGCTTTAGCACTTATCGAACTTATTGCTAAGTTTAATACTATTTTAAAATGAAAAGGAAAAAAAAACATATTTTACGTACAAAAATTATCAAATAAATAGAATTGTAGAGGTAATACGATACAATGTGCCGCGGAGAGCGCCCTGCGCTGCTCTAAGCCCGTTTATTCTCTCTTCGTAGAAGCCCAATGAGAGGCGCGGCTAATTGCTTGCCTCGTCCGTATCCACATCGGCGATGCCCTTCAGTTTGTTCTGGTTGTTATTATCAGTGGTGGCTTTGAGGAAACTCTGCAGTATGGCATTCGAATCCACCACCAATATGGGTGTGCAGCCGTCCTTGAGGTGTTCGCTTTGGCTCTCGTACATTTCGCGTGAAATGCTACGCGTAAAGGAGAAGCGCAACGACTTGGTGCGCGTAAGCTTCTTCTTGATGGGGGGCTTGCCAATTACCAGCTGTGGCTCGGAATTGACCTTCTCCTTTTCGGGAGTAGGTGGCAGCGAGGCAATCTCCAAATTGACATCGCTTAGAATCTCCTCGGCGCACGCTTTGATCGCGGTCCAGGCGTCAACTGTACGGATGAGAAAATGTTTGTTAATGGATAATTGAGTGTTTTGAGTTTCGCATTTCTTACCGATATCCTTTTCCGTGGCATGCTCGTACGTCACACAGAAGCGTATCACATATTTGCCATTCACCATCGATGGTATCATATGCATTTTGCCCGAGTGATTGATTTGCGCCAACAACTCCTGATTGTAATTGTCCGCGGCCCTCATGCGGAAGCACACCAGACCCAAGTACACATCGTTACGCACCTCGAAGCGATCATCTTTGCGCACGAGCATTTCGAATTTTTTCGCCAACGCCATGTGATTCCGGATGTAAGATTGCAACCCGATGATGCCATACGAGCGAAAGACAAACCACAGCTTCAGTGCACGGAAGCGACGACTCAGTGGTATGCCATAGTGTCGATAGTCAATAGCCTTGTCGTGCTCATGCTGTAGATAGAGGGGATTGACATTCAATGCGGTCTTCAGGCTCATTACATCCTTGACCCACATAGCCGAGGTATCGAAATTCGTCAACAGCAATTTATTCGGATTTGTATTGAAGGAGTCGGCATACTCGAGACCCTCTGAGAACACGCGCATCTCAGGCAAAATGTACGAATTGCCCGCATAGGCACCGTCCACATGGAACCAAATACTGGGCATCTCCTTACACACCAGGCCGATCTCCGTGAGATTGTCAAAGGCACAGGCTCCCGTAGTGCCACTTGTAGCCACCACAAAGAACGGCGTCAGACCGGCATTAGCATCATTTTGTATGGCCTGCCGTAGCAAATCGACACGCATGCGCCCATGGGCGTCTGCCTCAATGATCCGCAGCTTCACCAGAGCCATTTTGGCAGCCTTCTCCACGGACGAGTGAGCCTCTTTGCTGGCGTATGCAATTAATTGTGGCAGAAAAACGCTCTCATGTATTTCAGAATGGACGCCTTTCAGCTTTTGAATGGCACGCGAACGTGCGGTGATCATACAGACGAGTGTACACTCCGAGGCAGAGCCTTGCAGGGCACCGCCTCCACGACTACCAGGCAAGTCGCTGATGAAGGCCTTGGGCAAGTTCAATGCCTTGGCATACCAGTCGAGGACAATGGTCTCCAATTCAGTGGCCGCAGGGCATGATGCCTGCAAAGAATTAAAATGATTAGAGTTTTTTCAAAAACTGATGATTGCAAAAAATTGTGCTTACCCATGAGAATCCAATGGACCCAATTGCACTGCTCAGCATATCGCCGAGAATCGAGGGAAACGAATTACCCGATGGGAAATATGCAAAGAACTTCGGATGATTCCAGTGTACGACGCCTGGCATGACCTTTTCCTCGAAATCCTCTAGGACATCCTCGAATTTCTCGGGCTTCAGGGGCGCTTCATCTGAAAGAGGGAAAACAAACGAATTAGTACCAAAAAAATAAACATACACGTGCATTTGAAGACAGTTTGTTTGATTTAAATGACTCACTCGTTAGATAAATATTTCAAAATATTTACTGCCCCCTCTAATTGGGTAGCGGGCACACGGGCTAGGCGGGGGTGTATATGAAAAATCTTCATCATTTCAATTAACACTTTCGCCGCTTCATTCCGCTGACTTCATACTTTGTGCCAAATAAATTACTACTACTTGTTATTTTTGCCAGCGCTAAAACTGATATTTTTTGTTGTTTAACTTAAGTAAATATACATAACTTTTCGAAATTAGCTGAGAAGCGGAATTTCAGATCTTTTTAGAAGAGAAATGAATCAAATTGATTTTTTAGAATATTTCAGAGTTAAAAAAAAACTTTGTTCTATTGTATAAATAAGCTGTTGGCTGTTGGCGTATTTGTTTGCTAATGTTAATTAGGTACTTATATTTATTTATTTTATTTTGCGCTTATTGTTTTTGTATTTTCGAACAAAACACGGTGTACAAAGCCTATTGGATTTACAAATGTACAGTGAGTGACGGTAGCATTGGGCTTTCGAAATATCCAATTTATTATTAACTAATGGCGAATATTTAAAAACATAAAATTGGTACCATTAGCAAAGTCTAATTAATATCTTTTAAAAAAATCCCTAAAATTCCCTAAAATCCTTTTTTGAAAAGTTCCCTCCCCTAAAATCAAATTTCTACTACTTTCGTCTTGGCAACAAGTTATAACCCTGCTTACTACACTACAAAAGAGGTTCGAATGAAGGCGAATGATTGTCGAAAATGGTCCGCTCATAGAGCTAAACGTTAAATTTAAAGCAATGAGCCAAGACAAACTAAAAATTCCGATAAAAAAAATTATTTCAAAACAAGTCAAGTGATTTTGTCAGAGATGGAATGATGAAGTGTCGTCTTGAAAATTGAAGTGAAAAACTTCACATCACATCACTTCGATAAGACTGCCCCATATATACATAAATATTTTTTTTACTGTTTACGTAGGTTGTCTTGGTTTAACCCTGAAAAAAAATGTGTTTGCGTGTTTTCTTGGATTTACCAAATATTTGCTCATTACTCACATTCTGCTAATACCTACGATTTGTTTGAAAACTATTTATATTAAAATAAATGTTTAAAAATTACACTCGCTTAGAGATTATTAAAAATGTCTTGTACTCGTCTTCTTTATAGTCATTTCCTATGTAAACACCACGCTGAAACCGAATATTAAGTAAACAAAAATTAATGTTGAGCCGCTTTGGAGATATTGCAACTATCGCCGGTGTAAATTAGACGTTTCAATCAGATTATCGGTTGAGACACCATTTATGTTCTTGGTTTTTCTGATCCATTTCGAAGAAAATAATTTGCTTTTTCCCAGTAGAAAAGTCATCGATTCGACAGCAGCAGGCATCAATGACAAAAATGTCCATGAATGACACTTTGGTAAAGGTAGGCAAAATGACATTTTCATAGTAGTGCTCCCACTTTCACATGCATGACACTCTGCATGACATTGCATCAAAGAAACATCAATGCTTTGTTGCTTCTTCGATATGAATCAGCAAGTACTTCTGGCAAGTAGTCCTGGAGAAAACAATTTTCAACTGGGGGAGCGAGAAGGTTCGCATTCGGGAAAAAGAGTAAAAAATTGGAAAAAAAGGGGGGGAAAAGGGAAGTTCTAACTTTCGTATTTTTTAAAGTTCGCATTCGGGAAAAAGAGTAAAAAGTGAAAAAATGGGGGGAGAAAAACAATTTCCTTTAAATTAATTTTCGCAATTTCGATTTAAAATTAAGGGTTTTTGGCGACTTCAAAATCTGCAATGATATTAGGAAGAAAGTAGCCAAAACCCCTTAATTTTAAATCGAAATTGCGGAAATTAATTTAAAGGAAATTTATTTTCTGCTTTTTAGTCGGTTAAAGGGTTACATTTTAAAAAACATGTTTTTTTACTCTTTTTTATTATTACTTAATATGTTTTTGATATTTTTTAAAAATTCTAAATATTTTTTTAAAAATATTTCTTGTTAGCTATTCTTAAAAAAAATGTAAAACGTGAAGAAGATATTAACGCTTATTCATAAGCAAATTTAGTAGCTGCTAAACCTTAGTAACAGCTTAGTAGCTGTCAATTCAGTATATTATCTGTCAATTTAGTAGAGTACTAAAGATAAGGTGGAACTTAATTTGACTATGAATATGGGCCATTGTGTTTTAAGATGAAATCCTTCTTGCTCAGGCCCCAATTTTGATACATTTATCGGTAGTTTCGAACACTTGGAACATGTCCACAGCAAAAAAATTTAAACTCGGAATCTCATTTTGACTCATTCGGCCCAAAAAAATAAAAATACGTCTCAGAATAAGCGAAATACAAGAAAAAAACAAAGTTATTTCCTTTACGGCCCAAAAGATCACCATGACTGGGCATAATTCTCATTTCAACATTGATTTTGACAATTTGGTGTGACTGCAAATAAACGCACCTTTTTTTTTTTTTTGACAATACGAATTCTCTTGGAATTCTCAAAGAGCAAAGCGTGTACTAAAATGAAATACCAAGTCATGCCAAAGTTGTAGTCAAACAAATTATTAACCGAAACAAAAATGACGTAAAAGCCCAAAACCATTGTGCAGGTAAACAAAAAATATGTATGTATGTACGAATGAAAGTCAAGTATTTCAATTAAAACTGGGTTCTTCCGTGATTACAATTCGCTGCAGAGAAATAGACGCGCGCCAAATTCCATGAAGCCGCATTTTGCGTCTATAGAGTTGCCACACTAAACACACACACAAATGAATATTGCCTTTGGCCCAAAGCTCTGAAGTGACACAATTTTTGCCATAAATTAGATGAAATACTCGATCAGTGGGGGTTTTTGTTAGTGAATGAAACAGCAATAACAACAACAAAAAAGTCAAAAGCATGCGAAAATTCATTTGAATTTCACCATCCCAACCAATCGGTCGAGTCTGCGCCGAACTGCTTCGGCTTAGACGTGCTGCATTTGTTAACTCTTTTTGCTAGCACGCGATGGTACTAACGTCGCCATGCAAAATATTCGACCATTATATTTGTGATTCGTTTCAGTAGCTTTGAATTCAAGTGTTGTTTTCAATGTTTTTTGCTTATTCATCTGCTTGTGTGCGTTTTTTTTTTATTAATTGAATTAAAATTTTGGAAATTAAATTTTTGGTATTTCTCCCGGATTTTCATTTTATTGTGTTAATTGGGTGAATCATGAATGTGTTTGACGAACAAAAACTGTATGAACAAATAAGTGGGCAATACCGGATTGGAATTTTCGGTGGAGTATAGGTACTTGACTGGACAGGGTAACTAATGATTGCCTACATGGAGATTTTTTTGTATGTGAATATTACGACGACAATGACTGTTTGGACAAGAGAACATAACTCAAGAGTCCTTTGATTGGCACTGGGCGGTTATGTGGTCAAAATGGTTCGATTACCAAACCCATTTCTCTACTATTTCATAAAGTTTACTAACTAATAGGATGGAAGATACTCCCCTTTTGCAAAACAAAAATTAATGAAGATATTCAACAAATTTCCCAAACTTAAACTAGATTCGAAAAGTTTATTAACCCTTTGAATGTTGTTCAATTTGCCATTTCACAATATGACTAACGTATTTCTAAACTGACAAAAAAAAATGTCTTCAGCAATACAACAACAAAGATCCAAAACAACCGGAACGAAGCATCAAACAATAAAAATCAAGTAGTTGCCAAGCTCACATTTGTGTGAGTTTTGATTTTTTGGCAATCACTTGCCTCTGCCCCGTCAATCACATCGACCCAAACCAATTTGTTCTCTATTATTTCACTAGCTTATACACACGGCTTTGCCCGCAATAATTTCATTTTTTCACGTCAATGCATAAATGCTATACTATGTGCTCTTTAAATAGTGTGTCACAATCATCCCTCTGGCCCATTTACTACCCAACATCAAAAACGACATCCCTTTAATGGGTCAAGGCTGAGGGCGAACTGTAAATTTCGCTGCCTTGGTTAACCAGTCTAGGATATATACATAAAGGGAGATCACAAGATATCATAAAGTTATGTTGTCATATAGCCATATTTGAAAAAAATACGATAGTTGTGAGCGCACTCATTGCAAAATAAACTCTCCTCACAAATGTCAAACCTAACCTAATTCTTTGGCCCCGAGGTCAATGCCACCAATCGCGTAGGTAGTAATTGTGTGGTTCACGTGAGCTTTGTTTAATGCATTCAAAATTCTGCCTCTGGGCCCGTCATCTGTGTGTCAGTTGGTGAATGTGGTCATCTGGCCAAAGTTGATGGTTGCCATGTTTTATACATAAAAAAGCACTATGCAACAATTTTAGGGTCTTGGTCTGGGGGCGGGAAAATTCACTAGGTGAAAGTATTAGGTTAGTGGATACAGTCCTGTTCTAGGACGAAAAATCGTTCGTACAATTTCGTTCAAATTTTTATGAAATGACGACTTTAATACCTTAATTATTATCAGATTAGCGATATATACTGGAGGTCTCAGCCCCCCTCCAAGTTTGATATTGAAAGGGGTCTAACTTTAGAATGAATTGATGGATTTTATTGTTTTTGAGCTTGTTGGAAAGGTAATAAAGTACGATTTAATTGGCTCTTAACATAAAGACAATAACGTCTACTTTTTCAGTTTTTAAAATTTTATTTCTGTTTGAAAAGTCATATGACCAATATGAGACCTTTGTAAACTCCCTTATTCATACATTGTGTAATTGATTAAGTGTGTATATTAGAAATGTGGGCTCATTCTTGGGCCAACAAATAACACACTTTACATTACTTTTTTCCACATTATTCGATTTTTCTTAACATTTCAATAATTAAAATAATGAACGATGAGTCCGGAATGGTTATAAAAAATGAAGGTCGAAAATTCATAATTTTATTTATTTTCATACCCTTGTTTCATTAAGCATAAGAACTATTTTTTATATTAATTTTTTTAAATCGAAAAATTTTTTGATGTTTTCGTACTCCTATTTGCAGAGTAATTTGCTCACTTTTATTAAAATTTGCAGTTTCGTTTGGCACCCAATCTATTAGAGTTGGCGGCGCTTTGGCTTGGAACCGTTTCCACGTATTTGTTTTGTTTACTTGTTATTTTGTTATTTCCAAAATTTTTAATTATCATCAAATTCTTACGTTCTTAAGGTTAGTACGCGGTGTGTATTATAAATAGTATACATAGATGTTGCCTGTATACAATTGCTGTCAGTTGTTCTTTCGGAAATTGTTTACTCTCTACTACATTTTCAGTCAGTGAGCAGATGTCCGATGGCCAGATTTTTAATAAAAAAAAACACCTTAGTCCAGTCATTCTGTCGAAAAAAAATAAGTGTGGGTGAAAATTGTAGAGAATTTTATTATCTACAAGATCGGAAATATGTCTTGTCAACGTGCGTGCAACCATTTACAAAATTTATATTATAAACGCCCTGCGTTTGTGGTGGGTGGTAAAAGGCCATCCAGTGGTTTTTTTTCACACTTCCCGAAGAGATGGAAGGTGGAAATATTGTACGAGGCTTCATGAGGCGATGAAGCAATGTAGTGTAAATTATTTGAAATGGTACTAGCAGATTTGGTTTAGGGTGCACCGTTTACAAGATATTCGTGGAAACGCGTTTCTGGTTTTATCAGCTGACGTACAGCCTCCTCAGTCCCGCCATTTTCGAATTGAGTTTAGAATATGCCCCTGAATTGATTGAAGGATTGGGTGCCGCTTTTTAAAAAGATAAACAGGATTCTCACGAACAGGATTCTCACTGTTTGCTACGACGAGAGGAGTAGATGTTCGATTTTAGGTGAGTAGATTTGAAGAAAGGGGAGTAGATATAATTTTTTGCGTAGTAGTAGACAATCTACGCGAGTAGCAGACATTTTTGTCAAGGGTAGTAGATTTGTAGAAAGAGTAGTAGTTTTTCATCGTATGAAACTCACTCAAAATTTTGAGGAATAGATTTCTTATAATAATAGTAGAAAATACCGCGAGGGGAGTAGAAAAATCTACTACCGTAGTAGAGGAGTCGAAATTTAAAAATCAACGCGAGAGTAGTATATCTACTCCGATTGGAGTGGAATGAGAACGCTGCTGCCGAAGCTGAAATAACCCCTTCACAACATACTCCATTTATAAGAACTTCGAACATAGAAGAATTTTGTGTTAGAACCACATTTTTAGGCACTTTCAGCTCGATAAAATCGGAATTTTCAAAAATGTACTATTTCAAATACTACGCTTTCACAAAAAAAAAACCCGGCTTTAGTATCGCTTTGGACCACTACTATTGACTTCTTTTAAATCAAATCTGAATTTCTATTTGAATCCTTTTTCCAAGCACTTACCTGGTAATATTTGTTTTAAAAATCCCGGATCCAATGTGGGAGCCACATCACGTTGCTCAATGTTGTTGGCATAATTGCAAATATAGTCAATCATATCCTTTCCATGCTTTCTAAATTCTTCGGTATTCATTTTGAGTATCTTTTTTTTTACGCTTGATTTATTTATTTTTATTAATTAGTTCGTCACGCACTTTTGACACTCCGTTAAATTATGGTATGTGTTTTCTGCTACTTGGCTTGCACTCTAAACGTTAAATGTCACTTGTATAATTTTCCTTCCTTTGATTTGCTAGTGTCCAACTATTGGCTACTATCTTTTACGTCTAAATAAATATAATTTTTTCTATCTCAGATTTTATCGAATGCGTCAGTGTGTCGTTAGCACTCTTAGCGCGAATAACTTGATTTTTGCCAAACTATTCGTCTTTATATCAACGATCGATTTTTAAATCTCACAACAAGCAAACCGAACACAGCTCGGGGAGATTCCTCTCATGAGAGCATACAAACGTTTTTTTTTTTAATTTACTTTAATTTAAATTTTACACTTATTCAAATCTTGGTACCTGTGTGATTTCTCAATAAGAGGTTGGTTGCGCACGTTGGGGCAAAATGTTGAAAAACACTCGCATTATGGTAGGAAATAAAAATGCGATAACGATATTTGATGATTTATGGATTTATTGATATGAGTAACGAATTTTGATACTTGTGATATACACAATGGACTCTTCATAATTTGCTATGATATTGGGAAAAAAATTCCAAAAAAACCCTACATTTTCAAAATAGTTTTTAATGATTTTTTGAGTTTATGAGACATTACCCCACCGAGTACTGAGTGGTATTTAAGGCAGCTCCCACAAACTGACACATGTTTTTGTATGATTTTACATGCAGAAATTCTTAGACGTTCATTTTCATAGTAGATCAAATCCATAAAGTACTTTACAAAATGTTGAGCTTTACAAAAACGTTGAGTTACAATATAGTACCTAATCTGCCAGTCGCAGTTTCCAAGTATTCCCTTTTCCTATAGGCAAAAAAAAATCCATTTTAGAAGCTAAACGATGTTCGTGTTTTTGCCATTTTTTCCCAATGTGCGGCTCCACGCGCATGATCTCTCTCAGTGTCTATTTTTATGCGGTGCGATCTCATCGATCCGATCATCGTTGGAATTTGGAATCCCCACGAATGAAATTGTTAATTCAGTCAGTCATTCGCACTGTTAGTCAGTTAGTGAGTTAATGGCTTAGAGGAAAGCTACATATCTTCTAGGCATGAATGGGAAACCCATGAATGAAATTTTCGTTCGATTTTGTGGAAGATTTTTGCCGTTTAGTGTGAAACCTACATGCACTGCTTTATGATGTGAAGTGGGGTATTTAAGAGTAATTGGAATACATGTTAAGTGGGGAAAAGTACATTAAACCAGTTCAGCATTGCATGGGGGGGTTTTTTCTTCTCAAAATCGGTGCTCGATGATTTGATTGTAAGAAAATTGCGATTTCAATTAAATGTAACCGATAGTGTTACATTCCGCACCGACTTCATACTTGCGATCAGCGACCCCAAATTAACAAATATATAAAAGTGTCATAAAAAATCGAGCACCATTTACAGGGTATTCTATTATTGTTAGGGGGACAAAGTACATTCCGCACCGACTTTTCTCTTCACATTGGTCATTTTTATATTGAAAACCACACTGATCTTTTTCGAATTGTATTTTTTTTACTTTTCGTACTGTGTTCCCGTATTACAAATCTGGCGACCCCAGGGGTGGTTTAATAACATTTATCGAATCTAAACACTAACTGAATTTACAGGTTGCTTGCATTCTTTTAACATTCAAATGGCTTGTATGATGGACGCGTGGCTATTTTTAAATTTTTTTTAAATTAGCCACCACAAACTTGTAGGTCATTTCAATACTTTTTTGTTTGTTTTTTTTTGCTTCTAACATGTATTGTAATTTCACAATGACAGATAAGTTCACGCTAAGACAAGACGTTGTCATGTATACCGCAAACAACTTCTTCTTTGGCTCTCTATTCCGCAGTATTGTGTTTGTTTGCTAATAAAGTGACTATTTTTGACTGTCATTTTATGAAATCATTGATTTTGTTGCCGGTGCCGTTTTTAATTTACGGCATCTAAAATTGGTGGCGTGTGTTTTGCTTTAATAATATTTCTTAATTGATATTTAATTGAATGGAACATTTTGAAAAAGGCTTTTCAGTCTTTTTCTTGCTGCTGGGCGAAGCCGAATCTAAGGTCAACCGTAGCCTATTTCTAGCATTTCTAGAATGTCTTTTTCTAGCCTTTTTTTTTGTACGACATTATCGACATTATCAAGAATCTCTAGCCATGCTTTCATAGAATACATATGTGGAATTACAGTTACATAGGACCACTGGTGACTAGGTAGAGGCTTCAGGAGAACTACTATATCTGCCACGCCCATGAACTGAAAATCCATAATCCGTTTGTCTCAAGTCATGGGTGCACAGGACATAAATGTGAAATTTCCGCACTGTAGTCCGATACCAGTACTCACAAGTACATACTCGATACTTTTATTTTTTTTCCGGGTATTTTGTCTCCATACCTCTAACGAGTATTCTACTTGGTATCGATCAAATATTTGGTATCGATACCATTTTTTTATGCTTCAAATGGACAAAAGTGACTGCACTGCAAGAAATTTAACCAATTTTTTTGCTACTGCTTGAATGGCATTGAAAATGCAACATCGGATATAAAAAAGCCTACCTGCCATACAAAATGCCCATCAAATTTCGTTATTTTCGTTTATCTTGAGAAATTCTGAACCCATTTGGATGGTTTTTTTTATTTGATTGGAAATAATGATGTGCATAAAACGGGAATGGACTGAAAAAATATAGTTAAAATATCGAAAAGTTATCGAAAAATGATCAACAAAATCTGGAATGTGTTCGTAAAATTACCGAAAAACGGTCGATTAGTGAAAGAAGAAGAAGGACGGAAGATAATTCTTTTACTGGAATTTTATAAAATACCCTTTTTTTTTTATCAAAACCAGTAAAAAAAAAATTTTTTTTTTTAAATTTCAATCGAAAATATTAAAATGATTTTTTCTAAAAAAGCTAGAATGGCTGGACTACTATTTTATTTATTACTATTACACCGAGAGAAAAAAATAACAGGTTCGCCGCTAAAAAACATCCGACAGTCGAAAAGCAGTTTTTGTTGTCAAGGTAACAATTTTTCGACTGTGGGAGGGATTTAAACAGTTTTTTTCTCTCGGTGTATTATTATTATTATGCATTTATTAGCATATAAGAATTATCTTTTGAATGCAACTGGTAATTAAGTAAATAAATTACTTCAAATTAATAGTTAATTGAATATAAAATCTATATAAACGGGTTTGTCCTGATAGAAGATTGATTGACTGACATATCAACGCACAGCCCAAACCGGTCAATTCACCTATCAACTGATTAATAAAGTTTCTTTTTAAAAAAATTCCTGCCAACTCTGCCACAGTTGCGGTTGAAATATAAAATTTGGATTTGTCTTGTAGTATTGATATTGGTGCCATTGTAAAGTCCTCTGGGACGCCTTTCGAATTAGGTTTCCTCCTCCAAACTGAGATCAAGTTCAAGAATAAGGAATATCCCGTAAATAAAAAAACAGTTTTGGACAAAATTAAAAATTCCTACGCCCCTTTCAATGAAGATTCATGCGCACGGCCCTGGGTTTATCCCATGCCTAATATATGTTAACTAGAGTAGACGGGCCTAAGTAAATCGACGCAATGACAATAACCAACTAAAAAACCATTGAGCATTTACATTACAATTTGTGTGTGTGAGTTCCTTGCGAAATTTGTCATGCATCATAGTACAATAGTTGGCGCTGGTAAAACAGATGCTACACTTGAACTGACAGACACGGCCCATTTATTCAGGGAATTTCATATATGTAAATGCGAGAATTCTACGTTGTTGAATGACTGAGAGTGGGGGATCACACCACTCGCAGTGCATTCACACTTTCATTCGTTTCTGGTAGAGGGTAATTTATTGCAATTTGCAATTTCGCGTTTCCACGAATGTTGAGTGCAGCAAAATCCAGGTGCAATTATTAAAACAACCTACATAGAACAATTTTAAATTAAAATATATGCTGAAATAACAAAATTGTTTGGGTTTACTGCATTATATTACAGCTACAATTAAACGCCTGACCAGAAAGTGAAGCTGAAGCTTGAATGTTTTTGTAATCTACTCCCACAATGATTTTGCCTTTTTTACATAAATCGAAAATTTATTAAGTTTCTAATTATTTTCTGACCCAATACGTTATTTTTAGGTCGCACTAATGGCAAATCGAAGAAGAACCGTGGGAAAGAAGCACAACCAAAAATGTTTGCTAATTCAAAAGTTTGCAAGTCACAAGTTCCAAAAATATTAAAATGCTCTCATAAGCGGAGATGAGTCATTCTCACGTACTCCTTTTGCATTTGTTTCCTTCATATTTCGAATAGTTTACGTTTGACGTAATTTCAAAACAACTCTGCAAGACGCGTACGCGCTATGTCACTTGTGACAATAAACGCACTCGTAACCACATTTCTATTACTTTGACAAAAAGTGTTCATACCAGAGTTGGGACATTTGTATGCACGATGTGAGAAATATCACAAGTTCTTCAATCCGTGTGATTTTGCATCTCTTAGTTTCACACATGTTTTTCATTTTTATGATTGTAGAGAATTTTATTATCTACAAGATTGGTAATAAGTGTCGTCAACGTAATACAAGCAGTGTAATTTTCAGAAGATTTTCTGTAGGATGCACCGATTTTGATGGATCTTCGTTGAAACGCGTTTCTCATTATATCCGATGAAGCACAACCTCTAGAGTCCTGCCATTTTGGAATTAAGCTATGGACACGCTCCTACATGAGTTCAGCAAATAATCGAGGACTCTAAGTTTTGTATTACTGGAGTAAAGACATTTTTTTTTTTTAATTATTCATTTATTTTATTTTACCGATTGGAGAAATTAGTTGTCAAAAAAAATCATTCTTGTTTTACGTCAGAAATTTTTCAGACAGAATGACTGCACTAAGTCGTTTTTTGAAAATCTGCTCGTCGAAACTAGCTCACTCACTGAAAATGTAGGAGAGAGTAAACAATTTCCAAAAGCACAACTGACAGCAATTGTATACAGGCAATATCTACTATTGTATACTATTTATAATACACACCACGTACTAACCTTAAGAATGTTTAGTAAGAGTTTGATGATAATTTAAAATTTTGGAAATATTCTTAACAAAAAAACATAACAAATACATGGAAACTGTGCTAAGCCAAAAAGCCCTGAACTCTACTAGATTAATTGTCAAGCAGAATTGCAAAATGAGAAAAACTTAGTTACGCAGCGGATGAAAAATAATATAAATTAATTTTCAGTAAAGAAAACCTCTAATTTTTAAATCAGCCGATGGAATATTTTTATCCCATGAGATTTTTAGTTTTAATTACAGGAAATAAAATTCCTCTACAAAAACTACACAAGGGGAATTTCTATTTTTATATGAGTTTTAACAACAATTAAAGTTAATGAAGGAGACTGTTGACATTTGCCCTTTTTGCATATCAGCACATTTCCACGACCAGACACAATGTCATTCGCATTGACAGTCAGGCGGACATTTCGCTCAGTGAAATCACGTACAGCATTAAATCTGTTGTTAATTACTGCATATTAATTTTCCACAATGCCACCACTCGGCAAATAGTGCCATCCTGGCCACTCCGGGAAATGTGGTTGATAGGGTTAATAGGGTAAATTCAATGGCTTTGCTTATGGTCACTGGCCGAAGTAATTAATGTCATCATGTGGTTTATTCAGAGGAATCCGTTTGTAGGGGGCGGGGGAGGTGGGTGGTGTGTATTGGTGTTTGCCATGGTAGGTGGTTGTTGTGGTAAGTTCGGATTTTATTTAAGTAGCAACTTCATCTGAATACACTGCAAAGTGAAATGTGTTGTTCATACGCACCTAAAGTGTGTAAAACATTGTAGACACTTTTTACAAAAAAATTCGATTGTATTTATAAGTGGGAAGTGTATTAATGTAAAACATACAATATGTATTTTTATAGCTCACAATAATGTAATTAAAGTGCAATACAGCGACTAAAAATGTGTTATTGTAATCGTGTACTATGTAAATTTAGAGGAATTAAACCGCAGAAAATGTGTTAATTAAACTGTTTTTGAGAATAAAAGAAAATTATAATAATTTCAATGACACCCGTGTAGTTTGCGTCACGTGTGTACTTTCATAAGTGTAAGTTGTATGCCTTTTTTGTGCTTAAATTTTACTTTTGTGTATACTGTCGATTTTTAGTATCATTTTTGCTACACGCTTATACCGCATAAATACTATATACTAGGGATGTGATGGATGTGAGTTTTGCGGAGGCGGATGCGGATCTGTAAAAAGCGGAGCTGTAAAAAGCCTCGTTGCGGATGCGGAGGCAAATGAGTCTGTTTTAAACAACTTTTTCTAAAAAATTGAATTTTTGGCGCTTTTTTAATTTTTGTGTTAGGTATTTTGACGTTCTGAAACTGAATCTGACAAAATTTTGCACAGATCGCTTATAGTTTCTGAGAAAAAACCAATTTAGTGCGGATGCTCCGCGGATTCGGAGGCGGAGGCGGATGCGGAGCTCCCTACTATATACGCTTAAATTATATTTTGAATTTAGATTATTCGCTACTCAGCACTACATAACGTTTAAAAACTATGATGACTTTTTAATTACCTATTCCATAGCAAATACGCTTTAATTGTAACCACATAATTGCCCTCAAATTGTAATTAAAATTAATCATCCATTGGCGCTCAGCAAATCGATGCTTGTTATTGTCATTCATTTCCGATTATTTCAATTGAATGGTCCATTCAAAAGAACAATGTTTAAAATATTATTTACTTGTTATGTGTTATTGCATATACTTCTATGTCTGCTAAAGCCACACAAAGTGAGTAAAATCTGTATTTAATTATATTTTCGAAATGCAGTTGTCAATTGAGTTTCTAGGCCATTGCGTATGTGAAATTCACAAACTTTATTTGTGAAAGTTCCGATGAAACGTTCATGTCCTATGCTTATTGTCGCATCAAGGCAGTCAATCGTAGCAGCAACTATATCACATCGAAAGCCGTTTATCACAAAAAGCCCATCACTAATATGTCAGTAAGTTTAAGTGGTGCTACACACGCTCCGTCATAGTGGTGCTACACATTTTTTATAATAATTTGCTAGAGTGGAAATATTTGAAGAATTATGATAAAACAAACCAAAGTACCTTTTCTGGCGATGATCCCGATCACTTTTAGTTGGCGTGACGTGGCTTAATGTACACATATTTACGTGCATATTTACATACATTTCTTATTTACATATATGTATTAGGTTCATTTTGAAGTCTTCAAGCGGGCCAGTGGTTGGCGTCCATTTCTCTATAACTACACCATGGACTTTTGTGACTTTCTCAAAAATCGCAAACATCCCATAACGGCGTACTTTTACAAACTTATACTACCTTATACGAATGTCAATCACAGCTGTCCCATAAATGTTAGTATTGCAATTTGTTAATGCATTTGTACAGTAATTAATTTGAAATACTAATTTCCCGTTTACTTAATTCATTTAGCATGATTTCCTCGTTGATAAATTTTACTTGAATGAAGAAGTTCTAAGGTTACCCTTGTTGGATGGAGAATACTCGCTGCATACGACTTGGCTGATTGGCCGCTATAAAGCCACGTATAATCTTTTTGTTGTGATTAAAAATTGAATTTTGTTCTTGAAAATATCACAATTGCGTAGTATAACCTACTACCTGAGGAAAGATAAAATAGTTAGGTTTCGTAGACATGCCTAACTGCAATCCAAGAAATGGCTCCTTCGCCGTTTAGTATTGGTATTAGTTTTAAGTTGGTTATTGATTGTTTGTTATAGCATTTACTGTTATTAATAAAATGGATTTAAAAAAAATTAATTAACATTAAATAAATTAAAATCAAAAGTTTTATTAAAATTGTAAACTTTTCTTTTATCAATTTCGGCTCATGCAAGGACAGGTTAAAATTCTTGTACAACAAATGCATTGCGACAATTTAAAAATAATTTCATTCCCACTCTACAAGCTGGCAGATTTTTCCACCCACAATTTGCATACACATACACAAGCAAATAATTGCATTTTCGGCCAACGAGGTGGCACATTTCACTGCGATGATTTATTACGCACCGTTAACGTTCATTGGGTAACACAGAAAATGGCCAGGCACAAAACAGTGTGGCCATCTGTAACTGACATTATTTGCTTTTTATTTAATTTCTGCCCGCTGTTGAGAGCAGCTGCAGTTGAGCTGTGCCCAAAAGTTTCAGGGTTAGGTGTGAGGGAATTTGCCATTTCGTTGGCAATTTTTGTGCCAATGTTTGCAGAAAATATTGTTTCTGGACCCCAAACCTCCCGAAAAAATATTCATTGGACAATGGTGGAGGACAGTGTCGTCCTTGTTGTTGTGGACTGTGGCAAGAGTAGCCTTTGTTGTTGTATGTGTGCGTACATGACTGTGTGTTTGTGTGCCTTTGTGCTTTCTGTGGTATAACGCTCGGGTAAGTGGCATTAATGCGGGACTTTATGGTGAGTTCCCACTCCTCTTTTTTTTTGCTGTTGTTTTTATATGAACATTTATGCTGAGGCTGCTTTGTTGTTGAGTTATGCTATGCTGCTGTTGCTTCATGGACGTCATATACAAAAATTCCCAACAAGAGGAATAAGAATGAAAAAATGTTGACTGTGGCTTGAAATCGGAAGTATATGGACCAATGTTTACCCACTTGTCTCACGTTAATCCGCTATAATTATTTAATAACTTATTTTCTAGCGGCTCGTTGGAGTTTGTTTGAAGTTTAAGTTGTGGGCTGGACGGATTTCTTCGTTGAAAATTTAACTACGGCTTTGAAGAATATGGAATGGTAAAGGCTTTACAGAAGGTGGTACTCGTTTCCTTCTGATGACACAATCTAATTCAATTGACTTCAATCGTAATGAAACGAACACCTGACACCTGATCATCATCAAAATTAATTTGAGTCAATTACGCTCAGATACGGACACCATAACTTTAAATAATGAGATATTAGCGAACATTCAATTAGCGAAAATTACCCACCAATTTGCCAGTTCCGTTTCCGATGTCATTTCCCATTCAATTGAACGACTGCAACTGCCCTTATGTGGATTGACGCCATTGAATGTTATTTTAGTCTCAACTAGTAAGTGTCATTCAGGCCATTCAAATCCAATAAGTCAAGACATCCGGACGTGAGCACATTTCCGTTTTGCCATCGAATTGAGTGTGTATACCCAAGCAGTACTTACTCCCAACGACTGAAGATGTTGGAAGACAATCGCATGCTCTCGATAAACGTAAACATTTTGAAGTTCTTTGCGGTGATTGTGTCGCGTAATTGGCGCGTCTTCTGGTTCGTGGCCCCAGTTTGCATCATGAATGCTATGCAGTTTATCAACATATTCATGAATTGGAGCGATTTGGCGTCACTCATTTTGGATATGTTCTTCGCCGTTAGCATATTTAATTCGCTGCTGCGTACGATATATATCTTTGCCCAGCGGAATAAATTCGAAGCGTTAATGCTGGAGTTGAGCAAGATGTATCGTGAAATCGAAGTGAGCTCCATTCAAAAGTTGAAATACGTTGATTGCCGCTCTATTTTGCTTTTGCCTTTGCAGGAGAGTGATGACATTTTTGCCAAAGGCATTCTGAAGCAAACCACGCTCGCATCGCGGAAGATATCAATTTTCAATTTGACTGCTGTCTTTTCTGATGGAATTGGGGCCATAGTAATGGCATATTTTAGTAAGGGAAGGGGTGAGTATTGGATAGGTCCTTGTGGCCTTGAAGTGGTAACTACAACGCAATTGTTCAAAATTGTTGAAACATGGCAAGCAACTAGTTTTAAAAGGAGCAATTGGCAGTTTTCCTAGCATACTTTTAGAGGCCATTCACTATGCGAAAGTTAAAGGAAGCCTTTGATGAAATATGTTTACATAAGGTGTTCCTATAAAATATAAATGGAAGTAAATTGTATAATTGGCGGCAAGTAAAGAGCCCCTTAGGCACTTTGTATGGAAGTATAAATCGTACAAATCTCTCTCCTAACAATATTTGTTTTTCATGGACAGTTCATCCCTTTCCCGTGGCCATACCGGGCGTTGATATGACCGCCTCGCCGATCTATGAAATAGTCTTTGCCTCACAAATTCCAGCAGCAATTGTTATACCGGCCATGTACATGCCCTTTTGTGGCATATTCGCCTCCTGTGTAATGTTCGCCAAGACCGCTCTGCAGATATTGCAGCACAGATTGAGGCGGATTTGTGATGATCCCGAGAAGAGTGAGGACGAACGGTTTGAGGAGTTAAGTGCTTGCATACTCTACCACACAAGAATTACCAGGTAAGACGAGCAGGACAGTGTAATTGCGACAAATGCCTATGAGCTTAAAAGAATTTCCACATTTGATAATTATTTTTCCTTTTGTTCTAGATTTGTGAAGAATTTAAATTCCCTGGTAACGTTTATTGTGTTCATAGAATTTCTTTTCTTTGGCGCCTTTATTTGTACGCTGCTCTTCTGCATTGTTATTGTAGGGATTATTGTCTCTAAAACATTAACATTTTTCACTCTTAACAAACATTCTTTTTTGCCAGACTGATTCGAACACGCAGATTTTTTCGATGATTATGTATATTTTGACCGTCTTGTATGTATTGTTCACGTACTGCTGGCTGGCCAGTGAGCTTATGCATGAAGTGAGTTCTTCAATTATTTTGAAATCAATGTTAAATTCAATTCGTATTCAATAGAGTCTCAAAGTACCGGAAGCTATTTATGCCATGAAATGGTATAACTGCGGTCCTCGCTTCAGGAAGACGATTCTTCTGTTCATCACACGCTCCCAGCGTCCCCTTCAGGTATTATATTGTCCCGCATTAATGAGCTTGTTTGTGCCGTGTTTTACATTTGTTTTGTTGCTTTCAGATAATGATCGGCAACCTTTATCCAATGAATTTGGCAACATTTCAATCTCTGTTGAATGCTTCATACTCGTATTTTAACATTCTGCGTAGCGTATACAATAAATAAATTGCAAGGACGGATCATATGGAGTTGCTTAGAATTCAAAACTGCAGAATACATCGATACCTTAAAGCACAATCATACTATGTCCTTTTTTGTGAAAGAAGCTGCATCGGTTCGGCTGCAGTGGTATGTGGGAATCGCATTAGAAGTGATTGAAAAAAGAGGAAATAAAAACCCATTTCCATACAAAACATACCAATTTGAAAACATATTTGTATACCCTACACCTCATGAGGTATGGGTATATTCTCTTTGGTCTGATGTCTGTAACACCAAGAAGGGGACGTGTCCGGTATGGAAAGCTTTGTATATACTTGATCAGCGTTGATTTAGCCCTATCCTCTGTCCGTCTGTCGTTTGTCGGTCCTCTTTTCTTGTAAACACGATTGCAGGAGCTAGAAGAAATCTAGGGATCATAAATTTTGGATTTATCCTTTCTAGGCCCTAGAAGGAGTTGGTATTGAAAAATCCGCTTAAATAGTTCCAAACTTGGTATCTAGGGGTTTTTGGGGTCACTGATTTCGAATTTGATGTTTAAAAGTTCGAGAAGGCGGATTCAATATGGCTCAGTTGGTGTAGGGTATATATAAGTCCGCCCGACTAAAACTTAACCACTTGCTTATTTTCTACAGTTGTGAACAAAATTTACATATCTTGATTGTGCTTTGGGGTATTGACATATAAATTTGAATTTGAATTTGCTTTACATCATTTAAATTGTAGTGAAATATTCGCACGTGCACCTTCGTTGAGTTTTTAATACTCGTTTTAATGCAATAAAGAAATATAGTCAACTACTAGATTTGAAGTTAATAAATGAATGGACTAGTATACCGAACCAAAAAAATGCAAAAAATACCATCAAATCTTCAATTTTCGTTGACAAAATATGGCCGCTAATGAATGATATCAAATTTGATGCTGTTGCTTTATCATTTTGATATGAATAAATATTTGGATATGAATAATGCAGAATTGATATAAAAAGTGGTGAATTGATGGGATACCAACTAGAATTTGATATGAAAAAAATGAAATTTAAATTGAATTTTGATATAAAAAAAGAAGGAACTGATGGGATCCCAACTGACTTTTGATATGAAAAAAAAAAGGAATTGATGGGATACCAACTTAATATTGATGTGAACCCGTTTTGAAATGTATGAACCAATTTTGTTATGAAAAATTGTAATTGATAGGATACCAACGTAATTTTACATGAATCATACCATAAATTCAATTTATCACGAATAAAACGCGAATGGTGATAAATATTTACATTTGTATTTATTGTAATTTTAAATTAACAGTGAAGTATAAATACATGTTATATGACAATATAATCAGGGTTTTTGAGGAGATTAATTGCTGTAGGAATTGGAATTGAAGAATTCGTTTAACAAGCAGTATCCAGTGACGTCACTACACAACGTCGATTACAACAGTTGTTGGTAAGGCGATATGTTTGTGTTGCACCACTGAAGATTTTTGTTAATAATTCTCTGAAAGCTAAAATTTCTTTCAGAACTATGCAAATTGTGTATGAAAAACATTGAAATATTTCCAAATAAAGGCCGAAATACAATAATTTTTACTTTTTCACTTTATTTTCACTTTTTTGTAAGACTTTTTACGAGTTGCGCTTTTTAAGTTGCACTTTCACGAGAAAGCGGAAAAATGGGGATTACTTTTTTTCTCAGATTCAACTTTTGAATCAGAGCCTACTTGATTTCAAATTTTTTTGCACAAGAGATAGAAAATTCTTATCGAAACTTAATTGTTTCATGTAAATTTATGTGAGTTTCTTAATATTGATGGTATATTAATTGATAAGTGGTGTTGCAAATTTGATGTTGTGAATTGATAATGCAGTGCAAAATGGAAACTATCAGTTTATTGTTTTTCATACCAATTTAACAAAAAAAGTATCAATATGATATGAAAAACGAATGGAATGATGCAACTCTCATCAAATTAACAAATTTTGCCATGAAATTAAAATTGAAAGGCAGGCAATTTCAATTTTACATGATTTTTTTATTTCAGGGAATGTATGGCGGTAAGTACATTTTGAAAAGAAATATTTACTTTGAAATACTTTGAAAAAGTATTAGGTTTTTTGATTGGAATATAAAGCTTAGATTCCACGATTGCCCCAATGTCGAAAGTTTACAAAGTTCAATAACGTAAGTGTACCGAATTCCGTCATAGTGCCTAATTCCGGCCACTTTACTTATTTGCCTTTATTTACAATTTATCCATCGAAAATTAAATTTCAAATTATTTCTTATGGTAGACCACGCCTTTGTACATCATTCTGCAAAAAAACATTGACAGATTTGTTTTTGATTTCATTACAAGAATTTTCGTTGGCACGAAACGATCGTTTTGAGTGGATTTCAATGTGGAAAATGCTAAAAAGTAGAAAAATTTAAAATCAAGTTTTCCACAAGAAAAAAAAAGGAAACTGTTAGTTTTTTTTATGTAGTGCATACGTGTATTATTGAGCTCACAAAAATACAATACTTTAAGTTGTAAACATAAAATACAATAAATTATTAACAAAATAGAAGTGGCCGGAATTGGGTACCACTAAAAAGTGAAGTGTTCCGAATTCCGTCCAGTGGCCGGAACTTCGGTGTTTTCAAGCTTGTCACAATAATGTTTCTAAACAATATATTTTACTCAATATGATTTTTTTTTCTTTTTTTATTTGATTGTTTACACATTCATGTACACAAGGACCTAAATCCGTCATAGGCTATGTGTTACAGATTTTATGCAATCAGCTTTTCAATTCTAACATACTTATGTAAATTTCCTAAGAAAAGGCAGTTTTGACTCTGTGAAAATTCAATTGTAAATTCGATTTTAATTGATCTTTTACATGAAAAAGCTTAAAAATTTAAGTTCTTTATGCCTTTCATTTAGTTTTTTAAATCGGTAATATAAAGTTAGATAACTTTTAGACAAAATAAAAGTGACCGAAATTGGGTTGCACTACAAAGTGAAAATGAAGTGCTCCGGAATCCGGCCAGTGGCCGGTACTTCGAATTTATAACTTCATCTATTTTTTGACCATTATTTTTGTATGGGTCTTAACTAATTGATTCCAAAAATAATTTGGAAAAAGTGGGCGCAACAACAAGAAAACTCTCAATTGTGGCGGAGGGTGCAGCTGTGTCAGATTTGGCTTAAATGTACTTGAGGGCCCATTCGATTTTTGCCCTTCTTTCATTTTTGTATTATGTATTTTGACGTCCTAAAACCGAATCTGCAAACATATTTGGTCGGAAAAATCTACTGTCCGAGATATAAAGTTTAAAAGTTACGATTTCTCTCATATAAAGTGTTCAATTTGTTCTTCATTTTCCTGTATAATTGGTGACTTTTGAAAAGGTGGTTTCACTAATTTTGGGCACTATTATTTGTTGGTACTTTTTAAACATCCCAACTATTTTAATACAGTTACATGTTGTTGTTGTTGTTGTAATATTTCAATGCTTATTGTAGCTTTGTTGTAATGTTTCGGTGCTTATTGCAGCTTTGTTGTTGTAATGTTTCCAATGACCATTCCAATGATACCAATATAGATTCAATAAAATTTGACTAAGAGCCACTGTACATGGAAAAGAATATGCAAAATACTTCTGCGAGTCACTGCATGATTTTTAAAAATCAAATAAATAAACCAAATGTTTAATAATGAATTATTTTTTATTTATTTATTTATTTTTAATATTATAGTTTAAAAAAATAAATTATTTTGCAAATCAATAGCATTTTGTAACCTAATTTGTCTTTGAAAATCGGGTTGGCCGGAATTAGGAGCGCAGGTGGCCGGAATTTGGAACAACTGAAATCAGTGGCCGGAATTGGGAGCATTTTTTTTGTTTCGCTCGCAAGAGTTAAAATTATTTATTTTCATTAGAAAACTCAACCATTTGGAAAAAACACTTATATTTAATTAAAGTTAATACCCGAGACTATGTGATAAAAATATTCGTTCCTGATTTAGAATGTTTTAAATGGATCTTCCAGAGCATTTAATTTGGCCTGGCGACTAGTGTCCGGAATTCGGTACACTTACGTTAATAAAAAAAAGTAGCAAAAATTACATTTCAGTTTTTCACTTGGCCTCAGTTTTTCAGCTAACCCAACTTACGCCATGATAATTTAACGCTAATAAACATCAAAAGTAATTATAATTACTGGATACTGTCCAGCTATCGGAAGGTATATTTACAGATGCTTTTCCATAAAAATCCGCCTGGATCAACTGACACGGCAACAGAAGAGAATTTGTGCAACAAAGGCATTTTCTACTCTGGCAGCCATTAAAAGGTATCTTAAAATTAAAAACGAATTTCAAATGTAAGCCAACCGAACAACGATTTTACACTAGACGACGACGACGACGATGAAGTTGATGATGATGGTGCAGAAAATGCTGCACAGACTCTTTTAACTCAGGAAAACTACATGGAAACGTTGCTGGGAAGAGTTCAGCGGCATTAATGCATTTACGGTATGATGCCAGTGGATTGCTTACAAAGTATAATGTAGATGAGCTGCTTGCTGTCGGTTTGATTTTATTTTCCTTTTTTTACGACCGACTTGGAGTATAGTGTTTAGTAAACAATTAATTTAATTACGGTATCAAATTCGCAAGGTAAACAGCTGGCAGCAGGTAAAATATAAGGAGAGCACAACTAACTGGTTTGCTTTAAACGCTTGCCACCACAAGGTAGAGTTTAGGGTGAGGCGTGCAGAAGACTCTAATCCTCTTAGATTCCTCGACAAGCTTACAATGTAAAGGTATCAAGTGGTACAAGTTTCTTATCGAACTTGATTCATCCACACCAAACGCAGAATGAAGTTTTATTGAAATTTTCCACCATCAAAGTCAATCACAATAAATCTTAAATCCTAGACACGATCTGCACTCTTATCAGTTGAATCGTCTGCACTGAAACGGCCATAAATTTCCTCTGAAAAAGTGAAGGTGTTGTTTTGAATGTTGCCACCAGCAACTGGCTTGGCATCCGTAGCGTTAAATGCTTTATGGTTGCATAATTATCCGACTTGCTACATTGTTGAAACCATATCAGTTTGTTATTTTCATTTGTATTATTTTTTTTATTGTTTTATGTTACATTGTGATATCGTGGTTAGATTGATGTTGCTGTCGGAGCTAAGCAGTGGTCTGCATTATGCCCCAAAGCATGTCTACGTTTTTAATAATCGTAAATTAGGCATTGCCTCATTAATGCCTTTATGCATTTATGTCCTCTTTAATAGTTCAGTGAAGTGACGTACACATACATGTTCAGCTATGATGGTTGGAAGTCACTTTTTCATAGGAATCCAGTAGATCCAGTTTAGGTGATCTCAAAGTAAAGACTTGGCGGTAAAAAATCGACTTAGAAGCGGCTCCAAACCAAAGTGTTTCCAATCCATAAAATTCAAAGACAGAAAAGTTAGACTTGAAGTTCATTCTGTGCCTTTGGGACTCGCTCAGTCGTGGACAACAGTGTTTCCTCCTCATCCGGTTCGTTGCAGTTCCGACACCAGTTATTGAACACTAGACTCACCCTAAAGGTGTGATGTGATTTACAGTATCCAGTTACCACTCCAATCGTTAGTCTGCATTCATCTCGGTTGAGGTATAGGCTGTATTTGGATTGATGTTTGCTGTAATTTGGATAGAATATGTAGTTTTGCTGTGACTATCAATTGTTCATGTGTTTTCTGACATTGAGAGAGTTGTATTATCTTGTTTCATATGGGTGCAGTATTGTATAGGTGCAGGGACCAACAACAGAACTCCCCGCTTCGCCAACACATCTGCCATTTCGTTCCCTCTAGATTACCTGTGATATATGCGCTAAGACCCTGGAGTACTTGGATTTTATAGTTACTTCGCCAGGTAATTGATATAATAAGAAAAGTGATTCGATGTCGGTGAAATTTTAAGGGAAGTGTGAGCACAATTCCATTAATCGAGGGGCGATTACCACTTCCATTTTTCCAAGTTTAAAATTGGTTCCATCCTTAGTCTCAATCCAAGAAGCCTTATGTAAAATTTTACACTACCCAACTAGCACACTTTGGGGTATTTTTTCAATGAGTTGCCTCTGTAGTCTAGTGGAAGCATTCTAGGTCTACCACCTCGGAGGCGTGGATTCGAATCCCACTGTTGACACATGGTCCAAGTTCTTTTTCACTTTTATAATTTTTCCATTGTTAATTTTCTTTAATACATGAATTTACTTTGTAATTTGCGGTGACTTAAAAATTCCACTTAAACCTTTCTACTTTGTGATTTTTAACCCTTAAAGTCCTAAGACCGTCTACAGAAGGTCATCACTAAAATGCAATTATATTCAAACTCATTACTTTTCACGCTCTAAGCGTTAGACTTTATTCATCGGTATGAATTTACCTATCGAATGGTGTCGGTTTCAACGCGACCCGGTGACAGGTTTGAAAGCTACAGCAACTTCTGTCAAAAATTTTGTAAAAACAGGCGCGAAAATTACTAAAAATTTTCGTGTAAACTCAATCGACTCCGGAATTTTTGGTATGTTGTTTGAAGGTGTATTTTGATATTTTGTTGGTAGTTTGATTTGTGAATCAAAATTGTGGTTCAAATCGAGTTTTTTGTGAAGACCTTCTGTAGACGGTCTTAGGACTTAGAGGAAAAAAAATTTACACTGGAGCAAGAAATGATACCATCTTTTTGCCTGATAAACCAAACATTGGAGTAACAGGAAATGTTGTAATCAGGTAAAATATATGTTTTCAAAATAAATTTTGGTTTTTTTATTGTCTGTTAGTATTTACCTGTATTGATCAATGTACTAAGCATTTACTTCGAAAAAAAAACGATTTTTTATACTGCACAAGTTTTATTTTTTTTCAGCTAAAGTCCTAAGACCGTCTACAGACGGTCTTCAATCTTTTTCACCTGGCGCTTCCAGGTAACATTTTTTTGAAAAATGGACTTGAAATTTGTGTTTTTCAGCCTAAAATCATCCTAGAACCAAAATTCTCATAACGAAATTCCTCGTATTTCGATTCCAGGACTTTAAGGGTTAAGTAATTTTTGGTGGCCAGGCGAAATCGAGGAAAAAGGCAAAAGCGAGGTTCAAAGGCACAACACTTGTCTCGGCTTTGTTCGTTCTTCTGTCACTCATTGTATCTCCTGTCAAATAAAAATACCGTTGTAACCGCCCCTCCCTCCCACTAATCCTTTCCGAAGTTTCAGTCAAGTCAATATTGTTAAAATAAGGCAAAATTGACTGTGTTACCTCTTTAAAAAAAGTGAAGGTGCCTTAACACATTAAAAAAAAATGCATACACACATACATTCGTCTTTCATTTCTTCATTCATGTCATGCATGTCATTCAATTATTTCATTTTACATATACAAGAATTTGATGTTTTCTACATTATTAAGTCACATTTAAAGAATGATACCCTGATTGACTGGCTTTTGCTGCTCGAAGCATATTTGCAAACCATTAAAATTGAACTGTTATTTGCTGACTACCAAAAATAAAAATAAAAAAATCAACGAAAAATCCATAACTCTAGAGACATCTTCAAGGGCAGTTGCCAGTATGTGAAAATGTTGACTGCAGTCAAATAAATTCCGATACATTTTCATCATTTCAAAGTCAACATATCGGAATATATTTTTCACATTAGCAAGCAGCCAACTTGGGCCACTCATCCCAAATACACACATATGCACTAACACAAACCCATGATAAAAAGCGAATATTCAATTTGGCATAAACCCTTGCCAGACACTGCATAAACATTCAATACGAAGGAGGAAATGTGAACTGAGAGAAGTTTGGGGTTAGTGGTGGTGGTTTGGGTGGGGTCGTTGCCACAATATGAATATTGTATAATATTTGTAATATGCTTAAATTATTTGACTGACATTGATTTGCAGGGAGCACTTTTGGATTGTACCAAGTTTCGGAGCAACCTAAAAGTATGCTTTGAAATATGGCCTCAAAAAAAAAAACAAGTAACAAAGAAACGAATGAGGAATGCAAAGAAGAAAATTGAAATTCCATAAAATGAAATAAAGTTGCACAAGAGTGGAAGTATATGATTTGCATACTAAAGCGAATTTACTTTCTGGTCGATCAAAGCAAAAAAGAGGAAGAAAGAAAAAGTAGAAAGGGAAGTGTTTTCAGACGTTGTAACAACCAGGGGGGAATTTCGTTGCCAGTCCATATGATTTGGAATTCCCACAGAAAATGTAAAAAATTGTATTTGCAATGCTGATGATGTTGTTAGTGTATGAGTGTATGAAGTCAAGTGAGTGGGTAGAGATGGAGGAGTTGTTTCCTATTCAATTGTAGTTTTCCGAATACCAACGCAAATAGGAATTATTGAATCTAATTTTCATTTGATGAATATTTCCAATACCGACCTATGCCAAGAATCACTTGACTTCACCTTGCCACTCAAATATTTCGAAATAAATTAACACTTTTTAATTAACATTTCTGACAATGCACTTAAAAGCTCTTCTCACATTCAAGATAACTCCTCAGTAGAATGAAGACTTTCATGGTTCCAAAATTCATTATCGCCTCTCAACAATGCGCCCGCAATGGCAAACTACACTCTAAAATGAAATGAGCCCTTGAGTTTCCTCGAACAAAAGCATATTGAAGCTTTAAAAGTCATAAATAAGCGCCGTTGCCACGCTTTGCCGTTGCCATTAATAGACAAAAGGACGATTCAGGCGCGTAGCGTGCAGGGGTCGCGACGCTCGGTGTAATGATGAAAGTGAGTGTCCTAAGTGGTGCATAGTTCATTTTATTATGAGGTGTCAAGTGGGGATTTTTAAATTTATTTACGATGGCGCTTTACATTTACTGGAGGTGCCAAAGGAAAGAAAAGGTAAACAATTGTTAAACGTGTTAACGACACGAGGGACTGGTGGTAGCCTATGATACTGTCCTATGTGTGTACTGTCCTTGGGTACTCGAAACTATTGAAAGTAAAAAACTTCAAAGTTACAAAGTAAGTATTTGCAAGTGACGCGCCGGAAATGTGCTTCAGGTGGATGGCAACTTCCGGCTATGTGCCGTGACTTTTACTACGGAAATTAATATTTCCTTTAGGCATTTGCTTTTTAAAGAGCCTGGTCTCTTTTTTTTTGTTGGTACTCCAGTTGCTATTGCCAATATTAATTTAGTCCTTAGTGAAACATTTTTATTTGCATTCTTTGCGGTAATCGGTATTTGAAGGCAGTACAAAATTCGTGAGCGTCTTTCTTTTATTTAAAACTTTCTTCTTATAAAAAAAATGCACGATCATTGCAAGAATTACAAGAATTACTGGAGAGTATTGGAGAAAATACTCTCCAGTAATGCTTAAAATACCAGTTCCCTAATTTAGCCTGTGTTCTGAACCCAAGCAATGTTACTAAATTCGATTACTCTAACATTTCATATTAACTAGAATTTCAAATTGAAATTCCCTTACTGTGGCTTCAGTTCATAAATTAAATTCAAGAGTCCTCGAGCACGCCCCCGACACTCGCTTGTAGCCCACGTCAACGGCTGCGGCATACAAAAATATGCAAATTAGTCGGAAATGTAAATGTTGCGCCCAACCAAACAGCGAAAAGGACCAACGGCATTTACCTATAGACGACAGAGTCAAACAGCAACAACAACAAAAAAGAACGAGCCGCATAAAATTAACAAGGTTAAAGGATTTCGCAGCGCCCATTCGGGAGTAAACAATTTTCATTAAAGTGACGACATTTATTTTGCGCCTGCCACTGTTCACTACGCCGTCGGTGGCGTTGTTAATGTCGCCGTAGTGTGGTTGGTTGTTTTGGCGGCATAGGTGGCGCTGAAATAATTGAATTCATATGCCTCAATGAATGACGAAAGGTGGGCAGGATTGTTGTGTGTGCTGATGTGTAAGTGCGATGTGCTGCTTGTGGCGGTTAATTTAAATAGATTTTCAATTGTGGTTTTAACATTTTGCATAATTTAAAATAATGAGTTCTGCGGTGGCTATGGAGAAATGCCATAAATCGAAATGTGCTGAAATAAAGTTGAGGCCGCGGAAAAAGGTAGCTGCACATTTTATATGGCGTACAAGTTTTTGGGATGGTAGTAAAAAAAAAATTGGAAATATTTATTAAGGTTTCGATGGCATTGCGCCATCACTTTCACAATAGAGCAGGTATCACATTTAGAACTTATAGACAAAGTTTGCGTTTGCCAAAAAGATTTGCCAAACATTCATTACCGTTTGTGATTCTTGCAATGGTATGGACTGATTTCTGTTTGTTACCCATGACTTCGCATCCAATAATATAATTGTTGTGTCCTACTCCTTTACTTATCCTACGACTGGAGAGTCTCTATCAATGGTCTCACAGAATACATTTGTGAATTTACTGGTCGGTTCAGAAGATCCTATTTACCACTGCATACTAATTGTTTAATTATGCTAAATTAAAGAACGGCACCAAGCAACGAAGACATAGGTAGTTGCGGTCGGTATTTACAGAAATGATACCAATAGTTGGTGAGTTTGTAAATACCCGCAATATAGTTTTTTTATGGTCCTTCTCTTTGAAGTGATACAGAAACGGGTAATTTCCACATCTGGTAGCAGTTTGTCAGTCTGGATGGAAATTCCACATACACAGCGGAAGTGTACAAATACAAATGTACACAACTAAATAGGATCTGTCTCGGCCGATAATGAGGCCCAATAAAAAGATCCTTTGTTCCGCGAAATAGATAATTAGTGCGTTGCTTGGGCGGACCGTTTATTATACACACGATGGGACCGCAATCGCATCGTGTACATAGGTAGTTTTAAGGTATTCGTATGTATTTGTAGGTATTTATTTTATAAGGTATTATTTGTAATTTCTAAGTAGATTTTAAACTATAAATAAAGAGTTCAGTTCACTGGACAAAACAGTTATCCCATAACAACCGAAACCTCGTGTGCTTACTTGTTAAGCTAAACAAATTGGTGACCCCGTGATTTAAATACGCGTAAAAGTGTTAGAATTCGTGTTTTTTGTCTAAAAAAAAAAAAAAAAAAAAAAAAATTGCATTGTGTTTAAGTTGAGTTATAAAAAAAAAAAATAAAAGTTTTAAATGCACTAGTGTTTAGTGTTTGTTGTAAAATATAAAAAAAAATAAAAGTTTTAAATTACAACTGCGCTAGTGTTTAGTGTTTGTTGTAAAATATAAAAAAAAAAATAAAAGTTTTAAATTACAACTGCGCTAGTGTTTAGTGTTTGTTGTAATATAAAAAAAAAAATAAAAGTTTTAAATTACAACTGCACTAGTGTTTAGTGTTTGTTGTAAAAGAAAAAAAAAAATTTTAATTTATTAATTACAACTGTGCTAGTGTTTTGTTTTGTATAAAATGGAGCAGATAGTGAAGAACCAAGAAGCTATCGGGGCGGAGATAGCTTCTGGGTACAACAAGCTGGCCAAGGAGGCTGCCACAAGCATAAATGTGGGACGGTTTCAGGAGATGAGGTCCTGGGTAACGGAACTGTCCCAGCGGTTCGAGGCTAACGACCAAGAGTTAGTCGCGGCAGAAGTCACTATGGAAAGAAATGCATACTTCAAGCAGAAGTATGCAGACCAGGTAAGAGGTCACATTTCTAATTTTTATAAGTTGTTAAATACAGTAACAATCAGTCCTGAACCGGTAGTGAAACCTGACCAAAAGGGGTCAGGTGAGCCTGACAAAAAGGGGTCAGGTAAACCTGACCAAAAGGGGTCAGGGGAGTTTGACCAGAAACGGTCAGTTGCTCCACTACCATGGATAGGGAGAAAATTCCAACATGTGTTGGACATATTAGATGAAAAGGTTAGTAATTGTGGGGAAGGGAAGGATTCCATAGAAACAGTGGAAAAGAAATTAGACTTAGTTGAGGAAACTTACCTCAAATATATGGAATTCTACTCTGATGACGAGCTAACTGAAGTGTATTACGGGTTGAGGGAAAAAGTTGCTTCACTAAAGAAAGGGAATATTGATACTTGCCCCTTCCCTTTACCACAAATAGATATACCAGTTTTCGATGGTAAATACTCTGAATGGGACACATTCAAGGAATTGTTCCAACAATTAGTAGTATCAAAATCGATTTCAAATACACAAAAGATGTGTATATTGAAAGCGAAGGTGAAAGGATCGGCAGCAAGCATTATTGTAAATTTGCCATCAAAGGATGCAAATTTCGATATTGCATGGAAGTTGCTTAATGATAAATACACAAATCAAAGAGCAATAACTTCAATTTACTTTAAAAAGCTGATTGAGGCTCCTGCTGTCAGATCTGACGCAAAAAGTGTGCAAGACTTTCAAGAGATGATAAACGAAAGTCTTCAAGCATTGCACGCATTTGGGATTGGAGCAGAAGAACTGCTTCAGTCCTTGATATGTTTCATCCTACAAAGGAAAATGGATGGAGCATTAAGAGTAAAATTTGAAGCCTCTTTAGTTAACTCAAAGAAATTACCAAGGGTCGACAACTTGCTCGGATTTCTCGAGCGCGAAGTTTGTATTTTAGAGGCGACCCAAGAATTTTCCAACAAAAGGGATGGAAATCTTGGGGAGCAGCCTAGGAAAAAGGGATTCGTGCTAAGTGGTGAGAAATGTTTAATGGGATGTTTAACGGGACATTTTTTGAATCAATGTTCCAAATTTAGAGGACTTTCCATTATCGAACGATGGAATAAGGTAAAAGAGAACAATTTATGCAAAAAATGTCTGAAAAGCGGACACATGAGTGTAACATGTAGTAGTGAATATAACTGTAGAATATGTAAATATGGTCATCATTCTCTACTACATAGGGAAAATAAGAAAACGCAGTCTAAAACTGCTGTGGTTAAAGATAAAATTAAAGAAATAAATAAATGTATATTATTGTCCACAGCCATAGTTCAGGTGGCTGACGGATTAGGAAATTGGATGGATTGTCGGGCTTTGCTCGATAATGGGTCCCAAGTCTGTTTGATGACAAAGGCTTTTAAAAACAAGTTGAAATTAAAAGCTTCTGGTACATCAACTACTATTGAGGGTCTAGGGAAAAGTAAAGCTAAGGTGAATGAACGGGTTAGTGTAACCATTAGATCCAAAACTTCGGGATATAAGACGAATTTGGAAATGTTGGTGATGCCTAAGATTTTGTCGGATTTGCCTGAACGAATGGTGGAAACAGGTGAGTATCCGAATGGAATTCAGTTAGCAGATCCAAAATACCATATTCCGAGAGGAGTAGATATGCTGATTGGAGCAGAAATATTCTTCGACATTTTGTCAACAGGACAAATTCGGGATAAGGATGGCAACTTTATGTTGCAAAATACAAAATTAGGTTGGATAGTAAGTGGATCTGCTCGCATATCGGCGTCTGCTGTACGTTGCATGACTATATCCAGTTTGCAGGAAAATACGGATACGATGCTCCAAAAATTTTGGGAGGTAGAAGAGCTTCCGTGCAAGAAAAGGATGACAAAGGAGGAAATCAAGTGTGAGCAGATTTTCAACAAGACGACTAAAATAGGACAGGATGGAAAATTTGAAGTAAGTATTCCATTTAAAGAAAAAAGTAATTTGTTGGGAGATTCTAGAATTATTGCAAAGCGTAGATTTTATTCTATAGAAAATAAATTGGAAAAGAATACAGAGTTAAAATTGCAGTATCAGGAATTTATGAAAAAGTATATGGAATTGGGACATATGGAAATAATTCAAAAAGAATTAAAATTGAAAGAAAGTTGCTATTTTCTACCACATCATTGTGTATTACGACCAGAGAGTACCTCAACCAAATTACGAGTAGTATTTGACGCTTCTTGCAAATCGACTACAAATGTGTCATTAAATGATATATTATATGTAGGCCCAAGATTGCAGGAAGAGTTATTTAACATTCTTTTGAGGTTTAGGAAACATAAATATGCTTTTTCAGCAGACATCGAAAAAATGTATAGGCAAATTTGGGTTGCAGAAAAAGATAGAAAATATCAACTAATATACTGGCGGTGGAGTCCAGAAGAGGAACTCAAAATTTATTCCTTAAATACAGTTACTTATGGGACAGCATCGGCGCCATATTTGGCTGTAAAATGCTTGGAAAAAATTTCTGATGTACAACGGAAAAGTAATCCAAAAGTCGCGGATATCATTAAAAATGATTTTTATATGGATGATTTAATGACTGGTGGGGATTGCTTAAAAAGTGTGGTAGAAATGCAGGGCAATATAAATAAAATTTTGCAAGGATATGGAATGCCGTTGCGAAAATGGTGTGCAAATCATCCAGATTTGTTGTCCAACATTCCAATTCAGGATAGAGAGGGATGTTTGGATATCGGTTTGGAAAATGTATCGACAATAAAAACTTTAGGGGTAGTATGGAATCCTCTAGAAGATGAGTTAAGCATGAAATGTAATTGGGAAAATGGAGAAGTAGTCACAAAAAGAACTATTTTGTCAGACATTTCCAAGCTATTTGATCCACTGGGGATAGTGAATCCGGTAACTGTAACTGCGAAAATTTTATTACAGCAGCTATGGAAGTCAAAAATTGATTGGGATTCAAAGGTACCACAAGATATATTGATGACTTGGAACAAAATTAAAAGTGAATTACCAAAACTTAATGAAATAAAAATTAAACGACACTTATTTTGTGACCAACATAAAGTTATTGAATTACATGGATTTTCCGATGCTTCCATCAAGGCGTATGGAGCGGTAATTTATGTAAAAACCTCAAATGAAAATGGGGAGGTGTCAGTACGACTAGCAACAGCTAAATCACGAGTAGCTCCAATAAAGATGTTGACGCTACCCAGATTGGAGTTGTGTGCTGCAGTTTTATTGACTGAGTTAATGAAAAAGGTAATTGAGAGTTTGAAAATCAACAATTTTTCTAAATTTTATTATACAGATTCGTCCATAGTTTTAAGCTGGCTCAAATTGGAACCAGCAGTATTACAGGTATTTGTTGCAAATAGGGTGGCACAAATACAAAGCGAGACCGATATTAAGGAATGGAGGTATGTTCCAACTAAAGAAAATCCAGCGGATATTGTGTCAAGAGGCTCGCTACCAAGTGAGCTTATAGACAGTAATATGTGGTTAGATGGACCATTGTTTCTGAGAGAAGAAAAGGGTCAGGAATGGCTTTGTCCGCAAAGCTGTGACTCCTTGACACTGGAAGTTAAAAAGAGTAAAGTGGTTGGTGCACTAATAAGATCCGGTTCTTTTATAGATACTATTCGTCACAAAAATAGTTTTGAGTTTTTAAGGAATGTAGTAGCTCAGATTTTACGTTTTGTTGACATTGCGAAAAAAAGATGCCAAAAACAGTGGCTAATTTATAAACAAAAAGCATTGGTAGTTCTAATAAAAAATATTCAACAGAAACATTTTAAAAAGGAGATTAAAGCGCTAAATGCAAATAAGATACTACCGTCGGATTCAAAAATCTTAACATTGTATCCTATTATAGATGAAGAAGGGATATTAAGGGTAGGAGGTAGAATAGAGAATAGTAGATTAGCTTATGAATCGAAGCATCCAATTTTACTTCCATATGACGACAAATTAGTAGTGCTATTAGTAACGGAATTGCATGTCAAACATTTGCACATAGGACCACAGGGACTATTAGCAATCATAAGACAAAGGTTTTGGCCATTAAGAGGAAAACAATTAGCAAAGAAAATTGCAAATAAATGCTACAGATGTTTTCGCGCTAATCCAAGACCTTTACATCAACTTATGGGGAATTTACCAAAGGATAGGTTGATCAAGACACGACCTTTTTTAAATGTAGGCATCGATTTTTTGGGGCCAATAACAATACATTACAAAGTGCGAGAAAAAAAAACGGATAAAGCTTATGTTTGTGTATTTGTTTGTTTTTCGACGAAAGCGGTCCATTTGGAAGTCGTTTCTGACTTAAGTTCAGCAGCATTCATTGGAGCATTAAAAAGATTTGTGGCACGGCGTAGTTGTCCACAGAAAATTTATTCTGACAATGGAACTAATTTCATTGGGGCTGCGAATAGCCTAAATGAAATATATCAATTGTTCAAGAACAAAAAACATTCGGAGGCCATTGAAAGATTTTGTGGGGAAAAAGAAATTCAATGGATAAATATTCCGGCCAGATCTCCTCATGTGGGGGGATTGTGGGAGGCTGCAGTGAAATCAGTGAAGAAACATTTCTATAGAGTCGTGGAAGGCATTATGACATTTGAAGAAATGTGTACCTTGATGGCTCAGATAGAATCAATTCTAAATTCAAGGCCACTTATGCCATTGTCCGATGATCCGAATGATTTTCAAGTTTTAACTCCAGGTCATTTTCTTATAGGAGAATCTTTTTCAACGTTTGTTGATAGAAGTGATAATCAATGTTATCACGGGCTGCGGGATCACTGGAAAGCAGTGCAAAACAATACCCAAGAGTTTTGGAGAATATGGTCAACCGAATATTTGAGTGAGTTGCAAAAAAGGTATAAATGGCAGCGTCCGTCCGATAACATTGAAGTAGGCAGTCTTGTTCTTTTGAAAGAAGAAAATTTGGCCATGATAAATTGGAGGAGGGGACGAGTTATTAACACAATCTGTGGAGTTGATGGATTGTGTCGAATGGTAGATGTAAGAACAAGCACTGGTATATCGAGACGATCGGTACACAATGTTTGTCCTTTTCCTACGGATGAAAATAATTCAAATGAAAAAGAAAAAACAAATGAAAAAACAAAAGAAAAAAATAATAGTAGTAATAGTGAAAACAAAGATGTAAGAAGATCCAGTAGGATTAAAAACAAAAATTGTATGCTTATATTATTGTCGTATTTAATGATTTTCCCTGTAGTAAAAGGGCTTGTGAATATTGACTATTTTAAAGATAAAGCAGGAATATTTTTTGAAGAAGTGGAGGTAATAGGGCTGACAAAAACTGCATGGAATATTGTGGTACATGTGAACATGACGGATTATTGGAGTTATAGGGACAAATTGGACGAGTCAATGCAGCTGGTTAAATCCATGGAGGCATCACTTTCCGACGATGTATATATGGCAGCGACGATCGAACAACTCACAGCAAGGTATCAGCGCATCGCCCAAAATAATGAAGTCATCACGCTAATCAACTCGAAGAAGAGCCGGCGAGTTCGAAGGGCGCCTTTGGGATTTATGGGTGGTGTTCTTCATTCAATATTTGGACTGATGGATGAGGAACACGCCCAAGGATTGGTGCAACAGATTCAACAAAGCCAGTCAAATGAGAAATACATGTTAGATCTAATAGAAAAGCAAACGTCTATTCAAGATTTAACATCGGACATACTGAAGCAACAACATGAGGTGGTATGGAAGAATTTTCAATTCATCAACAACTCAGTACATACACTGAATGAGGCAATAAATAAACAAATGGATAATGAAGTGATACTTAGCGCAATAACAAGTACTCTGGTGGCGGTGGAATCATTCGAGGAGATTCAGCGAGACTTAATCGACGTCATCTGGAACTCGAAAGGCAATTTTATGGCAAAAATACTGCCGTTGCAAAAATTCCAAAAACAAATAGGCCTAATCACTTCTAATATCAACGAAAACTTAATGTTGCCTGACAATAATCCGATGGAGCTTGCAAAGATTGCAAAAACAACCACAAGAACAACCGCAGAATTCATTTTGTTCAACATTCGAATTCCACTAGTTAACAAAGAAAAGATGCGAGCGTATGCAATATATTCGTATCCTACATTCCATGACGGGTATTTCGTGAGTATTAAGCCTGCATTTGATTACATACTATTAGATGCGAGAAAAACAGTGTATTATGGGATGGTGGGCGATAAGTTTCAACATTGTCAACAAATGAAGAAGATTCTGCTATGCCCGCAGACACATCCTTTATACAACATAAGAGCCGACTCCAGATGCGAAGTTCAACTATTCTTAAAGCAGCGAAGGTTTCCTCGGGACTGCGAGATAAACATTGTGCCTTTGCGTAATTTTTGGCGTCAACTCTATGCGACTAATTCTTGGATTTTTTCGATGGGTGAAGAGACTCAAGCTGAAATAAAGTGCAACGAGAATCATCAGATAGTGAGCCTTGAAGGTCAAGGTATGTTACAAATGAATCCTGACTGTTATCTACAAACGACCGATGTCAACCTATGGGCATATGACGTATACACAACGAATGTCAGTTACATCATTCCGATCCTGAATCTAACGCATCATATGCCAAATATCAAACATATTCAACTAATGGGAGATATAGAATCGTTTCAAATTCAGAACATCCCAACACAAAAGACGATATTAGGATTTCCAACGGCGTTGGATTTTCACCACGTAGCTCATTATGGTTCAAGTCTGACAACATGGGTTATAATGCTGGTAATCATCGTAGCAGTAATCATCATCTTCCGAAAACTGTGCCAGATGTCCACCACCTATCTACCAGCAGCCATTACCTTACCACAGTTAGGGTAGAGTAAATTCAAAATCAATATAACATATATTTTTTACACAGTTTACATATTTTAATTAGTATTTGAGTATGCCAAATTTTATTTAAAACAAAGCTTATAAGCATAAATCTATAAATACAAAATTTTCTTTTGTTAATTTGAATTCATTTTCATGGCGGCCGTAGCCGCTTGACAATTAACCACTGTGTGGAATCACATTTTTTAATTTTTTTAAGATTTAAAATTTCGATACAAACATTTCAAAAAAAAAGAAAAAAAAAAAAAAGAGAGAAAGAAATGTTTTATCGATATAATTATTTTTATGTTTTATTATGTTGTTTAAGAAGCAACCCCTTGTTAGTTTTAAGTTCTGATTGATTTAAGTTTTCTTTTCAACATAGAATAGTGCTACAGTAAGATATTTATTTCTTGCACTATCAAACAAAAAATCAAAACACAAAAATAAGAAAAATTATCAAAAGTAATCTAAATTGTAATTAAGTTATTTGCATCTTGTAAGGTTTGTAGCGCCTCATATTAAAAAAAAAAAATGTATGTAAACACTATATAAAAAATTTATATTTTTGTTAAGGATGTCCAAAAAAAGGGACAAAATTATTAAAAGACTTAAGCCTTTTAAGGCGGGCAAGACACACAATTATACGTAAAATCAAAAATGTATATCAAGAAAAGAAAACAAAAACATGTAAACATGTCCAACTTGAGACTTGAGTCTTTCAAAGTAGGCAATATGTTTAATTATGCTAAATTAAAGAACGGCACCAAGCAACGAAGACATAGGTAGTTGCGGTCGGTATTTACAGAAATGATACCAATAGTTGGTGAGTTTGTAAATACCCGCAATATAGTTTTTTTATGGTCCTTCTCTTTGAAGTGATACAGAAACGGGTAATTTCCACATCTGGTAGCAGTTTGTCAGTCTGGATGGAAATTCCACATACACAGCGGAAGTGTACAAATACAAATGTACACAACTAAATAGGATCTGTCTCGGCCGATAATGAGGCCCAATAAAAAGATCCTTTGTTCCGCGAAATAGATAATTAGTGCGTTGCTTGGGCGGACCGTTTATTATACACACGATGGGACCGCAATCGCATCGTGTACATAGGTAGTTTTAAGGTATTCGTATGTATTTGTAGGTATTTATTTTATAAGGTATTATTTGTAATTTCTAAGTAGATTTTAAACTATAAATAAAGAGTTCAGTTCACTGGACAAAACAGTTATCCCATAACAACCGAAACCTCGTGTGCTTACTTGTTAAGCTAAACACTAATGCCACGCTCCTTCGGAAAATAAGAAACCAGATCGAGTGCATCTCGCTATATTCTCAAAATTTTGACATTCCTTTTCTATTTGGATGCCATTGAAAATGGGGTAGCAGCGGCTAAAATTCACGGTTACCCCTCATCCAAAAGGGATGCCAAATTTATTTATTTTCATTTCTCTTGAGACACACTGAGCCGATTTGGACGCCGTTTTCTATATTTGGTTGGAAATGTTGTCGAAAAAGGAATGGAACGGAATAATATGTAATTGGAATAAATAAAGAAATGTAATGGGAACATAATGGAATGGAAGTGGACCAGGATTGATAATGTAGTAAAAATGGAAATGATCAAAAATTATCGATAAAATATCCAAAAGATATCATAAAATTATCGGTCAATAGTTTTTCTATCAAAAAATCAAAAATTCTTCTATTTTATTTTTTTATTAGTAAGTTTGAGGAGAATATATTTGTGAAGAATATATTTTGGTCTGGATGAAGTCTAAAAAATAATTTCTTAGGTGCAGTTTCATAGTGTGTTAAATGGACCTTAAAGTTTAAATGCCCAAAGTTGGCCATTTAAAGTAAATTTGCTCTTTCATTTGTTAGTGAACTAAATTAAGAATACAACCCTTATATAACAAGTTCTTTAATACAAATTTTACAGTTTTAAAATACTTTTTTTTTCTATTTGCAAATCGTCAACAGTGCACTTAGTCTCCTTTTCCTTGTGGCGCTAGATTTTTGTGATACGCCTGAGTATGAAAAGTTGTTATTTTTTAATAAGGCAGAGTAGGCACCCGAAGGCGTTGGCATTTCGTTTGACAGTTCAATTTTGTGTTGAATGTAATTATATAAATTTGAATGATATTACGAGGATGTGGTTTCATTTTACAGTTATTATTTGATAGATACATATCGAGCTGGCGTAACTCCTTAGAAAATGTGTATAAGATAGAGCAGCATGAAATTGAGGACGATATGTGTCTATTGTTCAAATTAGAATGAAAAAGTCTATGGTTTATGTCAAAGTTTTTTTTTTTATGTTATTTTCTTTGTAATTTTTTCTACTGGGTACCATAGTTCTGAACTTAAGTGCTCATTCAGTTATACAAATATTTGCATTCTAGAGTTGTAAAATTGACAGTATTGCATTCTTTTTTGCTTACTCCTTACTGGCCCAACTAAAAAGTTTCGTTTTTGAATTTTATTTTTTGAACTGACTCACACATAACAACCTCAACTAACAATGTTCGCTGTCAGACATAAGAGTGTGTCTATCCTTTCCTCCTAGAGCTTTTCTTCCATATTGTGCATGTTTGTCCAATCGCACAATGTTGTATGTCAGACTCGACTCTGCCTGCCCGACTCTGTCTGTTGTTTGCCCTGTATTTGCATTTGCATTTTCACTTTTGATTTATGCTTATCAAAGTGTGAATTACATACGCCAAGGCGCAACATGCATTTGATGCTCGACACACTCATTGCGTGTAGGATTCCTACAACCCAAACATAATAGTTGCCGTAATAATAGTTGCCACACGTTGTTGGTTGGTAGTGCGCCAGAGGCATGCTTGAAGTGGCAGTTAGGGGCATAACAATACCTCTGAGAGTTGTGTGAGTGTCAAGCTGATGGCTGTAAGGCATAGAGTATCTACTCTTGTGCTAATGGTACTTTGTGGTCTGGTTTCGAGTATTGAAAATGTTCGGAAATAATTTCATTAATTTATGGAAAATCTCCGGGAAAACTCTTTAATTTCAAAACGATTAAATGTGAAAGACACAGCCACCTCCTCTACTACTCGCTCAGTGCCAATTACTGCACTAATTACAAACCAAAATTGGCTACGCTCTCAGTTAAAATCCGCAAAACGAAAACTTCAACGAACACGAAAATTACTTCCGGTTATTTGGCGAGTTTCGAATGGCGGCGGTCGGAAGTGGGACATAAGCTGCTTTTTGTATTAAATGTCAAACAGACCGAAATGACAACTATATTGTACACAACAACAAACACAACGACAACAAACGATGGCAATATAACAGCAAATAATGTTACCAACAACAACAATAACAAGGAGAACGACATAAGCAGATAATTACACCAAGCAGGACATTCCGCAGACAGAAGAAAATTAGAAAAATAAAAAACCACAAGCGGAAAATTAACAAAAAGCAACAAAAAAATTACAGCAAAAAAAAAAACGACAGAAAAATGGCGGAAAATGCTGAAAGTTGAAAAACTAACAAAGGGTAGCGAAATTGTGGCAAATGTTGTTGGTTACTTCCGTTCCACAAAGGCAGGCCATCTCCCGCGGCGTTATTGAAATGGAAATGAAACTTTTTCCTGTGGTTAAATTTTACGCGCTAAAATGGGTTTGATGACATTTTTATGCAAGAGTTTTTTTGTATTACAGTAAAGTTAGGGAATCGCATATAGTATATTTGTTCAGATCTGTGCTTATGTCTGACTACAGTTTTTTATTGGAGTACGGGATAGCTGTGCCAGGGATGATTTTTTTGGTACAATTTTACTTGTTTGGTACAATTTTAAAGACCAAAGTACATTTGTACTACATTGACATTTTTGGTACAATATATGCGAAGATATCAGATTAATAAAAAATTTATTGAATCAACTTATTTTCCAATTTTATTTCTCAAATATTTTTGTTGTTTAAGGTTCGTTTCCAGCTCCAAAGCTAATTTAAAAAAGCTAAGAAATTGATAAGTAAATTTTCTTACGTAAATTATCTTTAACTCGTATACACTTCGGTACAATTTTTTGTAACTTTTTTTTTACATAAATGCGACACGGCTACGCTGTGCCCTCTTAAAAAATTTGGAATTGTTTTCAATTTCTTTAGAAAAGTTGACAAACTAAGAGCACTAACCAAATAGAAAGCAAAAGTACAATTTTGCAAGACCAAATTGACGAAATTTTTCTTGAGTCGTTTATTTAGAGCTGGAAACGAAGCTTAACGTTGCATTTATGTAACATTAAAAGTAACTTTTAAAAAATTTTTTTTTATTAAATTTTTTTAGGTTCAAAGCTTTATGAATTAAAGTATGCCTATAAATATATGTAACTTGTTTACATTTTTGAATATTAATAAATTTTTCTGTTCATATTTAAAAAGATTTTTAATTACAAAATCTGGACATTGATGTGTTGGTACTTTTTCGACAAATTTGGTACTATATTTTTTGCTTTTTTGTACAAAATGGAACAACCCAAATATCATCCCTGAGCTGTGCTGGTAATCAAGTAGTTTAAAATAACTGAACTTTAAGAACAAAAAAATCCATAATAAAGTAATTAAATACATATAAGTGACTTCATAGGCTCCCTAACAACTATGTCTACGATATATCGATCAGATACGACAATACGCTGCCCCAGTCTCTTATCAATTATCGAGTTTTATCAAGTGTTGTTCAAGGAATCAATGAAAGTGGTAAGACATCCTAAGCTGGAACTAGTCAGTGGAAGGGAACGCCTCCTTCTATCACGTAAATATGCGGCACTCAGTTTCATAGTGGATTAATTTAAGTCCCATCAAAATTAAAGCTCACAAAATACATAGGATTCCTTAAGGGCTTAGTGAATTTCAATGCGGATTCGACATATGGATTTAATCCACTTTCGAGCTGTGCGCCTCATATGTGTTAACTTATAAATTATAGTCGAGCGAACAATATTGTGGCATCGAGCAAGGGACCTCGACAGTCTTACTGTCATTTTAAGTTCGTTTAGGTTCGAATACTATCGAAACGCATTTGACACTTTATCAGCACGTCGAGACAAAGTATCGAATGTCGAGATAGACGATTGCACTAGTGGTTGTGTAGATCCAAGAGCCCATAGCGTATCATATTCGGACGGATACATATTCGATCATTCCTCAGAAACAACGCTAACACATCTCTGTCCTAGCCATCGAATGAGCGAATGATATATCCATGGATATGGTTCCTCGTAACGTACGAAATCAGTTAATATTATAATAAAAAAAGTATTTTAATTTAAAAATGTCTTTGCCCTTGCCTTTTCGACAATACCAATTCAAGGAAATGGCATTCACTTTAAATAATTCATACGACATGCTACGACGAAGAGTTTCGTTTCAAACTTCTTTTCGAGATTAACGAAATTTCCAAAGATCCCTATCGCACAAAACTCACCCACTCTATTGTCAAGCCCGAAATTCTAGTCTGTCTGCATTGCCAAATAAAAGAAAGAAGAAAAGAAAAAACACTCACACACACACACACACACCGAAAATAATACCCCAAGTAATACCAACACATCACCACACTTTCCATTTTGAAATGAAACGTATGTCTGCCTCGAAGGTAAATTTAAATATGCAACTTCCTCGAATTTTCGTGTACAGGCATTTCTGCCAGCGCCCCAATAGGACGCACACCACACCAACACTTGCACAACATTTTAGCGCCCAAGTGTTTGGCACTGATTTTATGCTTTATAACTTCGATATCCCAACGGCAAACAACAACGCTCAACTACGACACAAAGTGTGGCTGTACAACCTGAGGGGCGAATTTCGGAAAATGGAGTAATGTAAGGGGGATGGGGGGTTAAGAAGAGTTGCTAACATTTATGCTGTTTGCCGAATTTAAACGTTGCGTGGCTACACTTCATTTCAGCTCTATATACTTTTGAATGATTTTTATTTTTATTAGTAATGGAATAAACTGAAGTAGAAGAGGAGGAGGAGGAAAAAATTGAAGTCTACTTTTATGGAAAAAAGGGGGGACTAAAATATTGTTACCTTCTATGAAATATTTATGCCACATTTAAGATTATGTGGGTAAAGGTGAAAGTATGGAAAGTATCTAAATGGAAAATGAGTTAAATCCAGAGGAATGTTTGTCTGTCTGTCTGTCTGTCTGTCTGTTCGCCTGCGATATGATGCTAAAGAGATAAATGTTTTCGTAATAAAATTATGTGCATACATTTGCTTAAGGGAGGAATTTATATCGCGCCGTATAAATTGTGTGGAGTCTAAAGATTTGGTGATAAAATGTTAAAGCGTGTTTTTATGGCGTATGGGTATGAAATCCATCATAGGAAATGGGATTTGCAAATTTTATTGGAAATTTTGCTAAGCTAGCTGACTGTAAAAAATAAAAAAAATAAAAAAATAAAAGGAATTGTGTATTAACTTGTTGCCGAGAAGGGACAAAATTTCTTTCTAAACAAATAGAAAAAAAAAATAAGTGGATTTCCTAAAGCTTTTGCGATAAAAATGTTAAAGCATTGAACCCATACGCTCTTACAGAAAACATGTGTGCCGGAAGCAAGGCGAAAATTACTACTCGCTTCATATCCGCCATATAACGATATCCTTTTTGCCATTTTCCCTTTACGTATGAGCTGAAGAGAAGAAGAGACAATATTTCCGACATCTGCTTGAGGGAAACGGATATGACTGTGTTATTGCAGACTGAAACAAAAACAACAAAAAAAAAACATATTCAATATCCCTTATCCTCTCGCTTGCATATATCAATTTCTGATCAGTTTTCAATAGCTTCCGCCAAACAAAAACAACAAAAATATATTTTCTATGAAAACACCTGCTCTTAATTAAGGCAGGAATATACAATAGAAAAAGGTTTGCTGCCATCGCTGCCCCCGCACAAAAGACCTCCCAAAACAATCTAAATAATTAAAATATGCAAATACGGTCTAATCCTTACACAATACCCGTCTCTTGGTCGCCTGGCCCTCTCTGTACTCCATCATCGTTGAGGTGGAGTAGAGCCGATTTGGGTAAATTATTCATAGCAGTGGAATTATATACTTTCGACTCCTTACGTCCTTGCGTACTTACTGCTTCAGTCAGGCACTAAATTAAATGAATGACTTTGCTCGAGGAAAGGCACCGGCACAGCAGCGCTCTCAATTGAAATGCCTCACAGCCTCTAAAGTAATAAAGCAAAACTTTTGCTCCTGTACAATTTGCCAGTGTTGCCAATTGTAAACTTAATTATTGGGTACAACTGCACTTTTCGCGTGCGCTCGTCGTTGTTACTTTGCAAAGTACTTTTGTTTTTATGAGGGATTATCCCAATGATTATACGCAAAAGTTGGAGAAATGCTTTTGCCGGGAAAATGGCTGCAGGATTAAAATTTTGCACAACACTTAGGAGAGATTGGCGAATTCAATTAGTTGAATTGTCTTAACAAACATTTTATTGTAGGAATTTTAGGACACCAGTCCATGGGAGCACAATTTCTGAATAAATATACACGCAGAGAAAAAAATTTTAGTTGTTAGAATCATATTTCAATGGAATCATGTTATGATTAAACCATCTTCAAAATATGCACGTAAACTTCATCATTCAAGCCAGTCATTATATGATTGTCATTGGCATTATCATTATCTCTGCAATCATGCTCTAATCATATGTCCAGTTTTCAAAACTCTAGAAAATGACAAGCGAGATTTCAAATTGGTATGTTTTCTATGGAATTTGATTTTTATTTCCTCATTTTTCAATTACTTTCATTACTATTCCCACACACCACTATAGCCTGTCTGAAGCAGCTTCTTCTCAGGAATCCAAAAATGCCAAAAACTCGATTTTCATGAAAACGGACATAGGATGGTTGTGCTTTAAGGTATCGATATATTCTTGATCAGCATCACCTCTTGAGTCGATTTAGCGATGTCCGTCCAGTTTTGGAGATATCGACTTGAAACTTTGGGTACATGTTTTTCTCGTGAATACTGAGCTCAAGTTCGAGAATCAACCAAATCGGACAAAAACTGGGAGATTGGAAATGTTTGGAAATGGATTTTTAACATGGTCCGAGCTTCCAAGCCCACATATAAATAGATCAAAATGGGGTCTTGAGATAAACAATTTTTTTTTTTGGGGATTGGATTGGAAGTTTTTAGAAACTGATTTTGAACAGGGTCCGACTCTCCGAAACCATCTATAAATGGCTCAAAATGGGGTCTTGAGACAAACTTTTTTATGTTCGAGGTACTTCTAAATGGATCATACTGTGTGGGGGTATTTAGCTTCGGCACAGCCAAAGATAGTTTACTCTGTAGTTTTTTTTACAAAATTTGTTGTGAAATTCTTTATGAAAATTTAATATTTCCTTCAACTTCGAAGATATTAAATGAAAAAGCTAATAAAGAAATTTTTTTAATTTTCTTCATTCGTCTCTATTGCTTTTTAATTTCATACTACGACGAGACATTGCAGACATCTCGTTGCTCAGTAGCTCAGTAGCCACAGTAAACAGTTTTCTTTCAACTCCCAAAAGTAGCCTTCATATTTTTTGTGTTTCTTACTGCACGTTGTTGTCCCTCATAAAAGTGGCCCGTACTCGCTTTTTCATACATATGCTGTACAAATATGCTTTGGTATTTTCGGTTTTTACTTTTTTTAGATGGCAATTGATATGAAAAAGCGCTTCAAGTTGAATCAATACTGACATGAAAATGTTTATTTTTCAATGTACGATTGTGTGTGTTTGTCTGTTTGACTGTTTGACTGGCTTGAGCAAATTCGTGTCTGGATGTTTTTTTTTTTGTGTCTATGTGTGTGTGTGTGTTCTTTTGATGATCGTTGCGTTTTAATTACTGTATCAAAGGTACAAAGGTTTGAGTGCGAATACAAATTGCAAATGTTTTTTGAGAAACTAAGAAATTTAAGCAGGCAAATGGTTAAAATTTAATATGAACATAGTCAATTTATATGATGAGCATAGTTTCTAATTAAACAATTTTACATTTAACTGTAATTTCTCAATCGAATCTACTTAGAATTCAATTTACCACAACTCATTTTAAAATTTACCACGTTCGTCTTTAATTTACCTCATAAATGCTTATCCTCTCTTGCAATTAATTGAGTGGAAAAATCCTGTTATTTTTTGCAATATTCCTTTCAGCATAAAAATATCGATTAAATAAATCTAATAAATTGTCCAACACTCACACACCCCACTCAGAAAATATTAGTTCCAACATTAATTAATGACATAAGCATAAATTGCCTCCATTTATGAAACTACACGTTGCTGTTCGCTCATGCAATGTACTTGTGTGATGCTATTGCAGAGCATTCAACCAAATAGCAAATACCATAGGAGAACTCATAAATAACAATGAAATATCAAAAATGTTGGTTTGCTTTTTTTTTCGCCTCAAAGCGTTTAATTAATATTTGGCGTGCACAAAAATTCACACAGACACACACATACACAATATAGCACATAAAATATTATTAATATTTTGTAGCAGACATACACCGAAACATGATTCAAAGGATACATCATAACAAATAACGTGCAATATGTGTTCTTTGGTTGTGGTGTGAGTGGACCATGTTGATACGTTAAGGGCTCACAAATTATGACTGTTAATAAAAGCGTGCAAATTAAATTAGACTTGCGCGCCTTAATGCTTGCCAAATGTTACTTACTCCGTGGGCTCTGCTGCCCCCCCAATTTGCCCTACCTTTTACGATAGTCTGTGGAAATTTATCACTGCAACAATTGCGCATTTAACACCCTTGCCCCGCGTAAGCACGCTGTCGTTGTGTATTAAAGCCAATTGCGTACTTTGCTGCACATGCCTGGCATAGAAAGGACCTTCAAATAGTTGCTAAGCTTTCTTTTAATGTACAAATCTAATTAAAGTTCTGTGCACTCCGAGACGACACACTGGATACCATTACGCACTATCAGTTTAATAACTGAGCTGCGGGGGTGGGGACATATCTGGTCTCAAACGCTGATGATGACAAAGACCAGCTACGGCCAGCCACAATAATAACCTCAAATAATCGTAAAAGTAATTTCATTTTGGTCGTTTTTTGTTCTGCAGAGCGTAGAGGTAGTATCACTGCTCACTGCTACTTTCTGGCCAAAAGTGCTGTGGATGGTGTGCTTTATTTATGGTTGTGCGATGTGCTGGGTTGTCCGGCAAGTGGTTTCACTATCTGCGGCGGCACTATTGAGGTCGTATTTCATTATGAATTTATGATTGTTGTGGCTGCTGTGGATTTCAGAAAGGTCCTCAATTGGAAGGACAAATCTTAATTTTGCTTTGGAAATTGGTAAAGAAATCTTTAATATGAAATCAAAGCTTTTACTGACAAATACAAATGAAATTATTTAAAATCGATTTTGGAAATAACGTTTTACGTTTCTTATAGAATGTCAAAGCAGTCAATAATGTAAATATGGTTTATACTACCATTGCCCTATGGGGAAAATTTCCACTAATAGAAAAGTTTCCAAAAACGGTAAATGCAATACAATGAAATCAGCGACTCCGAAAACCCCCGTATATCAAATTTCATACTGTTTCGAAATTTCGGTCGCCATATTGGATCCGCCATTTTGAATTTAGGTAGGTTAGCCCATTTGCAATACCAACACATTCTAGCACCTAAAAAATATAAATCCAAAGTTTGAACCACCTACACTTAAAGAATTATTATGTTTGGAGAACGTTTGCTGCAAATAGACTAGTTTTGAATAAAATTTTAAACGAAAAAACAAAGAAAAAACATTTGCAACAATTTAAAAACGTTTCCAATAAAAGTATTGCATTTTACTTTTATTGGAAACGTTTATAAATTGCTGTAAATTAAAAAAATATTTCTAATAAACGTTTAGACGAATTCGATATAAGCGTTGTTTTTATCGACCAGAACGAAAGTAGCTCAGTGGCATGTGCGTAACTTATAAACCTTACGTCCCGCGTTTGAATCCTGGCTGAGTTGAACATTTTTTTTTTTCGTTACTTAAACGTTGGTCGCAAACGAAATGTGTTTGTCTAATTTTTCGTTTCTTACGAACGAAAAAATTCTTTGAGTGTAGATTAATTCTAGCTCCTACAATCGTGCTTACCAATAAATGGAACGGACAAATGGATCGACATAGAGATATTCGGACATAGCGATATAGCTAGTAGGTTCAGTTTTCAATACTGATATATACTTTTTCATACTGGTCACGCCTTCTTATTAGCGGTACGAACAAAGTAAATAACACGAACCTCACAATTAATTTATATGGGTTTAGGGTTTATTGAGTTTTGTTCAGCAGAAGCAGATGAAACTGGTTAGCTTTTGTGCAACATATGTTGCTCTACCACATGCCTTTAACCGTTAGTATTGCAAATGATTGCAATTTTTTTTAAGTCTAAAAAAGTGCAATAAAAAAAAAAATTTTTTCAATTTCGGTCAAGGGTAAAAAATTTTATATTTCGCAAAGTGTAGAGCATTTAGCATTAATTTTGATGATTTCTTTTGTTTTAAATGCGGTGTACCGTATTTTCAACAAAAACAATAACAAATTGTAAAGGTTTGGAGTGTATTCTTTACGGGAATGGTAAGCCATTTTATAAAACATCAAAATTGAGATTTTGGGCAGAAAAAGTGGTCATTTTCCCCATAGTGCATTGGAAAGGTTAGTTCAATCCCGCATGATAGAGTATTTGATCGTCTGAGTCCATAAGTATGAAATGGTCTAGGAGTAGTACATGGACCAGATTAAGGTCTGCTGATGCCCCAAGACATACAACGTGTGGTGTTCCCTCCGCTTTATTACTTAAATTTTTTTTATACTGTCATTGTTTTAAAATCAAATAACCAAAACTTTTAAAAAAATTCTCAAAATTCGGTGCTTATTAAACCTTGTGAACTCCCCCTACCTACCAAAAAAAAGAACTGATTTATTGACAACATTCTTTTATTTTTCTTATAATTATAATAAAAAATTTCGAATTCAATAACCTGATTCCACTAATGAAATTTAAATTTAATTTGAAATTAATTTTCAATTTGTTTCCAGTTCAAATTACATTTTAAATTAAACTTTCAATGTCCCTATGTGCAACAATTTCAATCCAATGCCCGAGCCACTAAAACGAGCAACGGTGAGCAAATAAACATTTTACTACCATTTAATAATAAAACTGGCCCCGCCTCCACTAATGCTCAAACCCACATCCGGTGAAATCGAATACCAACAATTGTACATCGAGTACGTGAAATGGCCATGTCATTCGGTTCTCTGACCATAACTGTGTGCAGTTGCATCCTGTGTCAGAGTAGGGGGAAAGATAATAACTGCAACAAAAAAAAAAAAGAAAAACCGAGCGCCGGAAATGCGAATATAAATTCTGCCTTATCTGATGGAACGTACCACACAGTCAGACAACATTTGTCGTGAACGTGCGGAGTGGGTGGCGGGCAGTGTTTATAAGCAGCAGCAGAGGATAACACGCGCGCACGTATCCTTCAATGCGGGTGTGCTTCCAGCGGAAGTGCAGGGCACTCATTCATCCCAACCAAATCGGAAACAGGAAACGGAAATGGCATGTAATAAAACATAAAAGCACACGCATTCGAATATTTGCCAACAGGAGTGCAGGAAATGACCGACGCAGGGACGGAGGCGGTTGGTTTACATTGTAAAAATTGTAAAAATGCAGGAGTATTTTCGAAAAAAACCATTTTCGACATGGGAAACCTTTCCTGGGATTGTGTAGGTGGAATTTCAATTTCAAAACCATTTCGATGCATTTTGTGCGTATCGGAAAGCTTTGAATGCTTGTGTGCCATTTCCCCTTTGACATTGTCCCATGGCAGCTTATCAGTGCCAGACATGTTATCGCTGGCCATCTGCTCGTTTGCCTCCCTGCCCTGGCCGCTGCCAAGCGGGAATGCAATAAACAACATTCTGCTTTTGTATACTTTATGCTATGCAAAGTATGCTGTATGTAGTATGATTGGTTTGGCATCATGCAAATCACTATCAAAGCTACCTTCTTGCAGAAGCGAGTCGCGTATAGGCCTTTGTGGCTTCGCTTGTACGTGGTACGGCTGTACGGCAGTCTAGGGCCAGGAATTTCCTAGTTCCTAGTACCAATAATATGATTTAATGCCGCACATTTACCAAGGGTATAATTACGAAACCATTAGATCGATAATAAACCACTGAAAGGGGTGGGGCTGCACCTATTAGGCCGGACAGGAGGTGGAAACACACAAAGTTAATACCACAAAAGGATGCTCGGTCGAACAGTAGTGACAATGCAAGGCAGCACACAAGGTGCAGTATTAATAAAGCGCTGCTCTTGGTGCCGCTGGATATGACAACTTGGAATGTAATTACAAGATTAAATGCGGTCGTTTGTTGGTGATGGCACAGTACAGACTCCAACAGCACCGAACAACAATAAGTGAAAAAAAAACCGAAGGCATGGGACAACAGACGAAAATTAATTTCAATGATTTTATCGCATGCAGGCCAGTGGTTAAAATGGTTGGAATGGTTCATTTGCAATTTTTGAAAAATTTTACCATGCCTGCCACTGTTTTTGGTTAAGGATTTCCTAGTTGCCTTTTCATGGTCTCTGCTTTCATTATTTGCTAATAATGCCTGGCAGCAATTGTTGCATGCAGAGGCATGTGATTGCCACTCTGCTTGGTTGTTGTTGTGTGCTTCTTGTGTCGTCGTATTAGGCTACCATCATTTGCTACCCAACTTATGTATTAGCAAGTTTTAGTTTTGTTTTACTGCTTCACCTTATAATTTGCATACTTGACTAATTTGATCGAGATCAATAGATGGCAATAAAAAAAAAGGTAAAGAAAGATTTGCTAGGGAAATGAAAAAGACGAAAGCAGCGAGACGTTGAGGCACGATTGATTTAAGGCACGACAATAATTTATGATAAATCTGTGATGAACGATTCAAATTTTTCATAAAATATAATTGATTAACGACCAAACACACACGAGAGGCACATTTCGTCTCTTCGAAAAAATGTTTAATAAATTCAGATTATAATCATATTACGCACTTCCGCTCAATTCGCTTGTGATCGCAAACTTGTTCCAAACTTTATACACACTTTTATATTCGTAACTTTATTTATACTCCAGCACAACATTTGCGTTGAACTTTTGTGTTTGCTTTACGTGTTTATTCAGCACATGTTGCTTTCTTTCAATATTCGTCTGCAAATATCCCCCATTTTTTTTGATTTCTATACGTTTTTTCTGTATTGCACTGACTGGTACGATTATTTGCCTTGTTTGTACAATTATTTGTTCTTCTCATTTAACTTGTAGCTGTTTATTGTCAATACCTAGTAACATCCGTTTTGCCCCAATTTCATTGAATGATTTCAGATTCGTAATTTGTTAATTTGTAATGTTTTGTTTACCTGTCAATTTTAGATTGTAACGCACATGTGTGTATTTGTATTTAATCAATATGATTGCTAACCACAAAAAGACATATTAGGCGAAGTTTCCTTTTAACTTTCAGGATGATTTCCTTGACTCATGCAAAAATCTGTATTTTTGAAGAATAATGATGTGCATGGGTAAAATGCAAAAACGTGATTTAAACGGTTTTAAGAATTGATCCAGAAAAACTGGGAGACGGGTACCTCTTTTGCTATTAGTCATCCTCATGTTCATTACCTAAAGTGGATTTTTGTCAAACTGTGCTATGAGTCTCACAGTACCATAGTGGTTAAGTTTCATTATTTCTCAAAATTGAGATTGATGTGAGCCCTTCAGTAATGGTCCCTTTGATTGCCCCAATATGTCTATCGATTTAACGACAATTGGTCCGTCTCTTTTGTATGGGGCATCTAGCTCTTTACTTGAGTGTCAGAGTGCAATCTGGGCAAGTGAGTTTTAATTTGGAAAACATAATTTTCCTTATACATTTCAGACAGTGCCAAATATGGACGAAATAGTTAACAGTTAAAAATGTGGGCGCACCTAAAGAGTCTTCGGTTGGCTCAGTGAGTAGAATATCTGACCTACGGTTGAAAGTCTGTAGTCGAGTTCACAAAAAGAAATGTTATTCACATCGTCACTAAACTGTAGGGCCCCTGCAACACAGAAAGAACTGTTGGCAGGAATTTGTATTGATCAATGAAATAAAAAAACATAATTTTACATTTTTAGTCATACCCTGTAGGAAATTTGACTAGTCTAGTAGTAGTCTATGGACTACTCTACTTGTAATTAAAACTGATCCAAAAACTAACCCACACCCACCCATAGAAAAACCCGGCTACAATTAGCATTGCGTGTCATTGGATCAGGCCAGTTGTCTCCTAGTGCACTAAATTGAATGTGCACCCACTAATAGTTCGAAGTAAAATATCTAAAAATCGTCCAATTGAAATTAGTTCCAAAACTAAGCCGAAAGAAATGAGTTCAAAAATTGCACTACTGAAACTAGTCCAAAGTTTACTTTATTTTGAGTATTTTTATAAGACACACAATTAAAAAAAGTGTAAAAAGTCTCTGGGCCTATACGTAAACTTGAGCCTGAGTTCATGTAGCTCAACTGAGTTTTTCTCACAAATTGAACTGTTCCAAATTTAAATTACAATTGGACCACAATTCAGACAATTGGTCTGAATTAACATTTCAATTGGACCAGTCTAAAACCCGTACTAGTTACAAAAAAGTAATCTCAGGACTACACTCTTCGATTCAATTGACTCGACAATTCCTACATGGTGACTATTGTTATTGATTTTACATTCAGCCTTGACTAAAATCAATTCAATTATGAATTTTTATTAGTGGGTCAATATTGTGAGTAAAATAAAAAATTTTTGCATAAATGTGTCTGTGAATTTAAAAAACGAAGTCGTCTCTATGAGATGTTGTTGAAGTTCGGACAAGACTCCCGTAAGGCCTAAAATTTGTTTTATTAACTTTCCTTAAGTGGATCTAAAGATTTGTAATTGCACATGGAGTTAAATGAAGATCCAATAAGGGTGTGAGGGAAGTCCAAACAAATTTAGGGGGTCCAGGGGTTTAGGAGAGTGCAATGGTTACTAGGGAGATGTAAGGGGTGTCCAATGGGTGGATAAGGGTAGGGGGTCTATATGGGACTTAGAGTGCCTAGACAGCTCATAGAGATCCCCGTATAATGAGGGTCTATATAAGTCTTAGAAGGTATTTAAAGGGTTTAAGTGAGGTTGATGGTGTCATATCCATAATAAGTAAAGTCATACATTTTTCAGGTCTTATTCATGAAGGACAGTTTATTTTTGGAAAAGTTTTGGGTTGAAATCAACTAACAGTAAGTTACTGTTACTGTTAGTTGATTTCAAGTGTTACTGACAGTGTTAAGTGTTACTGACAGTAACACTTAACCTCTTACCTTCACTATCGGTCTACTGTAAACATTTCCAGACCGAAAGAACAGGTGCAGATTGTCGATAGTGTCTGCAAGTCCCCATAAATTTAAAAATTTCAAAACCGGTATTTGGAATTTTTGCATTTAAAAGAAAATTGAAAATCGATTTTTAGAAAAACTTTATTATTTCTACAGATTTACAAAGTTTAAAATAGTTGTAATTCTTAAAACGGCAATTAAATTTTAATAAATACTTTCTGTTCAATAAATATTCCTTAAAAATATAAACTTACTTAAAATTACATTTTTTATTGTGTAATTAGGTGTGTAAAATATTTATAAATATAGTTTTTCTTGAAAAATATGTTCATTGTATAGTCTTAAATCACTAATTTATTGTATTTGGGTAAAACTTGTTTTTCTAAATTAAAATTTAGTTTAAAAAATACTTTGAAATATTTATGTTCATACAAGTTCAACTTTATTGCTTTTGTATTTCTGTGAGTTTGAGTGTTTAGGAGTTATGTACTTATGAAGTATTTAGAAACGATATGACGTATCAAATTTGTGTTCAAGTACAGGAAATATCTTTAATTGAACGATTTTTAAAGTTAAGTAATTTAATTAAACTTAATTTTATTTTAAAGGAAATTTACAAATATTCTTTGAATTGTTTCGGTAAGGGATTTTCTTTAGAAAATTTTGTTGTTTTTTTTTTGTATAAATTGTGAAAATGTACTTATGAATTAGCACTGCAAAGCCTTCGTTGCTGCCGCCTCCTTTTCAACTTAATATTGGCTGGAAGCTATAAATTTAATAATGACTCTTGTCTCTTTAGGTTCTCTACCTTTGCGATTGTACATTGTACTGTGTGAGGAACGGCGGCGAGACTGTGCTTCTGCTGCCATCGGTTTTAGTAAACGTTAATTACAACCCCTTGTGTACGCCTGCGGCTGTTGTGTAGCTGCTTCGATCACGATATTATGCAGTTCTTATCTTTATCGCCCATATCGGAGGGCTTGCGTTTGCGATCGTACGCCAGCGCATCGTTGGGCACATAACTGACGCGCACACCGCCATAATGACGTCGCTGCGGCAATTGGTACATCATCATGTAATCTTCGGAACTGGACGAGCTCGATGAGCATGTTGAGCAGACGCTGGAGGCATCTTCCGATTCGTCATCGCGACTGGCTGCTATCGGTGGTTGCGTTGGCGGAGGATGGGCCGCATCCGCACTTGCTGCAGTAGCCGTTTGTAAAATCGAAGGCGGTCCCTGGTAGGAGGCGGACAAGGGTTGTGCTGGTGCATAAGTGTCGGCGCGCGTTGTCGAATGCGAACGGTGTCCGCTGGAACGATGGCCTGAGGATTTGCGACGCTTGCGTCGTCGCGATGTGTGACCTTCGCTGCCGCTGTGAGTGCTGTGACCTCTATGGCCGCTGTGTCGACTGTGTTCGGGGCCACCGCTCGCAGCAGCGCCAGTGGCTGCACTACTAGTGCCCGCTCCATTGCCCGAATAGCTGCGCGAGCGTGGCAGTGTGTCGGGTATGCCCTCGAAGCGCACACCTTTCTTTTTGATCTCACCGCCCGTCGGCATGCCACCACTCATTGGAGACGAGGAGGAAGCACCGCTGAGTATGGACACGGGATGTGTATGTTGTTGGGCAGATAGTGTGGACTGTGGCGACGTTATGGAACGTTCACTCGCCGAGGCTGTGGGCGAGCCCATCAGCTCGGGCGGCAGAGCAGTGGAGGCCACTGACAAACTGGGCGTGGGCAGCTCAGCTATTTCGGAAGGTTGCGGCGAAGCGATGGTATTCCGGTATTCCTGTACTTGAGGAAACTGTTGCGAGGATGCATGCATATGGTTGGCTGATGCACCCGGTATTGGTGGCTGGCCCGACTTGCCCGACAATTCGGGCATACTTGAAGTCATTGAGTTGTCATGCTTCGAGACATGCTGCAGTTGTCGTTGCAAATTATAGCTGTTGGCTCCGGAAAGGGGCGGTTTCGCAGGCCAAGCGGCATCCAAGTTCAGCGTCATCTCATTGAAGTTGTATGGCCCGTCGTGCTTCAATTCCATTGGCTTTGGCATCATGTGATTGAAATCGCCGGGCGACATGAGCGGCGACAGATTCTGTGACGAACTCGATGGGGCACCACCCGAGAAATCCGTATAATCGCCAGTGCCGTGTTCCATATCCTTGACTACGCCAGCATCTGAGTCGGAGGTGGGGTAATTCGTAGTCTTTGTTGTCTCCAGCAAAGTCATATCGCCACCGATGCCCCCTAGACTGCCACCGCCAATGCCGGCCGCAATCTGCTGACTCTGCAGCTGATACATGGCCTGATTGAAGTTCTGCTGGTATTGTTGCTGTTGCAGCGGCGACATGGGCGGCGAACTCGACTCATGACTGCTGGGTATGCGCGTCTGCGGGCGTACACGTTGCGTGGGTGGCGTGGGCGTAGTGGTGAACATGCCCGTGCCCGAACTATCCGACGGCGTGGGTGGCTCACCCTTGCTGCAGGCAATCGAACAATAGATGGAGCCGCGACGTGGCAGAAATGCACGTCCCAGCAGCGAACAGCGACATGTATTGCAGGAGAAGCACTCGTCGGTGGCGTGCCAGTGTTGGCCGTCATGACTCATTTGCCCTTGATCCACGCCAATCGCCTCGCCACAATAGTCACAGTATTCGGCGAACATGGCGTCGAAACAGAGCAGGCAGTAGGGCTTGCCCTCACGCATGATATACCTTTGGCCACCCAATTGCTTTTCGCATTCCTGGCAGGCGAAGTGGTTCATATGCCAGGCACGTCCTTCAGCCTCAGTGCACTCGTCGGCGAGGATTATCTGAGCGGTGGGAAAGAGACAGAGAAGCGGTTAGAAAAAGTTTTCGCAGAAAACTTTCGTGTACACGAAAGTTAGTTAAAAACTATGAGAGGTGTTGGTGGTCTTAGGCAACGAACGACGGGACGGACGAACGGACGGACAGATATACAGACGGTGAGTTGCATAAAGTTTCTCGTCGTTGGACATGATTGGGACTGATAATAAAGATGTAGAAAGGAAAGAGTTTACACCGTCGACTGGATTCAAACTTTAGATACTTTAAGAAATGCCTGACTCTCTTAAATCTGTTGTGAAGTTGGGAATTTGGAAAAAAACGCAGACTTCTAACATTACATTGGCTCGCATAGACTCGCAAACCATCCAACTAATCGCACTAAAAATATTTTGAAATTCTACTCACCTCATCGCAGGCGGAACATCTTGGTTTCAGCGTCTCTGCATGATGTCGCCCACAATACAAGCGTCCATCGCGATGAAAATATATGAGATCGACTAGCAGCTCGCGGCAAATGCAACATGTGAAACAACCCGGATGCCATGATGCGTTCGGACCGAGACGTGTGGCAAATACAGCAATGTCGCCGGTGGAAATTAATTCGTCGCACTATAATTGGATTTGGGTATGACGAGATGTAGTATAATGTAGTTTAGAGTAGCATATAGTGTTGGACAAATTGTTTCGAGTGAAAGAGAAAGGCAACATTGTGTTGTGTTGTGCTACGTTGTTTTGTTTTAGTTTTCGAACTTGACGTCAAACTAAAGCAAAACATCAGAGAGTCAAGTGAAGTTCGTTGTCTGTGAGCTTGTGTTGTGTCGTGTACAAAGTCAAGTTTGTTTTTAGTTAATTTTTTTTTGTGTGAAAAGAACCTGGTAGGTGGCATTTGGTGGCCGTTGCTGTTGTATAGTTGCCTTGTTGGTGACAGTTGGTGTGCAAACAAGTTGTCTAATTAAATTGGGCTAATTGCATTCGAGTGGATGTCGTTGGTGTTCAGTTCGAGAGGGGGTGGTTGTGCTGGGTTAAATACTACAACATGTTGCAAGTTTAATTGGCTTTGATGTAAAGTTCATTGACGTTTTGTAAATAAATTTGGCTTAACGGTGAAATAGTTGAAATGTGAATAAAAATCCAAAAGTTTTTATAAATTTTTGTTTCGTTACAAGCTCTTGCATGAAGTGCATGTGTTCAGGTTCAAAGTTTTCAAAGGTTCGAGTTTGAAAGTGGCTTTCCTTTAAATAATCCACTTCAAATGCTCTCTCCCATCCATCATGATCATCATTTCACACTGTTTGTCGGCAAAAGATTCCTTCTTCAATGATTAAATAATACTTACACCATCGCACGGTCGAGCACTCATCAGTTGCCTTACATTGCCACGGCCAAGTGCATCGCGCTTGCGTTGCGTGGAGAATAAGCGAAGTTCTTTGCGTTCCTCATCCGTCAATGAGTGACAGTAACGAACCTGAAATGACATGGCAAAAAATTAAAATAAAAAAAAAGCAAAGTTAAATAATATGCTGCAGTTGCACCGTGGAGTTTGGAAAATTTCCAGCAACAGCTTTTCCGAGAAATGTGGACTGCCACAGAGGAAATACATAAAAAAAAATAAAAATAGAGAGAAAACTACTACTTCGCAACGCTATCATCAGGCTGAGCATGTGACCGTACCACAAAACTGGACAATCAAGCGTAGAATTGCAAATAAACGGTAGCTGCCTCTGACTATCATCAGGCAGAGACTTTGTATCTGTGCTCCCCCCAATGCCCCCCCTTAAAGCAAATGTTATATGCAAATTTCGCAAATAAGTATCACTGCTGCTTTTCTATGGCGCATCTCGTTGCTTTTTGTTGTTGCATGTGCTGAAACCTGTGATTTGTATGCTTTCTTTACTTATTTTCTGTTTTCGTAAGTTCTATCATTTGGGCTGAAATTTTCGGTGTTGTACACATGGTTAGAATGGTCTGGTTTGTTTAAGCGGAGTTTCTCGTCTGTTTTTTTTTTGGTTGTTTTTGTTTTTGTTGTCAATTTTCATTTTGTTTACCCTTGTTCTTCGTTATGCTCAAATGTCCGTTCGTTGCAATGTTTTTGTCTCTTACGCAAGCGACATTGCGTTGCTGTTAACATGGCAACCCCAATCAATGAAGCTATCTGATATGGGAATTTCTCTGTGTGTGTGTGTTTGTGATTTTCTTCTTCTTTTTTTTTTGTTGTATTTTTTGGTGTACTTGTTTGTGGTTTAGAGATGCGTAAAATGCTCGTTAGTTGTGGGAAATTCAGTTAAGGTGGATTTAATGTGAATGTGAGTTTTGGTGCCGAAAAAACATATAAATTTTTGCATTTAGGGTTGAAATTAACCATTTCAGGGAAACGGAATTCTTGTATATCACAAAGATAGTATCATTCTTGCCGTTGGACTTTAAAACTGGTTGAGGTATATGCAAATTGATACATTAGTTAACATTTAATAGGGAATGTGTTGTATGGGCTTAAAATGCTTCCTTTGATGAAGTAATGCCAGAGAAAGAAATCGAACTACATTTGCTATTGTTGGAAAGGAATAAGGGGAGAGAGAATCCTCGAAATGTTCCATAAGTCATGTCTTGTTGATTTGTCTTTTCGCACAATTGTTGGGTGCCCGAGCATAAGGGAGTACCAGAAAATCAGACAGCCAATGAATTGACTAAGAAATGGTCAGCAATTTGTGTTGATCTAGTGGATCATTGTGTTAAAATTGTGGAAAAACATATTAGGAGTCGAGCGAACAGCTTATGAAGACTAAATTATGTCCAGAATATAACGAAGGAAATCCTTGTATATGCTCATTGTCATACTTATGTGTTACAACCCCTTTCGGGTTGTTGGACCAAAGCAGTAGAGGAGTATACCCACCACTTTGTCCAAGTCTACATCATCAAAGGCATAGAACCTTGGGCGACTAATTTCGGGATAACCCCTCCATGATATTCTCGCATCTGGAAGAACTTCTGGGTGGTTGGAGAACCAGTATGTTGTTTGACGAATATGGGGTTATGCCATCTCTAAATAATAACGGGCAGCACAATGAGTCGATACTGGCTTAAGTGTGATGATATGTTTGGAATTTTTGCTTCAAGTGTGCCATTTACCCGTAAATCTAACCTAACTTAATTGGTCTTTATCCACTAAGTGACCTTAGTTTAAGTCAATCAAAAGAAGATTTTTTTTAATTTTAGAACATTTCCTTCAGAACGAAATTCATAGGATACAAAATAAAATATTTCCGATTACAAGATTTCAACGGAATCTAACTAAAATCTTATTTTTTTTAAAACAGTTTTCTTTGCCACACAAATAGCTAGGATACTATATTGGTTCTCTAAACTTAATATGTATCACAACGCTTTGCATATCCATTGAGCCTTTCAATACACTATTGATTTATAAAAGTACCCATTTATTTCCTTAAATATTCCACAAAATTAATCATTAAATTTAAAGTGAAAGAAATCAATGCCCTACCACTTACTGATATACATTTCTAAGGATAGCATATTTGTAATTTAAAACCGCTCGTTACCGATCCACAAATAATAAAAAACTGAAACTTATTCCTGCAATAACAAAGGCCATACGAAACTGGCATCGTTAGCACCAACAACAAAGCGTAATTTAAGCCGTATTTTATTTTCTTTACTTTTTTATACTCTGTTAAATCACGATAAAGCCCACATTTAAATAAATACCCGTGAAGTTGGCTGTTGACTGCAACAGCAACAGGAACCACAACAATAACAACTACTCCAATACCAATATCAACGATTGCTTACCTCATTATCATGCGGCGGAAGTTGATGCAGCAATTGTCGCACCCGATACTGCTCGCCCGGACTGTTTACGTATGGCACTTTGTCATCGGGTATTTGTGAGAAATATAAGCGCACCTGTAATTGAGAATTTAGATGAAGGAAAAAGAAAAATTAAAGGAAACTGAGAAATATTTTTTTTTTTCATTGAGGAGTTTTGGGAAAAATGGCAGACGCTTGAAAAGCATAACAACAAAAATTCAACTCATCTGCTGGTCTATTTGAAAAGTAGGGTAATATTTTTAGAAATTCAATATCATCCTTAGCCAATGCTTTTCCGCCTGAACTTGTTAACTTGCAAAATACCCCATATGGTGAGCTTAAGAACTGAGGCCTCACTTTCAACATCTTTGAAAGAAGCCAAGATGCATTACCGAATCGTTTCTTGTTATTTTTTTTTGTTCGTATCGTCATCCTGTTAAATTTAATCCGCTTAAGGATTTGTCAACGATTGCACTCAAGCTTACAACGAAACCTCGTTACGAAGATGAAGCCCGCCGCCCGTATTTCGTATTTCGAATGGTGCATTTTCAATTTCCAATGCATTTTATAGTAGATCAAAGCGATCACGTTCAGAGCATTCACGTGATCATCAAATCAGGCAAGCCAACTCACAGCCGTACACACAGCAAGCCGCTGTCAAAGGTTTAAGCTGTAAAGTGCTCAAGCGCAGCAGAGAGACGCAGCAGGTTGCCACTTTGTTTTATTTTCCATTACATTTTTTTCCATATTAGTTTTTTATTTTTTTTTTTTTTATTTTTTTATTATTTTGTCAAGTGCAACCAAAATCAATTTATATTTTATTGCATTTTAATTGTGTGTCATAAAGTCAAGTGATCTTTCGATGAGGATCGGCTGGGCATATTATGGGTTTTTAATGTGCCTCTAGAAGAGGTTAGGCACTTGAAAGATTCTTAAATCGTTGCTAGTTGAGCCTAAGACCGTTGAATGAGTTTCGTTTGAGATTTGTGATTTGTGATAAGCATGAAGACTTTTTACTGCACGAACTCGTATGAGGGGTCATCGAGTGTGAAGCGTTTAAATAAACATTATACAGAATATTTATGCTCAAATCCGAAATAAGGTAATGCAATAATGCAATAATTCGCCATAAATTTTCCACTGAAACCTCTTTGGTTTTGCAAAAAAAAAAATGAAAAACTCCCAACCCCACAGCTTCATATGTCCTTTTGATAACTGTCACATCCTGGCCAAATTGTTTCATGGTTTCGTGCAAAAAAAAATACTACATTTTTTGGGATATAAATTCCAGATTCCGTTTGTTTGGCTTAGGTAAAAAAAAACCTTATTGCCCATAGGGACACTGGGCATACAGCAGACTTCGACTGCAACGACGCTGATGATGAAAACGGTAGGAAAGGATTAAAAGCGTGATATACGTGACCATTTGTGAAAGGCCAACGAAAAATATTTCATTTACCGCATACACATAAAGGACGCAAAACGACAAAAAAAAAGAAATTCCCTTGTCCACATGAAACGAAAATATACCAAAAATGTCACTTCCTTTCGGAAATAAAAATAAAGTAAAATTGAAGTGCCAACAAAAATGCATCCAACAGTTTTTCACCGATTCCAGCAGGCGGTTCGTTTACACTATGAAGAAAAATGATAGGTAAAATCGATATTAAATGCCAATTGAATACTTAGAATGTGAAAAGGTGGCAGCATAGGTCCGAAATCTCTAGAAGTATATAGAAAAAGTGTTGAACAAAATGGCTATAGACTAGTGTAATCAGAAAGTAGTTTGATTCTGGAATGACTTTTGAGTTGCCTGAATGAAGAAGAAATAGAGACTATAAAGCCTCTCTTCTTTATACATCTCAGATGGACTTCATAGCGATATATTAAGTGAAATTACGGCTTGTAGACTTTCTTTCGTAGTCTGAATATATTTCGGACTTCATAACTTTTGAACAGTTTCTTTATGGAAAATCAGCTGCAGCAGATTGTATCATAAAAGGTATATTTTCCTAATTGGATTAGAATAGAACCAGGAAGAACATATCTCCTGATTCCATAATAGACATATGTGGTTTATGTGCCGCTCCCTTTAAGACAGACATTCTAACATTTTCCAAACTGAGTCAATAATGCATTTTTAAAATCACAGTCGTTTCGTCAGTTTTTAACTTTGACACTGTATATATTCTTTATCCGCATCGAAAGATGAACTGACTTAGCCATATCCGTCCGTCCTTTCGTCCGTCTGCTCTATAGCGGTCACAGTTTTGGAGATATAGACTTGAAACTTTGGGTCTTCCAAACTGAGATAAAGGTCAAACTAATCGGACAGAACTAAGGGACGCTCCCATATACGACAAGAATATTTTCATGGTCCCACATGGTCCGAGGTTCCATAACCACATATAAATGGATCGAAATGAGACTCCTTTTTTTGTAAATTTTAGAAACAGATTTTGGACATTGTCCGAATTGGGTCCAAATGGGGCCCTGAGCCGAACTTTTTTTATGTCTGGAACCTTTTTGAAGAAATTTGTACATTTTGTTTTTATATAAAAACGAAGTAGTTCAAAACCGAGAAGTTTGGAACTCTACTGCAATTCTGTGCAGTAAAACGAAAACTTCGAACTTTCTCGCTTGAAAAATCACACGTGAGGTCCTTACAAATCTGATTCAATTTCGGACAATTTTCCTCTGGTGTACTTTACTCGCCCAAAAAACATATCCAAAAAAAGAGTCAACAATATTTTATTTATTTAAACATGCGCAAGTGAAGTGGACTTGACTGACTGACGTACCTCCGCCCTTCCAATTCGCTTCCATAAAAAAGAAGAAGAAAACCCTAAAAAAAAATTCACGAAGCAAGAAGATTGCGGAAGATTTATTTTACAGCGGCGTATATTTTTACGGTAATAATTTATGTGGCAAGTATGCTGCTCTCTGTGCCGTGCCACCGAGGGGAGGCGCAAAAATTCGAGTATAAAATAAAAGGCGAGTAAAAAAAATGCCTGCACATAATTGATAAAATTGAGGTTTTTATTTTATTTTTTTGTATATTTTTTTTTTATTGGATTGGCCATAAAAGTCAATTGAAAATGCGAAATGACGGAAAAGAAAGGATTGCCCGATTGCGACTGAATTTAAATGCAATTGGTTTATGGGTAATGGCATTGGCAATAATTTCGTTATAAAAAGGTAAAAATTCCTTGCAGAGAAACGCTGTTTTTTATACGTTTGGCCAGACAATTTAATTGTGTGAGTTTCTTTTAATTAAAATGAAATGAAATAGATAAAGGAAATTACATTCCGACTTGCTTCAAGCAACTTAAATATTTAAGGACGAAGTACTATTTCCAATTCAAATGAATCAAATTACATCATTCGGTCATAGTTGCATGTAAAAGAAGTACCTAGGAATATTTGTTCAACTCCATTTGTCGTCACGCAGTCCTCTTTTAGGAGAAAGTATCTTTCAATTCAACAAATGACATACTCGATATGATAACAATTGTAAAATATCTTTTGACAATGATGACAGCATGGCACAGATATATATTTTAAGTGAACCATACATACATTCTGACCCCGCGCAGAAGGCCTCAGCGATAGCCAGTATCGAAATGTAAGACATTATTTAAATTTTCCCCATACAATGGAAAATGTTATCAACCGAACTTGACTGATTTATGACCGCGGCGATGTTATTTATTTACAAGCTATTTGCTAAAACTTACAGCCAGCGAAAAAAAGCATTATTCAAATTGTTTGAAATATTCTGTGAGGCAATTTATGCACCTAATATGCACCATAGCAAATACATGCAGTACCCTAGCGGCAAGTAGTAAAATATCATACAGGAGATATGCAAATATGTCTAACATATTACTTTGAGTGTTCGCTATGCTAAATCTGCCACAACATATCAGAGTATCCGCACAACACAGTGTCACTGATAACCTTAGATGCGCTTCAGTTACAAGAACGCCCGAACGTAATGATACTCTGCGCCAATCTTTGCGGTGCGGCGACAACGGCAGCAGACGGGAACGTGTTTATCATCACCTCGAAGCGGTTTCTTGAGACTTGAGGCGGCACATAAATTACTATGCGCAGGCGCGTACGTTAAGGTTGATGCTGGCGCTGTTGAAAACGGCACAGAGTTTGGAGTTGGATGCTTGAATGGTATGGATTTTAAGTGGCTTATATTATACTCAAGGAAATAAGGTTAGCATGAAAGTTGCAAATTTTTAGTAAATCTGTTTAACATAAAATTATAGAAATTAATACTAACATTTTAATTTGGCTGTAAAATTTTTTTTTTGATAGAATTTATCTAGTAGATATGGGGGAATAGTTCTTGTATGGTTTGAATGCCCTGATTTTTTCAAATCTTTGAACACCTATGAAAAAATGTTAGTATTACTTAAACTAAATTATTTGTTAAAATTTTTGTTTACAACTGAGGTTTGTAAATACAAACATTTTGCCTAGGCTGTGCCTACGCTCTCGTATACGAGGTGTTAAACTTGTGCAACTTTTAAAGTGTTTTTAATCTACTTTTATTACCCCTCAGCGGAGATAATTCTAAAATTACACTATTTATAGTTCAGTCGAATGTTTATGGGGCTTTGTTCGTACACTTAAAGGAACTAATTCAACTTATGAATCACTCAAATTTATGAGCCCATACGTTTTATTGCTTTATAATAGTTATGGGAAAAAAATTAAATTTTTACAACACTTAAAAAATCAAAGTTTTACAATCGACATCTTCCATCTGTTTAGGCTGTTAACCTGTTCAAAACAATTTTGACTAAAAAGTAACTTGAGGCCAGTTTAATAATTTCAGAGAAACCACTTCAAGCTTTTTTTTTGCATCCCTGAATGAGTGGCCCAACAAGTTATTTTGTATTCCCATTCACAACGAATGTATCGAAGCGAAGTGAGCGAAGCATTCGATACGACTTAGGTAATAAATATTTTATTTCATTCATGTTGATAAAAACGAATTATCATTTTGTGTAGCATACACGCCGGTGCAAATATTGATAGTATACTTTAAGTAGAAGAGAAAAATTTAAACAAAAATATGCGGTAAGGTCATTAGGACTCCTTACAATCAAAGAATTGATGTCACTTCCTGCAAACGTTCAAATACTTTTACACCAAATACACTTCCATTTGCCTTAACTGAAATCGTGGACCTCAAAGCAAGTGTACCTTTTCATACAAATTCACGCCCCATTTCTTTGAAATACAGGGTTTGTTCGTTTGTGATTCACAGTTTCCGTTAGGGCAAATGCAAGTATTTTTGTGATAACAGTATTAAGCGTTTGCTGCAAACACTCCCCAAATATAATTATTCTTTGAGTGTACTTAACAGCTGAAATTATCTATGCCTTAAAAGTTATTGGCATTCAAAAATTTATAATTTTCTACAATTCGCCTTACAGGTTTTTACAACTTTAACTAATTGGACCCGGTAGTAAAATCATAACCTAAAAATAGCCTGTCCCTCTCTCTCTTTTCTCTAAAGTCAGCAGCCTGTTATGGTATATTATTGAAACAGAGGTGGGTTAGAAACATTCTAGAGTAGGAACATTTATTTGACGATGGGATTGCATCAAGCTAATCAGATACTTTTGGCTGTCTGCCTAGTCCCTTAGAGCTTTGCCCACATATTGACTAATTAAAAGTGTTTAAAAGGCCACTGTATTTTGAAATCCAATTTTGCAACTCACCTGATCGGGCCGGAGACCAGGTGGCACCCAAGTGTACTCCTCGAGGGCGCAACCGCTGTCATCATCGGAATGGGAATGACGCTGCATGTCCAACTGTTGCCCCACTAAGAATGGCGCATGTGCCGATGACGGATGATGCAGTAGCGAGGGCGGTGAGGGCGACGAAATCGCCGGCGATAGCTGATGCGGCTGGTGTTGGTGCTGTTGCTGCTGGTGATGATGCTGCTGTTGCTGCTGTTGTTGGTGTACATGTTGGTGCTTCAGCGAAGACGAAGAATACTTTGAGGTCGATGATGATGAAGCCGACGCAGCGGGCGAATATTGCGGCTGGTGTGTTAGTGGTGGCGGCTGATGATGCGGCGGCAAATACTGATGGTGCAGTTGATGTGGCTGCTGTAGTTGATGTGGTGGCGGTACTTGTTGCTGATGGTGTTGAAATTGACGCTGCAGCGGCAACGGTGATGTGGGCAATGCAGCAGCATGGGGCGAGTATATAGCACTGGCCGATGAACTGCTGGGCAGGCCGGCCGCAATCAAGCCACCGCCACTGCCCGAGTGTCTCAGGCTGCCGAGGGAAGGTGGTACGGGTGCGGCACCGGCCGCCGCAGCTGCGGCACTGGGCGAGAAATGACGCGGCAGAGTGGGTATCTTTTGTAAGTACGAAACCTGTGTGAGCGGTGTGCGGCTGATGGGTCTGCAAGGAGAAAGAAAAGATGAAAAATTAATTGAGGTTTTGCCAAAGCTAGGAAATTGCTTCTTTTTTCTTTTCTTTGTGTGTGTTTGGTATTTCTTTATGTTCTTGGGGTTTTTTTTATTTTATTTTCGCTGTTGTTCTGAACGAAGTCTCCTCACTTGTGGTAGTTCCGTGCTTGCAGCTGTTCGCTATGGGAAAAACGTGCCGCTGCTACCAGAACAAATTGAAAGTTAATTAAAATGTAAGTGGGGCTGTCTTTGGTGAAGGTTAAAGGTCTTGAATTGCAGTTGGTTACTTTTTTCTTCCTCTTCTCGTTGTTGTTGAGGAGTTGAGTGAAGCCATTGAAGTTATTCTCAAGCAGACGAGTGGAAAGCACCGAGAGCACCCACAAGTACGGGAGAAGCCAATTTAAATTAATATGAAAGTTGCTATAATCGGTTAAGTGCTGGACTATATCGAAAATTGCTAGACATAAGAATTGATTTTCTAACCTTTTTGGTTAGATATAAATCAGTGGTCTTAAGGTAAGGTCGTCCTACTTGTACAATGTGCAGCAATCTTTCCAGCAACTCAAATTTTATAATTGAGTGAGTGATTGATACAAATAAGGTCAATTTATTCGCTCATTTCGTTAGTATCATTACGGTAATGGTGGGGATCGAATGGATGTACCTTTTGTTGATTTATTTGGTCGAAAATGACATTACTTTGAAGCTTTCATTGCATTTGAACTACTCTCAAGCTAACAAATATGTTTCCCAAATATACCCCCTTCAAATTAAATTTGTTGAATTTAATGAATTTTTTGTACATTTCGATTTATTTTGAATTTATTACAGTTAAGATCATAAAAAATACGACAACATGAAATTTTCCAACTCTCAACATTTCTGTAAATATAAAAAAAGATATATGTGTAAATAAGCCTTTATTGTTGGACATCCTCACAACAATTTGTCAATTTTATTTTACCAATTTTCCATACATAAACAACAAAATCATACCAAAAACTAACAACAGACAGGCAATTCCAAAAAGCAACGAAATGTAAAGCAAACAAAAATCTCCACTGACTGCAATTTACTGCATCGCCCCTGACCACAATAGATCTCACTCGCTCCATTTGTTATATATTTTTTTTCGCAGCAGTTGCTAAATTTTTGAAGCCTTGTATTATTTTGCATTTTGCATTTTGTTTTATAGAGCCGCTGTCAATGAGGCTTTTTGTGCACTGTGGCATTCACTCAGTGCACGCCCGAATGTTTTTGTTATCATCAAAATGAAAATATCCGCTTCAAAGGATTTTTGCCACAAATGTTCCCCTACGTTTTTTTTTTGATACGATTTTACGTAGTTACTATATAAAGTCGTCCAAGGGTGGGTCAATTGTTTTGTTTTTGGCTGAGCATACCAAAGGAGTATGCATGTGTTAGTTTGTGCGAAACAATATGCGGGCGTTGCGGTTTTTATGCAAAAGACCCATTGATGCGCCCGCCAGTTGTGCGATTTTATTTCTAGTTCGCTTGGCCTTCTGATGTGTCAATATTGTTACAGGCGGTTTTTGTGGTTTCATAGCAATTAATTGTGGAATTTATTTGCCGCGCGAAAATAGAAAATGAAATAAAAGAATTTGTAATTGTTTTAGCGCAAGTGGTGATTTCACTTAATTGATGTGGTCAATTGTGAATTTAATCAAAAGAATTTAAATTTTTTTTCCGAAGATAAAGCAACAATTTATACAAGAAATGTTGGAAATTTTGTTTTATAAATTATTTTGTAGGCTACATTCCATAGAGTAGTTCATAATCTAACATTCTGCATTACCAGAATACAAGTAATTTGTATTTTTGTAACATTTTTTAGTGATTTTCAAAACATCCTCGTTTATTGATTTCGTGCAAAAAGTTGGGTTTAAGTGAGATAGGTTCAAAATTCTACCAAAAACAATTATGTATACGGTTTGTTTCATCCTTATACTATTTTCACTGTGCAGCAGTACTCTTCGGGCATGAGGTTTTTCAAGTGGAATGGATAAAGTACATCGTAAATCTCTTACTTATATAAAATTCTTTGTGAGTTTGTAGGTTTGTATGTATGTATGTTTGTTCCCTTATAACTCAAGAAATACTTGACCGATCTTAATGAAACACATACCAAAATGTAGGTAATTTCATTGATCTCATCATAGGCTATATGCTATTTCATATAGCCTATCATGGGCTTTCGAGGTGGGCGTGGCAAATATTATTCTGAAATGCTATAATTTATGCAGTGTTTAACCGATTTTGCTGAAATTTTATATGTGATTTTATGGGATGAATGGGTAGCATGTTGATTCTGAAAATTTGCGGTCCGCCCACTGCCACGCCCCAAAATTTGTAATGCTCTGTAACTCGGGTACTATTCAAGGGATTTCGCTGAAATTTTGGATTTGGTGCTGGGAGGTGAATGGGCAGAGGGATGACTACTGAAATTTAAGATCCGCCCACCGCCACGACCTAAAATTTTTAAAGCTCTGTAACTCGGGTACTATTCAAGGGATTTCGGTGAAATTTTGGATTTGGTGCTGGGAGGTGAATGGGCAGAGGGATGACTTGCAAAATCTATTTTTATTTCAGTTGCTTAAATAATACATATAACATTTCTATGTTAACATGAAATTACAAAATTATTGCGAGCGAAGCTTATGTATTTACGAATATATTGAAACAACATTTTTCAACACTAGGGAGCGCTTCAAAATTATTTCAAACCAAAAATTTTGTGTTAGTGCTCTGTGTATTATCTAAGTAAAGTATACCTCACTACAAAATTTCAAGCCGATAACTTCAATTGTTCAATTAAAATGAATTATTTAATATATATCAAAGCTAATAAATAAAGTTTGTTTTTATTAAAAAGTCATAAAATGTTATCTTTTCTGACATTAAAACCATCATGAAGATTCGGTTTAAAAAAAAACTGAATTAATGAACTCCGATATACAGGGTGTCCTGCGCTTTAGTACAAACAATGAAGGATATATTTCCTAGGGTCAAATCAAGAATCAAGAAAAAATCTGTGCCCAGTTAGGATGAAGGTATATCGATAAATGGCACTAGAAGGTGTCATTATGTTTTAAGCCATACATATTGAGTTACTGAAAAGCGAAAACATCCGACTGACATAAACTGATCATCAAATACAAAATACTGTATTTTTTATACCTTTTTCATTAAGCCAAATTTTTTTTAAAAAAGTTATTAATTTTTTGTAGTTGTTGTAGTTTTGTTTTACGTAAAATTTTCTACAAAACACCTCTAAATCTTTTTTCTCCTATAAATCCGATTTTGTGAACATGCCTCAGATTTGTTCATAAGTGAAATGTCTGTAACAATATTTATATTTTATATATTTTATATTTTGTCAATATAAATACACACTTAAAAATGTGTGTTGCGTGTTAGACTGCACACCGAAAAAATTGGTTAATTTTGCAGTGTAATTCGAATGGAAAATTAAATTTTTCTAAATATGAGCAAAAGTTTCCTCAAATTGGGATTTCCCACATTACCCCAATCCCCCTAACAATTGAAGAAGAAGAAACTAAAATAAAAAATGGAAAATTTCCAACATTTCATAGTTAATTTTTAATTTCATAGTCAACATATTAAACTACTCTGAATGGACTAAAGATAAAATGGATGGACAAACATAAATATTAATGGATTGGCCATTCGGACTATCACTCGGTTCATATGAAGTGTCCAAACCATAAAAAGCACATGCCACAATATAAAAAAAGTAGTGCAAAAATGATAAATTGCAACCAGACGGTGAACCAGATTACTTGTGATCCAAATTGACATATCGAAAAAAACAACAAAACAAAACACGTGAATACAAAATATGGAAAAAATACGGCATGAAAATTGTCGCAAAAGAAAAATGAAGAAAATAAACTCCACCAAAGAGCACGTGCAAGCGGAAAAAATATGCCTCCAACAGCGGACCATGTGCGCGCGCGGCCGCCGATCATGTCGGCATACTGATCACAGCGGGTAACTGCAAAGCAAATCAGGCGCAGGAGAGGGGCAACGCGAGATCTCTTTGCCAGTCCAAGCTAAAGTGTTATTTGCTGTCAAATCAGCTGCATTCAGTTTCAAATTACGGCACGTTGCCCATTAAGAGGCAGGCAGAGAGACTCCTTTGAGGTGTACCAATACAAAAATTGAAAACTTTTGTAAAATGTAAAGGACAAAACGAACACAATTTTCAATCGCATACAAAATGCGCCCCATTCAAAGCGTGGCCAAATACGAAATTGCAATATTCGGAAAATAAAAATTAAATGCAATCGTATCTTTGCGAATGCAAATGCAATTGTGTGCGCGATTTCAATTTGCAGCCGTCGAAGGTGTTTGGTGCTTAGACTTGAAGTCGGCACTGCATTTCCATGTGGTCGTTATTGTGAGATTTCATTTTTACTTCTTTTTGTTTTTTTTTACTTTTTTTCTTAAAAATTTATTTTTGCCCACAATTCGTTTGGCTTTTGTACGGAATTATTATTACAGTTATTGTTGGCTAGTAAATATAACTCGAAATTAGGTTTATGTCTTGGCTTTTTGCTGGGAGAATTCGAGTATGCTGTTACGCTTTGGGTAAGCGAGTAAATGAACTTTTTTTTTTACATACCATAAAAAATGTCTTTGTGATTTGGTTTATTAAGGCATTAGATTCGAATTTAGCTGCAGGCTTTAAAAATAAAAAATAATGGAGTGGGATTCATTGTGAATATAATCTTCCCAATGCACAGCAGTTTAAAGCATGGTGGTATAAATACAGAGTGACAAAATCTACCTTTACTGCGATAACCAAATCAAGTTTTAATGAATTATATTTTACTGTATCAATTTATACTTTGTATTTTGTAAAAGAAAATGATTTCATGTGAAAATATTTTATAAGTTCTGGTTTTCAAATTAAATTTTTTTGATCAAACATTAATTTTTTTAATTTTTTACAAATGCAGATCAGGTCTTTTGAATTTGCTAAACATTTGTATGCGAGTATGATACCATCTTACACAACTTTTCGTATTTTATCGATAATTTTTTGATAATTTAATGATAATTTTTTTGACAATTTATCGATAATTATTCAATATTTTATTTAATCGAGAATTTATTAATAATTTTTCGATAATTTATCGCTATTTTATCGATAATTTACGTTTTTACTTAATTCTCGATCCATTTCAAAAGTTTGGTAATTTTTCGATATTTTTTGATAATTTATCGATAACTTTTTGATATTTTATCAATACATTTTCAATAGTTTATCGCTGTCTTATCGATAGTTTACGTTTCTACTTCATTCCAAATCCATTTCAAAATTTTGAAAATTTTTCGAAATTTTTTGATATTTTTTTTGATAATTTATCGATAATTTTTTGATAATTTATCATTAATTTTTCGATAATTTTTTCATAGTTTATCAAATATTTTTCGATAATTTATCGCTATTTTATCGATAATTTACATTTCTATTTCACTTCTGATCCATTTCAAAACTTTATTAATTTTTCTATATTTTTTCGATAGTTTTTCGATAATTTTCATTTATTCATCATAAATATTGTATGGGAGGTAGAACTGCCCTGATCATAAAGCTCAATATAAAAATTGACATACCATAACTCAAATCAATAAAAATTAGCGACTTAGTGATATAGAAAATTTATCGAGACAGCTGTCGAAATTATTTAAAAAAAGTTATCGAAAATCGATTGAAGAATTTATTGAAATTATTCAAAATTGATCGAAAACTTGTAAAAAAATCTAGAAATCATAGGTTAACTAACATAAAATAATTCCAATGGCTTACATGACAAATAATCAAGAGTAAAAGATCCAACAATTGTTAAAAAGTTAAAACCGCCCCTGTTAAAATTGTTAAAAATAACCACAAGTCAGTAATTTGCGAAAAATTTCGTTTGTGCACAGTTAGTCATTTGATATTGCCATCAAAAGTTATGTTGTCTATAATTTAATATGAATTTCAATAAATTCGTTGCGTTTAAATTAACTTTCTAGCGAAACTAACCAATTTAATTTTTAACTAATTTCATCCACGAAAAAAAAACCACATAAAAATGAAATAAAAATAAAACAAAAGTAATAAAACACGAAACTTGTGGCTGCAAGGCATAAAACGAATGCCAATAAAACAAACAAATGAAGGGAACAACAAAAAAAAAACAAAAATGAAATAGAAAAATCCAAAACAAATCATAAATAGTTTCGTTTCTTTTACGATGTTTAGCAGCACAACGGCACGCGAAATTTCTCTCTACAACCTGAAGTGCTTGCATTCTCATAAATACAAATAAAAATGGGGTGGCAACACTGTTGTGTGCGCAATTGATGTTACAAACTACTGTACTGTCTGTCATAAATACTGAAGGTGCATGAGGGGTTTGTCGTGGAACGCAGACTGAATTGCCTGGGATGGAATTGTATAATTTCAGTTATTTTATTGAGGAATTCGGAATTCAGCATGCTAGAGGAATTCGGAAATTACTATTTTGCCGACAAGAAATGATAGCTTCTGACTTCTTAACAGAAAGGGTGAAGCTAGTAAATTTCATAATTTCCATTCGGACTATCACTCGGTTCATATGAAGTGTCCAAACCATAAAAAGCACATGCCACAATATAAAAAAAAGTAGTGCAAAAATGATAAATTGCAACCAGACGGTGAACCAGATTACTTGTGATCCAAATTGACATATCGAAAAAAAACATTATAATGAATTGGCTTTTTTTTGTGTATTCTTAATGAAGCATACCACTGTGTGTAATTTATTATAATGATTTATTTTTACACTTATTTTCCGTTCCCACATTATCTAGTAAATGTCACATTTCCGTTTCATACTCAAACTTAAATCAAGCTGACAAAAGTTCATTAAAAAATTCAAAAATTTACAAAAAGTTGAACTTTTTTTTTCTCGAGAGCAACTAAAACTTTTGACTTCAAGCGGCCGACCGAAAATGACAGTAAAAGAGAATCATGCGTAAATATCCCACCACCTGCTGTCAATGTACATTGAGTGACCCTCCATAAAACTGTCATCATCAAGATGTCCCATCCATTCCGTTTGGTATAGAAACAGCGGTACACATATTCCGCGTCGCAAGTCTTGCCTGCCCTAGAGCGCTTTTTCTTAAACACAAGTGTGTAATTTAAAAAAATAGTTTGACATTTTCTCTTAAATTATCATGGTTTTGAAAATCTTAATGAATGATTGGCAAATTACTTTGTGTTGACAAATGGCCGTAGTAGGACAGTGAAATTGTTAAAAGTTAAAAAAATTATTTAAAATTTTTGTCAAGTAGAAATTTTAATTTAATGTTTCTGACCAATGGAAAAATTGTCAACAAGGGAAAAAACCAAAATTAAAGTAAAAAAATTGTATTTTTTTAAATAAAATTTTTTAAAAGTATCTTTTATTCCTGTTATAATACCAAAATGATTGTAAAGTAAAAATGTCTACTCTTTTTTTTTTTACTAAATTCAACTCTATTCAGTTCCATTCAGCTCAACTTATAGCGACTTTAGCCCCCTTTTCATTTCAGGCGACAGGTGGCTCATAAAGTTCTGTCTCGGAATTCCACCTTCGGGACTTATTTTGTACTTTTTTTTTTTATTATCCTTATTGTTGTTGTTGTTGATGTTGTGTTGCTGTTGCGATTCTCCTTGCAATTACCGTTTTGTTTTAGTGTTGTATGTATGTGTGTTTGCATGTCTATCTGTCTGTCGGTTTGTGTTTGCTCGTCTCATGTGTGCACGAAAGCAACGCTTTTATTGTTTTACAACCGTGCAACGGCATTGCACTTTCGTCGCCGCACTTCGGGGCTTTATTAAGGGAACATGCACGATTGTCATAAACGATTTTTGAATTGTCAATAAAAGCGGCGAACTCAACTTTACGAGAGCAACAACAAAACAACAAAAGGAGCCACCCACCCTCTCACCCACCTAGGACATATTGTTGGTGTCTGTGAGCCGGCAAAAATTTTCCTGATCCTCTTCCACTTTCTCTTCGTTGCCATTTCACCAAACTATTTTTATGTTCTGCTGTCAACATGACATTTGTTGTGCTGACATTTTTATTGTTTCTGGTATGTGAAATATGTTGCTTCAGGTTAGTCTCTCGCAAGTTGGGGTTTCTTGGGAATTTCTTAATTTTTCTTTCTTTTTCTTAAAGATTTTTTTATCTACTTATGACAGTGGTAAAGTTTGGAGCTCCGTTGGGCTCCGCTTGTTTGGGTGACGTATTTAATGAGACAAAAAAAATCTTAGTAGGTAGATGAAGAACCAATCTAAAATTACCAGATAAAATTATTGCCTCCACGACATTTGTTCCAATGTATTTCGATCATTACAGAGGCCCGGGGCATCTATGTTACGCATCAATTTCAGTCAGTTTATGGTACGACGTCGCCTATAGCTCAACCGTCTAGAGGTCTAGAGGATCTCTGCCGCCAAATAGGACGATTTGAGGCACAAATAATTCAACTCATAAGCTGGTTTACGTCCTGGTATAGTAGGAGCAGTTTGCCTAAAGTCACCAGCTAACAGCAGTACTGCTCCACACATTAACATTTGTTGGTTTCCTAAATTACTCAGCTTTCTATCTACTGCTTCCATCATCCTTATTGTCCGTTGGCTGTCCTTGCTAATATTTCAGTCTTTGCAACCTAAGTTCAGTAGCAATTTAAGAGCCGAATACACTATTGATGTCTTAATGCCAGAAGATATTACAGCAACATTTGACTTTCTCCTCACTTCGGCGAGCAAAAGTTTAAGCAAAAAAGTTTTACCAGTACTGCCGGGAGCATTCAAAAAGATGAGAGCAGACGCACCACGACTAACCTTGTTCAAAATAGTTTCAAATATGGTCTTTTGACACTTTCTTGTATTTTCGTCACTAAAAGTATGCAATCTTGTAGGTCATTAAAATCCGTTCCCTGACCATTATTGGAGATCTTTTTGCATATATCGGACGATGTCATGTGCCATATCATCCTTGTACGCTAGCCATAACCTCTGATGGATCAATAGTCTGCCAGCGGATTGAATGGCACATCACTTGCCTCTTGCATGGTTAAGTCCCAATGAGTATAATTTTTCAATAACGTTCGGATAAGTCTCTGTACGGCCTTCTAATTCATGCTAGAGGTCTTGGTGGTACGATGTGATATTTCATTTACATCGAACGTCTCAGTTAACCCAGCCATGTTGGCATTAATGTTGACATATTCTCAACCAAAGTAGCTTTCAGGGACTTTACTTTTAGCCAATTTAACCAACTTTCATGGTTTGGTAAATAAATTCCACAAAAACCTATGCGATATGAAATCGATATATCAACTTGTATAAAAAGTATAAAAAGAAAACATGCCTCCAAACATTTGTGTGGTACATTTGCTTGTAAGTGACAAAATGTATATCTTTGCACTTGAAGTTGCGATAAGACAAACCAAAAATACTTCCCCTCCACTGTCAAAGCGATGATGCATCGCTCCAAGATAACAGCACTAACATAGCAAATTGCTTATGTTGTTTCTTTCTTGTTGAGCATCTCCACCGAAGTTGACCAATTAATGTTGGACGATGTTTGAGCCAACAGACACGGGCATAAAAATATAGAAAAAAAAATGCAAAAGAAGAAATTTGTTCTTGATGCACCACTAACCCAACATTAGCGCTCATAGTGTGGACTTTATTTTATGAGCAAGTATGTATGTGTGTGTGTGTGTGTGTTTGTGTTGGCAAAACAATTTGTAACGGCACAAAGGGAATTATATGTTTTGGCTGTATGGTGTCTGTCTTTCTGTCAGTTGGTATTTGTATAGCGAATACGTGCATCTCACCTCACCTTACTTCACCTTTCCACTGCTGGGCAAAAATTGTTGGCATTGCACTTAACAATTTGCATTTAGCGCTATTTTTTTCCATCAACAACAAAAAACAAAGAAACTAACAAAATGCAACAATTTGAACAATTTGCCTACAAGTTCCAACTTCACACCTGTACTGGAACGCTGCTGTTGTTGTTGTTGCTGCTTCTGTGGTTCTACTTCGTTTTAAGTGTTGCCCACACAAAACATATATTATTTTTTATGACAACAATGTGGCAGCAGAACAAGCGGAGAAGAGCCACAAATCGCATTGAAGTGTTTCTTCTCTTCATTTTTCATTTTCACATACCAACAAGTGTTCTCTGACCATTCTCAACACTTCAGTATCTTCGCTTGACGTATGTTTGGCTTTTGTTTTTAGCACAAATGCGCCACAGTTCGCTTTGATGTTGCCACTTCATATGCGGCGTATGCCTTTACGCATGCGCACATAAATCGTTTTTAATCTACATTTTCAAGCGTTTCTTCGGCGGAGAAGATGTTGTTGAGTAGTTGTTGTTGTTGTGCTTGAGCTGTGAGCGGAAAGTATGAAGATGATAATGAAGAAAAGCAACGCGATCGTTTGAGCGGTAATGTGTCAAGCGTGTCGTTGGCCGTTTGACAATTTGACATTTTAGCGCAGAGGGCAGCGTGAATTTATTTAAATTTTATTTATTTTATTTCACTATCAAGGGAATTGTGACAAACGGACGTTGCTTAGAAATTTTGAGATTTGTTTTTTTTTTTTCGTTTTGCCTGACGTTTACACGTGCAGTGAAAGAATTAAGTAAGAAATTTTGTGGTTTCCACTCACGTTCGTTTCTTAAGTCTTTTGTTTCACAAGCACACGTTTTATTACATAATGAACAACCCACGACATGGATGAAGGTTAAAAATATATTCAAAGATATTAAAACAAAAAAAAGGAAGAAGAAATAATAGAATTTTCAGTTTTTGTGGCTAATTAAGAAAAGAATTTTTTGTATTATTATGTTTGGTACCCCTGCACATACGAGTACGATACATTCTTCGAACATTTTTCGATAAATTTTCGATAATAATAACGGATTGTGAGTGGGACAGGAACGAAATGGAAATGGACCGGAACAAAATGGAAATGGAACAAATTTGTATAATGGAACGGACACTTCATTTCCGTGTTCATCTCCACTTAATTTCCGTTCTATTATACAAATTTGTTCCATTTCCATTTTGTTCCGGTCTATTTCCATTTCGTTCCTGTATCACTCCCATTCCGGTTCCCTTCCATTTCCCTGATTTTTTCAATTCAATTTTGTTCCGGTCTATTTCCATTTCGTTCCAGTTACATATTCATTCGGCTACACTTCGTTCCATTACCATTTTAAAAATTTCTGCATTTGGATTAAAATTCGAAAACTGTGTAAAATGTTCTATTTGTATTTATTAGATATTAAATGACTCTCCTGTTGACTTGTCCTTCCTCTGCAATCTTTCTAACTCATTCGCAAGGTAGCACTTAAAATTGTTATACGAAAAATCTAAGTACTGCCATATGTGTAAAAATCAATCAATGCTTTCTACGGGCAAAAATAATTGATTTAAATTTGATCGCAAACACTGATTGATGCCTAGACCGGTGAGTGGCTCAACTGCTCATCACTTAAATATGCAAACATGCCATGCTACTGGTGTAATTACCAATCGCATGTTAAACGCAGCAACATGCTCTCAAATTGTGGCTGATGGGTTGCTTCTGTTATTTTCAAAGTTTTTTTTTATGTTTGTGCTTTTTGTTGTTGTTTTTGTTTATTAACTCATCGTTTTTGAGCACTGGTTCTAATTAATTTTCCGCTTAAGCTGGTGCGAATCCATCAAATTGAAATCATCAGACGATATCAGCGCTGAACGCGGCTGACAACGCCATCACGCAGTGCTGCGCAGAAACGGTTATGCCCGAATTGGCCGTTTCTGGCGTACGTCTATCGAATGTAGTCAAATGTGTGTGCGTTTGAGGCTCTTGAAAAATATGCCTCGAACTTCTTTGTGGTGCTTGAGGCATTAGTGATGCCTTCAGTTTTCGAATTTCATTTGAACTTGCTTCGTTTTGGTTGCCTAATGGTTGCATGCTGAACAGCTAACAGTATACGAAATTACGATTTCTGACATTAACAGAATTTAACAAAATTTTTGCTTGAGTTTTTTGTGGTATTTTTTGTTGATTTAAAGTCCGCTATGGAGCTGGTTTGGTTGTTTGTCTTGCGATGAATAAAAAAGAGTGATTGAAGTAATTTGTTTGATTTAAAATTTGTTTATTTTTTTAATTTTTTTTGTATTTGTTCTTGTATAATTAAAATTATTTACCTATACTGATGGATTTGGCGCAATTTATCGTTGAATCATTTAAATGTTTTTTTGTGTAATTTATATTAAATGAGTTTACATTTTGAATTTATTTTCCTTGTTAGTAAAATTATTGTTCAATTTACGTCATAATTATTCTATGCAATGTTCCCATTCCATTTCATTCCCTATAATTTGTGCCGGTTTTAATTCGTTTATATTTAAAAATGTTGTTCCATTTCGTTTCTTTTCCATTCCCATTAAGTTCAGGAAAAATGGCCCAAAGCCACTCCTAAATCGGTTCAGTATTTCCAATCATACGGGAATGACACGTAATTGGACTGGACCGCGCCTATTTTAATCATAAATTTTTTGTGAGATTCTTTTCGAAAGACTAAAGCTTCCCAGTGGTCAAAAGATGGTGTGTGCAGGCATGCCAGTATGCCTCTTTAGGAGCTCGGATGCCTGCCCTCCTCTCTTCCAACCTTTACTTCTTTTTTATATGAAACGGGACAAATAAACAGGCCTACGTCTGTCGCTTCGATGCGTATGCCTGCTGGCAGGCAATATTGCATAGAAAATCCATTGACACCACCCTATCTCCCTTCTAGTGCAGGCATACCGGCATGCCTCCACTAGAAGCGAGGATGGAATGTGCAATTTCTTTCCATAGCAGGCGTGCTGGCATGTCTCTAGCTGAGAGGCCTTGCGAAATTCACTACTGGGTTAGTAAACGTAGTAAGTGATATAACCTGAAATGGAATATGTTCGTTAACTTTGCCCTCTAGAGCTCATTCCTAGAGCTTTTTCCTCCTACTATTTTATTCTTTTCTCCACCTTAGGAATCTGATCCCGCATTATTATATGTACTGTTGATCGCAGACACCCTGTGTACTTCCAGAGCATATACATGTGACAGTGTTGAATTGTCTACTTGTGTCATGACATGAAAGCGAAACAGAACCGAAAAGCTTTTCAGATTCGTGTTTGATTTATCATTGTGTATTCAATGGAAATTCAACTCGAATAAATACCGAAACGACAGTTTACTTAAACGAAAGACTTAGGCAACAAACTTGTTAAAAATATTCAACTGGAACAACCACGAGTAACCATGAGTTTATTGCTATGGACTTTTGTTTACAAGTATAAATTATAGCACAGCACTACGATTACTTCCAACAATAACAACGGCAACAAAACAACCAAATATGATTTATTACCTGCAAGAGCAAGAGAAACAAATTGAAGCCACATTTTATATTTTCTTCATTTCCCATTAACAAAAATTGTTTCCTTTTTGTTTTTTTTCGACGAGAAAACTTCCCCAGTGCTTGTTGCATGTTGCACTTTATGGACCGCAAAAATTATAGAGGAGCTGCAGCCCAAATTCACACTTGTGCGACATGCAACTTCAACAGCGAACATGTTGCACTCAAAGACTTCCCGCCAGGCATGTACCTACGACAAACGGCAAGGCAACGAATGGAAAGAAGCTTGTTCAAAATAGAAACAAGTTCAATGGCAAGCAGTCAACCAAAAAAAAAAAAAAAGGCTTGTGAAGAAAGAAAAAAAAATATTCGATAGAATCGACTGCACAAATATTGAAACTTTTCTGCAGAAGTTGCTTGGAAATGCCGAATGCTACAACTTGCAGAGTCACTTTGACTTGATGGTGGGCAGAAATATTTGGACATTTCGATTTTGAGCGAAAAACGCTTGGGGGTAAAAATCCAAAGAATCAAATAAAATGAAAACTCTGCGAATAAATACGCAAACTCACACTTGAGCGGGCAGATAAACAGTCAGACGAACAGGTACAAAAAACAGCCTACAATTACGCGCCTCGTTCCTGGAAGAATATATTTACAACAAAAAGAAAAAAAAAGATTCGCATGTTTACGCAATCGCCTGCAAGGGGTCGGGCGTCTTCTTTTGTCGGACATACCAAAGTTGCTGCTACTCGCTGCTCATTCTTGTATCGTCATCTTAATTTGTCGTCTGCATTGCAAGTGCTCATTAGCATATGAATTGCAGGTTGCATGACGTGTTTTGGCCACACAAATTATGAGCTTTTAGGTGGAGTATTTTTTGTTCTCCCTTTTCGTTACGTTATTTCTTTTTTCTGAATCTTTCCTTTCAGTCTGTGTTCTTAGTAACTAACCGAACTGCAATAAGCAGCTGCAATTTGCTTAAGTGCTGCTCTCGGACGATAGTTAAGTGGAAAAAAATATGAAAATGACAAAATGCGGCTTGAGTGAGAAATTTTATGCAAACAAAAGACATGAGCAGCGAACGTGAATATTCACGCGAACGTGGTGGAGTTCAGTTGTTCTACTTGAATGCTCAGGTATAACAGTACATGAGAAATAAGAGTTAAAAGGTTAACATGTGGAAAATGGGAATTTGCTGCAAGCAGTCCTAAATCCTTCACATTGCCTTCATGCAGTTAGTTGGCGTCGTTCCTTCCTCACGCACTGTTATTGTGTAGCACTTGCCCGAGGCTAGTTTTCCAGACACATACCAACTGCTACCAAAGCCTCCATTCAACATTCAACACTTCAATTAAAAATTGTCTTTGGCATAAATTTACCAATTTTATGACATGCAAAAGAAAAAAAAACACAGGCGAAGGATATTTTCTTTTGAAAATTACAACAGCAAAAATTGCGTTGACAGGCAGCACAAAACAGCCGCAACGAAATCGCCACAGCATAAAACTTCATTGAACTCTTTTGGCGTTGAAAACCAGGATGTAGAGCCATTAAAGAGCAGCGACATCTACGACTAGTTCTTATGTTTCTGCAATGGATGCCACCAGCAGCAGCAACAGATGCAGGTAGTTTCCAATTACCATACACAGTCAACAATGTTTGTGCTCTGCATTGAGCTGAAAACTTGGTTTCGCTTTTCAAAACACACGTACATGCGTGCGTGCCGTGCCTTCCAGGAGTTGGCAGAGTTTATAGAATTTTTCATAAATTAATGGAAAAATAAAATGGAAAGTTAAATTTATGACTTCTGTCGTCGTGTTTACTGCGGCACATAAGAAATGTTATCTGAAAGGAGTACATTTTTTGATTTACGTTGAAACTACCAGAAGATGTTGTCGATTGTTACCAAGCGAGTTGTAAATATTTGCCATAATTTATGACGAAATTCATGCAAGGCGGTGGTAGTCAAAGACATCGAATGATATCCATTTCATGGTTGGAGTTTGGTTTCTTCATGTAGGGGTCAATATATCGAAGCACACTGGGACAGATGGTACGGAAAATGTAGATCAATTCACACATGTCTTCCAATGCATGTGTTGAGTTTTTTTTTATTGTGTTAGTACTACATATTTAGTAAGTACAAAATCATAATTTGTAGACAATAGTGTGAACCAAAATACAATTATATGCAAAATACATATATGGAAAAATTCGGAAAATTTAACAAAATTCAAGAATTCAATAGACAATCCCGGGATTTGAGGCTTTACAAAAAAGTTTTTTCCTATAAATTACCCATAGAAGAATTCAAGATTTTAAAAAAAACTAGTCTGATTGAAGCAGAAATACCCTGCGCATGTGAGTACGATACGTTCTTAGACCATTTTTCGGTAATTTTATCGATAGTTGTTCGATTTGTTATGGATATTTTATTGATAATTTTTCGATAATTTATCGATAATTTTTCGATTATTTATCGATAATTCCCATTTTCACTTATTCGCGATCCATTTCAAAATGTTGTTCCAATTCCACATTGTTCCGGTCAAAATCCATTTTGATCCAGTTCCATTCCCATTTCGTTCCCGACATCATTTCCAATCAAATACAGGAAACGGCGTCCAAATCGATTAAGTATTTCTCAAAATAAAGGAATATAACGAAATTTGTATGATGACTTTTCGATATTTAATGGACAATTTTTCGATATTTTATCGGTAGTTTTTCGAAAATTATCGGCAATTTTTCGAAAGTTTATCGATTTTTTTTATCGATAATTTTATAATTATTTTGTATGGGAGGTAGAGGTGGTTTTTACCCGATGTTGCTTATTTTCAATGTCGTCTTTCACCAAAATAAGAGGAATGTCAAAATTTGGAGGCGATAGCTCAAAAGCTAGGGCAGTTATCGTGCGAATGACAGACGGACGGAAGGACAGACGAACATGACAAAGTAAAAAGTAGGTGCAATATTATTTATCACCTAAGGATATCATCTAAAGTTTCCCCAAAGTACCACTTAGTCTCCCTAAAGTTATCCCGTAATTGCCTCTTAAGCCGCTCTTAAGTTAACCTTTAAGTCCCCCTAAGAATCTCCTTCCCTTGAAGTTGCATTTAATTCCCCTGAAGTCTCCCTAAGCTTTACCTAAGATACCCTTTAAGTGTCTCTTAATTCACCCTTTAATCTCCTCAGATTACTTCGAGGGAAGTTCGTAAGCTATGAAGATCGTAATATACAACCATGGAGTGTTTACAAATGCTCCTGTGAGTAATGGAAATTTGATCACTTGACTTCGCTTAGGTAAAATAATAGTGGCAAAAGCATTGTAATTTCACTTTAAAACTTCATAAATTGTTTGAGGAACAACTGACCACTTACGAATTGGTTTTACTTTGAACTTACGTACGTGGAAACTTCCTTAAAATATTGGTAACTTACCTGTAAAGAGAAAAGAAATTAAGAAGTTAGCACTGTTTTTTTTCTAGTTTATTCTAAAGTACTAAAATTGAGAATGTCTAGGTTTATAAGCCTCTGGCCCAAACAGTATTCATACGAAAAAGTTGTCTGGCTCGCAAACACGAATGGCAAGGCTTTGCCTTTGCACAAACATAAATTCTTACATCAGTCAGAGTAATCTTGAAAATTTCACAGCAATTGGTATCATCTGACTGGGCTAACAAGCGAAAAAAAACGGCATTTCTTAAAATTTCCCGCACCTGAGAGCCATTTAATGCTTAGTACCTGCCAATAATTTATCATAATCAGTTAAAACCAACGCCACAACTTATCAAAACCAATCAAAATTATTACAAAATCAGGAAAAGAAAGCCTCACCAGAGATGGCCCCACAAAACGAGTATAGAAATGTTCAGCAACTTTACGGCGCTGATAAACAAACAAGAAGAATTTAATAAACTTCTTGGCCAAGGCGATAAGTAAACAAGATTCGATTTTTTTTTGGTTTTTTTTCTTGGTGCCACAACAAACTTCTAATAGAATTTTCCAACCACAAGACACAAGCTTGCACACACAGCGCCGGGAACACTTCACACCCGGCTGAAAGAAGAAGAAGCACAACATTTCGTGCTATTTAAATTGGCTACGTGTGTTTGTGTGCAGCTAAGGAAGCTGTCAATATGATTATGCACAACGTAAAGTAGGTAACAAGCTTTGTAAGCGTTAAATGGCATATGTTAGCGAAGGCAGCCCAGTTGTGAGCGCGTCAGCTATTTAAAGCGTTAAGTGTTAATTAATTAGAATGAAATTGCGGGAAACCGTTTTCATCGTTCAGCCAAGTGCGTGTGTGTGTTTGTGTGTGTGTGCAAGTGGCTTAGCTAAATTTTAACACATTGCCATTAACGAAAGACTTGATCTGCACTACAAACTGGAAAATTAAGTAATTCCTTGCATTTATTTTGTGTGGCATTTTTTTTAAATTGAGTTTTCCTCCTAATGGCAGCACTTAAATATTTCCTAACTCATTTCCTTAGCATGTGAATAACAGCGAATTTAATGAGCTTGTCATTGATTTTTATTTGGAACAAAAAATAAAAACATTTATTTTAATTAAATGGAAATGCGTACAGTAGAGTAGGCTGCCCGGGGAAATTATAATACAATATTTATAATAAAAGTATTTTCTAACTTCCTTTCACTGCACTAATTCCCAAGTATTTATGAATGTATGTCAAAAAACAAAAGACTCAAGCAACAAACTTGCCTTTGTTAACGCTTGTCACTCACAAAATCCACTCTGGCCATAGCAAAAAAATAATGTCTTTGCTGACAGCATGTGTTATGTCCGAACCGCAAATATACAAAATTCAAAACTTAAAATCGACTTAAGCCCATAAGCTGTGAGCTGAGCTGACAATTGGGCTTTTGTAAGTGCCGCCCAGAAAGAAATTCATTTGGGAACTTTATATTTTGACAACAATCACAATACGTGGGTGTACCTCAACTGATTCTTCTCACACAAGTACCGAGAATTCGTTCGAAAACTGTCAAAATCAATTGAACAAGTTTTGATATATCGCAAACGAAATCTTGGAATTATTTCAAGAATTTCCAACAAACACACACACACTGTAATCGTAGAGACGTAATTTTCCCTAAAAATGAGACAAAACATTTCATATGCCATTGCTGATAGCTGTCAGATGGACTGTCGGCTTAAGGTGAACACAATTAAAATTCCAAGCACAAATGGTACATGTGTTTTCGAACCACAACGTAATAAAAGAAATACACAATGTCGGCAGAGCATTGCTTGTAATTAGCATTTCTTGCGCTTCATGTGTTGAAGAAAAGCAATAATGAAGTTAACATAAATGCCAAATGACATTAACGTTTAGCGCGGAGATCCCTTTAAAGGTAAATCTTTTTTGTTGTTTTTGTGATTTTTTTTTTGCATGTTAAACCCTTCGCTTCATTAAAAAAGCACAAAATAAATCAAAGACTGTCGGTGCGGTGCGTTAGTAGGTTTTTTTTCTTCTTCTGTTCTGAGAGAGTAAAAAATCACCTCTTAAAACAGTTGGCGCCTTTTGTCAGCTGGCAGACCCTTTTCGCCATCAACCAGGCCATGTCGCGATTTTTATTTGTTTCTATAAGTTTTATTTGGTTTTGCAATTAAGTTGAACGTTGCCCATGGCCTGGTGGTGATGCAGTTTATTGCGCAAAGGACACACCCCTTGCAAATCGTTTTTTTCCGTCGATTTAGCATGTTGCAGTTTTGTTACTTGCAACAAGTGCAATTTATTGCTGCATTGCGTCCTTTTTTTATGACGTGTTCACTACACGATATTTTTAATTAAGAAAAAGTAAAATGGTAGATGCGGATTGGCCTTCGCACATTGGCCATCGCTTCGGAGAGATTTATGTTGCTTGGTAGTATGGTGAGAATGTGAAAAACTTATAGTGTATCCAGATTGATTCATTGGGATACGTAAGATATATTGAGATTCCTGAATGTTGATAGCGTTTGAGAAATATTTAGCAGAAAAACGTCTTTAAATAGATCTAAAGTATTTTTATATAACTGCGACTATTAAGTGGAGGCTATCACTTAACTGTGGCAAGTATCACTTAACTCATTTTGATAAAGAATTTTAATACAATTTTGGCATAACGAATTCCCATCAAATTTGAACCAAAGACAAATGTATAACCTAGCCACGATATGGAGAAGATGGGGTCTTTATTAGTCAACTGGGCATGGCTCCTCCCATATAATGCACTAGTTAATTCGGGGTCGTTTATCGTATGGTGTCCATACTTTAAACGGACTATATATTTGAGATCAGAGATGGAAAATCAAATAACGACGATTGCTATTTTTTCTAAGTTTTAATGTAAACAAAATTGTCGAGTTTTTTCACACCGGTATTTAGATTAAGCGTTTGTGTACTCATAAATACATACTCGATACTTTTTTTTTTTCCGGGTATTTTGTCCTCGATACCTCTAACGAGTATTTTACTTGGTATCGATCAAATATTTCGTATCGATACCATTTTTTTATGCTTCAAATTGACAAAAGTGACTGCACTGCAAGAAATTTAACCCTTTTTTTGCTACTGCTTGAATGGCATTGAAAATTCAACATCGGATTTAAACAACGCCTACTTACCATACAAAATGGCTGTCAAATTTCGTTATTTTCGTTTATCTTGAGAAATTCTGAACTTATTTGGACTGTGCTTTTTTTATTTGATTGGAAATAATGTCGGGCATAAAACGGGAATAAACTGGAAAAATATGGATTAGAAATGGAAATTATCGATACATTGCAAAGTGAAATGTGTTATTCATACACACCTAAAGTGTGTAAAACTTGTAGACACATTTTACACACAACTTTGCGTGTATAAACACTGTAAGTGCTTTTAAAAAACACGCATGCGTGTTAATAGAACAAGCCAAAATCTTGAATGTGTGTTTTTTTTATTTATCAAAATAAATATACACTTAAAAATGTGTGTTGTGTGTAAAATTACACAGCAAAAGATAGGTTCACTTTGCAGTGCAAATTATCGAAAAGTTATCGAAAAATTATCAACAAAATATAGAAATGTGTTCGTAAAATTACCGAAAAACGGTCAACACATTTTTTTTTATCAGAAACAGTAAAAAAAAATTTTTTGAATTTTTTTTATTAAAAAAAAGTAAAAAAAAAAAAATTTTTTTTAAATGTTTACCATTTTTATTTTTATAAGAAAAAGTACTCGATATCAAATACCTAATATCGGATTTTCCATTCGATATAAGTAATGAGTAAAAGCATCGATACTTTAGTGGTATCGGACCAACACTACATCATTTTAAAAATTTGCAAGTGCTATTTGAACATTTTTTTTTTTAAATAGAAAACAAAAATTTTTAAATTGAATGAAATTGTTCTAAAATTTGATAAATTTGCTTTCAAATTGGTTTTTATCACAATGTTTAAAAATTTAATGACAGCGTTTTAAAATTAGTTTTTAACGCACGTGTTTTTAAATTAAACAAATTTGTTGTAAGATCTATTTTAAAAACCAATGCACTAAATTTTTCTTTCGGTGTAGTTGCATTTTTGCAATTAGACAGGTTTTTTTTAACGTTAAATAAAGATTTAAAAAATTGTGTTTTTTAAGAAATGAAAATATTTATTGGGTTTTTTTACAGCTCTAGACCAATCTAAGCCAGTCATTAAATTTACATAAAAAAATATAATTGTTTTCATTTACGCTTAAAAAGGGGTTAAGCTTTAAACTTGAACAATAAAACTGAAATTGTTGCTCTTGGCCAAGTAACTTGGTTTTAGTCAAGCTAGTAATGAGGTTGAGGTTGAAATGTAGTGTCATTAAATTTACTAGTTTCCATTTTTTGGAACAACATCGATAGTCAATACTTGAGTGTAATAGTCTATGAGCAGAAAAATCGCAACGGTTTCAATATGAGCAATTTTAAATTGTCTGCAAAAAGTGGCAACCTTAAATCCTATGTTTTTTTTTAAATGGTTTTGTAATCTATTAAAAAAATGTATAAAAAGATTTAAAGAATTTTTTTTTGCATTTCTAACTAAAAGGCTCAACTTCAGTTATACATAAATAGTATCGATCATTACTGTAGTTGTTATATGAAAACGAAAGACTTCGGCAACAAACTGGTTTCATTCATCTCTCACATGCGTAATTCTTTAATTTTGCAATTATATACATTTTTGGTTTCAATCATATCATATTCACGTTCCTTAACTTTATTCTCTTCATACCACCCATAATTAAAGTCATGTCCACACACACACACACACATACACGCACCGAACCACCCTACAAACATATCTCAATTATGTACGAACATCATCAAATTGCTACTGCGGCGGCTCGTTAGTTGCTTTGCGGGGTCTTTGTGAAAAAATCAAATGTTCCACACGCATACATGCAAAAGACCACAGTACAAAACGCATTTGTTATTATCAGCGTGATGGTTTCTTTTTGTATCATCTTGTCTTCGCATATGAATCGAAACCAATCAATGCATTTGAAGGCAAAACTATAAAATCAAAGTATAATTAATAATAATAACATATGCCGTTGAGCCTGACGGCTGAAAAGAATGGATGAACGAAAACACGAAATTAAGCGAACTGACTGAGGAGTGAATTTTTTCGAAGAATGGTATATTAGATGAGTTCATGCTAAGTAAGACCCTAAGGCCTAAGTTCACTTCGAGCTAAGAGTGGTTTTGGACCTTTTTTTGTTTTTGACTTTCACATGAAGTTGGAATTTAAACACAAAAACGTGATTGCTCTCATTATACACTACTTTTCTTTAAGATTCAGAATTTTAATTGCGCTCTGCAGATTCTGCCAGTAATTAAAAATTGACCATTAATTTAATGAAGTTATTAAGAAAATGTTGGCCCGCATTTTTTCTTCATTACAGCGGCCAGGAACGGTGGCAATAGCCCCTGGCAATTGCAGTCCGTTTGCAACTGTTATAACAGCTGCCGCTGCCGTTTAATTGCAATCAACTTGTTCCTAACTCGCGGCTAAGAATTCAATCTTAATGTTACCCTCGGTGCAATTGAAGTCCACTCTAGCTGTTGGCAGTGGCATTTCTAGACATTTTTCATATCTATACGAATACACAGAGGTACCCAGGTATGTCTGTACATTTGCAGTTAAGCTTTGAGGCGTTCACAGAAGACAAGTGGGTGTGCTTTTGTTTTCGTTTTCATATAGGAACGAGCATTTTTCATTTGCAAGAAAAATTAACTGCAAATTGGAGAGAATATTTATCACATATTTTTTTTTTTGCTTTTCCAATTTCATTTGGGTTTGAGTATTTTTTCTACTAAAATTCCACAACTTCAATTCAATGTAATGGAATTTCCATCATAGATTCAAGGAATATAATCAATTTTAAATGAAGTTCGTTGCTTTAGTCTTGTGTTGCATGCATGGAATATTGTTTAATGTTTACATTCAACTATTCGAAATGTAGCATTTTTATGTTCATTTTCTTGAATTTATTGCAAATTTAAACAAAGTTTTTTGCGGTATGCAAATACATTAAATGAAGCATAAATCATAGGAAACAAAATCAAAAGTTGTCTGCTCTGGCTTATGTTTAAATCATAATTCTTATGCTTTGTGGAAAATGTGATCGTACTTGCGTTTGCATTATGTGGGCCTTATAAGGCAGTCATTGTTCCGATTGCTTCATATCGAAATCAATTGTTCGCTGGAGTTGCAAGAATTGAATTAATTGAAACGAAGTAAGTTCATGTAGAACTAGTAAGGGAACTATTTTGGGCCAGACCGAAGCCAAAATACCTTACACCTACGAGTATGACCATTTGTTTATTATTAAGCTTAACACAAACACTTTTAACTACAAATACATTATTGTTAAGGGAAATAGTCTTAAATAACGAGGAACAGTACTGTTTGCAGGAATTGTATTAATACTCACAATATTGAATTGATTTTAGTCATAAATACCCAGGCTGTAGGATCAATATTGTGAGTACAGTCGAACTTCTCTATAGTGAACTTCTATGTATTGAAGTTTCTATATAATGAAGTGATTTTCTGGTCCCGTGCGAATTCATTATAGGGAAGTTCGACTGTACAATTCCTGCAAACAGTTCTCTCGGTGTATATGATACCAGATACGAAATCGTTCATGGATAAAGAGTATATTGGCAATTTGTGGGCGTCTTTCTGGATCAATAAAATATCGAAAAATTATCGATAATTATTGAAAAGTTATCGATAATTATGGAACAATATCGATGAAATATAAAAAATTATCAATAAATTATCGAAAAATGGGTAATGAAATGTCGATAAAATATCGATGAAATGTCGAAAAATTATCAAGAAAATGTCGATAAAATATCGAAAAAGTGTCGATAAAATTACCGAAAAATGGTCTAAGGACATATCATAATAGCATGTGCAGGATATTTTTGCTTCTTTCAGACCGAAGATAATTCTCTTACTAGTTTCTTGTAATTTCTCCCCCCTTTTTTCCCCGCCTTTAGTTTCCTTTTTTGTAATTTCAAAACATTTTTCCTTTTTATCCTTTTTAGTCCCTTTTTATCACCCATTTTGCCCTTCTTCCTCACTTTAAGTGGTGTTGGCACTTGCCGCAGACAAATAAATAGAAAAAAAAAGGAAAGAAAGGCAGATTGACAGGCAGATCTGATAAAATATTATATTTATTACTATTTAATAACTTTCCGAATATTTTCATATTTTACTGCCTTCAACAGCTGTCCAAAAAGAATGCCAAACACATTTTTAAAAATTACTTTTCTATAACTTTCGACAATATTATCGATACATTTTCAAATGGTGTTGCGAATTCGCATAGTTCCGTAGTTCACTGAAGCAGCGAATGGAAAAATGCATCAAACTAAATTTTTACGTGTTGTTGTATATCAGTTTGATGCATTTTTCCATTCGCTGCTTCAGTGAGTTGGCGTGTGATGCAAAGGAGAAGCAATTCTCTTGTGCGTCATACAAATGCTTACTTATAGCGTCGCTTGGATTAAATAAAATGCATAAAGAGTGCTGACGAGATCCGTGGCTGGATCCGAAACAGCTGTACACTGTAATAGATTGAGTTTTTGCCTAGTTGTTGTACTTTCTTTTCCAAAATTAATTTTTTGGAAAATTAGCTAAAACCCATAATTAATACATAAATTATGAAAAGCTCAATAAAGATACATAGGGATGAAGAATATTCTGGGTATGAATGAAGTTAGAGTCTAATTGCTTTGAGTGTCTTTACTTGGTATACCTCAGTTCAATCCGTATTCAATTATAATTTCACCTTTTATCCGATTTTATTATGAACTTAAAAAAAATGTTAAATTGCATATCAAATGTTAAGTTTGCTTCCTAAGTCTTTTGTTTAATAGCTTATACCATATTCTTGCAACTATGTATTCAAATTCCATTTAAAACTCGAGCACTAACCTCATAACGAAGATAATATTTTCGCTTTTTGTGCAATTTGCATAATCTATTATGCATAAGCATGTTCTATGAAAGAAAGGATGGGATTTTCTAAGGCAGTCAATAGTCAAATATGCCACATCAAAGAAAAACCAAACTTACATGACTCCACCAGATACGATGCGATATTATATTACAAAAGGCATCGGAGTCACTGATTGAGTTGAGTATGTTGACACGCTGAAGAGGTTTGTTGTTTTTGTTGTTGTTGCTGTTGTTGTTATGCTCTTCGAACAAAACAAAAAGTGACAACGTCGTGCAGTAAGAAAAAAGATAAATCACACTTTGGCATCGACAAAAGATTGCAAAAGAAAAGAAAATGTACGCGCGAACGATCCTCGGTTACAAAAAGTTTGTAACGTGATATGTGATATGCGTAATGCTACACACTCTCACGCGCAGGATGTGGTCATGTGAGCCATTGCTTTTGGCTGCGCATGCGTAACATTCAATAAGCAATTTTTGTCTCTTTTTTTTCATTATTTTTTTTTGTGATGTTGCTTGGCTTAGCTTGAATTGCAAACAAAAGCAAGTTTCAGTTTCAATGCAGCATGAAGAAAAAAATCGAAAAAAGCGGGCCCCAAAAAAAAACCCAACTGCATTCTAAAGTGGTAAGTCGGAAAAGCAGCCAACGAGACGCATGCAGTATGTGTGCACTGGCCTGTTGGCATGTTTACTTTGCACATTTTGCGGTGTTTTTTTCTGTTCACAACTTTTGCTAGTACACCCGTATTTCTTGGGCTTGTTCCTCTTAGTTTTCAGTTTATTCTTCAGCTGCATGCCGCTTGTTCATTGACTCTGCCGTTGTTGTGGTTGGCGTTGCCACTTCTGGCTCTTGTGGTTGCCTTCGACGGTAATCAATCATTATTTGCACACTCTTGCATTGTTGGGCATACCATGGCGATGGATGCTTTGCACTTCACCTCTGCACTGGCTGCATCATCAAGTGAATTGGCTAATTTAGTAAGTGCGGTTGCGTCGAGTGAAGGTTGCCGTTGAGTAATTTAAATTGACAGTGCGTCTGGCTGAAATTGCTCTCAACTCTTGACAAATAATAAATTTTTGAAATTTGTTAAGAAAAGATGGACAGAAGGTTTCTCGTGTGTGGTGGTCTTGAATGGGGCATGTGAGAAATTTTTTCGTTTCATTTCGTTTCTTTATTTTTTAATAAATGGTGTCGGCGCCAGTTTTGATATTGTGTCAGTTGGGGAATGTTTTGTTTTTTTGGAATTTCGGTTTCTTATGAGGGATTCATGATGAGAAAAGGGTAATTGGTTCAGACCTTCGGTTGATATACGAATGTGACGAATGTGAGGTATGGTCAAGAGGAAGTATCGGCATCGTTTTGATATTGAAATAGTTCAAGAATTCCAATTGAATCTGATTGATTCGGGTACTTAGTTTTGTCAAAGGGAAGTACTTTTTATATTAAAAATAAGTACTTTTTAAATAAAATAAAAAATTTTTTTTTTTAATTTGTTTTCTTTAAAAACTTACTCTTCGCTGTGGTTTCTCAACGATTGTGCTGCTTCACGATCATAATCCACCACTTGGCCACTGGCAGCAGCCAATTCGGCTTTCTCCAATTCGTTGAAAGTGAAACTGATGTCGTGCGGGTCCTTGGACGGTTTCAAGCTGCGCGGCAGGCTACGATTGCGTAAATTCAAATTTAAAAATTGCAAATCATTTTCGCACAGCTGCAAATCGGACGAGGCATTCACCAGCGAGTGTATATCATTTAGAAAATCGCCGCCTGGTCGAATTTTCTTCTTAGGCGGCAGTGCCGGTCTGGGTTCGTCTACAGAGGCTTGTTCCGGCGTTGAAGGAGCCGTCGGCAAGTGATGCTTGAAATCGACCTGTAGTGCATTCGCTTGAGTGTCCTGTTCGAGCTCTTGTTCCACATACGAATTGAAATATTTCGAGATGTGATCGCCCGTATCGGGTGCATAGTGTTTGCCCCTGATTAGATCGCCCAGGTGATCCTCATCGATGCCAAAGAGAAAGGGATCATCGAGTACGGTGACTTTGGCATTGCTTTTTGTGGGCTCGCCGCCCAGCGGCAGGCTCATCGTTTTCAGTGTTTCCAGGGTGTCTTTCAGTTGTTTCGTGTGCTTGTTGTGGCTGTGCTGGTGCTTAGTTTCGCCTTCAGTCTTGGCATGTCCTCGCAGAGATCTCAGCAGCTTTTTGCTCTTTCGCATTGAAGTTTCGCATTTGGCGGGGAATAAGGCCACTGGCGATTGTTGTTCGATCGTTGCTCCTGTCACGTGACGCTTTTTATTATTTCTGCTCTTATCTGCGAGCACATCTTCTGGATCGTCTAATTGTGCTTCGATAAAATCCGCCACAGTGTCGTAGTCGGCCTGTGAGCTGTTGCTGCCGTCGTCGTCGTTGTTGTTGTTGTTGTTGTTGTCATTTTCGTTACTAGCCGCCGTGTTGTGGTTGGCTGTTGTTGATAATGCCAATCGCTGGGCTGCCGCTTTGCTGTAAACCTGTCGATAATATTTCTGCTGATCGCCGTACAAGAAGCAGACACGCCACCATTGTTTGCATGCCAGCAAATTGGCGGTGCGCGGCACTACCGGCTCAATTGATGATGACATGCTTTCCATGTTGTTTTTGTTGTTTGTTGTTGTTGTTCCCCTTCTTCTTTGACTTCTTGTCGTTGTTGCACTAGTTGCTGTTGTTATTATTGTTGTAGTAATTGTTGTTGTTACTTTAATTTTTTTTTAACCTTAAGGTTCTTTTGAAAAATTAAATATAAATTTTAATTTTTGCGTTTTTGCTTTTGCGTTTCGTTGTTTGCAGTCTGTATAAAATTGTACTCCTCTGAGGGCTGTAAATTTATTTTTCGGTTTTTTTTGCCTGTGGTATTTATTGTTTTGCCTAAATAAATTGTGTATTTGTTAGAAGAGAGTTCATGTTGTTGTTGTTTTTATTTAAAACGAAACGTTTTATTGTCACATTGTTTCCATCATCAGAAACGCTTGCTTCGTTATACAAATTATCCACAATTTTTATTACTTTTAAACAAAATATATAACGTTGCCTGCTCATGAGCAGTTGGTCTATTCCGACCTGTTTGTGCAACATCGACTGCTTCACACGGAATCTGCCCAGATATTGGACACTGGATATAACGCAGTTAAAGTATCCAATTTGCATTTTTATGATTCAACCAAACCTCAAATTTTCTCCCAAACTACACCTTTCCAAACCCTATTTGAGATTAAACTGCGAAAAAATCCCAGTAGGAAAAAAACCCGATTTTCAAAAGACGCACAATATTTCAATTTAATTAAATTATATTTCCATGTTTTAGGTCTGCAACTTTGACTGCGGTGTCCAACAGGTTAAATGTTTCTTGGAGTCTTCGTCAAATTGAAATATCCCATGATATAATAGATACCATATCCCTTAGTTTTCAATAGAGCTATTGAGCTTAAATTATATCTTAAAAAGAAAACATGTCCAACAACTGGGCATTGACTCTACAAAATTTAACTATTTCATTAAACATAATAATTATTTCTACCTAATTGAAATAACTCCTATAAATTTATGTATACTATTTCACTTCAGATTATAAATTACATCAAGCATGAAATGACTTTTATTTCGATTGAGAGATCGTAAAAAATATTTGATTGAAATTTTAAACGATTTAATTTCCTTAAGACGAATGAAACGAAAAGCAACGAAACTAACCGTAGACTTACTTTCTCAAGCCATTGTCCTCATAAATACTTTCAGATAATATCTAGACAGACATAGAAGCGACTACCAGCCAAAGAAATGCATTTCAAATCAATTCTATTACATTCTCAAACAGCTCATCTCCGATTCTACTCAAGACCGTTGGTTTCAGACGAGTGGTGGCAAAGAGAGTCCATAACTCTTACATTTGATGGAATTCACGTTCACTCGACGCGACTCACAACCACAAAATCACATTACAGCACTAGGCAAGAACAATGAAAATCACACCATCTGCAGTTGAGATAATACCGATGATGATCGGCGTCATTATCGTCATTGATCATGAACGCCAGTGTTTTCTAAAGTATATACAGAATATACAACAAAATGTTTAAGTGGCAAGATCAATGTGCCACGTTCAATAGGAAAAAAAAGAAAATCAACCACAAAAATAAAGAGGCAAGGAAAAGCATGCAGCCAGCATTTGAGTAGACATCAGTCAATTGCGGTTTTTTTGTCCATTTCCACAGCAGAGGAGAGGCACAACAAGAAGACCCATGATGATGATGATGATGGTAATGGTAACTCTGGCAGTGATTGCCATTGAATGAAATACGGAAGCAATTGGTCGTGTCCGTGTACTGGAGAGACGCAGCCAAAGCAGAAGCTGCGGTAAGAAACGCCAACGGCAAGACGAGCATAAAGGCAGAAACTGCAAAGGGCTCACGATAAATATGCAATTTTATGCTGAAATTGTTTAAGGAAAATGTGAACAAGTCACGAGATATGATGGATTTGTGTATAAAGTTGAGAGTTGTCAATACAACTAAGATTGCGGAACGCTTACTGACATTTCAGTTTGGCGAGACTTAATTTGAATTGTTACTAGATTAATTGTTAAAATGAGACTGAGAACTTGCACGCATTTAGGACACTTTCAGTCAAAGTACTGGTTTTACATATAATCTCATACATCGACTTCCTCTTGAGTTTCCATATCACAAGTCTTTTCTCAGGTAGTTATTTTGACCATTAAATTATAATGGCCAACTGCAAGTAAACAACCAACCAACCGAACCCCACTCTCATGGCTTTCTAAATCTCGCTAATAGTTTGGGCCATTAAATACCAACGCGTATACGCATTGGCCACAAGGCCATTAGGCACTCCTCTTACAACGGCCAGCCAGCCAGCTTCTGATGCTAGTCACTAACAAGATGTTGGAAAAATGCAACTTAAATAGGTAATATCCCTAAAGTGCTTTAGTGCGCGAGAGATGCCCTTGTCAGATAATAATAACTTCATCTTCATCATGCAACTGCTGCAGCCGCCAAATTGCTGGCCATTGTCCAGACAAGGCATCTGGCCGGGCCTTAGCCTAAGAATTTGTGGCTCCATTATGCTCATGGAATGGGCACACAGTTTTCATAGCTTAATAGGATATGTTGGTATTTTCTCTAGGAAATTGTGGGATGATTCGCCGAAGTTATGGGCGGGGAATAGTACATACACGACAATGAAGTTGTAAAAAAAAAACGTTTAAGTAGTTCATGGTTGTACTGAAACTTTTGCATTTTTCTTGCTTTCGACTATTGTGTTGAGGTCATCCATCCATCATTGCATTCCTAAGATTATGTATACTTTCATATATTTATTGATGGATAAATGCCAAAGACGGGCGATTTCATTGAAATGTAGGCCAAAAAGCCACTTTGAATAATGACACATTGATCTGACTCAACTTGTCATTAGAGACTTTCATGTATCATTGCAAAAGTGTTAATGACTGTGGTTATGCTCGTGAAGCAGATCATATAACAGAATATTTTTATTGCTGCTCTGAATGCGATATGAGAAAACACAAATAATGTCTCTTGGTATCAATTGCTCTACTTACATTGAAGTAGATGGTGAATGCATAAAATTATGCAAAGATGAAAAATATATTAACCCTTCACGTATGTCAACGCGTTTTTAAATAAAAGGGTGTGAATGCCTACATTTTTTAGTGACACAGGTAATAAACATTAACCTTTCACATCTCCGTATTTGAAAATTTTCTTCCAAAATTTGTTCAGTGAAGAAGAAATATATTTAACTAGCTTATACCCACAGCTTCAGAAATCTCTTGACTAGGACCCGAGTTACAGAGCTTTAAAAATTTTAGGGCGTGGCAGTGGGCGTACTGCAAATTTTCAGAATCAACATATTACCAATTCATTACCCAAAACCACATATAAAATTTCAGCGAAATCGGTTAAACACTGCATAAATTATAGCATTTTAGAATAATATTTGCCACGCCCACCTCGAACGCCAAAATTTAATGAAATGGTATCAATGAAATTACCTACATTTGGGTATGTGTTTCATTAAAATCGGTCAAGTATTTCTTGAGCTATAAGGGAACAAACATACATACATACAAACCTACAAACCTACTCACAAAGAATTTTATATAAGTAAGAGATTAACCCTTTACGTAAGTGATCATATGAGTACTTGTATGTACTTTAAAATATATTTTCGAATATTTTCTGTAAAAAATGTAGCATGCACTAATTCTATTAGTGATGCCGAAAAAAAAAATTCTTAACCTTTACCTTTCTGGGTCACATACGTCCTTGAGCTTTAAAAAATGTATTTGTGAACATTGTCTATAAAAAATATAGTTTGCATTACACTTTCGGCGCTGTAGATAAAAAAAAATTTCAATTAACCCTTTACGTATTTGGGACACTTATGCTACATTTGAATTTGCTTTAATAAAAATGTTCTAACGAATGCAAGAACTAAATACAAGAACTTAATTTCACTTCTGTACTAATACATTCCTACAGACTGCAAAGTATTAAATTTATATAATTGCAACAATAATTTTTTATAAAAACTACAAATCAACTAAGAACACAAAAAAAAAACAATGTAAAATTGACTTTTTAACCCACTTTCGTATAATAAATTGCATTTGAAATTTTAATTGCTTGTCAGCATTTTAATAATTTCCACTGTGAATTACTAAAACAAAAAAATAAGAAGAAGAAGAAATCCTGTAAAAACTATGCAAAATAAATTTCTTTAATTTTGACAAAGCGTTAGAATGTTAGAGTTAAAACCGCTGTTATTGCAGGCAATTGCAGCTGATTGATTGTGCAGCCTTGAGGCGCAACAACGGCAACAAGTTGTTGCAACTCGTTGCTTTTATGTGCGTCGAGACGTCCTACCATGGCTTGCAATTGTTTTACAAAAACAAAAAAGATCTCAGAATCATCAAAAGTTTTCCAAGTCATAACAGAAGAAGCCAGAGGTTTCAGAATTGTACTTGCAGTTTCAAGGTTTATGCTCATCTAGTAGCTGTTTCTTCTTCCTTGGAATATACTATACATTAGACATGTTCATTGTCTTGAACACGATCCGCAGGATGGTATAATGAAGCTATTAAATGCTCCAAACATACTAACAAGTAGCCATATACGGTGGCATGTTTGGCCACGATTAAGTCTGTAAATATAAACAAGCCAACTGTCATGACATGCGTTGAAATGTGTGTGTCTGTGTGTGTGTGAGCAAGTGTGTGAGTATATATATTTTTTTTGGTAAAGATTTCCTCGACCAGATCATCACAATTAAATTTGGTTGCATTTGATTTCGTATAAACGATAAACACACGTGATACTAGCGTTGCACTGTCATTCAAAATGTCATGCTGACATGGCAATTGAAATGTCACTGGGGAAAAAATCAAAAAATAAAAATACAACAAAAACATTTGTGTCTGTGCGAGATCAGTGCCAGATGAAAAAAGATGGTCGAGTGAAATGTACAATTTAACATGAGTTGCGTTTAAGTTGCATATGTGCTGTGATGGGATCATTTAAAGTTTAATCTTGTCTTCAATCTTCTTAGAACTGAACCGTATATAGAAGAAGGCTTTTAGCCGCTCTGACAATCGATGCAACACTTTTTAAAATCAAAGCCGAGATCACTGATAAGTATTTTCCTGTTAATGAGAGACGTGTGTACGCTCTCAATTCAATTCAACATTCAGAGTCTTATTAAATACATATCACGCTTGAAAGCGCGCGAACTTCAGTGATCTTTTCATGTAAAAAATCGAACGGTTCTTGATTTTTTAAAGAACACGTTCACATTGAAAAAAAAAAGAAAAGAAATAAAATAGTGTGGTAGTAAAAAAATTATGCCTGTCATTTGATTTTTCATCTCCGCCGGAAGTCGTCGTCAGTCATTTTTTTTTAGTATTATTGAGTCAGCCAGGCAAGCTGGCAGTCAGATGGCGTTTTATCTAAATAAGAACTCAACTCAACTTAAAATCACCATCAATTCCGAAGAAGCCTAATAAAAAGTAGTGCATGTGAAGAATTACTTTGTAGCTAGGAAGGAGAAGAAACCATAACAAAAAGAAGAAATTATTGGAATCTTCAATCCAGTTTCTTTTTATGCTTTTTTATGACATGCCATTTGCTACTGGCAACTACAATGATCTTGTCTTGTAATTGCGCAGATCGCGTGCTAGAATCGGTTGAGATGGTGTTTTTTTTTGTATTATGGTTTTTTATTTGCAGATCTCTATTTGTTTGCTTCAAATTAATGTGAGTTTGTAGGTGTGTGGCGCATAACTGAGGGCATGCAATTCCAACATTGTTTTGTAAGGAAATCTTTAATTTGTACCATTACCGCACAAAAGAAAGCTCTAGACGGAAGCTAAAAAGGTTGCTTCGCTAACGGTTTGGCGCTATGCGATTTTGTGTTCTTCCTAATAATTCAATTAAAAATTTCATTAAAATATGAAAGTTGTAGCGGAATTCAAACATTCTCCTTTACTATGCTTTTAGAGGTTTCTTTTGTAGATACAAAAATACAGTTCCTTTACAGAGAACATTGCAATGAAATATGCATGGCGAAGATGAAGAAGCAATTTGGCATGAAAGCTAAGTGTCTCTGCTGGAGAAATGGTCAGGGAAACATTTAACATGATGCTTCGTCTTACTACAATTTGAAGTACAGTAAAACCTATTAAGTAGAACTTTCCAAGGGGCAATCAAGGCATCATACTTCTGCTTAAGCCCCACTTTTGTAGGTTTTTTTTTCCAATTTTATTTCAGAAAGTGTTATATAAAATAAAATAGCGGGTTATTGGACCTTTGGGTAGCAACCAAAAATTTAAATTTTTTCTTGTATTTTTCTCATTTTAAAATGATTAATTTTTAAATTTTTGGTTTACTTCATTTTTGGTATAATTACACAAAGTGTATGTAAGTTAAACGAGGAGGTAAGTTTACCTTAATAATTTGTTGGTTTACTTTTTTAAATTGTCAACTTATTACAAAAATTTGCTACGCTACACATTTTTTTGTAAGATAACCACAAAACTACAACTTTTCGGTTATTTTGTAGGTATACCCACAATTTTTATATATTCTGAAATTTTGTGTGTTAACCACTTTTCTTGGTTAATTTTACCGACAATTTTTTTTCGTAGGTGGTACACTAACTATGAAAAATGCTGCCCCACCCACTATACTAAAAGTAGTCCTGGCCTGACCTATTTCACTGAAATTTAAAAAATATAGTTGAGAAGTCTGCGGGGGATTTTTACTATTAGAAGTGATGGCCCGCCCACATATACCAAAAGTAGTCCGGGTGCTGAAATTTTGGTGGACCGATTTTGCTAAAATTTAAATTTAATATAAAAAGATTCATTGTTAAGAATCCACAACCAATTCAGCGTCCACGGAAATTGTTGCAAATTACTATATTTATTTAAAAGAAATGTATACAACAATTGTAAAGCCACACTCAGGGAAAAAAAACATAGCAAAATCAAGTACGATCGTATTCACTCCTTCATTTTTTCAACTTAATGGAAACAACTTTGAAATAAAGAGAAAAATACTTAAAGTAACTATTGTCAACGTTGAAACAAAGTTGCAAAGTTGAAATGAAGCGAAAAATACTTAAAATAACTGTTGTCAACGTTGAAACAAAGTTGAACGATTTTAAATCAAGGTCTGGCAAACTTAATATAAATTGGAAAATGTTTGAAATAATCGGAAAACAACTTTGAAATAAGTTTGTTTATTTTTGAATTTAAGTTTTAAATTGAAAACAAGTTTGTTCGTAGTTGTTTCTAAAATTTCCAACTTTACCAGACTTTCATTAACGTTTCTACTTGTTTTAAGGTGGTTATTTTTGATTTTAGGTTGTTTTTTCTCTGGGTGTAGGCATGTAACAACTAATAATTCATAATTGAATAGGACAGTTCTCTCCATGCACACGTGTATTACGGATACATTATATTGAGCAATGGCAAACTTGCATGAGTAACTGGCCATGAAAAAGCTTACTTACTGTAGGTCAGCAATTACCATATACTTGTAAACTATCATTTGCCCATGATAATTGAATCAATGCATCAAGAAGCTCATGCTAAGCCCTAATATTGGTGTTAAATTACTATTATTATATTTCTTTATGGAATTGAACGCCTTAGGGGTTGTGAAACTGAATGGCTGTAGAAAAAATCTTGTGACAAATGCCAATTAATAAAGCTTTGTACGAGCCTATTTACACTATTTACAATTCCATGCTGCCTGGGCATGCCGTTTTTTAAATTTACACTGACCTGGTCATGCTGAAATTTGAAAGTTTTTATATGAAAATGTAAATTAGCAAAGCATGGAGTTGCCAACTATTATGTTTTTTGAATGGATTTGCAGTGAAAAATTTTCTATCTCGTTTTCACTACAACAGTTCTTATTAGCTCTTTATCAGATTTTTCATCACGGAAATGATAGTGTAAATATGCTCTAAAATATTTTGCACACGTATGCATCATATTGATCATCATATTATACGTACACCTCATACGAGTCTAACTGTTACTAAACCTTTTTCCGCAAATATTTGCAAAATAATCAGTCATATATCTTTAAACTCAATGCTTTACTAATTGGAATAGCCGAAAAAACGAACTCATGACAGAACCAATCAAAGGTATTCTACCATCACAATTCATTAATTACAACTGAATAGTTATCGCTTGTTATTTTGTATTTGTTTATATTTTTCATTCACTCTTAATGAGAAACGTTTAGGCTACCTTTTATGGAATTCCAAGTATTCAAATATGACAAATTTATGACATTTCATAATTAACGAAACTATTGTTAGCTCATATACAATATGAATAATTAAATTCATAAAACAGCATTCAAGAAGTTCTAAAAAAAAATCAACAGCAATAACATTCTACAAGCTTTTACAAGTTCTGTAAGTATCACAGCAAATTTTATGGGTTTCCGATGCTAACTGACTGTAATCGCAGAGCAAAGCCAAGAAGAAATGGAAAATTCTCGAATTGAGGAGTCATAAGAAATCTTAACAAGTTAATCCACTAACAGATGACAACGAGCGAAGGCCAACGGAGGCGTACTGAGGCAAATGAAGAAGTATAAAATGTCTCATAAAGAACAGTTAAATGAATCTGACATTGTATTATCTATATTAATTCTATTGTTTATCATCCACATGCATATGGCTTGACGACTGCCCGTGTACAGAGCTGGAGAGACACAATGTTAAATTTATGTTATGGTGATTGTGTGGTTGAACTGAAACGGTTATTCCCGTAGAGCGGATCGTGTGGAGTTGGGTAATAAATTAATCATTTGATGGTCTCATATCTGGTATTTTGGCTTTTTTTCTTTTGTTGTTGTAGAGTGTATAGAAATTTAGGTTAAAATGATAATTTGTAGCGATTTACAAAGAATCTGATTTAATCGAAACTTTGAAAGAAATTGCGCTTAGAGGCGACCCAAGTTTGTCGTTTATTTGTCTGAGACTCATTACTCTAATTTTAAGGTTACCACAATGCAATTTCAAAACAAGTTCATAGTTTTAATTTGTTTAGTTGGAAGAATGAGGATTCCAAATGGATTGCGATGAATTAACATTTATCATTGTTGTTAGACACGCAACACTCTGTGTGTGTGCGCAAATACGACTGCCATTTGTATACGCTTCGACTCATTCTGAGTTTATGATTCAATTAAGATTTTCTTATCGGAAATCTGCGAACGGAAAAATAACAACAGACACAAGAACGTATTTAGAGCAAGGAATGTGTTAACTGAAGGTAATTATTAGACCAAGCGGAAGGCGATGGCATTGTGGAAAATTCTTCTGCATCTTTCTGTGTGTGAGAGTTTCTTTTGAAGCAATCAGAGTAGTCATAGGAATGTTTTAGAGGCCATAAAAAAACTGAAGGAAGCAGAGATGCCTTTCAAGTAATTCTGGGTCGTTGATCAGGCATTGGTCCATATTGCCTTGTTTGCAAATTGGTTAGAGATTTAACAAACCATAGTTCCCCCTTCTTTTGATGGTTTTGTGCATTTCTGTATATGTACTTACACTGTGAAATTTATTTAGTAGATCATAAATTTAGAATAAAAGAACTTATTCAATATTTAGACTGACCCTTGTACTAAAAGCATAAACCAGATTATAGCTCTCCTTTTTGCTCAAAAATTGCTCACTTACAGCAACAAAAAAAAAAGGCAATCAAGTACGTGCAATGATGTGTGCGTGTGTGTATGTCGGAGCCACAGCAATCCAACGGCAGCAATAATAATAATTCGCAGCCAGCAGATACGCTTGTACGTGCTGCATTTGATGCGCTGCAGTATATTGTATTATTGCAATTTCAGCATTGGCAGCGGTAAAGGGCCAAAGTAGCATCCGTAACCGATCGAATTGTTAAATTAAGAAAAAACACCAGAAATACTTTAGAAGCAACAAAACCATTTCGATTTTATAAAAAAAAAGTATGAAAATCGAGTGCGTAAGATGGCTGGCCTAGACAAAGTTCTGCTTGGCATTTTGTTGCGGTTATAAATAAGTTTTTCCCATTTCCCTTCCCCTTCCCCTTGTTTGTGTTCATATGAAATCATTTTTGTTGAGTCTGCATAATTCTTCATTTTCATATCTTGACTCAACGTCAGTTTGTATTGCATTTAACAAGGCGAAGCGTTGGATTTGCTAGTTGCAGATTCTCCAATTTGCACACGGGACTAACAGTTAGGCAGGCAGGCAGGCAGGCACTGAGGCTGGCAGCCATTCATCGCGTCTGTGTGGCTTTAAATGGAGCAAACGTTACTTTTTCGACAATTCATTGCGATTGCATTTGACAGTTTACACCGCGCCAATGTCAAAATTTATCGTTTCATTTTAATTTACTTGATTTGCGGTGATTTTATTTCTATTTTTCTCTCCCATGACTTTCGGAATGTTGCCTTCGAAAGAAACTACCCACTCTTGTGTGGCTTTTGATGTGTGTGACATCAAATGAATTGTATTTTAATTAAAATTTTAATTAATGGTTCACAAATTTGTTTTGTCGCTTGAAGTCGTGGAGTTGTATCAATCAGCGGTGCAATTTTTCAATTTTTCAATTCGTCATACCGAAAGCTACACACATTAGGTAAGTGCATATGAAATGTGTACACACTTTTGATTAATTATTTCAAGCAGTCATCGAGAAACATTTCCTAAGATCAACCAAAAGGGCCTTACGACTTCCTGATATCGATCTTTTTTTGTGTGTAGGATAAACCGAATTTCGTCTAAGTTCCCAACTCATTTGATGCCGCTCACACACAAAATTTCAATTCAGTCGATTTCTTTCGCTTCGCAAACATCTTGATGGAGGTGTGAATCTAATTTTTGTCTCCTACAATTGTTTATTGTTTTTACTGTTTTTACTGTTTTTACTATTATTATTTTTTATTTTTTCTTTTGCATTATGAAGTAATTTTTCTCTCTCTCGCCTCACTTGTAATATTAGACTCAAAAGACTCGCCTCTCCGCCAAAGTAAATCAAAAATTTGTTCCTACTTTTGTTTTGAATAATTGGCTGGAAATAAAGCGCACAACAGCACACGAATTCTCAGTACTCGTGGACTCGTGGGTAGTAAGGCGAATTCGAGATCTACTTTTATGGCTAAAAGAAAACGTGTTACATAACTGCGTCGAATGCAAATACAGAGTGGCTCAAATGAACATGAAAAATATTTAAATTTGATACAAAGCAAATAGGGTGATTGAATGTTAAACTCATTTAGAAAAATACATACATTTGTAAGCAAATCGATAAAAGAATTTCTAAATTAAAGAAGTAAATAGAAACAACAACGCAGAGCAATCTATTTGCACATAATAGCGATCAACCATTAAGTGAAGGTTAAAAATTTTATATGTAGCTGTTGTTCCTTGACCAATGCTCTGCAAAAGCTTTATACAAAGTTCATTTTCCAATTGATAGTTTATCCTTTAGACTCGATTATGTATACAAAGAACTGGCCGGTACCTTACGTAATAAAATGGACGTTACGAAAAGTCACAGGTGAATCTGTTTGCACATAATCGTTGATAGGAGAAACCACGACCTATGCAATGATCCTGTTATATAACAGATATCTTCGCTATATCTACCTATATAACCTTAATCTTTTGTCAAGAATTTATCAAGGAATAAACCTGTATCATTACATTTTTACCAGAGATCCGATTATGTACGACACTGGCCGGTACTTTACTTTAAATAGTCGGTACGAATACACTGCAAAGTGAACCTATCTTTTGGTGTGTAATCTTACACACAACTCACATTTTTAAGTGTGTACCTATTTTGATAAATAAAATAAAAAACACACAGTTTCTAGATTTTGGCATGCAATATTAACAACCATGCGTGTATTTTTAAAGCACTTTAAGCGTATATAATTTGTATGCGGTATAAGCGTGTAGCTAAAATGATACTAAAAATGAATACACGCTTTAAGAGTATAGCCTGTATACACACACGTAAGGTGTACACATAAAAGGCATATAACACACTTATGAAAGTACACACGTGGCGTACTTTACACGGGTGTCATTGAAATTATTATAATTTTCTTTAATTCTCAAAAATAGTTATAATCACATTTTCCGCTGTTAAGGATTAAATTTACACATTTTTAATTGCTGTATAATTACGCTATAATTACATTACAGTGCGCTATAAATATACATATTCTATGTGTTTAATTAACACACTTCTTACTTATAAATACACGCGAATTTGTGTGTAAAATGTGTCTACAAGGTTTTACACACTTTAGGTGTGTATGAACAACTCATTTCACTTTGCAGTGTGGTTAGAAATGTATTTACAACGAAACTTAACTTGGAAAAATGATTTACCTCAGCTTTTCTAACAGAGTAAAATTTGTGTATAAACTGCAGGAAAACATTTGACCATGTCTAGGAAACTCGAGCTGGATTTTTCGGATTTCCCGTAAATGCCGTTCAAAATAAGAGTGTAATAGTTAAAAGTGGCATGTGGAAAGTATACTCTTCTGATGTCACTTGTGAAAATAGGAAGGTGTAATGGAAGAATCGATGAAATGTTTTTTGAAGGTATGTCTTTCCTCCATTTTAGTGCTCAATATATTTGTTTAAGAGAAATACAATTTGAAACAATCGTGGGAAATTCAAAAATGCCTTTTATATGGTTTTAGGAATTGATACAGAAAACCTGGGAGACACGGGTACTCTTTCTTAGGTGTTATTAATTTAAAATTGAGTTGTGAATATTTAAGCATTAATTTCCTTACATTTTATGTCTCCATTAAGATAGTATCTTCCCACATTAACTTACTAAGTTGATTTCAATTTGGGTAAAATTCCCTACTTAACACAAATTTAATTTTCACATGAACTCATATTTTATTCAAAAGCTACTAAAGTAGCTTGTCCACATAAAAAAAAAATCACGTCGTTTCCTGCCCATAATTTTTTCAAACAAATATATTTTGCCTAATTAATCTGTCATTCTGGTCATTTAAGAGCCGTTAACATTTGCAAAAGTCCACGCAAAAAAAAATAAAAGAAACTTAAGAACAAAAATGTTTAGTTGTTGTAAAATTTCTTGGGACACACTACAGTTTCCCCTGTTTCCCCTTACACTAATTTGACAACAGGCTATGATTTATGGCGAACGTTAGCGCAAATTATTTAAACGAGTAGAGAGAAAGAGAGAGAGGCTGTGAAAACAACAACGACAGCAGTAACAAATTTTTCATAACTTAACTGCTTTGTTCGCTTGTTTATTTATTACAATATGGAAAGGGGGATCGAGGGTAGAAAGAATCAAGTACAGAAGCTAATGAATAAGAAAATAAAATCTAATAAAAAAAAAATCTCCGCTTTTTATTGCCTTTAAAGACGCTGATTAATGTTTGTTTTGATGAATGAAAAATGATTTAAGATTTATTAAAATGTGCTTTTGTTTCGTATTTTCCACAATTAATATGATATTTTGTGTTGTATGTTAACGGCTTAAGATCGACAAGCTTAGAAATGGCTAAGATTGATTATAAGAATTTAATTGATGAAATGCTTTTCATCATATTAAAGAAATGTTTCTGTTAGCTTTTTTGTTTGCCATACCAATTGTAAAATATTTGCACAGTTTCGCCTTAATTTGTGAATGAATGAAGTTCACAGCATAACTGAAGTTTAAACCCAGAAATACTCTTTTAATGGTTGAGCATGATTTTCGCATGTTGTCGTCTCTGCCCGTCAGTCTTTTGTTTGTCGTCTAAGAATGTTAATTGCTCGATTCATAAACATAACTGCGTTTTTGTTTTGTTGCTAATTGTGGCTTAGGTGTTTTAAGAAATTTCTTTTGTATTCAATACAATTAGTATAATTTGTACTAGATGCAGTGCTTGGCATTTCCTCAAAGTAATACAACTTAACAAAAGATAATTTCGTTAGATTCGTGTATGATCAGAGGAGATCTTAACTGTTTTTTTAGTTTAGAGCAAGTAAATATTTAAAAAGTACTTAGTACCAAATGAGTCTAATTTAGAAAGGAGTAGAATATACCAGGCTCACTTGAAGAGGTACATTTGTGTGTATTTGATTTTAGGAGGAAGTGGTTAAGAATACTTTCCACCAATACATGGTCGATAGAGACACTGGTAAGCACAGTGATTCGTTTCTTACAATGTTTGTCATCAAAGTAAAGGATTAAGTTCACAATGAAATTTTATCATTTTACAAGCTAAGTCTAAACTAATTTAAGATCGTTGAAGAGAAAAAAAAATGTATTTTTAGGATCGTTCGGTAGAAAATAGCAAAAAAAAAAAATGTAGGTTATAGGTTCACTAAGCTATAAGCTAAATCGAGTTAATTTCCATTTGGAAGGGAGTAAATTTAAATTTTCGGCTTGGGGTTTTTCAAGTGGAATAGTGTAGCTATATACCAAATAACAATACACAGGATCTCTCAGTGTTGGGACAGAATTTTATAATTTTCTAACAAATATTCATAACTATATGAAGAATTTTTTGGAATGACAATTAACAGTGGAATTTGTGAAAATATTGCAGATATAGTAGAGAGTCTAAAACGTCTTGGTCAACATAGAAAAAAAAAATTTTAAAATGTATGAAAAAATCGATTTTATTAACAGATTTTATTAACAGTTGGTAGGTGGGATAACCCGAACAAAAATTTTTAAAATAAATTTTCAGTAGACCTTAGAAGCTTTAATTCAACAGATATACTCTGTGAAGGGTTTTCGGTTTTGAAAGAGCGAATGGCAGTTCATAATGGCGGGGTCGATGCTGGGTGAAAGGGGTAGCAATATAAGTGACAGCTAATTTACTAGTTTTCGTATAAAAGCTTAAAAAGGTCATGGGTATTCACATGAAATCAAATCGAGATTTAGCAGGCGTTTCAGTGAATATAGTAAGTTATACAGTAAGGCTATACAGAAATTTAGATAAAATATAATCATGTTTTGTTAACCAATCCTTACCCATAAAGTACCAATTTATAGAATGTTAAGATTAAAATTGGTGGGGTCATGAATATTTTGGTAATTGATTTTCGGATCAATACAATCTGAATTTTCAAGAGTGACAACAAGGGGAGCGGTTAACGCAATTACTTTTTTAGGCATGAAAGAAAATTGAGTGTTGAAAAGCAAGATTCACTCTAAGTGCGTAATAAATTTGTAAATTAAAAATTAGGTAGTAGTTTATAGTAGTTTATACATGGAATTCTTTAAATAAACGGAACACCTTAAAATTTTGTTTATTGGTTGTATGTATGGCCTACAATAATTGCGATAAAGTAGGCCATTCAATGAATTATTGGGCGTACATGCAAAAAAAAATTTAAAATTTTACTCAAGTCTGTGTTCTCATTTTTTTTCTTATTCATAAAAGGAAGAGAAAAAATCATAGGAATTCATTCATCGAAGAGAGAACGAAATATTCTGTTTTCCCTCAGGGCCATATGAATAATATTACTAACAACTTCCTAGCGGTCTAGTATTATTAAAGACTTGTTAATGGTTATTCTATCTAAGCAAAAAAATTTAAATAGTCTTAAAATAAAGATAGCCAGTTTAGAGGTTCATAAAAATATGTTTACCGCTTCCTTAAGTAATAAATGAAATTATGAACGAATAAATATACTTTGGGTGAACAAAAGCTAAGCGCATATTAAAGATATCAAGATATTTTTCAGGCAAACTTTATAAATAAAATTCTGTTCCATTGTATACAAAACAAAAGACTTACGACACGAACTTGATGAACATGACATAGACATATGCAAAAGTTAGGCAATACTTTACATGCTGCGAAATGTAGCAGTCTTTTGGCAAGTGTTGACATCACGTGCAGATCAAAAAGCTTCCAACTAACTGACGGTTATTGACCTACAGCAATGCTCGCAATGCTGACCCATCATCCAGCCATTGTTATGCTAACGCAAAGCGTATATTTACAGTTGAAGTGAGGCATTTTGAGACATCAATTAGCACATTAATGAGTGGAATGTGCCCGCCTGGCTGCTACTCAACACACAAAAAAAAGTGTGAAGAAATTTAAATAAAAAATAATAATAATAAAAAACAGAATCGTTTATTTCAGCGTAAAAAAGCAGCTCATAAAATAGTAAAAACAAAAAAAAAAAGTGTAAAAACATTAATAAAACAAAAAGAATTCCTGTTTTACCCATAAAACTAACTAAGATAGCTCCTCGCCTCACTTAGGCGGATGCAGTAAATTTTCAATTAACACGCGCAGAACACGCAGCTGGCAGGCACAGCAGTGTGGTGAAGCGATTTGAGTGTTGTTCACCAATAAATTAGTTAGGCTGATAAAATAATATACATGTAAATTTTGTTGTTATTTTATGCATTGGAAATTTGCAGCGAAAATTGCGTGAACATTACAAATTAACAAAGGAATTTCACACGGCTGGGGGAGGGAGGGAGGTAGTAGCAGATAAGAAAGAAATGGAAAAAAGGGAACTTAGGTGGTTTCAATTTAATTGGAACTGAAACAATTAATAGAATATGATTGGAAGGAATATTTTTGATTAAAAAGTACCAATCTAAGAAATAAGTTGAGTAAATTCCGAATTTTCTTCAAGAAAACCACTTTAGCAACAATCATTGCATTTATTCACATTTTATTGAAATTCCCGCGGAGAAAGTTTTCCTTTTTGACAATTTTGTAATTTGTAATTTAATTAGCTACTATGCAACAACATGGTCACAAAATAATTAGCGATTGCCTTAACAAAAATATATATTCCAACCAAAAGACAACCAAAGAATTCCTAAATTAAGCACAGAAAAAAAAAACGTTCCGGTCTTCCAACAGTTTCACTGCAAGTGATGCAAACACGGCCAGAAATAGCAGCAAAAGCAATAACTATAACCAACAACGGCATCAGTGGCCACAACAGTGCGTAACAAGGTACAGCATTTTTGCTAGGCGCTGGCGGCCACCAAAAGCACACTTGAACGACTTCTTCTCTATGGCTTCTCTACTACTTTACTACTACACATTTTAACTTAAATGTTGTGGTTGTTGCTGTTGTTGTTGTTGTTGTTGTTGCTATTATTTTTTTTTTTTTTACAAAATGGACACAATTAACCTGATTTTGTTGATCAGTTGCAGAGGGTTCATCTTACAGAGGAGCTTGTCACTCAAATCAACACGATTGGCAACGATGCGATGCCAACCACAACCGCAATAACACTAACAACAGCCAGCACAACAACAACGGCATAGTAAACTCATATTAAGGTTTTAATTAAAATGGAAGCAGGAAAACGCTTGAATGTAGAGCCTCCTAGTTTAATTATGACTGACTTTGGCCATTGCGCTGATGTTGCTGTTACTCTTGCTGCTGCTGCTGCATATGAAAGGCAGTTAATTTTTTTTTCTTTCATATTGGAAGTCTTTGCTACCGCTTTCCTTCCCCATAAGCAATTTCGCACTCTCGCTATCTTTGCCATTTACTGCTCGTATCTCGTCGCATATCATAGCCGCAAGTTGTGCGCTTTAGGAGTTATTCTGTGCGAGCAGTTTAATTGTAGGTTATGCGGAGATTGTGACAATTAATACAAAGTTTTTAAGTGAAAAAAAACGTACATAAAATTTTAATAAAAATTTTCAAATTAAATAAAAAAAAATTAAATAAAATTTTTTGTTTTTAGTAACATTTTTTTTTAAACTTCGATTTTTTATTAAATTTACGGCTGATACAAAGACATTTTTTAATTAAACTTCAAATCAACATATTTTATGTTTACAAGCTTCTGTTTCATTTATTTTTTTCATATATTAATTTCCCAAATCCTCTGAGTTTGCCGCACTGTCATTTACAATTTGTAATTTAAAAGGAAATTTTATTTGTAAAAGCTAATCCACTTGCTGGACCGAATCGTTAAACATTATTATCGCATAAAAATCACCGTACAGAACTTGCCATACAACAACATAAATTTCGACTAGCACCACTTAAGCGGCAAGTGCACCAGCCCAAAAATGACTCAATTAAATGCCCAACTCGAGCAAATTAGCCAGTTTGAAATGGAGAAAAAAAAACGTTTTGTAGCAACTTAAAAGCAAGTCATAAATTATGTGCGAATCTACGAGAAAATTTATCTCCAACAAATTATGTACGAGCAGTGCAAAGCGGCTACTTGTCCGCTTTTGCTAAGATTTGTGAGAAACATAAATTTTGTAGCGTCAAGCAATTAGGCGCGCGATAAGTATTTAAATGTTGAGCAAATGTTGAGTGTGGCCACATTAGACGAATGCAAATTGACGACCGAAAGTGGCCATATTTATCGAATAAACAACAACAACAACAACAAAAAATATCAACAAAAATGTTGACAACCTACAACTGGCCAACTGGCCAACCGAACCGTAGGCAAACGCCAAATTGTGTGGCAAATTTATGCGGAATACCTTTGCACACGAAATGATATACCAGGCAGCCCACACACACACACACACACACACACACATTGTTATTTGGGTATGCCAAATTGCTAACAAGCCCGTGGACCAGTGGACAATGCAATCGTAATTGTAAACGGAAAAATTGTATCGAATTTCCTTATAAAACAAAAGACTTAAGCAACAAACTGGATTTAGTCTTTTAATTGCTTTTGCCATGCAAAAGCAAGACAATTTCAATATTTCTCATGTTTGCTTTTGCCCACTGAACTAATTTCGAATTTAGTTTCTTTTTTTGTTTGTTTTACATAATTCTGAAATTGCCGCTACTTTTTATTTCACACACAACCAACTTTCGGGCAATTTTTGGTGTCAATTGTTATGAATGGCAAACGGCTTTCTGCAGTTTCGAAAAGGTTTTACTGTTAATTGCAATTGGCTATTGTTGGGCAAGATAATAGCGCAATTATGTCTTTTGGCAGTCAGTAGTTAAGACACCTTGGTCACTGTGATACTATGGCCAATTTATTAATTGTTTTGCAAGGCTTTAGCCCGACTTTCCAATGATATAAGTTTTCATTTTATATTAATAAACATAAAAATTAGCAGAAATATGAATTGAAAGTTGGTAGAGATTTCTCCTTTTTGTAACCAAATTAATAACTTTGGTAAAGGGCAAAATTTCTTAGTAAACTCTTAATTAAATCTGTGCATATGGGGCAAATTTACAAACAAAATAAGCATAGAACTCGGGAAAACATTTCCACAAAGGAAAATAAATGGTGATGACTTTTTAGTTAATTGAACAATTGGTTGAAAGGTTCAAACAATTTTATTTTTTTTTTGTTAAAGGCTTTCCATTTAACTCAAATCTTTAAATTAGCTGATCATTTAACAAAACAAGACCATGTGTGATGGATTGATGAGATCGTAAACGTTTTCGAAAATAGTTTCAGACCTCGGTCCAATGTCCACCAATAAAAAATCTACAAGAGGAAATGAATTGGCCATGCGGTGGGTGCAACATAATAAAGCAGATATAAATGCACTTATCTATCGCATTCTCTACTCTTTACATACACCTGATGGTAGGAACCATTTTTAGTTCTTTTGAAAGGCGACATAGTCTTGCCGCTTTTGTGGTAAATTACAAATACTGTCGAACCTATCTAACTAAAACACGACTTTGCCAGACTTTTTGTTCTAGTTAATCGGATTTTTCTTTTCACTTAAGCGAATTTGGATCACCGAAAAATATTTCACTTAAGCTAATTTGACATAACAGAAAAATATTTCAATAAAGCGGTTTAAGCCAAAATGACCGCTTTTTATAAAAATAATTTTCTCATCAATGAGATAGCGCCAAAGGCAAAGTAAAGATTTCACCCAAAAGGCGCCCCTTAAAGACCCGTCATTTTAAAAATACATGCTTTTTTCATATCAAATTTGCATATCTTGACGAATTTGTGATCGAGTAATTTGCAGAAAGTATTCTTGTCTTCGACATACACTTTAAATTTTCGTTCGTCAACTTAAAAAAAATTCAAAGTACAATGAAAATTACATTTTTAGGGAGTGTTTCATTTATGGGAATGACATTTTGTTCCAGTAAAGCGAAATAATTTGTATGAAAAAGGGCATAAAATTTCCTTTTTCTCTTAAGCGTGATAGAATGAAGTCGTTTCTGTATACAATGCCAACTTCGATAAAACAATTCAACAAAATTGGATTACATAAATGGTGTCTTAAGTAGCATGCTAAAAATTATGACTCAATTAATTCAAAATATTAGTATAGGAGTAGGAACTAAGTAGTACAATGCCATGCTTTGCATAAACTATAGTTTGCTTATAAGCATCTGCAATTTGGATAATTTCATGGTCATTTGGCTGTATATTTATTAGCTCGAGTAATGATAATAAAGAAATAAACGCAATTCTATTGGAGAACGAAATCACTATATTGGCTAATCACTTCAATAAAGATTTAATATTTCACAAAAAATACAAAATACATTCACAATTCTTTTCCAAATGAATCTTTAAACTAATCATATGAAATGCATCAGAAGTCAAGTGTAATGTAATTATGATATAATATAGCTAAAAATCGGACCAGTTGAATGGTTTTTTTTTGTGGATATCGTTGAACTAATCGTTGTCGTTCAGTGAAAAGTGGCTTAGTCGAATTTGCTATAAAATCGAGTAAAGTATCCCTTGACACTAAATAAGATATATGCCTTACCTTACTTAGATTGTGCCTTACCCACCATATCGTATCTATTACCAATCCCAATATATACATACAAAAAAAAGTCAGTGAATCTAACCTAAAAAGGGGGTTAAAAACGTTCCAACCCTTCAATGTTGTACGTTTAACCGATGAGAGATGGTAAATTTATTGCACCATTGTTTTCACTGTAAAATTGTAAATTTTTCAGTTAATTTGTGAAAAAGTCACATTTAATCAAAAATTGTGGTAAAAGAACTTACAAAAACAACAACTTCGGTTCGGTTATTTGAACTTTTTTATGTCGAATTTTGAAGATTTATTTTAACAATTTTTTCGGTTCATCCAACCTACCAGCAACGGTTAATAAATTCAGGTTTTTCATACACTTTGAAAAGTTGTACTTTAACGCAATTTTTTCGGACATTTTTTTTCTGTGTATCAAAAAATGTGGAATTATTTACATGCGAAAGTGCATAAATTCGTAAGAATTTCAACGTTAGCGATGTTCCTAAAAAAGAATCCTCTGCTAAGCAGGGCAATTCAAGTTCGTTTCTCAACTCTTTCATATGAGCTTTCAGTGGAATATTTTTTCTTTTTACACTCGACGAAAGCACATGTTTGCAATGCTCCGTGGCATATTAATGAAATAAAAAAAAAAAAAGGTCCATTACTAAAGCTATCCTACCTCAAACCGTACCTATTTCAGGGAATTCCTGCGCCTACGCAATGCTAAGAAAAGCAACCATGAAAATCAAAATCAATTTACGAATTCAACAACAACAACAACAATAGCAATATGAAGAAATGAAATTACCATAAACACACCCATCTGCACAATGAGTTTAATGCAAATACGCACCAACCAACAACAACAATTGTACATACATACAATCAAAAGCCGTAAATGACGACATTGCCTGCATTTTGATGCCTATCAAAATCGCATAAGTTGCTCGCCTGGAATACCAAATTAAGAACCTTTTTTTCTTATTTTTTTTTTATATTTAGACTTTTTTTCTTGAAATTGAAGCGAAGCAAACGTTGTGGTGACAATGTGACAACAAAATGTTTTGGGTATTTTTTCAACAAAAACAGAAAGAAAAAAATGTGCACCTTTAACACTTTCCTGCGTGGCCCGACCGAACATTTGCCGTTTCGGGCCAAATGCAATAATCCGTTTGTATAATTTTATTGCCTATTGGCAAAGTAAGGCCGCGCGGCGGTGTCTCCTCCTCTGCTCTCCGGCATATGCGAACGGATAATCCCAAAATTGTGGCCTGCGGAATGTTTTGCGGAGGCTTTTCTGATGTTTTGATTTTTCCAAAACAATCTTGGCAATTCTCCAAGCACAAGAACTAAACACACACAAATAAGTAACAACGATTTCCACACTCCGTCCGCGATTGTAATCACTGTAAGCGAGAGAATTGGCGTTTGGCGTTTGCAGGCGACAAGCCTTTTGTTTTGAACGAGCCTTAGCAGGAAACGTTTTTGGCATTTAAGCGTAGGTTTTGAAATTTCAACAAGCTGAGAGATGTGCGTTCATCCTGTGTGTATTCGGGAGTGTGTAAGAAGGCTGCAGACGTAGTGAAATCTTGAGTACTTTTTTTTTTTTATTTTAACACTTGAATTCTTTAAAATTACTCCAAGAATTCACCTCTTATTCACAAATTTCACTTTGGAACAAATATTTTACGTATTTCGAAATTATTTTTGCTTTTATCCAATTCTGTACGTTCCGATTAATAATACGAAAATATTTTCCTTATTTTTTTCACACTACCACGAAACGGCGCATTTTTGTTTTTACTCAAACCCAATCGCCAGGCAGCCGACAGGTGCACACCGAACTCGTACACGTTTACTCTCAAACTGATCGTTTCGTTTGATCGTGCTGGGCTCACAACGAAAACGGCCTAGAGCTGAGCTTTGTCTTGCCAATTTCCGTTTCACGTTGCCACAGCATTTCAATTTCGTTTCGAACATGTTGGAACAACAGACATCAGTTGGATCGTGTGAAAGATCGTTTTGTTGTCATGTTGTTGTGGTTGTTTGGCTGCTGTTGTTGCTTTCTTTGTTGCTGGTTATGTGCCGTTGTAATTTGTTGGTAATTATGATGAACATCATTTGTTAAATGTTTGAGTCTGTGGCTGTGGTGCTTTTTGGCGGTTCTTTGTTATTGGTAAAATCATTTGTTAAAAATAGGCAGTTTTCGTTTCCTCCTGACGTTTTGTAATTAAGTAATTCCATTTGTTTTGGAAGCGGTTGTGTGTTTTTTTGAGATGTAAAGTAATTTTGTAAGAATTGTATTGGAATTTGAACAGATTTTTTCTTTATATTTATTGATTAAGGTGTGTTGGGGTATTTATAAACATGCACTTCTTATAGTTAGTACATGGTTAGGACTTTGATGTATTGCTAGAGCGGTAATGCTTGAGGCGCCGCTCTTTACATCTGCCTTTACTTGAACTGGTGTGAAAATGCGTTAAAAGGTTCACGGGTGTTTAAGAGACTGGGGGCATAATACCATGGTATATTTTGTTAGCGGCTATGACCTCACTCATAAGTACAAATCATTTGATATTTCATTAATGGTAACTTATATCAAATCCCATTCGAAGGCGGTGCCCGGACACCTTAACTCATTGAGAAATTACGTTGATGCAAAAAGATGGGCAATGTATGTACAAACAAATAAATATTTGCACTCATTGTGTTATCTACTCGAAAATCTAACTTGAAAACCCGCCAAAAAAGTTATTCCTTGAATTAATATTTTGGTTTCATTCAAGAATTAAATGAATACATTTTAGGATACGAGCAACGGAAACAAAATCGGTCCACAGCACATTCACTTTGCAGAAGCAAACAAGATCATTTAAAATTTTACGATATAATGTGTCTTGGAATAGATCCATACCAATGTCATACTTGGCAGAATCAGATTTCTAAAAGGATAACGCAGCTTGCTAATAAACTTTATTCATTATTACAAGTTCTCAATTGAAAAAAAAACTACTAATATACAAAACAACAGTTACTCAAGCCCATGGTAAAAAATTAGGAGTATCGAAATACAATATATGAAGCCTTCAAAGATATTAATACAAAAATCTTACGCCAGATTGTCAATAACACCATGGTGCTGGATTTGTCTTTCCTAGAGCGCTGGCCTCACAGGGGCGCTACGCATAAATGTTTTATACCACATAAGTAGGGGAGGGGCCCACCTACTGGCACCATTGACGCAACATCGTGCAAACATCATGCTGTTCATGTCAAATGTGGCAACATGCAAAGGAGCTATTTCACTTGCAAAAACTGCGGTTCTGAATATGAAGAGGAATCTGAAGACAGCGAAACATAATTTTAACCCATTTTTTCACTTATTTACATTTATTTTGTTATTAAAATCTCACGAATAATTTTTTCAGTTCAAATGGTCAGAATGAATTACTGAAAGAATACACAACACATAAAAATTAATAAAGTAGTGATTATGATTCATTTTCGATTTTTTTACAGCAAATTGTAAATAGGTGCCAGTACCTGGGCAATTTTTTTGAAGGATCGATTTTGGAGACTTTTGCTAGATTGAATGCCAAAATCGGAGTTTTCCTAATTTTAAAGTTCCGTCCAGTTTGCATTGAGCTCAGCTTTCAAACGAACCCGAGAACCCGATTTATGTTTCAAACGAAAGTTGGCCTCAAAATGGCCTCAAAACCTTAGGGTGCCTGTAGGTGGGCACCCTCCCCTACTTAATACTCTAGAAATAGTATAAGTAATGCTATTTTTGTGTACGATACGCAATTTACTACTGATAGAAGAAAACACATTTGGTGGACAACCCATAGCATCCTCAGGACTTAAACTCTAGACGTACTCCTGAATGATTTGAGCCAAAAATCGCTTGTCCAATTGTTACTTTTTGGACATTTTTTTTTCCAAACAAGGTTTGGTCCAATGTGGTCGCACTGCGGAATTGAATGGCTGCTTTTGGCTTGCACAACAACTTATAGTTCCACAAACCACATTTAGCTCGTTGACTTAAGAGAGTATGTATTTCTGAGAACTAGTTAATTCATTCTGTTTGCCTAATTTGACATAGGAACATTTGGTAATTTCGGGCAAGTCTTTATCATAATGATGTTAAGTAATCGAAGTAAATCGGCTATGGATGCATAACTCATTTCTTTGAACGCCTCAAAAAGGTTTATTAATTGAAAAATATTACAATTTTAAGTTATTTTTTAATCAAATATTACTTGGAAGTAAGGTTGAATTTGTTATTAGAAAACAAACGCGATTTTTATGGGGCATGAAACAAGTTAGTAATTAATAATTTCACTAGTCTAACAAAGTAACGATTTGGTCGCAACACTCTAATGGCTCACAAATATTTTACAAGCATTAAGCAATTATCGAATTACTTCAATGGAAACTATCAAAAATAAATTCCAAGTAAGCTTCAAGGAAAAGAGTACTCAAAATGCAATTATCGCCAACAATTTATTTCAATCGTTGCAAAAGGTGAAAGTGGTGCCTACCATTGAAAACCTAAAGGTATAGTCTACATTTTCCACTTAAATTTACAAACAAAATATGGAACCAGTAGGTACAACTTTCACTAACTACAATTGAACTAAAATAATGAAGTGGCCATACAGATGGAAAGAGTAATTAGTTACTCACAAGAAATAAATCCAACTAGTCCTTTCCATATTTATGTTAATGTAGCTTATAAAACGATTAAAGAAAAAAAAAATGACAGGAAAAAAGCACGCTCTGCAATCGTCTTCACATTTTATCGTTCCCACCAGGCACAGGCACACAGCTTTGCATTACAGAGCAATCAATCATTTCTTATGTCTATGCAAATTAGCCCAATGCTTGTAAATGCAGCATTCATTCATGCATTCACACTGCCACACACATACACACACACAAATGGCGGCCACAGCTTGAATGCACCTGAAATGTTGGCTGCAAGTTCAAGGTCAGTGATACATATGGTACACATGGGCCATGGACAACGAACACCACACGACGATGACTGTGATGATGATGATGATGACGACGGCGACCATGTTAGTTGGTCAGGCTAATTATTGTACGAGTATGTCTTTCAGTTGTATTTGTGGCGTAGAGACATTATTAGTGTCGTGACTATTTATTTTTCTTTTACCATTTTGCCGCATGATTAAGCGGAAATGTGGCAGACATTTTAGCTTTAATACAAACATTAATTAGTTTGCGAAATAAAAGACAATTTTTATTAATAGGTTACACTGAAGATTTATGAACTTATGGGCAATAAGAAATAAATTACTTTGTTGTGACATATTTCTTGGTGGCCACAAAGTATTTGGCATTCATTGCAATTTCATTCATTCAAGTGTATTGGTTAATGGGAGAACATTTTGTATTTTATAACAATTCGCCATTGAGTGTGAGAAATGATTTCCAAAGGCCTATATGGGATGTGAATGCCTTTTAGATTTTTCTTCTGCAAGTCTTCATTCTCTAACTGAATGCCTTTACTCAGTTGTTCAGTTCCTTGGTTAACTTTTTACTGATTTGCTCTCACTTACCATTAAATAATTTATTCTCATTTTTCTACAAGTCAAAATCAAATCCGTCTTACCTAAAAAAGAACAGAAAAAAGAATATTAAAAAATATCAAAGGTGAATTCATAAAATAAAGATACGCCCGCTCGAAACTATTTTCATATCAGCGAATCAATTTAACTAATTACGAACATTATAGCGTCATTGACCAACACCCACACAAGTTTCACAAGAAAACAACGAAAACACCTCCCCACAGTGTCATCAAATCAATGCTAAAAACAGAAACTAAATACCAAAAGAAAAGAACGCAAACAAAGTGTCCACCCGCCATGACAAATTAAGAGGAAACGAAAAAGCAAAAGCATACAACAAACAACAAAGAAAGAATGGAAAAAAGAATCGAATTTTTATGCCATTTCCGAAATGGGCAATTTCGTTTTCTTAACTGCCCCGCAATGGCCTAATGGAAAAAGTTTGTAGTTAGCAAGTTTCCTTCCATTTTTGTTGTGTTATCCATTTTTTGCTTGCATGTTCAAAGAAATGGCGCTAGGACACAGGTGTGTCCCTTTGCATAGCTAATAGTTTGGTGGCACATTCGTCGAAAAGAGGATAGCGTAAAAGTTACGCTGCTTAGGCTTAGTTTATTTATATTTTTTTTAAATAGATTTTTTAGCACAAAATCAATACACCCCCAGGAATTGGGGAGGATTGCGGGCCGCAAACGGTCGCATGTGAAAAACACAAGAAAGTGTCATTTCGTTGGTATTGAAGTGGGTCAAGACGTGTGAGTCCAATGACAATTTGTTGGTTTCAAATGTCTTTTAGGGTGTTTTTTATGGTGCATTTTAGTGTCATTTCACTTTTTTCACTGCTTGAAATACTGTGATTTTTTTTGTTGAAAATTGTAATGTGTAGGAATTTTTATTATGTTAATTAAATGCATAATGAGAGATTAGGTGTGTGTGTGTATAAAGGGGGTCATATTTGACACAGTTTCGTATATAATATTTTACTTTTTAATTAATTTCGGTCTGAATGTGTAGCATCAAATGAATTTAAGGAGGAAGTAAAGCATTTTTTTTTTCATAAAATTAATAAATCCGATCAAATTGTTTGTTGTAATTAAGAAAATGGTACATTTATATTAGTTTTACTGTAAAATCCAAAATAGGGCATGTTACCCTGTCGACCATATATGTAATACTTATATATTCCCAGTATAGTGAAAGTACATTAACTGATATCAAGAAACAAAATATATGGAAAAGTACATTCGAAGCTCGAATTTCTCTGTCTAACTAATACACAATTCAATGCTTGTTGTTTCGCTCTTACTGGCAATATAGAAGTATTACATATATGCTGTCGACCCAAAAAATTTGAAGCAAATAGGAGACATTAAATTTAAGCCGTGACCGATTTGGCATGCAATATATATTACACACAAAAAAAAAAGTCGGTAGATTTAACCGAAAATGACGGTTAAAAACGCTCCAACCCTTCTTCGTCGGTTAATCTAACCGACGAGAAGTGGTTGATTTACTTTAATGATTTGTTGGCTTACAATTTTTAATTGTAAACATACAACAAAAATTTGTTTCGATACATATTTTTTTAATAAGAAAACTTTTTTCGATGAATTAATTTTTTTCATCATTTGAAAACAAAGCCCAACAACCAAAAAAAACATATTAAACACAAAAATATATTTCGAAAATGCAAGATTGCATGTTTAAAAAAATAAGCTGCCTCTATAAGGCACAACATTCATAACACGATTGGGAATTCTTCTTTCTTTGAATCCCAACAATTCAACTGAAGATGCGCGAATGGTAAATTGCACAAGTTGGTGAAAATTCAAATTTAACCAACAATTGCTGTAAAAGAACCTAAAATTTCTGTACAACAACAATTTTTTTCGGTTATTTCAACTATTTTTTTTTACCATTTTTTGTCGGTTAAATCTACCGACGAGCTCGGTAAAAAAATTTACAATTTTCATACATTTTGCAATGCTGTACGTCAACCACTTTTTTCGGTTAATTTTACCGACCATTTTTTTTCTGTGTACATAAAATTTCTAAAATAAAATATCACAAAACATTAGAAGTTAATTATTTTTTTAAATTTTAACAATTTGTGTATGATTAGTTATTTTGTTCTAAACATTCCTTACAGCTTATCTGTAGCGCATTGCCCGACACAAGTTTGCACCCTATATAGGCTCCTACATACCCTAAATGTGGATATATCTGTGTTTCTTATATGAACTCGTTGAATTTTAAAATCAATAATGCGTCCTCTATGTATAATAAAGTTGAAAAAATGAAACTTTCGGCTGCCTTCAAGAAATACTTCTATGTACTCTGAAGGTGGGCCAAAAAGTAAAATATCCATCTGTCGGTGTCTTTTGAGATCAATCCGTTGGGAGTTAAAACATAAAAATGTAAATATCATCACTCATACGCAGCGTGTTACGATTGTCACATTGTGGTGCTCATTGCGTATGAGTGATTTTCATAAAAAAAAAAGATTTTTTAATTCAAACGAATTGATTTTGTTTAAGAGAACGGAAAAGTGAAGTTTCAGATTATATTGGAGATATTCATGGGCCAAAAACCTTTGTAGAAGGGCATCCATAATATTAAAAAAGTAAAATATGATGATCATGATTTCGCTAATTTTTGATATATATCAAATTTAACTAAAATGTTCACCCAACTTGTAATGAATGCAGTATTTAAATTATTTAAAGTAAAAAAACCGTTTAATTTACAAAACTTTCATGAAAACAAAACAATGTCGCGTGCTGTTGTTTCTTTGCATCAAGTAATACTAAAGAAATTTCTGAATTGGCCAATGGTAATAGAGGAAAAAACCAACACAGAATACATGGAATTCTTCCAAGCGGAAGTGGCTGGCAAAAAACAAATACTTAAAGGGTGGATGAAGGCGGTTTGTAAGAAAATTAAATTTCAAGTAAATACAATTTTAAGTTTTTAATTTTTATTTTCTTTTATGAAAAAATTAATCGTTTCACGTTTGTCAAAAATTCAATTAAACATTTTTGCTTGTATAGATTATTTTCAAGAATTTCTATTTTTTAATCAAATTAATTTTTCTATAAAATTGGCAACACTGCCAGTGATGCCGATTCGGTATTATTATTATTTGCGTCTCTTTGGTTCTATTATGTTGCATATGCACAGGCGCCGGCATTATTTCGTGGAAAGAGAATGCGAAATGGAAGAGCAGTAACTGTACAAAACTTTAAGAGTAAAAAACAAATTTAGGAGACTTCCGCTCACATTAACTCTACACCGGTTTGAAGCTTTGATAAAATAGTTTTTGCAGTACAGTTCATTCGTTCACAATGGACAAAATAGTAAATGTTTAAATTTATATTTTCGAGAAAAATAATTAATAATTTTAAAAATTAATAAATAATATATATAAATAATTTATAAAATTGAAACAGAAAAAATATTTGAATTTAAATTTAAAAGCAAAATTTTGAAAATATTTTTTTTTGTTTTAATAATAAAACAAAAGTTTGTTGTAAGTACATATGTATGTGTTCCAGTGCCACAAAATAGAAAACTAACTTTCGGCTGTTATTTAAATCCATCCCTCATTTGAATGCTAACCGCTTTCACACATACACCATCTGATGACAAAAATAATACGCCATTTGACACCCTCTCCGTGCAGTCGTCATCAGCAACATTATTTTGGCATTCCTACCAGTACACAGTACAAATTTCGACAACAAAAAGAATTGCAACAGACAACCAAATGCTGAAACGAGTGGCGTTCATTTATTGCCACAAGCACCAGCATCACAACAAATGAAATATCAATATTGTATTGAAAGCAGAAAAGTGAGAAGGATGTAGGGTGTAATTTTAAGATTTTTTTTGTATGGTTTTTAATTAAATTAAAAAAATAATTCCAGCGGAAAAAATGTATGCTGCATGCATACTTTGGGGTGGTTTTTAGTCAATTTTATATCAATTTTGGCTTTGGCAAATCAAGAAGAATCTTCAAAGCTCTGCAAGCTTATGGAATTTTTTTTCATTAATTAAAAAAATACATATAAATTGTATAAAATATTGTTGCCTTTTTAATAATTGGTTGAGGCTAGGCTAGTAAACAGTTTTCACATGTCGCTTGTACTTTACTTTATCCCGATTCTTCCTCTGTTCTCTTTCTTTTTTTATTATTTATTTATTTTCTTTGCCTTTTTATTAATTGGCACGTGCAAATGTCATTAGTCATTAGTCTATCAATACACAATTAAAATGTTCATACTAGCAGAACCAGTAGCATATCAAATTTTCAAGTTTACAACTGCGGTCTGCCTTCAAAAGCTGTGCCCTATACATTTTCGCGGTATGAAATATTCCGTTACATTTCGTATAGGTTTTTCAATAAATAATTGTGCAGATTCATGTCAGCTTGCGAAAACGCACTAGCGTCTGATAACCATTTTTGTACAATTTCTCACTTGATTTTTTCCAATTTCAGGTAGTGGATTTTAATAACCTTATGAGATATGCACAATGGTCGGTAAAATTAACCGAAAGAAATGGTTGATGTACAAAATTTCAAAATGTATGAAAATTGTAAATCCGAGCTCGTAGGTAAATTTAACCGACCAAAAATTCTAAAAAAAAAACCGAAAAAATTGTTGTTTTACAGAAATTTCATGTTCTTTTACCGCAATTGGTGGTTAAATTTTAATTTTCACCAACTTGTGCAATTTACCATTCGCGCATCTTCAGTTGAATCGTTGGGATTCAAAGAAAGAAGAATTCCCAGTCGTTTTATGAATGTTGTGCCTTATAGAGACAGCTTGAGCAGAGCCAAACAGAGTTTTTTTTGCTTGTAATACTGCATTCGTATTACTAATTTTGGAAAATAAGAGCTTGTGTCAGTTATGCGCTCAAGCTAATATTTATTTTTTTAAACATGCAATCTTGCATTGTAGAAATTTATTTTTGTGTTTAAAATGTTTTTTTTTGTTGTTTTTAGGGTTGTCTTCAAATGAAAAAAAAAAAAATTCATCGAAAAAAGTTTTCTTATTAAAAAAATATGTATCGAAACAAATTTTTGTTGTATGTTTACAATTCAAATTGTAAACCAACAAATTATTAAAGTAAATCAACCACTTCTCGTCGGTTAGATTTAACCGTATTTTTCGGTTAAATCTACCGACTTTTTTTTTGTTTTGGTATATTCACTTTGTACACTATACATATTCTTGATCAGCGTCACCTACTGAGTTGATTTAGCCATATCCGTCCGTCCGTCCTGCAGGATTTAGAAAAAAGCTAGGGGGCCCAAACTTTGGATTCATCCTTTTTAGCCCCTAGATGGAGTTGGTATTAAAAAGTGCTGAATCGGTCGACTGCCACTTGGTATACTTGGGGGTTTTTGGGGTCGCTGATTTCGAATTTGATATTGAAATTTCTAAATTCAAGATGGCCTATCGAATATGGCACAATAGGTGTAGGTTGTATATAAGTCGGCTTAACCGACTGCAACGTTTTCACTTGTTTTATTGCCTTGGCTGCACACAGTTACCTGAATCAATCTGGTCTTTAAAAGGTATACAAATAAATATGTATTAGTCAAAGATTTTCCATATATTGGAAAATGTTTTCCATTCCCTAGTGGAGAAGATGTTTTCTTGTCGGTGGAGAAATAGCTACAAATGAAATTAAATGTCGTCTTTGCAATAAAACAACAATTTTTTGAGTGCATTCAGGGTGGTGATCCCAGTCTGCGGTTAGTTAAGTAATATTTCGATTCTTGTGGATATTGAGAGAAAGGCAATAAATTATTTACGGTGAAGCGAATAAAATTCGACTGCCTGCAGGAGGGACCTTTAGTTGTATGTCGAATGACAATGCTGCGCCGTCGCTATTGCAACTGAGCCACGATACCCATCAATCGTTAATCTTGCATTAGATTTAAGATCCATTTATATAACGAATTCTGCTCAATCAAATGGACTTTAGACACGTAGTTTTTGGACAAACTTTTATAATTTAGTAATTAAAAGTATATCACAATTTGTAATCTATTTATTAGCATTTAATGGCGTATTAATTGCACCTATTTTAAATTTAAAATTGCCAAATTGACAGCTTTTGGGTATTCAAAAACAGCACAAATAATAACGATTTATTAACCAAAGCAGTGAATACAAGAAAATACTGAAATGAAAACGGTGTCCACGAAAACTAGATTTAAAGAAATATTCTGCTTATTGTTTGTTCTAAATAGTTTAATGAATAGCGCAAGTATTTACTAATACATGTAATTTTTTAAATTTTGCTTAAAGTTCATTAACAGGTTTTGGCCATCTGCAAATTCACCAATGTTATGTGCGAGTCATATGACAAGTCGAGAGTGGAATTCACATATTGCTACATAAAGGCCGTGTCCCGCAATGACAACTACATAATGATTTACATAAATACCAAGGAAGTGGTTCGCAGTGTCACGGTAAGTAGGTGCTTCTTACTGTGGAAATATTACATTCCTCTGGTTGAATTGAACCGTAGGTTAGAATAACACTGTTGAAACGAGCCAACGGCTGGAAGCCTTTCCTATACAACTTGACCATGGATGGTTGTAAATTCCTGAGAAATCCCAATGCGAATCCGGTTGCAAATTTTTTCTATAATCTCATTTCTGACTACACCAATTTGAATCACTCTTGCCCGTTCGATGTAAGTAAAATAAAATAAAGCTGAAAATTTATATAAACTTGAATTTATACATTGCAGGGATGATTAATTTGTTTCGTTAAATTGGTTTTATTTTTCAGCACAATATCTTTGTGGAAAAACTTAGAATTGTAAAAGAAAACTATCGCTTGCCATTTCCGCTCGGCGAATATGCTGTCGATACTGAGTGGCATATTAACAACAGACGCTGGTCCAGGATCAATGGATCTTGTAATCTTTCCGAATGATACAAGAGTAATTATTGAAATGTGACAAAAAGCGGTTGTAGAGCTTTTAATAAAATCTTATGAAGTAGTTCATGGTTCATGATACTTAAAGTAATTTTATAAAAATTAAATTTTGAGAAACGGAATAACTGAGTGTAGAATATTATAAAAATTTAGATTTTCGATGGCATTTTCGCGGAGAAATTAGATGTAATTGAACTTAAAATAGGCCAAATGGAATTTTTGCATTTATTTTTTTATTAGCTGCTCACGATCCGCACTGCTGGCCCCAAATAAGCCATTTGTGCTGTATTGTCAAGGTTATACTAAACTAATGAAAGCAATTGAAGGGTTGAAAGTCTATTGGGTCTAAGTATCAAACGGAGATAAAACGAAAAATGTGAATACAACAAATGTTTACAAGGTTATGAGAGGGGTGTAAGTGCCTAGTCTCATTGCTTGGCTGCATTCGAAATAATGATTTTGCACTGAACTTAGATCCCTTATTCCAACCTTGTTTTAGTTTTCCTATTTTTTTTTTAAATTGTTAGGATAAATAACTCTGCACAGTAGAATAAGAATAAGAAATTATAGTTAACTCATTAGACCCAATAGACTTTCAACCCTTCAATTGTCAAATATATTTCAGGCTCTAATTGTTTTACTTTTTTGTTTATTTTCCAACTAAGCTTTTTTATGACCACACAGTTTTTTCTTTTTGAAATACTATTTTTTTGCTTTACTGTAATTTCATAAATTATCTTTATTATATTAGAAAACTGTTCGTGAGTATATATGTATGTGGGGTTGTTCCCTTATAACTCAAGAAATACTTGACCGATTTTAATGGAACACATATCCAAATGCAGCTAATTTCATTGACCTCAACATAGCTTATATGCCGTTTCATAAATATTATTCTAAAACGCTATAATTACAGCAGTGTTTAACCGATTTCCCTGAAATTTTAAATTGTGTTTGAGGGAAGAATGGATAGCACGTTGATTTTGAAAATTCGCGGTCTGTAACTCGGGTCCTATTCAAGGGATTTTGCTGAAATTTTGTATTTAGTGCTGAAATGGGCAAAGTTGACTATGAAAATTCATGGTACGCCAACGTCTGACGCCATCATTTTTTAAAGGGGTATAACTCAGGCTCTATTCAAGGAATTTCGTTGAAAATTTGTTTTTTGTGCTGGGTGTTTAATGGGAAGGGGTGACTGGGAAAATCTATTAATTTTTTTTCAGTTGCTTTAATGATTAATAGTATAACATTTATACATTGTCGTGAAAATACAAAACTATTGCGAGCAAAGCCTTTGGTATAAAAAACAAAATAATATAAAAAAAAACAATTGAGATACATATCGTCTAGCCAACGAAGAGTGCCGAAGAATGCTCACTTGATTGCGATAATCGCCCATATTTTTAATATTTATAAAATATAATAAAACAAAAATTTAAAAATTCTGCAAAAAATCTCATAGAAAGTACCTTGAACATTAAAAAATTTGGTCCCAAAACCCTATTTTGACCCATTAATACATAAGTAGTTTTGGGAAACTCGGGCAATGTCATAAATCCATTTCTAAACCATTACAATCGAATACATCAAAAAAAAATTTGAAAAAGATTTGGAAAATGTTCACGAAGAGGTGTAGGTGTAGTAAAAATTACAAATTTTAGCATTGATGGCGATAATGCCCCAACCATTAATATTAAAAAGAAATTACCAGAATCCAACTAATGTTAAAAAAAGTATATAATTGCCTAACTCCGGCTGAGTTAACACTAATAACAAATACGAGCCCATACAGTGCAATCAGACTAGTGAAAATTACCAACGCAACCAGTTACAATTAGGCGCTTCAATAGAAAAAATTTTCCATAAATGAAAAAAATATGGAATCGAAATTGAGACGTTTACTGTGTTTAATTGTAATTATGGCTAATGTGGCGTATACGGTAAGATGACGTGTAGTTAACAATTGGAAAATTGTACTTTTATTGCAATTCCTTACAGTTTTGTGCGTACTGTAAATTTTCAAATGTCCAGTGTGAGTCGTTCAACAAGTCAAAAATCGAATTCAAACATTGCTATATAAAGGCGGTGTCACGCCATGACAACTTCATGTCCGTTTACGCGCGTGTCAAAGAAACCGCCAATTCGGGCACAGTAAATACGAAATTTGACAAATTCAGGTTCGGCTTTACATTTAAATTTATTTCAGATTTCCATACGCCTATTGAAGCGGGCGAATGGCTGGAAGCCTTTTCTTTACAACATCAAATTTGATGCATGCAAATTCATGAAGAATAGACGTGCCCAGCCGGTGGCCAACTTCTTCTATGGTGTCTTTTACAAGTATACCAATTTTAATCACACCTGCCCGTACACTGTAAGTACACATACTGCAAGCATTTGATTGATTTACCAAAATTTTTGCCATACACAGTAAAAAACATGTAAAAGTCATGAAATTTCTACGTTTTCAGGAGGACGTGTTCTTAAAAGAATTTCGCATTCTTGAGGAAAGCGTACGTCTACCATTCCCGACAGGCGAATATGCCGTCGACACATTGTGGAATGTAAATAATGAGGATTGGGGGCGTGTTAATGGTTCCTGTATTCTCAACTAAAATGTTTAATACTTGATTTTCTAAATATACACTGAGCGAACAAGTCCACATACAAATAATTTTTATTTAAATGTGATTTGAATATTTTAATATTTGGAATTCAGTATCTCATATAGAAATCAAATACGCGCGTATTCAATGGTTTCTTTCAGTGTCTAAATTAGAATTATTTTTTGAGTTTCTGTTTTTTTTTATTCAAAAACTTTAAATTATATTTTTAGAAAAAATAAACGAAGACTTGTTGTATATTAGACTGACAATGATTTCATGAAGTTGCGAATTTCAAGTTTGAAATCGAAATCGTCGATTTGGGTACTAAAACACATACGTTGAGCTCCTGGCGGCACACTTTCCCATGGTCCGATTTGGCTGAAAATTTTACACAATCATTTCTCCACCCTTTTTAGGGTGAGCACTTTTTGAAATTCGCCACTTCATTTTTTTTTTCTTACAAAGTTATAGTCAGTCTAGTGTATATGTATGAACCAGGGTTCTAATTTTTTGCATCGGCGTGAGTAGTATATATTCGATTATAGGGCAGTAGATTTGAAGAAAGGGGAGTAGATATAATTTTTAGTGTAGAGTAGTAGAAATCGTACGAATGCAGTAGAAATTACTGTTGAGGTAGTAGATTTGTAGAGAGAGTAGTAGTTTTGTATCGTATGAACATACAATTTTGCGGAGTAGATTTCTTACAATAGTTTAGTGGAAAAAACCTTGAGGGGAGTAGAAAAATCTACTACTAAACAATCATCGCTACTTTCCATAGTCCACCTTTGAAATTACCACACCTCCGTTTGGAAAAAATGCGACTCAATCTCTCTTGCCGCAGTCTCACAGAATTAGTTGGTGACGACAGGCATTCAATGGGATTTTATATGTATAGTGATGCCTCTTTCTCTGTCAAGAAAGATCCCCATCAGGTCCATCCAACTGTTTTTCCCACAGGACTACCTTGTAGAACCAAGCCCATACATCACCATGCAGTATTTTATTAATTTTATTTTATAAAATTATGCCCGACTCATCCCTACTAATTCAATAATAACTAAAAAGAAACAACAATGAATGCTCTTCGAATCACTCTCTTCCATCAAGCAACTGGGCTAAATTACCATGTGCCGTGTGGTGAAGTGCTAAATTAGATTATTAGCATAATCAGCCCCTAGTACGCGCTGCTTGATGGGCTCCTTGTTGGCTGTTCGTTGTTGTTGAATTTATTGAATTTATGGCCAACATAAAGAGTTGCCATATTATGTGCGCTAATTTGCTAATAATCCACACAATTCCAGTTGGCCAAACATTATGTTGTGTTCTTCCTGCTGGTGAAATTCGGGCTTTGAGTGTGTGACAAGTCATCGTAATTTCTGGGCTCTTTTGCGTTTAACATAGTTTCTGTTTTTTTTTCTAGTTTTTTTTTTACTTCTTCTTTCTTTTATTTTCGATGATGTTGACGTGCCTCAGCCACACAATTCATATTCATCGCTGTTTGACTTGAGTTAAATATGAGAATTGTACGAATTTATACAGCCAGAAAAAGGTTAAGGCATAATTTACTTACATATTATATTTTCATTTTATACAATTGGATGTTTGTGTTTATTTACCTGGAAAAAAACAGAAATTAAAAAAAAATAATAATGAACTGTTTCCTGTATTATTTGTTGATATATATATATATATATTTCGATATGCTGCTCACTTAACTCCAATAATGATGGCCGTATCTTTAAAACAATTATACTACAAATACATTAGGCAACAGTTGAACAATTTCTGCAAAAGCTAATGACTGAAATCCCAGCAGAGTATTCTCATTTCATCATGCGCAAAATGTCAAAACTTGTCAGAGACACAAACGGCATTTATTGCAAAAAATCATTTCAATTAAATGCCAAATATGAGCAGAAATTAACGCCAGCAATGGACAACAGACGGGTGTCGACAATGACAACGACAAAATATGAACTTGTTGCTGGCAATGCGACCAAAGGCGATGTTCATGAATAAACGAACAGCGCACAGCAATTTCAATTAATTTATTGACTGATTTTTGTATGTATGCAATTTCATAAATGAATGGAACATTAATAAAAAAAAAAAATACTACAAAAAAAAAACAAATTCAAAATATGGCAAGACGCATTAAGTGACAATTTTTTATTGAACTCCTTTCAGTATACGATAGACGCATGTTGTATCTGCTTGTTTTTACATTCGCCTCAATTCATCTGAGTTTCAATTTCTTCATTTGACAGTTGGCCGTCAACACATTGCCTGTAATTGCATTGCAATGTGCCGCTGTGTCGCCAATGCAATTGACACACACACACATTGAAGCACTTAATTGCAAAAACAAATTATTTCTGAAACTTTACCGCTACAAAATTTGATTTTGTCATCTCGCAAAAACTCGTTGCACTGCAATTCACTGTATTTACTGTGGCCAAAAGGAATTTCAAAATTCATTCCTTTCAATTTAAAATAAAGTATCAGTTAAAAGAAGTAAACGAAAAAAAAAGAAACGGTTTGGCGAAAAACTTCAGCTGACAGTCGCACTTGAAAATTGCATAAAAATGGTAAATCGTGATTTTATGCTGCACAACAAAAGCGACAAAAACTGTGGCTGAGAGTAAAATGGCATTAACAGGGAAATATGACAGTTGACTCTTACAGTACAAATGCTGCGCAAGACAGCAGCAACGACAGCAACAGAATAAAATACACCCAAAATAAAAATTCTGTCCATGTTAAATAGTCTGGCGATTATATTGGGGCCCTAAATTAACTTTTGCCTGAAGCGCTACGGCATTCAAATCCGGCTCTGGAAACAGGCACAAAGAGGCGCGGTGAAGCTAAAGTGTAGTAAAAAGCGCATGTCCGGTGTTCAAATACAGCCAACTTTGAAAAATTTTGTTTTTTAAATTTGAAATGTTAATTTGAAAAGAAATTGTAGAATGTTTTTTTTTTACCAGGAGGTAGGTTGACTACTTAACCCCTGAGCTACGGACAATGACTGGAATGAGCGCCTATTTACCAGTTTTCCAACCTTAAAGAGAACAACAAACGAAATTTCGTTTGCCGCAAAAGAATGCCTCAAACGAAGTAAGTTTGTCGAATTTATCGCTTCCAATGTTTGAACAAATCCTCTGAGTGAGGGTATAAGATTATATCGGATGTCTGTTAAATAACTGCATCACAACATAGCCGGCCACTTGCAACGCTAATTGCTTCAAAGTAATCCATTTTGAATATTTATGCAAAATAGTCTCTCTAACATCAAGGTCTTTGTAGCTCCCGCGAATATCGCCTTGATTGACAACATGGCTCTTGTTATTCGAAAAATCGAATACCGGATACCAAACTATTCGACTATTACTATTAGGTAAGAAGTATTCGACAATTCGATTAACCGTTCACTGTCGAGTAGTCGGTTAACCGCTATTATTCGGCTAGTCGAATATTATGAACTTAAAAAAAATTAAATCTTCATGGACACACTGAAAAGAGAAATTAAATAAATTTCTTTTGCAATTTTCGTTTTGGCAGTTGAGCCATTTACTTTTGATTTCGATTTGAACTCTTATTCGGTTAACCGAAATCAAACGGGTATTCGAATAGTCGAAGCTGAGCGACTAATCAAATACCATTAACCGAATAGTATTCGTACAAACGGTTATTAATCAAACGTTCGGGTAATCGGTTTTTTACGATTCCAATAATTTCAAAATCCCTATTGACAATCCTTTGTTCGCTAAAGTTCGCTAAACGAACAAAATTATATGGGTCAGTAAAATGCTCCAGTAATGTGCTTGAGGGGAAAGTTGGTCACAAACTCACTTTAGGTTCGAAATAGTCTGTGGGACATTCCTCATCAATTTGTGGTTTTGCAGAAATTCAAAAAATTTAAAAATAAAAGTAATTAAAAAATTTTTTTTTAAAATGTATATTAAGTAATTATGTAAGTATATTAAAAAAATATATATATTGCTTCAATTCATTTATCGCATCTTTTTTTGAAACAATTTTCTTTGGGTGAAAATAGAAAAAAGAAAACAGCAACACAACAAATTTCTGGATCAGGTGCAAAAATGTTTTTCTTACAAATTGAATTGTTTTCGCACTCGAGTGAATATGACAGCGTGTTGCAGCTGTGAGGTTGCGAAACAAGTGAACAAAGAAAACAAAACCAACAACATGTTGACAGGAAAATTGCGATACCCAACAGCCACCCTCGCTCCCTCCAGCCACATCTTCCTTTGACATGCTGATGGGGACACTTTTTTGGCTACATGGGATGAGTGTTGGAAATTTTTCAATTTCTATCAAATCAAAATTTTTACTATGAATTTTAAATTGCATTTGAATGCAAGGAGAGAGAGGGAAAAATGAGACTTGACAAACTACAATGCCAACAACAATAGTTGCTGATGCCATGCATGACATCGCCGTGTGCCATAAAAGACAAGCGTGTTGACAAGTGCTTGCTGCACTTGCAATCGCCAAAAGACATAAAAACATAAATAATATATGTGTACAAAAAAAAAATTGGAAAGGGGTTGCATATCTGAGTTCTGTCATTGTTTCCAATTCCATTCTGAATTTACGTTTTTATTTCGAAATGTTTTTTGTTATCGTTTTTTCTTGTCTGCGGTTTGGGTTTTTTTTTTTAGTGTCACATCATAAAATGAAGACATTGTAGCCAAGTGTTTCATTATCTTCGCCATTGTATCGAGATGTTGTTTGTTTTTAATCGGTACAATGTATTTCCGTTTCGTCTACGTTTTCGTTATTGCATATTCTTTGTTGAACTCCAAGACATCCCAAGTAGAAACCATTGTCTCTTTTGATTTGTGTGGAAAGGGCTTCCTTTTGTAATGAAATTGCAGTCCTCTGTCAAAAGTACAAAAATGCAAACTGAGTATTCAATTACTTGCAATTGCTTAGAGTGGCATCCAGTTTTTGTTGCTGCTGCAAATCATGATTAATGACAGCCATTGATTTACTGTGTGGCCTCAGTTGCACTTAGTGCACGGGAACAGCACCAAAAATAAAAAGGAAACGAATTTCCCAAAATCTGATTTATTGCCAAACGTGCGCCGCTGATTAAAGGAGATCCCAGCCTTCAATTGAAATACGAAAAAAAAAAGAATTGGCAGTGTTGTGCGCTTCTGCGCCCTTGCAGATGTAAAGATATAATATTAAAAAAATAACTTTCGCAACTACTTAAGAGTCAAGTTCGAATTGGCTCGAATTCGTATACCTTTTTGAAATTCAGAATGGAACATGTGAAAATAGTAATGGAAATAGGAGTATCGTACCAAGAATTTTTTCCGATATTTTATCTATAGTTTTGAATTAGCTATCGATGTTTTTTCGATAACTGATTTTTCGATATTTATTTATCGATTATTTTTCGATAATTTATCGATATTCCTTTAATACTTATCGATTATGTCTCTTCACACATCATTCCCGGTCCATTTACAAATTTTGTTCCAATTTACTTTGTTCCGGTTCAATTGCTTTTCGTTCCAATTTCATTCCCATTTCATTCCCGGCATCATTTCCCACCAAATAAAAAAAACCGGGTCGAAATTGGTTCAGTATTTCTCGAAATAAACGAAAATAATACAAATTTGGTGGCCATTTTGTATGGCAGGAAGGCGTGGTTCTTATCCGATGTTGCCCATTTTCAATATCGTTAGAAACGGTGTGGCCAGAAAAACAAAACACACTCTTGCAGAGGGTATAAAAAAATATAATTCCGAAAAAGATCAGCGGAAAGATTCATTTTGAATATTTGATGGACTTTCCGGTCACATAATGAGTGCAAAACCGTCCTACAATAGTGTGGCAGACACTTTCATGTAAGGATGTTCATATTTATCAGCCCGACGTTTCGTTGATTTGTTGTGTCAAAAATCGACTATGGTTCAACGACCTAGGTTCCTTACAACTGAAGTGGACGTGGATCTCGTACAAACGCGTATTTATAATGGGATCATAAATAAATAACAGATATCCTGTGTTTTAGATTCGTTAGGAGCCGAGATATAGAATTTTTTAACTTTGGGTATGTAGAGTCCAAATATATCCATTTGAAGTATTAAATTGTAGGGTCAGCTCCGCAACCCTTTGTATAATTCCGTCGATTTGTAGCCTGACATTATATTATGATCATACGCAATTTCAGAAAAATCGGTTGTGTGGTATAAGCGTGAAGCCTGAACAGAGGACGGACCTTATTAGGAAACCGTGGAGGCTGCAGTTCCGTGACTTACGATCGTGATGTGTCGAGTTTAACTCCAGCCCGACGAGAAAAAAAGTGTGTATTCCGCACGACAATACCTCTCCAAGCGATGGCAAACATACGAGAGTATGATTTGCCGTGAAAAAACTTCACTTGCCGTTCGGAACCCGCTCTAACCTGTCGGACCACTCCAACTCACTGACATATTATAGTGTGTGTGAATTACAGAATCGAAGTAGTCTCTATGATTTGCAGCTAGAAGATTGACCAAGATCGCTTGGGGGTCGTAGTGGCAAATATTTATTTATTTGTTTATATATACTTCGAACAGATACTTCCTCCATGCTGACCCAGTAATACATAGAGGGCGTCTATGAAGGAAATATAATCGCAATTTTGTCTTTTGGCGTTGTAATCTCTTAATTGGGGATACAAAAAAAAATAATAATCGCAAAAAATTCGTCAGATAGGACCGAAATTCCCCCAAGCAAATATTTTATAAGTAGGAGGTCCCGATACTGTGGTATCACAATGGACTTTGTGTGGTCTAAGTGTGTCAGTGTACCGGCAGCCATCTTAACATATACATATAATAGGAAAGCCCCCATAAAGCTATAAAGGTTCCACCATATTACCTCACTTCAGCCGACTTAATCACCGCCTTCGGAGGAGCATCCCAGTAATTGGGGGCTGGCGGCACCCACTGTCTCAACACTTGATAGTTGCCTTCGAGTAGTTCCATGCCCTCGATGACTTCCTCATCGGATTCGTCATTATTGTTGGCGGGTAAATTTAAATTGTCATCGGCATTCATTTCTTAACTATTTTTTTTTTTGACAGGAGAATGTGACAGTTGGCACCAACAACAGTTCCAAAATAGACACTACCACCGACACAGACTCTAATACAGATACATTCACGGTGTGAATATACTATAGTAACAACAACAACAACAACACAGCACACAGACACAAAGAAATATAAACAAAGGCGAAGATGCCTTGGATGCTTTCCGCAGATTTCTTTCTTCTTCTTTTTCACTTTCAGCACAAACTTCTTGGCATTTCAAACACTTTTAGGGCTTCGAAATTTTTGGAAAAATTTTATTATTGCAATTTTAATTTTAATTTTGCGCTATAATCTCATGAAGACACGTAAATATACACTAACAATACGCGAAACTCGCCAAAATTCTCGGTTCGTACCGCACACGTTGCAATCGAATTGTATCTAATCAGAGAAAATTTTCGTAGCGTTTGTTTTGGCACGAAAAATTGACGGGCGGCGAGTACAACTTTGGTGGGTTTGCAAGTGTGTGAGTGCGTGTGTGTGTGCGGAGAAAAGCAGCATAAAATACCCCACTGTGTGTGGTGCGGAAGGGCTGCTGAGAATGATGGTGGTGGTGGCAGTAACTTGCTTGCACTGAGGGTAAATGCTTTGCATCCCTTGTCGGTTTGCTGGTTGCCGGTTTGTTTGTTGCTCTTGTTGTTGTTGCTGTTTTGGGTTTTGGTTTTTGTTCGGCCTTCGTTGCGTCGTCGTTGTCCGTGGTTAGTCCTGTGCGTTCTGCGTATGCAACTCTGATTCTTTGTTGCTGTCTGTGTGTCTGCCTGTCTCTGTGCGCTGTGTGAGTTTGTGTACTGCTTTTTTAGTATCACAAATAAGGGTTCGTTATTTAATGTTTTTATGTCTGACTCCTCGATTTTTTGGGGGGGTTCACTGTTCGCATATTGTGGAAATTATGTTGCTTTATTTCGCATACGAAAATGCTCGTCTACTCGTTCGTTTGAAATGGTGCAACGTGCGCCACTGTGACGAACGAACTTGAACTGCTGCCGCATAAGAGCAAAAGACAGTGGTACATAGAAGCTTTTTAAGTTTAAATTTGGAGCTGAAATAAAATGTTTTTGTTGTGTGCCTTTTGTGGAAAATCACAAATTAAATTAAATTATAAAAAATCACCACAAGGACTAAGTTATTGGCTAGTGCATGAGCTATTGGCACAAACCTAGCAACTGGCTTAACAAAACTCCAACATTTAATTCTTCACAAGTTGCAGTCATTACATTTGGTAATGAAAACCTGAACAAGTTCTTGTAATTTACAGCTTCAAGGTAAGAAATGAATTAAAATTTCCCATTTGCTCCACTGTTCCTTCTTCGCTATACGCTCAAGTGTCATTATACCCATAAAAGTATCCTTGCGATCTGTGAACACTACAACAAGGTAAGTGTATGTGTTATTTTTTTTTGGTAAATATGAGAGCGCGAGTTTTAATTTACTCACAAGAAGAATTCACCCCTAAGCGTCTTCACGGTAATTTAACCACGTGCTGTGTGCCGCAGCACGAGCGTCCTTCGTTGTAGTCCTATGCAATTTTTCGATGTACATTTTACTTCTATGACGACCGGCAGGAGTTTTAAGGCAGCTCAATTCATACTCCACTGGCTACAGTAGCCACGGCGGCCATATAAATGCCCACGAAGTTGTTGGAAGGTAGTGGCGGTGGTATTTTGCGCCCTGATTAAATTGAGTACAGATGAGTCACGGAAGGTGGCCGCTTGGAGTTTTGTGATCGTAAATTTTTATGATTTTGAATATTTATGGGAATTTAGCAGGAGAGATTGTGTGATATCCGCTAGGGTTAAGTAAAAGGGGTGATGAAGGTATCAAATATGATTTTTGATTTCACAAAAGTACCTCGAACATGTTGCGAATATATTCTGCGATATAAAGTTGAAGAATTATTTCGTTTCCCATGTATTCATATTTACTAAAATCCATTTAAAGGCTTTGTTGCCTTTGCTTGCTTTGTTGGTTACAAAAATCATAATTCCAATATTTTGGCATTGAACTTTCTCAACATTTGCGAAACTACTACGCAGTAAGCAAAATGCAGACAACATACCCAAACCCAAGATCCGTGAAAACCGAAAACCAAAACAACAAATAAACACACCAAATCCGAACGGTAAACAACAACCCTTGAGCGCCGAAAAGTATGCAAGCCAAAAGGTCGCTGGCAATGTCCACCGGAGAATATCGTGTGTCCTGGTGCCAGTGAAAATGAAATTTGTTTGCCGGTTAAATGGCGCCGCATGGTTCCGGTGCTTAATGGGCACAACTTTCATTCTCACTCTCTCTCTCAATCTCTCTCCTCCAAACTCTCTCACTCTACAGTTGTTACTTTTGCAGTAAGAATATTGAGAGAACAAAAGCCGCTACCACGTGGCTTTTGCAAATTGCGTTGTTGTACTTGCTTCAAAATCATCCCTGTTGCTTCGAACAACAAGAATACAAGACGACGACGATGATGATGATGATGATGATGACGCCACATCATCAGCAACCAACAACAGCAACATTTGACAGGACATCCGTAAGCAGTTGAACACGCGTTGGACTCGTTCTGATGCCATGACCCTCCATGCCGCTATTCTCTATAAACCGGAAATCTTGAATGTGGTTTGAGCGCGTTTTAATCGCTCTCGTATGTGAAACATTAAATAAATTTGCAGTTGCATTTGGCTGGCTTTGAAAGCCAAAGTGTGCGTCCCTTTGAATTTCGCACACAAAGGCTGCGTTGCTTGGCAGATGGGCTGAAACAATTTCAATTGAATTGTATTTTTGGCCAAGGGAGCAGCTGACTGGTTTATTGTGATTAACAAAATGCGAACACATCCAATGGATGAAGGTGTGACATGAAACACATTTCAGGGGTATTAATAAAAAATAAGGGAAACACTGAAAAATATTTTATATGCAAAAAAATATTGAAAAATATGAATTTCTTATAGCTCCTCGACATCCTCCAAGAATTGTTGTTTGAATATTTAAAAAAAAATATTTTCTTTCAAAAATATCCACCCACTATCTTCAGCCGTCCACAACCAGTCTAAATAAACAACCTATTGAAAAAGTTAAAACACCCCCAGAGGCACATTTAAATGGATTTCCATACACACACACACACACATACGCACTCACTCAAAAGTACTCGTAATCGAAACACAAAACGAGAGACAGCATAAAAATAATTACATAAAAATGTTTTTTTATAACAAATCCACCCTCGACAATTTCATTTGCAAATGCCATCAAGAGTAAAAGCCCAGAAACCGCACAGTTTCCAAACAAGAAGAACAACAACCAGAAACACAAGAACGCCCTCAACAACATTTCGAGACTGTTTTAACTTGATTTGGAGTATTTGTTAGATTTCCTAATTCTATTTTTGGGTTAACCTGGTTTAAACGGGAAGGTTTCGAATGGGGTTGATTTTATTTTCTTTTCTCGAGCTTATCTTGTTGCCTTGAGTTTTGACATGTGTCGGTGCGTATATATATGAGTGTGTGTGTCTGCGTCTGTGGTGTAATTTATTGGGCTTCGGAAACAACACGTTTCGAGATAATTATTACAAAATAGAGTTAATTTGGACACCCCTTGTGCTTATAAACAATGTTGCGAAACAATTTCTTTCATAGTTGAAAGCATGGGTGGGCACTGTCTATCACTGCAGCACTGGGGAAATGTTTGAGTTGTACTTAATAAATACGTTGTTTTTCCGAGAAAGCAGCATTATTGGTTAACCAAGAAATGAACTTTCACCCAGAGAAATCTTCATGTATTTTAATTAACACGATTCATGTTATATTTACATGAAAAACATTTGTACGCAAAAGAAAAACAATTCCAAAAAACTACAACTACATTTACAAAAATCGAAGCAAAACGCACACATTCACAGAAATGAGAAAAATTTTCGAAGCAAAACGCACACATTTACACAAATGAGAAATTTTTTTTTCGAAAATAAAAATATATTCGACCAGTCTGTCAAATGGAAAATTTGAAAATAAACAGAAGAAATTTTTGAATTTCGAAACAAATTTGTTTTTGTCGACCTGAAAGAGAGAAGCTCAGTGGCACAGCGTGTAGATGCGGAACTTATAAACATTAGGTCCCGTGTTCAAATCTCGTCTGAGTTGAAAAAAGTTTTTTTAAATAGAAATTTTTAGATTTCAAATTCAGATTGGTCTTTGGACGACATGAATTTATGAAGTGCAGTAGCACAGAGGGTAAAGTGATGAACTCAAGATGCGAAGGTCCGGCGTTCAAATCCAGTTCAGTGTGAAAAGGTATCTATTTGAAATGGTATGTTCATTTGAAAATAAGGTAAAGAATGGTAAAAAAGTTACTTGGAGGAACTGTGTTTACAATTTTATAAAAAAAATTAAATTAAAAAAACTTTTTCCGGAACGAGGATTCGATCCCCGTACTTCCGTTTATGAGGCCGACTGCCTAACCCCTGAGCTACCGGCAATGATTTGAATGAACGCATATTTACCAGTTTTCCCAGTTTAATCACAAACCTCTTCACACGTACACGTACACATATAGGAGAGTGTCATTTTTAACAATAGCATCTTGTTAAAACAACCTGAAAGATCGGTTTGAAAAATATTAACCACAAAATTGGTTAAAAATTGGTTAATTTAACACGATTTTTTCTCTGGGTGTTGTTAAATATTGAAAGACTAACCATTTTGTGTCCACATTTGGTAGAAAAAAATTTCAAAGCTCAATATTTACTTTTTCTATCCCCAGTGAACGGCATGAATGAGCTCGTTTTTAACCACACTATAAAGTTTTAAGCCACTCTATAAAAAATTAATGTGAATGTGCCTTATGCATGCATACCGAAAAGGCAAGTACACTCAGAAAACAAACAAGCTACAATCAATAATAATCACCTTAAATCAAGTAGAAACGTTCATGAAAGTCCGGTAAACTTGGAAATTGCAGAAAAAACTACGTTTGCAACTTTGTTTCAAGTGGTTTGCATTAATGATTTCATCTATATGCTATACAAATGCCACACTGACAGCTCTCTCACCAGTGCTGCCATCTAAGTGAAGATTTTATGTTTTTTCTGAGTGTAAGCACTAGGCTTATAAACGTGAATGCTACCGATGCTCACACTCACAAGAAGCATACAATCATAATATTCACCAACGGCTGTCAATATTCATTGCCTTTGAAGGAAAGTAATGGGCCCTGTCGAAGCTTTAGTTAATTGCATCGCACGATGATCGTTGCTTGCAGGAAGACTTTTACTTAATGTTGTATTCGACACTTAATGAATAACACTTTAAGTAGCCGACATTTAGAATGCAAATACACACTCTTATTAGGCTTGAAAGGCAATGAGCCTTCTGAATGGCAATGAATATTCACAGTGGCGAGTTGCCTTTGTGCGATGTACGCGAATGTGTTTCAGATTTAAAATTTCGAATGGAAATTTTGGATTGGCTTCAAGGAAGAAAGCTTTAAAAATGCTATGAATTTTTACTGTGGCTCAATCTCAAGTAGCTCAAGGATCACTGACCCCCACACACTACTGTAGCAGGGTAAATTAACATTTGACACAACGTTTGTAGCGCCCATAACTAGGCATGTCCGGTATGGAAAAGTATATATACTCGTGATCATCGTCCAAAACTGAGCACATTTAGCCATGTCCGTGTTACCCGACCAAATTGCTTTCAACATACGAGCACAATAACTTCTTCGACCACTTTTATTTTTATATTTTATCGATAAATTTACGATATTTTATCGATAAATTTCCAATATTTTATCGATAATTGCCGATATTGTATCGATAAATTTACGATATTTTATCGATAAATTTACGATATTTTATCGATAAATTTCCGATATTTTATCGATAAATTTCCGATATTTTATCGATAATTTTCCAATATTTTATCGATAATTTTCCGATATTTTATCGATAATTTTCCGATATTTTATCGATAATTTTCCGATATTTTATCTATAATTTTCCGATATTTTATCGATAATTTTCCGATATTTTATCGATAATTTTCCGATATTTTATCGATAATTTTCCGATTTTTTATCGATAATTTTCCGATTTTTTATCGATAATTTTCTGATATTTTATTGATAATTTTTCGATAGGTTTTAACTGATTTTTTCGATTTTTTTCTATAATTTATTTCCATTTAGTTTCAGTTTCATTACCGACATTATCGACATATATCGGTTTTGAAAAACTATCAAACCAATTTTGCTTTTTTGATTAGGTCCAGTGGGCAGGGTAGACAAATGATGGCAAAACGCCATATTTCGTTACATCTTTTAGAATTAATTTTTTTTAAGTACACATATCAACCCAAAACATCTATTCCAATCAGCATTTCATAGTTTTCACATGAACCTCAACTATTTTTCTGCTATTCTAAAATTCACATCAACATTTGCGCGCGCAACATTGTAAGCGGTCCACTTCGTAAATATGGTATATTCGCCCGGAAATATTGGAAACATGTTCATTAGGTTCTCTTGAAAACGGCAACGATCCACAATGATATCGTCCTGGAAAAAAAGTTCAATCAATTGTGCGGAAATTAAATTAAAAATCACATATGGTACAGTTAAACGAAATGTCTATAAGTAAAATAGAAAGCTTCATGTCTCAAAAATTAGAAGATAAAAAGTTCCATAGTGTATTATGGCCATACGTCTGATTCAAAAGGTTTTTCCTATGAAACTTAATTTTAATTCAACGTATGTCCTTAATCCTCTAAGGAACTGAATGCCTCAGTTAACGAAAATCTTCACTTGATTACTATGTGTGCCCTGTCATCGTGAAAATTTCGCATGCTTTGACTTATCGAGCTTCTACTGTATTGACAAATTCACCTATACCTACATGAAATGGACACGTATGATTCAAATTGGTGCATTTCGCCATATCGAAAAATCTGTAGAATATTTCGGCAATGGGATTGCGATTTTTATTCTCTAAGAATTTGCAGGCATCAACGTTGTATTCCACAATCGCTTTGCTTTTGCTTTGACCGCGCTTCTTAATGTGCAAAGATGCCTTAAATTACATTGAAGTTTATATTACTGAGCAATTCTTCATAATTCGGAAATATTCTTACAGTAACATTGCTCACGGGTGTCTTAAATAGTTTGACCACTAGCGATAGTTCGGTGACATCACGTTTCACCGCCTTCAAAGTGCATCGGGAAAAGTCACAAAATGTCTTATCGAGAGACTCGCAAACGAGGCTGGTCAGCTTGAAGTTGGTGCGCTGATAGTGAAAATGTTTCAAATTCAGGTACGAAATACTTTCTTGCTGCAACTGTTTTTGGAAATACTCACATTTTCAATGCAATTGAAAGTGGCAAGAATTAGCAGAAAACTTAAATGTTTTGAGTACATGTTTTGAAAATAAAAATTCTTTCACCTTTTCCAACTGTAGTGTTGGCCAACCAAAACACATTTACTTCTCTCAGGTGAGTATACCATTTTGTTTACCCATACCCTAATGTGAATTTGATTAATCCCATTTGGTAATTATCTCAATAAATATTGGCAACACAGTTTGTACTTATACAAAATATTTAAGTGTTCATAAATTTCTATATCGGAACTAATGTCCTAATGACTGTTTTTCCATTCTACTTAATTACAAGCAGCTATTAGAGTTGGAAACGATTTTGTGAGTGCAAAAAAATGATGTGTGCATATGTCACTTGTGTGCATGTTTAAAGGCCCTGTAGTTGCCACCTGTTATTTACAATTTCATACCGCCCTACTTACCCACTCAAGTTGACATCCTGCGAATGCAAAAAGGCGAATAAAATAAAATTTTATAATATTTATTGATTATTTATTTCAACAGCCACATAATACCGAAACGAAAATCAAAAATTTTAACATCATAATTTATAACTGATTTACTGGTTATTGATAAAGATTAGATTCTTTGAATCCATTCTCAATCACTTTTCAAATAGTCGAAAATGCACATTGACATCCGCGACCGGTACATTATAAGCGGACCATTTAGATAATATAGAATATTCACCCAAGGGAATGGGCAAATAATTCAATAAATTCTCTTCGATCGGGCAGCGGTCAACAATAAGGTCGTGCTAAAGTATGTGAAAATAAATAAAAAATTTAAATTAATAAAAAAAACTATTACATTTGGTCTGACCGAAGCTAAAATACCCTGCACATGTGAGTACGATTTTTTCGATAATTTTTCGATAACACATAAAAAATGTAAGTATCAATATTTTATCGATAATTTTTCTATTTATCTATCATATTTCGATAATTTAACAACAACTTTTCGATCATTTCAATTTCTACTTCATTCCCACTCCATTTCAAAATTTTGTTTTAATTCCATTTTGTTCCGGTCCATTTCCATTTCGTTCCAGTTCTATTCCCATTCCGTTCCCGACATTAATTCCTACCAATACAAGAAACGCGTCGAAATCGGTTCAGTGCTTCTCGATCAACGATACTTTCTTAAAACATTTTTCGTTTATTTTATCGATAATTTTTCGATATCAATAACTTTTCGATATTTTGGCGAAAAAATTTTCTATTTATTGATAACTTTTCGGTATTAAATTAATAATTTTTCACCTGTGTATCGTTATTTTTTCAATAATTTTCGATAGTTTTTCGATAATTTTTGATAATTTTTCGATAATTTTTCGATTATTTATCTATAATTTATCAATAATTTTTCGTTAATTTTAGCATTCCCGATCCATTTTCTTCAAATTCTACTTTGTTCCAGTCCATTTTCATTTCGTTCCAGTTCCATTCCAATTTTGTTCCACACATTATTTCCTTCTAAGCATTATATCCTACCAAAAAAATAGGCTTCCAAATCGGTTCAGTATAATTGAAAATAAAGGATTTGGTGGCCATTTTGTATGAGTGGTAGGCGTGGCTCTTATCCTCAAAAAGCTAGTGCAGTCATCGTGCTACAGACGGACAGACGGACATAGCAACGACTCAGAATCAATAATACCTGCCACGCCTCCTTATCGCCATTACAAACGGTGTGACAAAAACAATATACCCTTGGTCTCTAGTGTGCAGGGTATAGAAACAACGAAATGTAGTTTATAACTCTTACATCATATGGGCAAGTGTGATTTGCATTGGAGTACTTTTCGAAATTTAAAAGTTTGTAAATTAAATTTGCAAACGGATTTCGCTTGGTATTCTCCAAAAATTTGCAAGCATCGATACTGTACTCAATAAGAGGCTTGCTTTTGATATGGCCGCGCTTCTTAACATGCACAGAAACCTGTAATTGCAGTTAAAAAGAGCCAAAACTATTCAAAATTAACCTTTTTTTTAAATAAACTTTTTTCCAAACCATACCGAGGCGTTATTGATTGGTAACTTCAGTAGCTGGGCGTGTACATTGTTCTCTACCACATCCCGTTTCACCGCCTTCATATAACATTTGGCAAACGTCACGAAAGTCGTATCCAATGAAATGCACTCCAAGTTCAATATTTTTAAAGAAATGCGCTGGAACGATTTGTAGGGAGTTTAAAAACATTTTTTTGAGAATAATTTTTGCAAAATACTCACAGTTTCTGCCGTTTTGAAAAGCAAAAAAATCAGCAGAAATATATGTTGCTTGAGATACATTTGAGCTTCACTGAGTTGTGGTTCGCTGAACACTAAATATTGACAATATTGCTGATGTTTGTAATGGTTTGGTTTATATTGTTTTGATTACTCGTTGAGATCGTATTGATATGCCCGTATGAAAAGCCACTACGGAAAGTATCAAACGGTTCAGTCATATCGTTTGTAACGCACAGAAGGTGCTGCAGCAGGTATAGAGATGATAAACCGCCGTATACACCGAATTTCAGCAAAATTTTCAGAACTCTAGGTTCAGCGGGTTGGTGTGGATCAGAGAATGGCTGCGATGCACCGCTCTTTCTCATACACCGCATGAATACTTAGTTTTTCTATGTCTCACTCACATAAAATAACTTTAAAAAAAATCAATGTCACCACCTTGATTCAAAACATAATCGAGGTTGCGGTGTTAGACTCTGAGTATAAGTTATTCTTCATTGAATCAAAGCGGTGTGTGCGTAAAATAAATATGCATATTTATGTGAAGCAGAAAAATGCGATGCAAACGTTACCCGCCGGTGTGTGTTGGAGATCTAACAGCGACATATTTTCTGTGGGTTTCCCATTGATTTAATAAAATGAAGTGACGCGAACCTGATTTAATCGCATCTCATCAGAGAGTAAACATTTTGATCTCTTACGTGTGCTTATATCGGTGTGAATTGATGAAACCGTTTCTTACACAGCATCGCATAGCGGAGATATCGGCGAAAATGAGGTGTTGAACGTCTCACACATTTGACACTTGATTATGTGAGAGAACCATACGCTGATTAACTCAATACTTCTCGCTTAGCTTGCGGTGTCGGTATACACCTGCACCCCTCTTTTTTATGGGTATATCGTAGTATAGAAAAACTCGAGCTCATGCAGTTCTCTAGTGTGAATAAGTCAGTCACTAAGCATGCAGATTTGTTTAGTGGATATCTGAGAGCACTTCAATAGTTTTTATCCATTTTGAAAAAATCTTTTTTTTGTCTCTCAGACCAGTGTGAGCCCTAAGTGAAAAGTTCAAAATTTCCGTTGTAGAGTACACACAAAAAAAAGCCGGTATACAAACTCTTTCTACGCACTTGTTAGGTAAATTATTGCTAATTAAAATTGTTATCAATCAAGTAAATACAATCTGACCATGTTTATGAATACTTTAATGGTAAGTATTTAACAAAAAAAATTTTAATTTTTACAAATAAAAAAAATAGACTCCATTTGGAGTCCATCGTACCGCAATTACTTTTCAAATATTTCGAAATAGAAATTGATATCCGTGACCGGTGCATTGTAACATGACCATCTGGAAATTAGTACATATTCGCCCACAGGAATTGGCAATAGTTTCAGTAAGTTCGTATCAATCGGGCAGCGATCAAAAATCAAGTCGTGCTAAACCATAAATAGAAAAATTCCAGTTGATTATACACAAATATTCCAAATACTCACATCATAGGGACACGTATGATTGGCATTGGAGAACTTTACGAAATTAAAGGCTGTATAAATTAATTCAGCCAGTGGATTGCGCTTGGTGTTCCCCAAGAATTTACACATATCAATGCGGTATTCAAAGAGAGCTTTGCTCTGGACCTGACCGCGTTTCTTAACATTCACTTGAAGCTGCAATGTTACTAATCGAATGTGTTTTATTTTCAAATGAGCAGTCACAGATTTACTTACCGAAACATTGTCGACTGGCAACTTTAATAGGTTGGCGCGAATTGAGAAGCCTGTAACATCGCGTCGCAAAGCTTTCAGTTTACATATTGGATATGATACGAAGGTCTTGTCAATCGAAATGCATTCCAAGTTCGATAGTTTGAAATGTATACGCTGTAAGGAATTGTCGCTCATTTAAATATCATAAAAACACATTTTTTTGGTAATCCACTTACAGCCAAGCCATATCGGACGACAAGGGTGAATACTACTAACAATATTAACTTGAAATGTGGTGTGAAAAACATTTTTCACCGTTCGCAGTAAGAGCAATGCACAGTTTCCAAAAAAAAAAGGAGTACTGAGCTTTGTGCGGATTCATTGATTCTTTTTTTAGAAGCGTTACGCTCTGGCGGTAAGTAGCATTGTAATCGGGTGAATCAATTTTGAAATTATTATTAATTGGTTGTCTATTGCAATGAGTGGTCGGCGGTAAGCCCATCTTGTTTTTGACAATGTGTGCCCACTCGTCAGGCTAACAAAGACAATTTTGGTAATTTTTCTATGATTTTAATTAAAGATTTTAAACACAAAGCAAGTACATTCCCAACACATGGAACATAATATATTATATTAATTTAAAAGTAATTTTCCAGTATTTTAAAATGTAGATTGACATCTGCAACTTTTACATTCAAACTGGACCATTTCAAATAAAATGTATAATCACCCACTGGAATTGGCAACAATTTCAATACAGTCTCGTCCATTGGGCAGCGATCAAAAATGATGTCATGCTAAAATATATGTTTTGACAAAATAATACCAATAATAGAGAGTTACTTGATCAGTTATTTTCCCCCTCAACTCTTACATCGTAAGGACACGTGTGATTCACATTGGAAAAGGTGTTCCATTTAAAAGCTTTGTACAATAAATTCGCCACTGGATTGCGCTTGGTATTCTGCAGGAATTTACACACATCAATACGGAACTCATAGAGCGCCAAACTTTGGAGCTGGCCACGTTTCTTAAAGTAGCCATGAAGCTGTAATTTGGTTATGAGTAATGTGATTTCTTGCAGTTCTCGAATTTGTACATACCGTGCAATTGCTAACTGGTAGTTGCAGCAATTTGGCGTGAACTGAGAACTCTGTAACGTCGCGTTTAACAGCTTTCAGGTTGCATATGGGAAATGCCACAAAACTCTCATCCAACGAGATGCATTCTATATTCGATAATTTGAACTGTGAGCGCTGCAAACAGTTTTCAATTTCTCGTGGAAATTTCTAATTTAAATTGCTTTAAATACTCACATTTTCAGCATATTTGCAAAGACACGTAAGCAAAACTAGAGCCAGAATGGTTTTTGAAAACATTTGGTTCCTTCAATTTAACAAATGAACAGTTGAATACGAAATGGTGATGGAGGGAACTAAAGCGGTTCCTTTTATTTCGTATTTAAATTGAACGAGAATTAACCCAGCTCTTAATGACTTCATTATAATCTTCATATGCTCTTTTTTTAAAGCAATTACTACTTTTAATTATTTGCATTAACATTAAGTTTATCTACACTCAGGAAACAAATCCTATAAAAATAAGTCAATAGGATACAATACTATGGAAATAATCGTAGAAACTAATTAAATGAATAGGAAAACTGATTAAAATTCGTATTTAAATGTATTCGTAGTATTGTTTCAATATTACTTGCATCCCATTGGCCCATTTTTATGGGATTTTTTTCTGAGTGTATAATCAAATTTTAATGTAAATATAATCGAAATAAATGTATATTGCCATTAGTCTCGAAATGCTTTTGACAATATTAAAGTGCTTTTAATTAAACATTAATGCCTGGTATACCTGACAAAAATAAATACATGTACCACCAAGCAAATCTAGACTTGTGATATATCAGTTATTCCTATTAACTGAAATAATTGTTACTATTATTACAATCCATTGACCCATCCCATTGACCAAATTTAATAGTATTAAGTAGTCCTTTTTTTCTGAGTGTAAAAAAATGTATTTTCCGATCTCTTTCAATGGTGTCTTAATTTATGCCAATGAACCAAAAGTTTGAAGTTTCAGGCCGATCCGATATCGCCAAACCGACCTTTGGTCAAAACGAGCTAGCATTTGTATGGGACACAAAAAGATCAAGAAAAATAAGAGAAAAAAAAAAGTTCTTGTATTTTTGCGAGTGTTCCCAATACCTACAACCTATGCCTGGTCTCAAGCCGAGTATACAGTGTAATTTTTCAATATTTATTTTGGATAATTTTTCATTCCCGATTCATTTCACAATTTTGGTTCCAATTACATTTTGTTCCGGTCCAATTCCATTTTATTCTAGCTCCATTCCCGACATGATTTCCAGATAAACTAAAATAAACAAATTAGGCGGCCATTTTGTATAAAAGGTAGGCGTGTTTCGTATACGATCTTCGATAATTTCCATTTCCAAACCATTCCTGATCCATTTCAAAGTTTTGCTCCAATTACATTTTGTTCCAGATCCATAAACGAAAATAATACAAATTTGGCGGCCATTTTGTGTGGGAGGTAGGCGTGGATCTTATCCAATGTTGCCCATTTTCCATACCAATCATTCCAATCATTCGACATAATAAGAGGAATGACATAAAGACTGAGGTGATGCTGATCAGGAATATATAATTTTCCATGCCGGCCACGCCATCTTATGTGCATTACCCTTGGACACTAGTGTGCAGGGTATAAAAATATGAATAAAATTCGAAATGTCTTCAAAAGACCTCATATCGATACCTTAAAGCACAATCATCCTATGTCCATTTTTTCAATACTCTGGAAAATGAAGTTTTCAAATTGGTATGTTTTGTATGGAAATTTATTTTTATTAGTTTCGGATCCGATTCCGGTTCTCAGATGCTTTTTTGGTTTTTTTCTGGTCCAAAAAAGGTTTTATTTTTTTGGCACACACAAATCGTGTACCGCTGTGTCCTTGCTTGGATTGTGGTATTTATTTCCTAAGCTTTATTTTTCAACAATCGTTAAATAAATATTCACATCTGCAATGAACGCGTTAGAAGAGAGCCATCTGGTATATACGGAATTATCGCCGATATGGAATATCCACTGGACAGCGATCCAAAATTATATCGTGCTAAATATGAAATTATTGAAGTAAATAAATATTCATGTCAATGTGAAGAGATTCTTACATCAATGGGCAGGATTGTCGTTGGAAAACTTTTCGAGATTGAAAACTCTAAAGACTATATCGCCTGGTACTCTTCAAAAATGTACAACAATCGACGTGTTATTCGTAGAGCGCTTTGCTAGGCATTGTCAACGGGGAATTTGAGAATTTTAGCCTGCAGTGAAAGTGCTGTAACATCGCGTTTGATTTCTTTTGTTAGATAATTTTCTCTGTGTACTCACGTTTTCAGTGCATTTGAAAGTTGATAAAGTTACTAGAAAAACTAGAGTTTTCGAAGACATTTTTGCTTAGTTTCGATTTAAAGAATTGCACTGATGAGCACTAAAAATGAGAATTGTATGTGGCTCTAATTGTGTTTGTACACCAATTATTCCAAACTGAAATTATTATTATAAGCTAAGGCCATTGGATACCTAATTACTTTATCTACAAGCTATTATCGTATAAAAATTAATGAACTCAGTGAACTGAGTCGGTTCAATCTATATATACTTATATATAAATTAGAGTTTCCCCCGATACACCAGCTGATTGATTGACTCGCCATCACAGTACAGCTCAAACGCTAAACCAAGAGTTGTGACAATTTATTAGTGTCACCTAGGCGTCATTTAGGAAACGAAAGGATCCTCCGACTTCTGTCTTACAACTGGGAGGTGTCGATCACAACTTCAGTCCGGCGAGAACAAAAACAAAGGTTTTTTCCCGCACGGCAATGTCAAGGAATGTTAGACTTACGACAGCATAATTTACCCTGAAGATACTTCACTTGACGATCGGAACTACCACTAAACTCTCACAGAAACAGAAACTTCGTGTCTGTGTGAGAAGTTGTAGCTAATATGACGGCTGAAATTTCAAAATCTCATTGAAATTTTACGAAACTTTGAATAAGGACATTTCCGAGGTCGGTGATTATGAATTTGATGTCATTCTAGCCAATTTAATTTCTGAATGTCAAAATATTCGTCAATGTTCTAGTTGAGTGTTAACCTTTTAATACTTCTGACGCCATCCACGAGGGGTTAACAGAATATTTCTATTAAACAATTGCATATTTATGAGCTTTAAACCTATGCTGTTGGCGTCTACAAACACCAAGCTCCCCAAGGTATTAAAATGGGGCAATAATGATGCCTTTTCGAATACTTGCCCAACCTTCTCCCTTTTAATTCTTATGCGATATCCCGGTAATGCAAAGCAAATACAAATACAAATACAAATAAATATTAAATGCGTAGTCTGTACGTACATATGAATGTGTGTGTATTGTGAGTTTTATGTGGCGGGGGGATTTTCTTTGTGTGTGTTTATTTATTTTTACCTCCGGGCTATTGCTAAGTTATTTTTAATATCCTGCGTAATTCTTGCAAATACGGGGGATGCAGTCGGACGCTTTTGATGCTAGGAATTTGGAAGGGTTCCTTCTGCCTCAATGTAGCCAAACTGCCGCAGGCAATTGACAAATATTTTTAGCAATTATTTTAAGTATTTAGTATTTTGTAAATAGAACAAAACATTCAATTAATTGCTGAAAATGTTGAGATGAATGGCAAAAATACGCCAGTAAAATGAATGAAAAAATATCTCAAATGTTTTTCTATCTATTTGATATTGTATGCTTTACTGAAATTAAGTGATTATCCAATTAGGCTGTCGATGGTGATGCTGTTATATGATTTATTTTTTCTTGTATTGACAACTTAATTTCTTTGACGCAAGCAGCATATGGTAACTTGAAGTTGGATGGTTTCTTCTTTCCAACAAGTATCGAATCTCCAATGGCAAGAAGTTCCCCTGCAGCTATTTATTTTGTTTACATTGAAACGTTGTGGTTGAAGATGTTTTTATGATAGTTTTGCAATAAGCCGAGTAGCAGCTGTTTTTGTTAAGGAAGTTAGACTATAAATATGTTGCAGTGGAACATATTTGGCATTTGAGTACAAAAAATATATCAACAATAAATTGATCATACAACTTTTTTTCACAATGTTGCTGCAAATTGAGAAACATGTTGCAACATAACTTTAACATTATCCCTTCCAAGCATTTTATAATTTCAATGAAATTTTATTATAAAAAACTCAGCAACATGTTTAAGTAAATTCAGCAACATGTTGCTACCAATTCGGCATCATTTTCACTACTGAACTCTTCTTAAAAATAACACTGTGTTACAGTGAAAAAAACACAAATTATTGTTAAATTTGTGAACAATTTTTTTTAAATTTGGAAATTTCAAAATTGATTGATTGTATCTTTGTGAATTTTAATCGTGGAAAATCAACTAATATATGTTTGTAAAGGTGTTTCTTTCTTCTTTCTATACCATATTTGGAAATGAAAATCAATATAAAAAAGGGTAGAGTTAAATATATATGAGTAGACCACGAAAAAACAGTTTCCAATATACCTCCAGATTTTGGAGGTATATTGGATATTCGTTGTATGCCAATATATTTAGTTTTCCGAATACCTATGCGTGGTCTCAAGCCGAGTGTATTTTTCGAACCCAATTTTGTGACACAGTATAATTTAACATACTAAAATTTTCAATTTAAAATATTACATTTCGAACCTGCCCTATGTATACCGTAAATTCTCCCTCATAAATCCTTCACTTTCAGAGTGTAACGACCTTTAGTCAAATATAGTACATTTGTATACTGACTTGATGGGTAATAAAACTATAAAGGCGTTTTGTAAAACTATTAACCTCTTGGTCGTTAAAGCACATGTTGCTAATGTTGCGGTGTGGCAACATTAAAGTTTTTTTTTCTGTATGCAGCAATACACACACATGACGACATACCTTTTTAATAGTCTTTCTTCTGAAAGTCAAGTAAAACGAATAAACAACCAAAACAAAATAAAATAAAATATAAACAAAAACGATAAATTTCAACTGTTATGTTCAGTTGGAATTCATTACATAGTACACGATAACGTTCATTAGAATTAATCAAAATTAACTCATTTTCAACACAATCAAAATACTAGCAGTCAACACCTTGACTCTTATTTGAAAATTTTAATTCATTAGCACTATCAAAAGGGAGCCAGTGGAATTGTCACAATAATCAGTTGATTTAATCAACGAAAATAACAAAGCAAACGGAAAAGCCGACCAAGTTAATGAAAAACGAAATTAAGTGGCCAAGTACCGAAAGAAGTTTAATGAACGCCCCTAAAAACGTTACGAAATCAAGGAAAACTCATTAAGAAAAGGTAAGTAAATTTGCGTTAGAAGAAATGACTTACCGTCCGTGCTGCTAAAATGACAATATTAATGATGATGGTGTGAAAATTGTGGTAGAATAATTCTAAAATAAAAAATTGCTTACTTCCAATTTCATAATTGTCAACTTAATAATGAAGTTGGTGGGAATTTTACAAAAAATTAATACGAAAAATAACTACGGAGACCACTCAAAGTTACTGAATGCTACATAATGCAAATTCGATTTGATTTGAAAAGGTTCTGATGCAATCAAGATCCGGTACCGTTATTAAGCTATTGAGATTATTTGTTCGATAGTTTCCAGCTTTCAATTCTAAATAACGACTACTAGCTGGGCCCGTCCCGCTTTGCTGGGCCTAAAAAAACTTTTATAGTTGTATTGTTCAACTTTTCCCATAACAAAGTTTTCTCCCTAAAACCGAAAACAACAAATTTCACCAAAGTCCTAGAGAAATTCACAGATATGGTAATACTGTTGGCAGCGCCACCTGTGGTAAACACAACTAAGTTAATTGTTGATCACATGGTCTTTGCTATGAGAAAAATGTTTCTGTAAAAATTTCAGAGAAATATGCAGTTTTTCTAACTTGTAGGCGGTAAAAGTGGGCGTGTCAAAACCTATCCTAGAACACAACTTACAACCCATAGAACACATATATAAATTTTGGTGAGTATCTGTGCGGTATTTTTAGAGTCTACTGGTCCCAAACATACACGTCTCTTGTATAAATATAAATTAGGCCTACGGGTATCAGGTCTTAAATGGTAGAGTTATTATGCGAATTCCAGGTCTATGGGGCCTCATTTTTGATGACATGAAGCTATGGAAATGTTGTTGAAATTTGTTGCTGATAAAATCCAAATCAAAACTATTTTATGCTACGTCTATCACCAGGTCCATGTACACACAAAAAAAAAGTCGGCAGATTTAACCGAAAAAGACGGTTTAAAACGTTCCAACCTTTCTTCGTCGGTTAATCTAACCGATGAGAAGTGATTGATTTACTTTAATGATTTATTGGTTTACAATTTTTAATTGTAAACATACAGCAACAATTTGTTTCGATACATATTTTTATAGTAAGAAAACCATTTAAATTTGTTGGCTTACAATTTTTATTTGTACACATACAACAAAAATTTGTTTCGATACGTATTTTTTTAATAAGAAAACGATGAATTAATTTTTTTCTTAATTTTCTTCATATTAAACACAAAAATATATTTCAAAAATGCAAGATTGCATGTTTAAAAAAAAAAACATTAGCTTGAGCACATAACTGACACAAGCACTTATTTTCCAAAAGTAGTATTACAAGCAAAAAACTCTGTTTGGCTCTGCTCAAACTGCCTCTATAAGGCACAACATTCATAACACGATTGGGAATTCTTCTTTCTTTGAATCCCAACGATTCAACTAAAGATGCGCGAATGGTAAATTGCACAAGTTGGTGAAAATTCAAATTCACCCAACAATTGCTGTAAAAGAACCTAAAATTTCTGTACAACAACAATTTTTTTCGGTTATTTCAACTATTTTTTTTAACATTTTTTGTCGGTAAAATCTACCGACGAGCTCGGTAAAAAAATTTACAATTTTCATACATTTTGAAATGCTGTACGTCAACCATTTTTTTCGGTTAATTTTACCGACCTTTTTTTTTCTGTGTAGAGTCCAACTACCAAAATATAGTTGGTCACAGTTAATGATACCGTGAGTTCACAGGTAAAACTGACTGAGTTCATTTGAAGTGAAAAGTTCACCAAAAGGCTTGGAAGCTGTTGAAGCAGAGCTACACAAAAGCCACATATGTGCGAAATCTTACAGCAAATATTAAAGCTGAAATGCAATTGAAATTCACCAACCGTGCTACACAAACTGGCCTAACTTTTGCCTAATCATTGGCCATAATCAAACATTTTCCCCACCCTAAGCAATTCCTTGGCAATAATCACATGCCGTATTTTTCCTCTTGTTGTATTCTCCTGCAGCCGAAAGACTCAAGTTAATATTTCCGTTGCATTTCGATGCTACCACGGGGCACTGTTACACTCACTCTCCGCACACATGTTGCACCATGAGCATGTTCAGTTGATTTGAAGCCTGCTCCTGCTCATATTTTATATTCTGCTACTCTTGTGTTTATTTCGTTTTATTTTCCTTTCACAGTGTGTATGTAGCCTCAAAGATAACAACAAGAAAAAAAGTGCCCAGCATCCGCACATGTGGCTTTCATTTTGCTGATGCTGTTAATATTATTATTGTTATTGTTTAGTATTTACTCCTTTTGTGCTATTTTTGTAAAACTACACCAATGAAAAAAAAAAAAAAAAACTACAAATGTAAATAAAAAATGCATTTCCAATGTTTTGTTTATGATCGACAGACAGACAGACTTGACTTCTGGGGCCCAAGCAAAGCATGCTTCACTGCAGGCACACGAAGATCTTAGGTTTGGGTTGCCCCTTCGCGGTAGCTGGAAATAAACAAATCGCTTGTGCTGCTGGTGTGGTTGGCTGTTGGAGTTGCTGAAGTTGCTGAAGTTGCTGTTTGCCAGATGCTTTCAGAGTATTTGCACATTTTACGGCCAAAGAAATCATCAATTCCGCATTAAATTTATCAAAATGGCAGCGGAATTGCCCAGGCGCAGATGTCTTCTGAGAATTTATGGTTAAGTTGCTCAACACGAGGTTTAATTTCGAAAAATAGCAATTGAATGAATCAATCAAAAGCGTGGCTAACTTCCACACTAGTGTATAAATTAAAAATAATTAAGAAAAAAAATCAAATTCAAATTAATTTTCTTTCCCATTTCGTTTCTCACAACTTTGGCCCACATTTCACACCAAGAGCTGACAAAAATTGGCCTGCAATTTGTGTGGCAATTGTCATGTCGCTTTTGTCACGCCTGGCGCAGGCAATTGTCAACGTTACACTGGCCAAACTAAACTTTCACCTTAAAAGTGGTGAACGAACGGTGAATGGCCAAGATTAAGTCGAAAGAATTTGTTTTTTTTTGTGGGGTTTGGTGTTATTTGCTTGTTTTCCTGCCAATCTGCAAAAGAAATGTCAATTACCCAAAAAGTAACGGCATAATTATCCCATATGCGATTGATTAGTGGCCCAGCGAGTTGTTTGCTAGGCTTTGCTTTGTTTTCTATTTCCACTATTTCCACTATTGCGCTATTAGCATGGCCAATAAATTGGCCAATTCCAGCATTGCGACATTGGCGACTGTCAATTTTGTCGTTGGTGCTGGTAGTTTGTTTTTTTCTTATCTTCTTGGATTTCGAGGCAATTGTTGCAATTACGACCTCGCTTCTCTCTGTCGTTACGTTTGTTGTTCGCGTGTAATTAGTCACGATGCGGACATTGTTGAAATGTCCGTGAAGTCAGTTCCTCATTCTAAAGTTTTCATTTTCGGTTGGTTGAAGTTGGTTCGCGGCAGTGTGGTGCTGTGCTGGGTGTTAGGTGCCAACATTGTCAATAATCTCTGCCAATATGTGGAAGTTGTTTTTTTGTTTTGTCTGCATGCGTTTCACTTTGAAGTTTGCCGACTTACAACCGGTAAGTGTGGGGAAAATAGTGGCTTTAAAAGTTTAGTTTGTTTTAGTTTTACAACACATGGTAAATAGTTTTTGTTTTACAAAATTCACGTTTGCATTTCTATAAGTTTGAGCAACATCATATATAAAATTTACTTACTTTAAACGATAGTAGAGAATTAACTTCAACGTACCTGGAAAGAAAAAGATTAAAATAATTTTAAGTAATTTTTAAAAATTAAATTGAGTATATCGATAGCTTAAAGCACAATCATGCTATGACAATATTTTTAAAACTGTAAGAAATTTAAAATCATGGCTTCCAATTTTAAATTAATTTGTTTTGGAAACGTATTTTAACTACCACAAAAAACTTTTTCAGGAGTCCGAAAAAACTAAAAATTACATGTAAAAGAACATATCATGATTGTACATTAAGGTATCGATATTATAAACAGTCTGTCAGTCTATCTACATTCAAAAAACAACACATCCCAAAAAAAAAAAAAAGTTTCCTCAAAAAAATTTCTCTGGTTTGAATAAATTTTTCTTAAAATGAGCAAAAATTTTCACATTACTTGCAACCACGGTGTTCAATTTGAAGACACTTTTTTCTTCAATGTTGGAAAAATTTCAAAATTTCAAAATGAGTATAAGAATTCTGACGTGGTTTATGCTAAAAATACATATTAACAAACTATCAAATAAAAGTATGTAGTACAAATAGTACAAAATGTATGCATAATATATATGGACCTAGTACATGTTAGTAGTATTTTACTATAGTAGTAGAATTAGTAGTAGTGGTCAAGTTAGTAGTAGTATTAGTTGTTGTTGTTGTATGAAAAACAATGGTTTTATAAAAAAAAACTTAAAGAAAAATTTTTTCAAAATTGTAGAAAAATTTATAGCTGTTTTTCCTCAATCGAGGTAAGTATTTCTCTGGGTGTATCTATAAAATATATGACTAAACATAACTAAACTCTCTAATGAAATTTCGTCATTATAATGACCGTAACAGTATTCTAAATAGAACGTCATACCGTGTGATCAGGCCTGGATTAACCCTTAGGCAGAAAAGGCTATAGCTTTAGGCCCGTGCATTTTTCGGCCCTCCATAAGCAATATGTCTTAGAGGTTCTCATATGCTTTAAACAATGAAAATTATTTAAAACAAAATGAGAACCTCTAGAAATTCAGTCGTTAAAGGCGTTCACTGAACCTGGAATTTATTTGAATTTATTGTATACCAAAAATTTTTTCATTGCTGTATTAAATTGGAAATGTTTAGATATGAATTTTTGATATGTTCGAGGTTCCAGAACCACATATAAATTCGTCAAATGGGGTCCTGAGACAAAATTTTTTTCAGCCTTGGCAAAGCCGAAATTCGTTTAGTTTTTAAAACATTTCAATTACAAATTTTTTTATATTCGACCCATTTCGGTTGGCTAGCCTTATCCGCACACAGTAGAAAGAAGTACCTCGAACATAAAAAAATGTGGTCTCAAGACCCTATTTTGAGCCAATTATAGGTGGTTTTGGAGCCCAAACCATGTCCAAAATCCATTTCTAAAAATTTCCAATCAAATCCGAAAAAAAAAAAAATTGGTCTCAGGACCTTATTTAGACCCTTATATATGTGACTTCGGAACTTCGGACCATGTTAAAAATACGTTTCTAAACATTTCCAATGGAATACAACAATAAAAAAGACTTGAAAAATTTTTACCTTTTTTTTCGGTGTATGGGAGCCACGCCCAGTTTTTGTCCGATTTGGCTGATTCTCGAACTTGATCTCAGTATTCACGAGAAAAACGTGTAAAAAAAGTTTCAAGTCGATATCTCCAAAACTGCGACCGCTATCGTGCGGACGGACAGACGGACAGACGGAAAGACGGACGGACAGACAGACGGACATCGCTAAATCGACTCAGGAGGTGATACTGATCAAGAATATATATACTTTTCCATACCGGACACGCCTCCTTATGGGCGTTACAAACGTTGTGACAAAGTGAGTATACCCTGCCACAGTGTGTGTGGGGGTATAAAAATTTACAAAAAAACGGAGTTCCGTATTTTATCAATAGATTTTTTGTCGTAATATTTTTTTATTTCGAATTTTTTTATTCATTTTTCTTATGTTTTTCCTAACAATCCTCCATTTCATAGCAAGGAAAGCTCATAAGAATATACCCTCAAAATGCTCAAAATGTAGTAAACCCTGACTTTATATTTCACTAATTATAAAAAAATGTTATTCTTCGTTGCCAAAAATATCGTATGTATCAAAAAAAAGAGAAAAAAAACTATGAAACGCCAAATTTATTGTGTCATGCCGAGTTGGTAATTAAAAATTAATCATAACCTCAGGCCAAAACTATTAAACACTACATACCAATACGTTCAGTGCTATCCAAAGTTGCCTTATAATAACCAAAACAACAATAACAGAAAAAAACCGGTTACTCATTGTTCCATTGCTAGCACTGGCCTCACTTCACTTGTAACAGTTGCCGTTGTAATTGTGGCCATATCTCAAAATGTACTTGAAAATTATGCGTGTTTTTTGAGAAATGAAAAAAAAACACAAAAACCATATAACGTAAGTACTTCAAAACTCTGACAGCGACGGTTACGCAAATACGCAACGTGGATTTTCTAGGCCTATTGAAAAAAATTCACAAAAAAAATAAAAACAATTTCTGCGTAGGCTTCCTTCGAGTTGGCAACATAAAAATCGCATTTAACTTTCAGTTATGTTGAAAATTATCTGAGCACTGGCAACTTAAAACAGATTTTCTTAAAGCCCATAAAAGAGGAAGTGCTTCGTGCACACCAGTGGTGGTAAGCATAAAATGAAATACTTTTTTTTCTCCAACAAAAAAACCAATAAAAAAAATAAAATGAAACCACTCCAAAGCGGTTCAACCGCTTGGCTGCCGACCGAACTCGTTTCGATTAAGAGCATTTTAAGTTTTTCCTAAATACACGCTCATTAAAGTCATTTAAGTGAAATTATGGTGGATTGCAGCACAACAACAACATAAAAAAATACCAGAACAGTTTTTCCTCTAAAAGCGCTTGAAATTTTCTCACACGCAGTTCGCAGTTGGTCAGTAAACAGAATAAAAAAGAAACGGGTACTTAAATTGCAAACAACCAAATATCATATAAAAAGCATTCCTCCACTTTGTTATGTTCTTGGCCTAACTGCTGGTTGTTGTTGTTGTATTTAAAGTGCACTTGCATCACTTCGATCGCAATTTACCCATCAATCCATCTCGGCACTTACTTTGTTTATGTCGATCGTTCGGTCTTCGCTTCGGTATTCGTCAGTGTGGCCAATTAAGTCTTTCTTCATCGTGGTTTATTCCTTTCGCTTTTTCGCCTTGTTATTAGTACGTTGCAAACAAAAAATTAAGTACAAAATCGAAGAGAAGAGAAAAGAAAGATGGCTCTTCCTCTATTTTTAGCAAATCACATGCATCACGCAATCACGACTTTTTCCCCCAAAGATCTCCCCTCCTATTAGCCCATAGTTGCTACTCTCCGTTGAATGGATTTATAAACGGAAATTTTCAAATCGAAATTATCGACAAACTAATTGGGGGTTTCAAGGAAGCGGTTTGGAGAGATTAAATGGCAGCTCAAAATTGCGAAAATCAAATATTTATATGATTGAATTCTTACAACATTATTCTGGCAATGCAAAATGGAGTCTTATCAACACTACGTTAAAGTTATCACGTAGGGGTCACTGCCATGCAAATTAGTTGTCTTAGTTTGTATCGAAACGCCACTAAGATTGTGAACATAGTTTGGCACAGTTCTGTTTCCTTTCTCATGGTGCAGTTGGGACTGTCCGGCAGCGATAATATGTGCACACTTTAACCTATCACTATTTCATGTAATTTTTTTATTTTTTACATTTTTATATTACAAATGATTCAGTTTTCTTTGCTATCTTAAAATATAAAAACGTTGGTGCGTATGTATGAGTGAACATCACTGCTAATCCACTGAACACATCAGAACCATAGAAACACCATTTGTGAGCTATGGAAGGTTTATGTACTACTTCGAACTTGATTGGTCAAAGCAGCGGGATACTACTAATACAATTTAAGTATTACTTTAAAATATATCTGGGATACTGTCCAGCACACATGGTATTATGCTTCGAATTCCAAAAGTGCAATTCAATGAGTAAAATTGGACAATGGTCAAGCATTTGACAAAAAAAACACTAAACGAAAGAAACTAATTTTGATTACAAATTATTATGCTATGCTATGGGGGTTCACGGAATGGTTTACGGGAGGTTACTTTCACTACTTAAAGTATAAGTCCGAGCAACGCCGGGGTATTCAACTAGTATATATATATAAAACTCTTCGTGAGTATGTGTGTAGATTTGTATGTTTGTGCCCTTATAACTCAAGAAATACTTGACTGATTTTAATGAAACACATTTTAAAATGTAGGTAATTTTATTGGCCCCGACATATGCCATTTCATAAACTTCGGACTTTCGTGGTGGGCGTGACAAATATTTTTTAAAATGCTTTAATTCATGCACTGTTCGACCGATTTCGCTGAAATGGGCAGAGGGTTGACTACAAACATTACTGCTCTGTAACTCAGCCCCTAGTAGCAAAATCTGTAAATTTTCCACTGCCAGAAGTCAGATTTTTCCACTGCCGTACTTCATTGAAAGGGGAATTGAAATGATTCAGGGTTGCCGTTTTTGTCATATTTAATTGGAAATGTTCTGAAAAGTTACTAATATGCTGGAAAAGGCAACGTCATTGAAAACGAAGGCAAAGAAAATCAGAGAGATGACAGGAATTGAAATCAGGGCATTACTCGTACTTGCCTCACCTGGTTTACTCCACCGTGGTCCATAGTGTTACCATAGATTTCAAAGATTTTGCGTATTTTTTTAAACGGCCAAAAGAGTAATTGTGAAATTATGTGAACCCGCTTAACTGAAACACGAATTTGTCAGACATTTTGTTTCAGTTATGCGTGTTTCTCACTTAAGCGATTTCGGATAACTGAAAAATATTTCACTAAAACGAAGTACGGTTTAAGCCAAAATTATCAGTTTTTACCCAAATTGTTTTCTTATAAATGGGATATTGCCAAAGGCAAAGCTAGGATTTAATTTCTTCACACATTTGTGTTCGTATAATTTATGAGTCGATGAGAGACCAATGTTTTTTCATTGACTTACACTTTCAATTTTCTGTCATGAACTTCATTTTTAGGGCGTGTTTCATTTATGCGGAGTTAAATTGGTATAAATTACACAGGCCGACATGGTTTTACTTCTATATTCTCATATAAACAAAAAATGGATTTTTTGACTTTGAGGCAATATAACTTTTTTATTGTAGCTTAAATTAAAAAAGGTCGGATTTCGCATTTTTGCAATTTCTCAAAAAACTTGACGTGATGTCGTTGCAATTATGTTTCAGTTAACCGCATTTTTCAGTTAAGCGGGTTTCAGTAAAGCGAAATAATTTGTATGAAAAAGGAAAAAAAATCATGGGGATTCAATTTTTGTTTCATTTAAGCGGGTTTTTCACTTAAACGGGTTTCACTTAAGCAGGATCAACTGTATTTATAAAATTTGTGAAAATTGTTTTTTTTTTCGATTTAAAAAATTTCAGTAATTTGTTTAGGGGAACAGCTATTTTTATTTAAATTTTCATATAAGTACATTTTTATGGCAACCCTTATTTTTAGTCAATGAAAATTTCGTATAGAAATTAATACTTATGGGTTGTTTTCAGATTCTATTGGGATGCTACCATATAAATCACATAAAATATTCAATATTTTGAATATTCGCTCCCACCAAATACCTAATACCTTAACCCCCAAATCGACTCTACTAGCATCCATCCTCCATTCACAACCACTTTCCAAGTAAATACCAACTTGATCATAACTTTAATTAACGTAATTGCTCAAATCATATGCAAGTTCGCGCACTAATCAAAATAAATGGAGAGACCCACGAACCGCGAATTAACTTCTTCACCGCGGTGCTATCAAATAGCGGCGAGGGCCTGCGAATGTCAGCGTTGCTTTCGCATCAGGTACGTATGTGAGAGTAACTGGTTTTGTCAGTCAAATAGACGCATTGCATAATCTCCACGTCACATAATTGACCGCCAGACGCCAATCAACCGGGTCCAAGTGGCAGGTGTAAAAGTGAAATAGTGGAAGTTTGCTGCGGTGGCAGGCACTCTCTTGGGGGAATTTCAGATATCAATTAGAAGTGGAATGGACGAACGAAGACGGTACTGCATACCTGCGCTGGCTAGTTGGGAAAATTACAAATGCGCATGCAATAAATTGCAAATGAAGAATTCATTAACGCTTTCGCCTCTGTGCGGAGCAGTGAGTGAAGTAGTGCTGAGCTAATGACTCTGGAAGACGGTTCATTGGATGATGGTGGAAAATTGGACTAGAATTTAATTTGTGGAAAAACTTCCATTTAATTGAGAGGGAGAGAGAGAGAGAGAGTAAATCAGTTTGCAGATCAGCTGGATTGGATGAAAATTGAAATTGAACAATTTGCTAATTGATTTAATTGCAATACTTCATTCCTTCATGACATGAAGCTAATCAAAGTCGGTCACATGGTTGAATTGAAGTTACAAGTTAATGGATAGCATCCAAAAGAACAGAGTCAGAAGAAGTATCTTCGTATCAGGCAGATACCTTTTTATAATCTTATTTCATTGAACTTTTAACATTAAAAAAACTTCTTTAAAGTTTACTGCTTCTAACTAACATCGTGCAACATGCTTCAAATGCTTCAATATTCAAATCATAGACTTCAATTTCAAGGTTGTTACTGTATGGAATTACAGTCCAATTGTTTTCGTCTACAGCAGCCTCACATCAAGCATTTCATATACGATAAACTGAAGTTTTATAGTTGGTCAAACCAAAGGCACTCAAATAAAAAACCAAAAAATTATTCAAATTTTAATATAAACTCAGACAGACGCATAAAAAATTATGACTTGTAAACAAAAAGCAAAAGTCATGCTTAAAGTTTTATTTTTTTCCAGTTAAAATTTTTTTCGTTTAGTTTTGTTCACTTTTTTTGTAGAGCTCACTTGAAGTTACAAGTTGAAGTGGCCTGCTAGTCCATGTAACTGCGCAGATGCCCACGCTTTCCAAGAAGCAGTTGAAGTCTGGCGGTAACTAGTTATAGTTTTTTTTCTGTGCTGTTGCTTGAATTTTCTATTGAACTTTCATCATTCTTGATTGAATATTCCCGGAAATTCTAAAGAGGAAATTGATGAATGAAGCAGATCAGCACAAAAGCAGGAAGCAAAAGCTTTTGATTTCGAATTATAAACACAATAGTAGAAATACATATAATAGACTGAACTTACTTCACTTCTACTGTTATATATTTTTATGCATGATTGGTCGATTTGTGAAGGCCTGTATCAGAGCCGAGGAACGTATAAAGCAAATTGAAGAGAATTGCGCAAAAAAAGAATTGAAATAGTTTCAATTTGAACATTAAATAATTCCAGGAAGTAAAATTTATTTCCTTAACGAAAAAAAATCATCCATTGTTTGTCCGGATGACTGTCCTCACCTTCGAGAAGCCCCCAATGGAGCTAGGGAACTGAAATTTCACATATACTTATACATATGTCCTATGCACGCAAGGCTTGAGCAGGATTTGCAATTTTCGAAAAGGCGTGGCCGCTCAGTAAAATGGGCATGAAAGATATAGTAGCTCTCCTGAAGCAAAAACTGAACCTAGAAAGCTGCAATTGCACATAATATTTTCTGTGCGACCGTGTCTAGAGATTCTTGAGCCAGATTTGGGATTATTCCAAAAGGAGGCGTGACAATTCGAAATGTGGGCATATTAGTTGAAGGTGGATTGTGGAAAAGAGGTCTTCCTGAAGTCACCAGGGAACCAAGGAAGCTGGAATGGCACATATATATTTGGTGAGATCATGACTACAGATTCCTGAGCCAGATATTTGGATTTTTTCAGAAGGAGGCGTGGCAGTTCATAATATAATCGTGCCAATTATAGTATCTTCTCCTGCAGTCACCAGTGGACCTAGGAGGATGCATTCCACAAGCTTTTTGATTTCACACGATACCTACCGAAAAGACCGAAAAATTGTGCTTTGAAGGCCCTTCCGGGAAGATTTTTATTGATATCAAATCGCGAAAGGAACCATTTTAGGTGGTGGGAGCGAATTCGAAATCAGCAACCTCCAAAATCCTCTACACAAAATTTCATACTATTTGGATGAAACCTTTCAATTTCGGCCGCCATATTGGATCCGCGATCTTGAATTTTGAAATTACGATATCGAAATCAGAGACCCCAAAAATACCCCTACACCAAGTTTGGAACTATTTCAGCGGAATTGCATATTTTACAAAACACGATTTTCACTTATGTGGGAGATAGGCGTGGCAGCCGACTTATTCCGCCCATTTTCAATACCCAACTCCTTCTAGGGCCTAAAAAGGATGAATCCAAAATTTTGGATCCCTAGCTCTCTTCTTGCTCCTGCAATCGTGTTTACAAGAAAAGTGGACGGTCAGACGGAGAGACGGAGAGACGGAAAGACGGATAGGGCTAAATCAACTCAGGAAGTGACGCTAATCAAGAATATATATAGTTTTCCATACCTATCACGCCTTCTTCTTGGTGCTACAAACATCAGACCGAAGTGACGTTTAGGGTATAAAAAACGGGAAGACGATATTCTAAAAACAGATGCAAATTTCATTACGGCAGTACTTCAAATTGCAAAAGTGCTTAACCGAAAAGGACTTTTGTTAGTGCAACAATTAGTGGAAATTTTCGCAGCCACTCCGTCAATTATGAACTGATATTAAAAAGTAATCATAAATTCAATTTACCGGCCAATTCACTGTCACACAATTCACAATCAACAAGTCAAGCAAATCACTGGAACCGTCTACATTACATACAAGCAACTGGGACCGCTGAAACCCTTCTCAATCTCAAAGGTAATTTACACAATTACGACAAAGCGGTAACACTGGTTAGATTTCTTCTCTTTTTTTTTTGGTACTTCTACTTGTTTTTCCCGCCTTCATTTCGTATAGTCACATGAGGTATGGACTAAGGTGTTTCGAAATACATTTACGACGCTTGGCTATTTTCTTGGTTTATGCGCTGAAAGCAAAAAAATAAAATCGCAAGCCAGCGGCTTAAAGCAATAAACCAGTTTTATTTATGCATCGCATTGAGCTTGATTACTCACGTTGCTTTTTTTTTTTGCTCCCCACTCTACGACGGATGGATACTTTGCGCAATAACAATAACAAACACAAGAAAATAAGAGAAATAATGATTCTTTGAAAGAAGTGATCTGGTAGCACCACTTTACTCCAAGCGTCTCTTTGACAATAAAACCGTACAGTAGATGGAAGATGGTATTTGGGTGAATTGAAAATTCCTAAAACAACAAGACTACAGCAACAAACGCTAATAAAACTTTTCACCACACTTAATAGATTATCCTGTCAATTTCATCATATGAAGTCCAGTGCGAGACAGTAACTAACCGCAATAAACGAGTCGAAATCGTCAAAACTGTTCTGCTTTTGAAGACAACAAAAAATATGAGTGGATTTGGCTGCCTTAAGGCCAGTTTTTGTGGCCACTTTTTTCCACCACCAAACATCATCAAAAAAAAAGAAATAAAAGCAAAAACTACAACAATAAAAACAAAAACGTTACAAGACAACTAAATAGGTGCGGTGATTCGAGCTCCATCATATGCCTGGTTGCCGCAGTTGTCGTTATTGCTGTTGTTGTTAGCTGTTGTTGTTGTTAGTTGCTGCTAATACAGTTATGCTTTAATCCCTGCAGCTTTAAATTGGTTTTTATCTTGGCTAAATGTCAAATGCAATTGTCTGACGTTTCTTCCAATTCGCCTCGAAGCCGCTTAAGCCTTAGCTTGGGTGGATCTTGCCACAGCCTTTCAAATGTATTTTCATAAGCCCGTTTGGAGTTCGCGTAGTTTATTTATATATATATGTATTCGGAGTGGTCTTGTATATAAAATATACGTATAAGCCTCATATTAAAGGCGTCGTGGCTCTTGTTGTTGGCTTGATTGTAAAAACGATCCATTTGACCAAATCTTGTTCGTTTTAAATGCGAGTAAGTAGTCGCTGTTGCTGTTTTTGTTGTTGTTGTAGTGTCTAAATTCAAGTCTGTATTAGTTTATGATAGCGCTTGTATTTGGCAAGCGGAAAAGCCCAAGTCGCGCTCATTTCTTTGTTGTATTTATGTTGGCCGTTGTTGCTTGGCTGACATCTAATTTCGGAAAATGTTAAAGTTCAGTTTTTAATTGAAGCAAAAATATTGAAGTACGACTTGTTGTGGCGGACATTAAAAAGGTGGGGTCTCCGTTTGTTTGTTTAACTGGAAATATTATAAAAGTTGTAAATTGAAGCGGGCATGTTTGGGAAAGTTTTGAGCAGCTTAGTATTTTCTTATAATTTTGACCATAATTTTTACGAATTTTCTACATTACACGCATATCAAATTGTTACTATTACAAAACTGACAGGCAGGTAATTGTATTGTCGCGCTTTTGTGACGTGAACTCAGCGTCGCAAAATATACATATCGATGGTCATACGTTGACACCTCGTAACTGCAATTTTTTTTCTTTGAGTTATCTACGTCAAAAAAGGTTAGTTACGATTTGTCAATGTATGACCATCCATATGTAAAGAACGTGATTTTTCAATTTCTTTCGTCTTATTATTTGTACTAGTAAAATAACGGGGACCTCTCACGTCTACTTAACTCAAGGAAATTCTTGACCCCTCCTTGACTACCTTGGACCCCATTTTAACATTGGGACCTATCTTTCATAATCAAACCCTGATCGGAAATCTCTAGTAACGGTTGTACAGAATATATATTGAATTTTCATCGTCTCACAGAATGTGTATGTGAAACTGCAGCTCACAAAGTAGACTTGCAGCCTCAGGAGATGTATATGTAGGCACATTATACAGTTCACATCTAACTAGCATGCAAACGTTTCGAACTGACATGCCTCCTTTGGGAAAAATAAAAGATCCGATTCAAAAATTGGCATGATCTCACAGAATATAGCGATATATATATATTTAGTATGGTCGATATAAGTGCCACGCCTCCTTTATGAAAATAAAAAATCCGGCTTAAGTATCTTAAGCCATGCGTGCATAGGATATATACAATGTATATTATACATTAAACCGCCTCACGTTGTATGGACGAAAAAAAAGTGGCCCGTGTCACCCCCTGGAAATGTACTTTGGTCTATTTTATGGTGATTCTCAAAATATTTCGGCTCTAGTAACTGTAATCCGTGAGCTGGACAATTTACAAAAAACCTCTATAAATCATGTTTTTTACATGCACGTATTTCTTTATATTGCTTTTGGTCAAATAAACTTTATAAAATAATAGAAATCGACAAACTACACAAACCCACACAAGTCCCTTATTTTTGCGATTTTTTTTGAATTTTTTTGTTTTTTTTTTGCAAAGTATTCTTCACAAATTTAAAAAATAGAATTCTATCAGAACTTTGTAGCTATTTCATCAACCTCGACATACAATATTCAAATTTCAGAACCAATAATTGTGAATTTACTTTGAGTTTGTGGATTGAATAATAAATATTCACAATCCACTTTATATCTCAAATCTAAGAAGACGCAAAAAAAACGTTATAACATGAGAAACAGACATATTTGGTGTTTCGTGTATTCAGTGACCTATAGTAAAATTTTACGGGGAACATTGAACACATTGATCCTCTAATTCCTTTATTTCTGTCACTTTTTAACCGAAACAAAAAAAAAATGTGCAAAAAATCGACATAAAGAAATACGTGCATGTAAAAAATATGATTTATAGAGGTTTTTTGTAAATTGTCCAGCTCACGGATTACAGTTGCTAGAGCCGAAATATTTTGAGAATCATCATAAAATAGACCAAAGTACATTTCCAGGGGGTGACCCGAGCAACTTTTTTTTTCGAGGCGGTTTATTATACATAGTATGTATTATGTATTACCAGGGCCGTAGCCAGGAATTTATTTCGGAGGGGATCCAAAAAAAATGTACCAAAAAGTAGCACTAGCTGACATCCAAAATAAAATGGTATAACCAACACTAATTTCTTATGTAAAATGATTTAAAACAAATATTTTGTGGTCACACAAAACAGTTCATATAAACTTTTCTAATAGTTAAATTTTTAAGATTATTTCACCAAATTTAAGATGGGTAATTCCATATCAAATCGACAAGGTGTTTTCACTCTACCTCTGCGATTTTATAGAAATTTGGAAGGTAGATAAATCACAGATGGAGCTACGATTGCAAGAATCTTTTTTGTTCAGAATGGTTGACCATCTTGTTTCAGCCACGAGAGCTATATGGTTTTTTCGCTGTTATTTACATAACTTCCAAATTTCATTAAAATCGAAGAGATCGAGGGTAAATTTTTCAAAAATCGTTTCGCTTTGACACGGAATATCTGTTACCCTGATATTTATCTAAGATTTCCCTATCAAATTTTCCGTTCAGGTGGATATGGAATAACCTATCGGGAAATCAAGCTTTGCAAATGCGATAAAATATAAATTTTTCCGGACCCGTTCACCCCCCCTAAATACGGACTTGTGTATTACATAAGTATGTGAAATTGCAACTCTCTATAGGTTTCGGTTGGATTGTTTAATTGTAATTTCAAATGCAACTAAAAATTCTGATCCTTGTCCTAAAATTACCTGTATTGTTGAAGGAAGAGTCTGACATTGATGAAGCTCATCCAGCTAGGACAATATTTTTTAATAAAATTCCTTAAAAATACTTCAGTTCTTCAAAATCCTAATCTCTCACGTAGCCCAAAACTAACAGTCTTCATTAAAATCCCATAAGCAGTTAACAGGAGAAACCCTTCATTATGTTTTCACCACACTTGTCCCAATGACCTCCTCACTATAGCTTATATGTCTGCACCGACTCAAAACAGAACATAATTATGGAAATTTCTGCGAATAAAATTAAATTATACATTGGCGAACGTGTTCCATCAGCAGAAGTATAACCTACCCCAAAACAACACTGAAACAAAGCCAATGAAGCAGCCAAAGGAGAAGAAGAAGCAGAACATATGACAGGAACACTGACAGCACCAACAAAGAATCACTCAACTAAATAACTTGGATGCATGAACAGACAAGAGTCATGTAAGTCATGGTTCATGGAGGAAGAAGAATCAGCGGCGCATGCGCATACCGCATAATTTCATTATCATTATCATTATTATTATTATTATTATGAAATTGGCAAACAGACTAATGTAAGCCAGGTTCAAAGCCACATTTGCCAACGTACACATGCACAATATACACAATATTGCAACAACATGAAGATGAGGATGACGCTTGCACTATTGTTGCTCTGGCTCCACTGCATCGGTGGTGCTTGATTAGGTTTTGTGATATGCCGTTGCGTTTTAGTGCAGACAACATGCAATTTAAATAAATCATCATCAACAACATCACAAACAGCAACAACAAGACTTTTATGCTGTCGATGCGTGGCTTAAGAGAAGAAATTATTTGTCTTAGGCTAGTATGTCTGCACGGAGAGACAGACAGACGGACGGATGGACAGACGGACGAATACCTTTAGAGCGACATAGACCGAGACCGCGGCACTGTTCTACATTAGATGCTTTGTTTAGACACACGGAATTATTGCAATCCCGCAATTCATCATTATTATTTGTGGCTCGCAATGAGGCACGTAAATTCTGGTTTAATGAAAGGTTGCGCACAGAGAGAGAGTACAGTACGTTGATATATTGAGGTGGGAATGTTCAAACAACAAAGAATTACATGTGTTTATATACTTAAAGATTTTTTCCTTTCCTATTTTGTATTCCTTTGATAGTGACGTATATTTAGTGGTGCATGCGGCGTACTTGCAGTTTTGTGCGAAAACTTAAGTAAACTGTTAGTTTTTTAAATGAACACGCAAATTGCATGATTGAAGTCTTTGATTTGCGAGTTGGTGGACTGGCAGAAGATGCTATGAAATGCTGATTACATCACAGTTGGATAAGGTCTGACGATTGTTCATTTTAAATTAGAGTCTTCACGGAAGATCGGCATGATTGTCAATTGGAAATTGTAGAGACAGCTAGGTTTGCATTGAAAATTCCTCAAAGTTCTTTCAATTATGTGGACGACCAGGGCCCATAGAACGCTCGTTCGGGCAATGTAAGCGAACCGTGAGAGTTTCATGAGGCACATACTGTTGCGATCCTATCACCATTTAGATCCCACCCATGATAAGGAAAAACTCAAGTTGAATTCTAGTCTCTTATAAGCAGGGATTACTCATTCATGGACCAACCGAATGTAAACGAAACAAACGTGACATACCCACTTACTCATATGATTACAAAATATTTAAATTTTTTCCTTTTTTTTTACATTCAAATTAGACATTTACAGCAATGCAACCCAAACCGACCGAACACACCCATCGCAGAACAGTCAAAGGTCAGTGAACGTCAGCCCGAAATTTCCGAACAAAACATACCAACCAGTTCGTGGTCCATACCACCACCATGCTGCGCTCCCAGCCAAATTACTGCAAGTAACTTAATAGTTACAATTTTCATATGCAAGTGAGATCAACTTAACTCCACATAAATCCTTCACATTCAATGGGGGATTGTAAACAAAGTACAGCATATATTTGAGGGAAAAACCAAAGCAACAACAACAACAACAACAAAATAATAGTAAGTAAATTTGTTATTCGTGATGCAATCATCGCTCGTACAGCAGACAGCAGACGCGAGACGCATATCTCGTATATGTGCACGCTCACGGCGCAGCAACGTTGGGCGCCATAATGGGTTAAACGCTTGCCGCCTCGTCACCCACCGTGCCATTCACCCATGCCCGTGTCTGCCTAAAAGAGATTTGTCTACTTCCACATTGTGGCCGAGGTCATTTTCTTGAGCCTATTGTGGATTGGAGCTTGGCTTGAATTGGCTTGGCTTGTCTTGGGTTGGGTACATCTGCTCGATCTATGGTCTATTTGGCCGCCTCAGGAGCTCTTTCAAAAACTTTTCTTTTTCTACTTTATCGTATCGGACTGTGTGGCGTGTGGTTTCTGCATTTTTATTGATCTAAATTTTAGGTTTGTAAGCTTAATATATTTCCTTATCGGTGCGCACAGTGTGTAAGTGGCTTTGATTTGGTTCGCCTTCTTGTTGTTGTTGGCGAACGCGTGCCCAATTGGAGTATGTGCGGTCAGTGCCATTGTTGGGCTTTGTTTTTTTATTGATGTTGTGCGTTTAAATATTTTGTTGTTGTTGCTATTGTTGTTGTCTTGTGTGAGATGCACTTACCGACAATTGAAATAATTGAGATAAATTGTCGGAAATAATCGATAGAGCAAATTTATTAGCTTTTTTTGGAGCGAATTCTCAATAGTCTTGAGTGGGTGGGAATTGTTACTACTTAAAGCGCCATGATCAATGTATTGTCGGATGAATAGACTTTTTATGAGCCACGTGGATTGATCACTCGTTCGAAAAGAACGAAAATACACTCATCGAATTTTTTCGTTCATAGGAACCGAACAATTAAACAAACTTACTTCGTTTGTGGCTTGCTTGCAACCAATGTCGGATAAACGAAAAAAAAAAATTTGTTCAGCTCAGACAGGATTCGAACACGGAACATAAGGTTTATAAGTTCCCCATCTACACGCTGTGCCACTGAGTTACTTTCGTTCAGGTCGATAAAAACCAATTGAAATGCAATACTTTTATTGGAAACGTACTTAAATTGCTGCAAATTTACTATATTTCTTTTCCCATTTAAGTTTCAATTTGAACGTAGTATATTTGACTCCAAACACATTAATTCCTTGAGTGTAGATGAAGACTGTAAATACCATTTCACCTATACAACAAAGTAATTCTTACGAGTAACGCTTTTATTTCCCCCAGAACTACTTTTTCCCGCTTAAACTCCAACACCGTTTCATGAACAGTTCGAATTCGATTTTTATTTAAATCGAATAAAATATTATATAAAATAAAACATTAGCCGAAGCTGGGTACTTACTACCGCAATAACGGTTAACAAAATCGCAAGAATGATGAATATCATATAAGGAATTAAGTGTCTTACGGCCATAAAAAAAGAAGACGAAGAACATAAACGCTGATGAGTTGCGTGCTGCATCTAAAGAATGTTGCATCATGCATTTCCCACTCCTATTGACAGGCAGTCATGTAAATTATGCTTTCTCAACGGATTTCATGCAGTAAAAGGTGGTAAGTAACATTTTTCAATTAAAGTTAATTGCACACATAAATGGTGTGGAATTAATTCAATAATGTCTGGCATTAAGTATAATTGAAAAGAAAATTAAACGATACCAAAACAAGACATTAGAGAATATCAAAGGCTTTTCATTCTTAGCAGAACATTTTGTAAATATAAAATGTGATCCAATGACTAAGCACTTACCGGCAGCAACAAATTGGTTCCAGTTTATACCTCAGCTCAAAGGAGCTAATAAGCCACACATCATTTAATTGTTCCTTACCAAAATGAGTGAAATTAATGCTGAAATAATGGCTTTGCCCAAAGAGAAAGACTGTCTTTGCTGCCTTGACTAATGATGATGGTGGCATTTCAAAATAGCACACCTCCAAGCACATCAACCCATTCATATTCACAACTGAGTATCGAATATGATTTTTCAAATTTACCTGTCATTTGGCAAAATTGACACCTAAGATGCAGGCCAACATGGTCCATTCTTTCACCAAGATCGTTAACTTACATCCAGTGGAAATATATCATTTTTTCTTATAAATAAAACTGGGTTTACAACGGCCAAGCCATAAAGCCATACTGGCTCGACTATATCATAAAATATGCTTAACCATGAAGGTTGTTTCTTCCATTTAATGTGTGCTGAACACGATCCTTTGATATGCTGAACAGCGGGAGCGCATTTTATTTTTCCTTTTATTGGTTTTTTTGGTATACCCAATTGCAAGCAGCGAAATAAAAGATTTACAGCTGCAACACCATTCATTCACATTAATATATGCAATATATGCAATAAAAAAAAAAAAGAATATGCAAAAAAAAACGAAATTTTAAGCAGTGACCACATTACTTGAGGAGCTGTTGCGGATGCTGTGTCTGGAGTGTGATGAAGTCATAAGGCAAAACCTGTAAACAAGAAATAGATTGGACTTTAGTCTGGTCGTTACACTCACACACACCACACACACGTAGGCACTGGGAATGTGCATTTTTTTTTGGAGTAGCTAAACTTTGAGTGATGAAGTCATCATATTGTCACAACCAATCAAGTTCAAGTGAAGATTTGTATATGCGAGAGTTACTTTAGAATTGCATTGAATCTTGAATGTGATATTGGAGTCAATGTGATCTGCATCAGTCTGAGCTAGATTTTTACTATATTCTCAAGACCACACACACATTAAATGAACTATGCATAATATACACACGAAAAAAAAGTCGGTAAATCTAATAGGAAAAGAGTGTTAAAAACGCTCCAACGTTGTATGTTTAACCGATGAGAGATGGTAAATTTATTTACGTGTAAGTTGCAATTTTTTCAGTAAATTTGTGAAAAGTTCACATTTAACCAAAAATTCTGGTAAAAGAACTTACAACAACAACAACTTTTTCGATTACTTGAACTGTTTTATGTCGAATTTTGAAGATTTATTTTAAGAAAGTAATCCTAAGAAATTAGTTAAATTTTACCAACGTTTTTTCTTCTGTGTACTAACCGAAATTCTTCAAAATGTCAGAAAAATTCTCGAAAAACCATCAAAAATGTGATAGATTAAGTTATCAATTCTCTAACTAGTTTCTCTTAAGTGTCTTGACTGTCAATTGACTGCATCGTAGCTCATTTCGAACGTTTCATCAACCTTTCAGCAAACCTCCACGCTGACCATTTATATTCATACTTGCCTTGTGCCGCATGCAAATTTCGCAATAAATGAAATGTTTTTTAAATTCAAATTAATTGTACAACATAGCACTCAAGTGTAAATATTATGATATGAGAGGTGTAAATTTCTGATTTATTGCCTCAATTAACGGCATACAACAGGTGATTTAATGCATTTCGGCTGTGTACCAGTACAAAACATGAAACGCCTTCCCACCAGCACCAACCAGCCGACGAACTTGTGGCGACACTTGATTGGAAATGCGCCTGCGCAACATGTTGCACTGCAATTTCCGCAAAACAAAACAGCCAACGACAAAGCTTAAACGCACCAATTTAATTAAGTGCACATTGGCTTTTGCCACTCTAATTAGGGGGGGTAAATGCCTGTGTGCGGTTTTCGAAATATAGGTATGTATGGCAGGCAAGCGATGCAGAAAAAAAATTCAGTTGACACACAAAAATTGCTGGGTGCTTGAAACTTGTTGACAACTTGTCAAAAACAAAGCGGCAACCACGAGTGAATACAGGTACTGGCCTGAAAGGCCGTTCAGGTGCAAATGCAGCAGCATTTTGCGTGCGGTAATTGCGGTTTATTAATATTTATGAGCTACAAATTACATGTATGCACAATTCATTTCAAGGGGCGTTTTTGGCACATACCTTTTCGATAATAATTTGAAATACATTTTTGACGTGTGGGTAATTTTATGGATGGTGCAAGCGTTCAAATTGCCATTTTAAAAAGAATATTTTTACAGAATTTTTCATTAAAATTTCTTCAAATATCAAATCAATTTATCAATATAGCAGCATGCTGCCATTTGGGTTCAAATTCAATGCTGCTAGTGCACTTACAAGGCATACTTGCCTCCAATATCGAATTCACCAATTAACATGCTGCAATCTCTGATTCACTGGCCGAAAGTACGCGCAGACATAAACAGAAAACAACATACAAAGAAGCAAACAAACACATGACGCCTACTAGTTATCTATTTAGTGCACGGCACTAAGCACAAAGGCGGCAAACCTTTTGTTTTACTTTGTATGTTGTTGTCTTGTGTTGATAGCGTCAATTGTGGCGGCCGCTTGTGTGCGGAAATGAAATGCACTGAATTTGAATTGGGTTAACATTAAGGCGGTCGGATTGCTTCTGCTGCAATTGGGTCAGCAGACTTTCGGTTAGCTTTGATTTATCCGATGAGAGAACATTTGTTTTCATATGCTATGGCTATGGAGAGGTAGAAAACCGTACAAAAATGTTTGTATTTTTGTGGTATTTTTTGGTAATTAGTGCCAGAAGCATTTCCGCCAGGGTTCTACGCCTTAGATGTTGTTGATTTTGACACCGACAGAGGAAGTGATGGGTATCCTCCTCTACTTCCTCTGCCCCGCAGCCCCCACAATCGTCATTATGGGTAAGACCAAGTTTCCTGGCATAGGCTCCCAAAAAAAAAAAAAAAAAAAAAGTTGTGACCGGTTGATTGATTGATTGATTGATTGATTGATTGATTGATTGATTGATTGATTGATTGATTGATTGATTGATTGATTGATTGATTGATTGATTGATTGATTGATTGATTGATTGATTGATTGATTGATTGATTGATTGATTGATTGATTGATTGATTGATTGATTGATTGATTGATTGATTGATTGATTGATTGATTGATTGATTGATTGATTGATTGATTGATTGATTGATTGATTGATTGATTGATTGATTGATTGATTGATTGATTGATTGATTGATTGATTGATTGATTGATTGATTGATTGATTGATTGATTGATTGATTGATTGATTGATTGATTGATTGATTGATTGATTGATTGATTGATTGATTGATTGATTGATTGATTGATTGATTGATTGATTGATTGATTGATTGATTGATTGATTGATTGATTGATTGATTGATTGATTGATTGATTGATTGATTGATTGATTGATTGATTGATTGATTGATTGATTGATTGATTGATTGATTGATTGATTGATTGATTGATTGATTGATTGATTGATTGATTGATTGATTGATTGATTGATTGATTGATTGATTGATTGATTGATTGATTGATTGATTGATTGATTGATTGATTGATTGATTGATTGATTGATTGATTGATTGATTGATTGATTGATTGATTGATTGATTGATTGATTGATTGATTGATTGATTGATTGATTGATTGATTGATTGATTGATTGATTGATTGATTGATTGATTGATTGATTGATTGATTGATTGATTGATTGATTGATTGATTGATTGATTGATTGATTGATTGATTGATTGATTGATTGATTGATTGATTGATTGATTGATTGATTGATTGATTGATTGATTGATTGATTGATTGATTGATTGATTGATTGATTGATTGATTGATTGATTGATTGATTGATTGATTGATTGATTGATTGATTGATTGATTGATTGATTGATTGATTGATTGATTGATTGATTGATTGATTGATTGATTGATTGATTGATTGATTGATTGATTGATTGATTGATTGATTGATTGATTGATTGATTGATTGATTGATTGATTGATTGATTGATTGATTGATTGATTGATTGATTGATTGATTGATTGATTGATTGATTGATTGATTGATTGATTGATTGATTGATTGATTGATTGATTGATTGATTGATTGATTGATTGATTGATTGATTGATTGATTGATTGATTGATTGATTGATTGATTGATTGATTGATTGATTGATTGATTGATTGATTGATTGATTGATTGATTGATTGATTGATTGATTGATTGATTGATTGATTGATTGATTGATTGATTGATTGATTGATTGATTGATTGATTGATTGATTGATTGATTGATTGATTGATTGGTAGACTGACTCATCACCGCCCAGTCGAAACCGCTGAATCCAGAGTTCTGAAATTCTCTGGATCTGGTTACACCCTAGACGCCATTTAAGAAGTGATTAGATGATTTGCCCTCTGCCACGCTCAGCAAAACTACGTTTACTAACAACGTTAGAAAAGATTTGCCGACATTTCTAAATCCCATATTACACCGTTCGACACTAAAAAACGCACATGATCGGGACTGACAGATTCTGTTAGAGGGGGCTAAAAAAAAGTACCCGTGTCTCCCAGTTTTTCTAGATCCATCCTTAAAACCATTCAAATCGCATTTATGCATTTTGCATTTTTCTCATGTACATAATAAATCTTCAAAAATACAGATTTGCTTGGATTTTAAATAATTAATATGCATTTGATAGGGGAAAAACATACCTTTAAAAAACATGGTAACCTTTTACAATCGGATGTAAACTCATTACGCTAGACTAGAAACAATTCAGAAACTTCCAATTTTTTTTACAAAAAAACTTATGTAGTAGAAAAAATGTAAAAAAAAACTAAAATTTCTGAATTGTTTCTAGTCTAGCACAATGAGTTTACATCCGATTGTAAAAAAATTACATGTTTTTTAAAGGTCTGTTTTTCCCCTATCAAACGCAATCCAATCAAAACTGTATTTTTGAAGATTTATTATGTACATGAGAAAAATGCAAAATCCATAAATGCGATTTAAATGGTTTTAAGACTTGATCTAGAAAAACTGGGAGAAACGGGTACTTTTTTTTAGCACAGAATTTGTCGGTCCCGATCATGTGCGTTACCAAAATTTTTTTGTTGTCGAACAGTGTTACTTGATATATGTAAGGGGGTTTTTGGGGTTGCTGAGAGTACTTTCACTACTGTAAGTACATGTCCGTGCAATTTATTTAAATCTAAATTATTCGATAGGTGCTTAACGGGTTAAAACGGTGAGGTAACAGCTCAGTCGAAAGTTATCGGTTAGATCTTTCCATTTCAGTGTGTGATTGCGGTTCAAGTGCGTCAGTGATAAGAGTAATTAAGTCAAATGATGCGGGATTTTTTTGAAAATGATGCCATGAAATTGCTTATGTATACATACAATTGCAAAAAATAACACAAAGAATTGCACACAAAACAACAACAACAAACAATACAATAAATTCGAAAGGTTTTTCCATTCTTATTCGTGTGTGTTTTTTTTTTTTTTGTTCTCATACTTTTCTCAAGTTCTCCAGAAAAATGCTTAAGTGGAAAAACCTGCCAAGTTTGCAATGACAACAACGAAAACAAAAACAAAAATCCACCGACTGTGAGTCAAATATGAAAATGCACTTGAAAATGCACGTTCTTTGTTATTGTCATGTTATGTCATTGCAGAGTTGCCAAATAGCAGGCACATACCCAGCCATACGTGACCACATTTGGGCATGAATGTACAGTAAAGCCTCTACATATTCACATATGTGTGTAGTATGTGTGTGCCATTGAAATGTGTGTGTGTGTGTGTGGTGGCAACTCTACGCTGGCACAGCTAACAGGTAAAAGCACTAAGCTAACATCTCTATACATTTTCGAATGCTGCAAGCTTCTGATTATTTGATTTTTTTTTGTTTGTTTTCTTTTTTTCTTTATTGGTTTTTTTCACATTTCATTTTAACAATTACAATCAACAGCAAATAGAATTTATTTTCAAGCCCACAGTTGGAAAGCGCACAGTTTGAGTAAAATTAAGTTGGGCAAAAAATGGAAAGGAGATCGCTGCAACCCTGCAGGTATAAGAACACATGCCGCGTGTGCACAATAGGAGCACAAATAACGAAATTCAACCATGAAGTGAACAATGAAGCACACGAAATGTTGGAAATGTTGAAAATGTTGACTCAAAGAAAGTTGTTGGTAGTTTTTTGTTATTGTTGTTGTTGTTATGGCCTTCTGGTAGTAAGCAGCTCAAACGAAATATAAATAAAATTTCAGTGCAAGTCTTAGAAAATTCCGGTGAACTGTTTACTTTGAAAGTACTGTTGGGCATATATTTCTGAGTGTGGAAAAATTGGTTTGATATTAGTCGCTATGGATCACAGTGTGCTCTATGTAATTCCCAATCCCGGGGTGGACATGCCTAGTCGTTATAAAAATTCTTCAGCTTTAATTTGTCAAAGTAAACTTTCGAAATTGGCATACACGGCGTATGAGTAATCAAATCACCTAAAAACTGACAACAAGCGATACTTTCTTCTGAGTCCCACTACCAGCATACAGAGGAGTATTTCATCGTACTGAGGTTGTGTCGGACGGTGTAATAATTTAAATTTTATTTTTAATTGTCTTTTCTTATGCAATCATTTTGATACATTTCATTGCTTCCACTCACTGCCAAGGTAACTCATTTAAGAGTTCATGTGGCTTCTTTGCCATTTGTTGGTTATAATTAAAACAACAAATTTGTTATTCGTTAGATTGTATTCCTCACACCGTACCGCCTAGCATTTGGCATTCTTCACCCGCTGTGCTACTGTTGTGCGGTGCGCCTGCGCGTCTGCTTGCTTTTTTTTTTTTGTTGTCTTGTTTGTTGTTAGGCTCAAAATTGAAAGCACGTTTCCGCGCATATTGGCGTGAAAGCGCCAAAGCATGTAATTAACATTTAACATTTCTGCTAGCCGCCTGCTGAAGTGAGTGTTTATGGCTGGGTATGTGTGTGTGTGTGTGTGTATTTGCGTACATTCATTACTTTTTAATTAACCAATGTTATGATTGTAAATGCTGCGGTTAAGGCGAAATGTGTTAACGCCTTTTGGGCGGCAACGGAAAAGGGCGGTAAGGAGGTATTTTAGATGAAGATTTATTGTTGGTGTAGCCTAAAGACAGATCTTGAGAATTGCATCTTCCAACACTTGACATGTTGTACTTGTAATTCAATCCCATTCAAGTTCAAGCAACTCATGCATGTAGCTAAATGCGCCATTTCATTGAAGATGCCTGTTTGACTTCGTTCCGATAGATAATAGAATTCTCAGAAATTCCGGGGGAATATTTGTCAATTGACAAATAGAAATCGTATGAAATTTGAGACGATCAAAGCGTTTAGGAAAAGTACTCAGTAATTATTAACATTTTTAAAACCTTTTTGATTCACTTATGAGTACAGAACATATGAAAATATAATATGTCATATGGGGCGGTATTACTAACTACTGGAATCGAAACAGTTGGACATTATCGTCGCTAAAATAAAAAATGTATCAAAAGTTGTCGAAAAGTTTAAAGACAAATTTTTGAAATGGAAATTATTTATAAATATCGAAAAATTATCGATAAAACATCGAAAAAAAATCAACAAATTTTCGAAAAATTATCGATAAAATATCGAAAAATTATGTATAAAATTCGATAAATTTTTGATAAAATGTCGAAAAGTCGTCTTTTTTTCTTTATTTTTCTTTATTTTGAAAAATATTGACGCCGTTTCTTGAATTAAAAAACAAGCCCACCCCCAAATCAAAATGGTCCCAAAATTCCTTTATTTTCGTTTATCTTGCGAAATACTGAGTTGATGTGGCCGTTTTTCGTACGTCGACAACGGAATATGAAAGGAACTGGAACGAAATGGAATCGCACCGTATCAAAATGGAGTTGTAACCAAATTTTGAAATTAATCGAGAATGAAATGGAAATTGTCGAAAAATTATTTAAAAACTATCGATAAATTATCGAAAAATTTTCGAAAAATCATCGATAAATTATAGAAAAGTTATTGAAAAATTATCGAAAAATCATCGATAATTGATCGAAAATTTATTGATAAAGTATCGATATTTTTTCGATAGAACGTATCGGTCTCGCATGTGTAGGGTATTTAAGTTTCGATCAGACCGGAGATAATTCTTTTACTAGTTTTCATGCGGATAGGAAAGTGACACATGAAAGGTTTGTAGGAAATGACTTAGGAAGGTATAAAGACCATTAAATTTGGATTTTAACAACGGGTTATATGACTGACCATATCTTCAAAAACAGAACATTTTTAAACTTTTTTTTTAATTGGCGGCCCTTTTAACAGGAAATGGGTACTGGCAATTTGTTTTGCTGATGTGTACTGAAAGTATCAACACGAAGTATCAAGCTAACGAGAAAGCCATTAATGTCAATTCATATCAACCCTAACGTAAACAATTCATGAGAAAAATCCCATATTTCGGGTTATTCTGGCAAATGTTTTCCAACGAATTCAATCAAAATAATTTTTATCAATTTCAGTGATTTTTTTTAAATTTTTTGTTAATTCTTTTTAATTGGTAAACAAAACTGAGTTCAATAAATTCGAACGTCATGTGTACAATGCGCATGTGCAAAGCCAATCACGTACAGCGTTTGTTGCTTTTTTTTTTGAATTTGTTTATAAACTGTGGTATCAAGTGAAACACGTTTCACTGTGAGTTGTTGACATCCAGCGACTTAAATGTTGCTTGACATGTTCTCTCATAAAAACCACAAGAATTACACTAAAAAAAAAGACACTGCTAGACAAGGAAGGTACATACAAGTATATGTATGATGACTAATATTTGGAATTTGGCAGAATAAAAACAAACCGATTGTGTGTGGAGCCTCATTGCCTGAAACTGGTTCAGACAACAAAATTTGAATTATACTCGAAATACTGCAAAATGAATGAGTACAGAATGTTCAGTGTCTCGCTGTTATCTCGCTGGAGTTGAAATATTAATTATAATAAATTGCATACAACGAAATGCAATACCTCCACTACGTTTGCCTTGACTAGCATTGGCCAGAGGGAATTTCCCATATTACGTAGAGATTCTCTGATCGCTCCTAACGATACAACAAGAGTATTGACAACTTGACAGACTGACTTCGTGATTGCAATATTCAATTCAATGACATCTCTCACTCTCACTCTAGTCCAATGCAGTGGACTCACGGCCGATGTGAAATATACTCAAATACAATTCTACTCAAAGCGCTCGGGCAAATATTATCAGTAATGTGTACCTATAAATATAATAATTTGTTTTTGCAGTAGCAATTTTAAATTATGTATGATTTTGGGAAATTCCAACTTTTTAAAATTGCAATCAACACAGAGATAAGACCGAGGTCGAGGCAATCAAATATATAATCTCAATCAGCAACCCATGCTGAAATTTATGGTGAGGCTCATTTAACCATTGACATTTCATTGCAGTCTCACAATCGGAAGTCAAGCATCTTTAGAATGTTAAGAATTCGCCAAGTCGATATCCAGAACAGTTCTCAGCTGTCATGTACCGTCTAACGATATAGCACAGCGAAACACGATTATTTTGACATTTCTGACAAAATACCACTGTGCACTACTCGTTGTCGTAATGGACCTTTCCGGTCGAAGTGCGCCCTTTCAATGAACCAAAGGAGATATCTACCGCAAAATCGATTTCACAGAATCTATTCTTATATTTAAATTTACATACATACGTTGCCGTATTATTTTAATAACCCGACATTGCTCGGACGTATACTTACAGTTGTGAAAGTACCCTCCAATGAACTTTCCTTTGAACCATCCTCATGAACCACCCGGCCAACAGTAGAGAAAGTACCTTGCCTGAAACCCGCACGTGAACTCCCCGTTCATAAATATCTTCAAATTCCAAATCGGTGAGCGCAAAAAAGGAGCAGGATGAAGGGTGAAGCCCCCGTGAACCCGTCAGCCAACAGTAGAGGATGTCGGTTTCAAATTCGAAATCGGTTACCCCAAAAAATTTAAAGGGGAATGGAGAATGGGAAAAGAGAAAGGTGAAGGGAGTATAAAATGACCATGATGAATTTCGACCGCCATATTGAATCTGCCATTTCCTTGTTCTAGTACTCGAGTCCACCTTTCCGAATCATAAATTTTCAGTATAATCGGTCCACCAGGGGCGGCGTTATGACATTTTTAGTAAACCATTCCTAATTTACAGTTATAATTTTGGTGGGGGGTAGCAGAGAGAGGAGTTTTTAACTGATTCTTAAATGGCGCCTAGAGCGCCATCATCGGTTTGGGCCGTGATATGTAAGTCATCAATCATCTATCGGGACCAACTCTTTTACATATGTAGGGTTTTTATCAATTATATACTTACATTTATATACAAACTCATGAGTCAATACTAAATTATTGCTAAATGTTCAAGAAAGTCTAGTCTCCACTTTTTTTCCATATGACATAAAGTATTCTTAATAATCATACTCAGAAGAAAATCAATACTTCCTGATCGAGTGGAAATTTTAGAACACATACTAAAACCGGATTTATTCTTAACGATTCAAATCGTGGCAGTTTCCAGTGATGCCAGATGGATAATTTTAATGTCATGTTGACAAAGTTTTTTTTTTGTATTCCCATTTTTTTAAGGATGTATTTACAAATGTTTGGAGAATATACTTTAAATACAAACGCGATAATTCCATACAAATCGCCAAAAATCATGAACAGTGATCCGTTTTGCTCTGCTACGCCTAAATTGCTAGCCACTAGCAAACATAACCGCAAAAAATAAAAAAAAAAAATCTTTGTCTAGATCAACTGGCAACGCTGACTGTCGCCGATCAGCAGATGAACAAAACGAAAATACAAAAATTACTCATTAATTTTGCAATAAAAGCTACTCCAAGCTTGCGCTCACACTTGAGAACATCACGCTTAAGCGAACGTCGATGCCCGTGGAATAACTCAAGAATACTTTTCAATAATTTAGTATTACGTTACAGCTCCAGCGATACTCAAGTAACGACGAGGAGAGATACTTGCGCGCACCGCACTCGAAGCGTACATACATACATATTTTGACGCATCTATTTGTGTGAAATTTCATCTGTTGCATTCGCGATTTGCAATTCGTTCGAAATTAAACGTACCGGAATATAATTATTCCGAAATACAAGGGGCAGAATGGAGTGGAAGTTTTGTAAGATATTTTGCATGTATTTAAATTCGTATGTAATTCAGTGTTAGCATGCAAAAATCCATGTGATTGTGAAGAAGAAGAAAAAATCACATCCAGTGAATTAGTGAATTTTGGTGGAATATAAATTTAAGTCACATAATTCCATTTCATATTTGGAAAAGTAATGAAATTACAGGCTGTGTATGATTGGAAAATTAATTATTTAGCTATTCATGATCATATCGGTGCCGAAAGAATTATATAATTTGTTTACGTTTCACAGTTAAAGGGTTGAAAGTCTATTGGGTCTAAATGCCAAAGATATTAAACGGATATAAAACGAAAAACAAATGTTTACAATGTGTCACTCACTTTAACACAAAAACTAAATATGCTTCATTCGTAAGTAATCGAGCAATTAAGACAATAGGGCGATTCATTTAAAGTGGGAAACCCCTTGGAAATGATTCAGTTGTGCAAATGAGCAGTCTAAACATATGAAATTTGACAGTTCTTTTAAGCAACTGCGAGTTTTCGAGGGGTTTCCCACTTTAAATGAATACCCTTAACGCTGCCAAACCACTGCGAAACCTTCAACTACTAGTTAAAGAAAGATGGAAAATGTTCATATTTTGACGTATGTTGAAGGGTTTCAGATCTCCGAACTCTTATTCATGTACCCACGGCAATCTTTCAAAATAAAAACAAAAAACACATATGTACACTCAAAGAATTAATGTTTATGAGGAGTATTTGCTGCAAATGTTGAATTCTTTTAGGGGAAAAAAAAACTTGCATTTGTTGTGACTAAAATCGTAGACAGCAAACGAAAGTAATTTAACCGTTTCTTTCAAATACAACCTCGTTTGTAATAAAATTTGTTATTTTTGCCTACGAACAAATTGGAAACCAGGCTGTGTTTGCAAGAAACGAGACTGTATGTGCAAGAAACGGTTTTTGCATTTGTGAGAAACTAAAAACGGTTCCATCAAGTGTATTTTCTCTAAAAGTATTCAATACTTGCAGCAAATACTCCTCAAAAATTATATCTTTAAGTGTACGTTTCCAGTGGATATTCGCTGTTATCTCCCATAATCGACATTGTCAACATAGGGATTCACTTGTGGTAAAAGTTTTGTCATTTCATTTGTAAATATCTATTTTCATTTTTACTCCCATATATCCTTAAGTATCTCGTACATATGTTGGTCCACACTATAAATGAAATAGAAAATATTCTATAATATTTTGTTCTTCTGTACAGTTTTATTAATATTTGGATTGGCTGCAGCCACTAATAGTCGAAATTCTGATGACTATCAAAGAGCAATGGATTTACAGGCAAGTATATATCTAAATGAAGCCTCTCTGACTCAAATGTGGCAAATACTTGCTTATGGCCCAATATTGAACACAATTTGCGCGTCCAGAGTGCCTGTCTCAGCTCAACCTGTCTCAACTCAACCTGTCTCAACTCAACAGACCCAGACTCCATTGAACGTACGCGAGACACAACAATGGCCTCCAAATACAGGCCCGCCCACACAAGCGCAAGGCCGAACTAATCAAGGTCCAGTGCCAACCGATGAATACTATGACACCCGAAATACACAAGGCCAAACTATTAACCGAAATATTGGAATACAAACGCATAGCCAAGGTAGTGTGCCAACCGCTCAAGGTGGTGTGCCAACCCATAACACCAAAACTATGGGAGCTGCCCCAGAAACGCAATTCCCAACTAATGGATTAGATCCTAAGCAGAATGTTCACGAAAAATTCAATACGAAATTATTTCAACTCCTTGGCACCGGTAATGTCAACCGAAATGTCGTCTACTCACCCATATCGCTACAAACGCTTTTGGCATTCATTTACATGGGTGCATATGACCAAACTGCCCAAGAACTGCAAAAGGCTCTCGAATTGCCCGCTGACAGAAACGAAGTTGCTGCCATATTCCGGAATCTCCTTGCATCGCAGAAAGTAAACCGAGACACTCAAACCATTATGGCCAATAGACTATACTATAGTGCAAATTTGGTAGCAGACCAAGGAATCAGCCAAATAGGCAAAAATTCTTTCGATGCCGAACTTCAGAGGACAAATTTCGCAAACCCCTTGCAAGCGGCCGGCGATATCAATGCATGGGTGGCCGACAAAACCAACAATCTCATACAGAACATAGTCGATCCGTACAATTTGGATACACGAACCGCGGCCATTTTGGTGAATGCCATTTACTTCAAGGCCAAATGGGAGAAAGAGTTCTCGACCGATGATACGCAAAAGTATGATTTCCACACTGGGTCACAGCGAAAGGTTCTCGTCGATATGATGTACAATGATGATACCTTCCGCTACGGTGAATTGGCCGACTTGGGAGCGAGAGTTATTGAATTGCCCTACAACAATACCGATATGTCCATGATGATTATACTGCCGAATGAGGTGAACGGCTTGCAAGCGGTCGAACAACGTCTGCAGTATCTGGATTTGAGTCAATTGTCGGCCAGATTGAAAACCGAAGTGGTTACCGTGCGCATACCGAAGTTTAGAATCGAATATCAATTGGATATGATGGAGCCATTGAAACAGGTGGGTTGTAGAAAAATAGTGAAAATAGAATTTAAATTGAAGTTTTAGTATAGTAGAGAGAGTCGTTTTTTATGCACTAGGTGTCACTGAAACCTTCATTTGAATTTCTCTTCTTAGTTTCATAGTAGCGAAATTCCTTAAGACGATTTAGACTCAAAATTCAACTAATCCCCTAACGAAATTAAGGTCTCAAATATGCATTAATTGCCCATTGTAACATCTAATTCAATCCACGCAGAAAGACAAAACATCTTGTGTAGGATTTCAATGAGTCTTCCGGGGCTTGTGCATCATCGTTATCAGTTCGTAATGAGCAAGCTCTGGCTTGTACGTCTTTATTCTGTAACACGAAAGTGACTGCGAAACCGTCTTTCACCAGTGTGACCACACTTTGTTAGGTGACAATTTTCATGTTACGTAAGAAGGGCATTAGTTGTTTACTTCAACATACCTTCATTCGCCTGACAATTTCTTGATGACTCCGGTACATCTGTCCATCTGTCCATCTGTCCATCTGTCCATAAGTCCATCTGTCCATCTGTCCATATGTCCATCTGTCCATCTGTCCATCTGTCCATCTCTCCATCTGTCCATCAGTCCATCTATTTTCTATATTTATAACTTACTTACTACAACCGTAGACATTCTAAACGGATCATATTCCCTTTTCAGCTCGGCGTCAAACGACTCTTCAACGCCAATGCTGAGCTGCAGGGTTTCTTCGGGCCCAACCAACCGGTTGGCATCTCGCAAATCCTCCACAAGGCATTCATCGATGTCAATGAGGCGGGCACAGAAGCAGCTGCAGCCTCTTGTAAATTAAAATTGAAATTTCTTCAAAAATTAAGTTTATTCCAATTTATATTCACATATTTGCAGTTGCCAAGTTTATACCGCTTTCGCTGCCGCCCAAGCTGAATCTCTTTACGGCCGATCATCCGTTTATGTTTGCCATACGCAGTCCACGTGCGGTGTACTTCGTTGGACACGTTGTCAATTTTGACAATTAAACACACCAAGGGAGGACACAGAAGGAAGGTTTTTGTTTTTGTAGTTTGAGGGTAAAATTTTTAATAAATTATTATTTATTATGAAGTGAATACTCATTTTATATTGTATGCGAACAACAAATACGTGATTTTACTTAGTTTACTTATATTTTGGAATTTTTTAATCGATAACCCATGAACTTTGCAAAGATGCATTTGTGTGTATAATCCATTTGATTGAAATAAAATAACCATACAAAAAATACCGCTCATCTTGTGTCAGATTATTATTTCATTGTATGTGTTTGAAACCAAAATGGTTAAGCCTGATATGGAATTGCCTGGAAAATATTCTTAAACTTTAACATATAGATCTGACTGACATACGAGGAGCATCATAACATCTTTGGTTTTTTTTTTGTGTGATTCATGCCAATTGGGATTATGCCAGCTCCCTTTTGCGTCCTTGTGATATTTAGACATGCAAAAAAACCCAAGGACGCATTTGGTGGTCACCATCTGCCATAATATCCGCCCAACTGTCTTGCAATTTAGCCCTATCCGTCTGTGTGTCTCTTTGTCTGTCCGTCATCACGATTGTGGTCGCAGTTTTGGAGATATCGCCTTGAAACTTTGGGTACAACCTTTCCCCTTTAAACACATAGTTCAAGAATCCAGAGAAATCGCACAAAAACTAAGGTGAGCTCCCATGCAAAACGTGAAAAAAAGTATAATTTTCCAAATCTTTTAAAAATTTTTTGCTGTATTTCAAATAAGATTTAAAGTCCCATCCGGAGGAATATCAAAAAAATTACTCGGACTTAACAATCACACTATCCGCAAGCGAGAACTATAGATTCTGTGAATCAACAGCAGAAACGTCTCAACATATTCTGTGCGAGTGCCAAGATATTGGCAGGAAGAGACTAACCCAGTTTGGGGGTATTTTAGTTAACCATATTAAAATTCGAATACAGTTCCTCACAAAAGTTCTTATTAGGTTGCAGTGCACACGTTGGCCTATCATTATTATTACCTACTAGTAAACTACCCGCGCCTTCGCACGGACCATCATTGAACACGCCCATAGCTACGATCCTTTTTCAAAAAAATCCGTCTCGGGAATCTATAGCCATGGTCTCACAGAACTTCTACTCTCAAACTCCACTATTTGCTTCAGCAGAGCTTACTTTGCACAGTCTCTTTTGGAGAAATCGCACAGAATATATACGAGCAATTGTAGCATCCTAGGTCCTCTGGTGGCTTCAGGAGAACTACTATATCTGCCCATTTTAATGAACTGCCACGCCCCCTTTTGGAAAATCAAAAATCCGACTCGAGAGTCTCAATTGCATAGGAAATTTCCGCTCTCTAGGTCCACTGGTGTCCTCTGGTAGGTGAGGACATCTGGACATCTGAAAATCTGGACAGACAAAAATGGGATTTTATACATAGTGATTATTAGTATTGCTGTATTCGATGGGCAATGTTTAGAAAATGCTTTTATACTAAGTCCGATGTTCCAAAAACACCTATAAATGGGGTCCCGATACTAAATTATTTCTATCTCCTTAAAACATAATTCGCTCTCTAGCTTTGAAGTGAAGAGAAAAAAAACTTTGGGCAGATCTTTAATCAAGCGCCCTAAAATTGCAGAAATATACTAGAGGATGAAATTATGATTTTTAGAATTATTTATCTTGTGCTTTTGTGAAAATAAATGTGGAACGTAATAATGCCGAGTCCAATAAGATGAAAGGGTAAATAAATACACAAACACAAATTTTGTATGTAATTTTTCCAAATTTGTGTTCAGTGAAAATGTCTATTGATAAAGATCTCTTCGAAGAATGTCTACGCAAGAGCAGGTCTTCATTGCTCTGCAGAGTCTCTTAAGTGCTTGGTCTGCTTAATGAGTACGTATTTAGTTGGAATTAAACTCTGAAAGAGACAAGACGTTCTGTAATTGAAGCCACAACAATGAATTGGAATTGGAAACTGTGTAAGTTATTTGAAAAAGAATATGTAATTACATCTACACCTGAAAGCTTCCTCATGGTCTAAACCATCTTCAGTTTTCGTGACACTCAGTCGTTTGTTTGTACTCCAAACGGCTATGGGCAAGGCGACCAGCTCAACAAAAGACTCAAATGAGAAATTCGCCCTGAAGCTATCCACTACTCTGGGCTTGGAAGTGCCTCATCAAAATGTCATCATATCACCTATACTTCTGCAAGCTGCACTCACCTTGCTCTACTATGGCTCCTCGGATCAAACAACCATCGACTTGCGTAATGCGCTGCACTTGCAAAGCTTTTCGAATAAACAAGCTGCTGTTACGAATATTGCAGAGCTTTTAAGCTCCACCAAGTCGCAAGCTCGCGATAAAGCCTTCCTGGCCAGTGGCATTTATGTGCAAGAACGTCTGACGTTCGATTTGAAAAAGGATTTCAAGGAAATCGCTCAGCAATTCGACATCCAAACGGAACGTCGTAACTTTTGCAAGGATCAAAAAGCTTTGGATAATATCAACTTTTGGTTTCTAACACAAACCAATTTCACCATAGGCCAAGTTGTCCCCTCAGCGGCCCTGCATGAGCACCTGCAGTTTTTGCTTGCCTCGGCGGTTGCCTTTAAGGCTCCTTGGGCCAAAGGTTTCGATGTTAAAGAAACGGAGAAGCTGAACTTTCACAGCGATCCATTGCACTACAAAGCGGTGGATAGTATGTTTGTGACAGACAAATTTCACTATGCCGAAATTGCAGATTTGGATGCGAAAGCCATTGAATTGCCTTTCAAAAGCGGCGCTGTGAAAATGCTCATCATATATCCAAATCAAATCGACGGTTTGCGGGCACTGGAAGCAAAGCTGCAGTATGAAGATTTACCCAGTTTGATTGGACAAATGAGCGAACGTAAGGTGGCCTTGACATTGCCCAAATTTCATGTTGAGTTCAATGCTGATATCAAGTCGGTTATGAGCACTGTAAGATTTTTGTTTGCCGAAACTTCTATGGGGGGCTTCATATAATTTCAATAAACATTTCAGCTTGGATTGGCTAACATTTTTGGTACTTCGGCTAGCTTTAAAAATATGTTTTCGTCTCTGTTCTCGGCCTTGGCGCCGCATGTAAGTAGTATACAGCATAAAGCTGTCTTGGAGATAGATGAATCGGGCGAGCTCAGTCCAACGGGATTTTGTAAGTAGTGGTTTCAAAAACGAAAGTAAATATTATTTAAAACATTTTTGTGTTTCAGCTTTAGGCAATTTATTCAAACGCCCTACACAGTTGGTTATAAGTCATCCATTTTACTTTGCAATCCGAACCGATGAAGCGATGCTATTAGCCGGTCATATTGTGAATGTAGTATGATTTCAAGTGAATAAGAAATAAATTCACTTTTATGTGAAATAAAATAAAAGTAATAATAAAAAAAAACATTTTAAATATGCAAACTAAAGCTACCATGAACATTATATAATGCCCTATATATTATGCAAAATTTTCTAAATAAAAGTCCGTAATCAGCGTAGAGCACACAAAAGTCGTCAGGTCAGAAAGGTCGCTGCTTCTACATCATCTCTGATCTATAGTGAAGTTGAGAGCATTTAAAATCACTAATTAAAATTGTTCATACATACGAGTAGTAGTCGTATGCTCTCAAATTAAAATAAAAACCAGTGAGTATGTTTCAGACCGTCAAAGCCGACTTATATATACCCTACACCAACTGGATCCGCCATCTTGAATTTTTTTAATTTCGACATCAAATTCGAAATGAGCTACCCCAAAAACCCCCATACACCATATTTCAGCGGAATTAAATTACACGATTTTCACTTATATGAGAGGTAGGCGTGGCAGTTGACGGATTCCGCCCATTTTGCAATACAATACTTTCTTTACAAGAAAAGAGGACGCACACACGGACGGACAGATGGCTAGGGCTACATCAACTCAGGAGGTGACGCTGATCAAGAATATATATACTTTTCCATACCGGACACGTCTCCTTCTTGGTGTTACAAACATCAGACCCAAGTGAATATACCCATACCTCATTGAGGTGTAGGGTATAATAACAACCAACAGCCGCAGAGTTGATAATGGCAACAAATTAGATTACCAATTTGCATATGAATAATCATTTAAGTAAACACTATCAGTCGCTGTGATACACTGCAAAAAGAGTCTGTTTGTAAATGAGAAATAATCTAGAGAGAGTATTCGGTTCGACACGGAATAATAATGTAAATGCAACACAATGTACAACTATCGGTATGAAATGGAAATGGAACAAATTTTGAAAGGTAACCAAATGAAAATAGAACGGGATTTTAAATGCACCGGGACTGAGACCAAATTGAAATGAAACCAACATGGAAGGGAGTGGCAGCAATGAATATTAAAAAATAATCAAATATTTGGCCCTGCGAGGGTCAAACTTCTCACAGTTCTCTCTCTCTCGTTTCTGTAATTTACATTTATGTGAAATGAAGAGGTACCGGTTTCGATCGGCAAGTGACGACAAATTATACTCTCGTAAGTTTGTCATTGCTTGATGAGCGGTGGTGCAGTGCGGAAACAATATTTTTTGTTATTTTCCCCGGGCTGGAGTTGAACTCGACACCTCCAGCTTGTAATACAAATTACTTTACTTTATGAATCATTTAGATCTCCCTGGAAGATCCCCCCTCTTATACCCTCGTACATTCTCTTTAGACCACAATTTAACCAGATTGAACCAATCTTAGACACTCCTTGGATCTCCCTTAGACCCAATACCTTCTTAGATTTATTTTTGTATAATCAACTGTCTCTAGGTCCACTGGTTCAGGTGAAACTGCTTTATCTGCAACGCCTATATTTTGACTACTCCACCCTATTTTAGTAAATTTAGTAAATCAAACTAAAGCGTGTGTTGTCTCACAGAAAAGATACGAGTATGTCTGGTGTCTTCAGGAAAGTTAGGACGGACATGGGGACAAACAATAATATTTTATAAATGTAGATAAATAATAATGACTTCAGCTTTGGGCCTTCCATGATCTTTTTGTGAATTGCCTATCAGTCAAATTTTATTAAAATGGTTTTTTTTGTATATTTATTTTAAAAACATTTTTTTCCAGTGTAAAAGACGATTCTCTTTAAATAAATCCACAACAACGAAAAAAAAAACAAAAATAGAAAATGTATTTCAAAAAAAGTGCGAGACAAAATCTCCAAAGGCATTTAGTCGTGATTCGCATTTCGTGATAGTAAAAAGTGAACAGTGTCAAAAAAATAAATTAATACGAAACTTTTAGAAACTTGAAAATGTTACGGCAATGCTGTGAGTATTGGACAATAAAATCTTATATAATTTTGGAATAAAAAAAATTCAACGAAACCATTCCATTTGCAGTTATTGTACTTGCTCTGAGTATAGCCTCCTTGCAGTCGGCCACCGTGTCCAATGAGGCAGCTCAAAATGCCGAACGTAATGTCTTTGCCTCAGACATCTACCAGGCGGTGGCCAGCGAGAAGCTGAGCGACAATGTCGTCATCTCACCAGCTGCCATTCAGATCTCCATGGCCTTGGCCTATTACGGAGCCAAGGGTAAGACAGCCACTGAAATGCAAACGGGGCTGCGTCTTGGTCCCTCTGCCGATGCCGAGGAGATAGTGCGTCGCTTCGGTGAATTCCAGCAGACTTTCGCTCGCGACAACAACATTCGCTTGGTCAATAACATTTACATCAACGAGAACCTCGAGTTCAAGGGGAAATTCAAGGAAGTGGCCCAACGCAACTTCGACTCGAATGTGGAGAAAGCGGACTTTCATCCGCCCTACAATAAGCGCACTGCGGATCGCATTAACAAAGCCATTGAAGCCAAAACAAATAGTAAAATCACTGACGTCATTCAGCCCGTACAATTGGACGATCGCACTGAGGGTGTAATTGTGAATGGCATTGCGTACAGTGCACCCTGGCAGAAGGCTTTCAAGGCGGACAAGACCACAAAGCGTTCCTTTTCGACGGGCGGTCGTACGACCTTCCAAGTGGACACCATGTGGACGTTGAATAACTTCAAATATGGCGAATTCAGTAATTTGGATGCAAAGGTTGTGGAATTGCCCTATCAAAATTCGGACTTCTCAATGCTGGTGATTCTGCCCAACAAGAATGATGGCTTGCGTGATTTGATTCAGCGTTTGGCTGGCAAGGATTTGGTGACTCTGCTGGGACCGGGACTCGGTGCCCAGAAGGTCGAAGTTTATTTGCCAAAGTTCAGCGCTGCATTCCGTCAGAGCCTGGAAGAGCCGTTCAAGAAGGTAAGTGGTAGCTGTATAGAAAGGGTTGCAAATAATGTACTCAGAATTGATTAACCCTTTCCTTCTCGAACCCATTTAATTTCTTTTGATTTTAATATAATTTTGCAGTTGGGCGTCACAACCATGTTCACACGCGAGGGCGATTTTAGCAACTTGTACCGCATGTTCGTCAGCCACTACATCAACAGTGCCAGTCATAAGGCATATGTGGAGGTGTCTGAGGCCGGCTCGGAACAGCCATTGGAATCGGGTGGTATGTATACAAATTGACTAATATTTTCTGAATAATTTTACAAAAATTAAAAACTTAAATGTTCTGTAATAATTAAGAAGACGAAGAATTACTAGAAATTTTTTTTTGAGGTCAAATGAATTTAAAGTAGCAAATAATCGATTTTTGCAATTACTGTTGATTGGGTTACGTAAGGCGAGTGGGTGGGTCGGAGCGTTTCATCCAGCAAAGTTTCATACTCATTTGTAATGAGATGACACAACCTTTTGGGTATATATCTACACCGGGAGAAAAAATATAACAGTTTCGCCGTTACAAGCCATCCGACAGTAGAAAAACTGTTAAATTGACAGCAAAAATTGTTAAAATAAAAGCGAAAACTAATATTTGTAACAGTTTTCGCTGTCAATTTAACAGTTAACTGACTGTCGGACGGTTTTTAACAGTTTTTTCTCTCGGTGTAACTTGAGATATACGCATGCATACATAAGCAGTGTCCTATCAAAGAAAAAAATTTTGGATTTTTGAAAAAAAAAATTTTTAATTATTAGATTCCGACAGTTGATGACAGTTGAGTAGAGGAATGTCTTTTGTTTTCGTTGGTTCAAATTGGACCACCCCCTAAACATGAACCTGTAGATGAGCGCTGATCTCACACTCGTTAAATAAACACAAACAAGAGACCCAGAAAAATTACCGGATATCGGAAATAACTATCGTGGTTTATTATTATTATTATTCGCCTAGAATCCTAAAGCTAGGAGCCCACTATTGGCCCAATGTGCCGAATTATATATTTCAAATCGTGTGAATTCAATGCCGATTATATTCTTTCGCACAGGCACCAGGAACAGATTGCTGCATTGGGGCAATCGTGGGATCCTAGCTTAAGACTTATAGGATTTAGGCATGTGCACTATTGCACCTAATTTGGTATGACTAAAGCCTAAAACCCTTACAATACTTCACTGCGGTAATCCTTTAAAACAACAATAAAATGCCCTGAAGTTTCCAGTGCATGCCAACTCACTGCTAAACATTCAGTGTAGAAAAAGATGGGCTTATTTTATACTTTCCGAATTGATGTAGTTAAGTATTCTATATGTTTCAGCTTTAAGTCTTCTAGAAGTTACTGTAAGAGTTCTTTGGAATTTCTAGAGATTTTAGAATACATAACATTTAATATTGTGGACAAAATTTATTTTTGAAAGAAATAACCAAATCCACATGTGCCCCATATACTTAAACCAATATGGTCCATAGTACTCGAATAGTTTGCAATATTTACTCTTCAGTAATGAGTCGATTTAAAAAATATGTTCCATGCCTCTTTTCAGGTATCAAAAATCTCTTCTCGCGCACTAAGAAATTCGAAGCTGACCATCCGTTCGTCTTCGCCATCAAGAATAAGGACTCGATTATATTCATGGGTCACATTGCCAACTATGCTTATGTGTGAGAGACGTCAAGTTAAATTTAAATTTTTACAATTTAAAATTAGTAATTGTAAAATGTTTTAAATGCTAAAAAATTCTCTCATAATTAAAAAAATAAATTTCTTTCAAATAACATTTTATGTTGTCCTTTTATTTTAAAAACTTTAATTTTGAATGGCACTAGATGGTGGAGTGCTCAAGAATTTCTTGTGGACTTAATCTGGATGATTTATCACAGGCGAAATAGAGTCGTTATAATTGCAAGTGGGTAAATATAGCGACGGCAAATCAAGTATTTCTACCGATTACTCATCTGACTTACCTTTCTAACTCCATGTGTATGTTGTGATTGTTATCCATTTCTATCAAGTTTGAGTGTGCAGTTAATCCTTCAATGACTGCATTCTTTAAGTTAGGCAGGTAATATTATATTTTTACTTTTTATGATTTACGTCAGATCACTTTGCGTGCACTCTTACACAAACATTAAATTAATGATTTCCACGAAAGCGTTTAATTCGCTTGCCTCGAATCATTAGCACATTGAATAGATTTTTCGGAATTAGGAATTCCGTTGCTGCGATTATAATCAAGTGACATAAATCAGAAATTATGCGATTGGCATTTTTTTTTTGGCAGTATTTTTGTTGTTGTAGTGACTTTTGGACCAGGTAAAAGGCCATAAAACTCAAGCTAAAGCCATAAACTTTTGCCTCAGCTGCAGATCATGTCACGGTGAATTTGAACACCAGTTTTTTTTTATATAAGAGCAGACACAACATTTGATTGTATATGAAATGTAGGGAACACCTTTGGGTTGGAATTTTTTTTGATTGTGGAAGGTTGATTAAATTTCACCAATTCGATTTTGTTGAGACTCAAGAGCTCATATGTTGTTATTGGAATTGGAATTAGAATTTTTTTTTTTTTTCGGCTTTTATTTTTATTTTATTGTATTCATTTTTTTATGATCTAAGAATTTTTTTATAAAATTTTTTTTAAATTCACATGCTATTGCATATGATTAACGTTTTAATTGTTGATTTTATTTGATTTTTTTAACAGCCTACCGGCCCGCATTTTAAATCACAAATTTGTAATTACAGTTAGCTGTTTAATTTAAAGATTATGGATTTTAATTTGCATGGCGGTCATAAATTTTTAAACATTTCATTAAGTTGAGCCATTTATGACTCTATTGATTAATTTTGTATTATATAATTTAGTATAACTTTTGGCTATCGTTTACACTGTTCTACAAATTAGAACTATAGGGATTTGTGTTTTCCGTAATTAGTCTAATTTTTTTGTTGTTTTCAGCAGAAAATAAAAAAAATTATTAATTGAAACTTTTTTGTGGCTTAAGTTTTTGTTGAAAAATTTTTTTAAAAAATATTTTTTTTTTTTTGTTAAAATTTAAAAAAAATTTAAAATTTTTGCAAATGTTTTTGTTATTTAGGTTGATTTGATTATTTCTTGAAAGCACTTTTTTTTATTAACATTTTTTTTTAAATTTTTTTTAAGAATTCAAAAATTTTATAAATATTTTTATGATTGAATATTGTGTATAGTCGGGTTCAAGCTCAGTGCTACTTAAATCAATTAAGCTGCGAATTTTTACAACAAAGTTATATGCTTTTCATGACAAACAAATTTTTTTTTAACAAGCAAACATGTTTTTGAAAAATTAAAAATAAAAAACTTTTTTTTTTACTAAAGAATTTTTTTACAAAAGATAGCTTCCGTCTTAAATTAATAGTTTTGGTTTTTTGAATTTTTCAAATTAATTAGAACTGTTTTTTAATTTTACCACACATGACGATTTCAAAGGTTTTAATTGTTACCAATTTTCACACTCAAATGCAGTACATGAGTTTTTTTTTTGTAGTTTCATTTATACTTTGAGATCAGCACTAAATTTTATTTAAGCTTTGAGTTCAGCACTAAATTACCATCTGGTTTTCTTCTCGTTTCACTAAATTAGCCTGTGCATGCTGGGCCAAATTAAGTAAGACCTTCTTTAATTCACAGAAACCGCAATTTAATTAAGTGGGAAATGGTTTTCACTGGGCTTTTGGGGCTTAGCTTATGGCCAAGCACAAGTAAAATAAATGAAAGCATTTAAAATAATTTATGCGCACAAATTGTGCCGAGCAGGCGCACTAACAATTTTCCAAACATTAATACAATTTTTATTTTCTTCACATTCTTGTTGTTGTAAATTTTCCTCGGCTGCACCACTACACCACAAGTAGGCACACAAGTAACCAGAGTTGCACTTCTTAAAGCCACCGAAGACTGAACCAAAAAAAATTTATATAAATAGAAAAAAAAAAAAAAACTGCACGTTGACAAGGCTTAAGGCTGAATTACAAAATAAAAAAATTGCAGAAAAAATTACAGGCTACTTTTTGCCTGCCGCTGTTGCTGCTGTGGCTTTTGTGGCAGCTCACTAATGAGGCAGGCTGTTGTTTTTAAAGTAGCCTAGTGGAACCCCGACTTCGACTTCAATTCAGGCTTTTGGCAAGGCAAGGAAACACGCGAACTTTTTCCACACACACACACACACATGCACAAGCAGTGCAATTTTTCCTCCTTTTCTTTTTTTTTTTATACAAATTCACAAATTTTTTCAGGCAAGAATCAACTTTAAACACAAGAAACCATTGTTAACTGTTGTCTAAATATTTAAATTATTTTTTTTTCATCCAACTTCTTTGAATTGTTTATTAATTCAAATTACGCGTTCGCGTTTTGAAATAGTTCAGTACGAAATGAAAGTTCCGACACCGCTTGAAGAATTCGTTTTCAAATCTTCCAGAGCAAACACCAGACTGAAGTGTGCACTTCTGTTGTCTGTTGACTTCCAATTCGAACCAAGCGACAAACAGCGAACGAACGAATGAACGCATAAGCGAACGATAAAAACTCCAAGCAAGAACTTCAAATGCTGAGAGATTGAGCCAAAAAGGAGCCGTTTCGAAGATTCACTTGAGCGTAGCGAATAATTTTCATATGAGGGGGGGGGCAAGATTTTCCCCAGCGTTGTGTTGGGGTCAAAAATAAAGCCACTCTTTTTCAGGAGAAACTATAAGTTAAAGTCCATAAATAGAGCGGTACAGAGTTCAAGGGAAAAACCGTACACCGAACCTATTTATGAAGCAAAAATACTGCAGCTGCCTTTGAGTGTTCACAAAGTGGGTTTCTAAGATACTACTGCAAAGTAGAGGAAGCGACCAACCAGTTGAAAATCGCTTCATACATGATCAAAGCATCGATCAATTATTACTGGCCAATGTTTTCTTGAAATGAGAGTAAATGAGAAAACACTCATACGCTTCATAGCGAGGAGGCAACAATGCATTGATGAGGCATTGATGCAATGTCATGCAGAGTGTCATGCATGATAAAGTGGGCCATTAATGCCTATATTGAAATTTCAGTGAAGTGTCATTCATGAACCTATTTGTCATCGACGCCTGATCGCTGTCGAATCGATGACTTTTCAACTGGGTTTATAACAATTCGCTACTAAATCATCGAGGAAGTTATAGTACAACTAGTATATCTAAAGATACCGGTACCCATGGCCATTTTGTATCGTATATCGCATTGAATGTATCAAATATTATACGGTACGGTTAAGTAAGTAAAGGTATAAACTGATTTTAGTATCAGTTGTTATTAGTAGTAGAACAGAAAAATAAACATTTTTTTTTTTTTTGTGTGAAATTTAGGAATGAATTATTTCTTGCCCCTTCATGGCTACGCTCATGTGTATCTCAACGGATGTCGATCGGAGAGCGATTTTTGAATCATTTTCTGTGTTCTCTTTCTCGAACCGATTGCCATTGCACGTTGCTGAGTGCGCAAATACTGGTTGTATGAGTTGCTTTACAGTGTAAAGTTTACACACAGCTCAGAGCGAGCAACAATTGCTGCAAATAGTGGGTATAGTTTGTTAGTGCAGTGTGTTAATGTGTGTGCTCCTTCAGTCATATGGTTGTTCTTGGGTTCAGTATTGCATTCAGAAGCTCGAGCCTGCACAAATTTGTGTATAGAATTTCAAAGTGGGATTGGCAGATACATTCTTTTGTTTCTGTATCGGCAGGTGTATGTATGTAGAAATTTATTGGTTTTTTTTTTACAAAACAAATATTTGTATTTCCTTACATTATTTGGGTTTTAGGTCAACGCCATTTAAATGATAAAAAATGTGAAATTTTTTTTATTGAAATTTTTAATTGGACAAAAAGAGCTAAGTACATGCAGATTAAAAGAGGGGGAAAGGGGAGTATGCGAGTATGCGATAATGTGAACTCCTTAAAAATAAGACATGGAATTGGGCTGTGACTGTACGCAGAACCTTCGAGAATGAATTTTGAAATGTCAAATTTTATGTGAAACCGTTCTGGAGACAAAAAAATGGATGAGATGATCTGAAGAAGCGTTTGGTTCGACTACGTCCAGTGTTTTTTGTGAAAAACAAACAAAACAAAATGCAAAAATACCGAAGAAAATAATCTTTTTTTAAAAATTTGTTTTTGTATATTGTTTTATTTAAACAATAAAAAAAATTTTTTTTTTTTTATTTTTTTTTTTTTTTATATTTTTAAAAATTAAATATAAAAATATTTTGTTGAAGAAATTTAATAAAAATTCTATAAATCAAACAAATACAAATATTATTTTTAACTTTATAAAATTCAAATTTTATTCAATAATATATTTTTTTTCAAATTGTTTAAGTTTATTGGAATGCTTTAAAATTTGACAATATGTCCAGTAAAATAAACGGCATGTTTGTCCCTGATGATGAACACAAAAGGATGATCGGCAACGAAAGTCTTCGGATCCCAGGGCAAGGACATGGGCATACCAACCACAACTGGGAAACAGAAAAGAAAATATGTACAAAAAGTTGAAAGAACTGACTGTTGACTTTACCGCTGGCCGCTGCTGCCTCACAGCCGATTTCGTTGACATCAATGAACGCCTTGTGTTGAACCTTTGAAATGCGCATGCTAACCGGAGCATTCTTGAAGATCTTGCTGAAATCGGCGGCATCGGTGAACATGGTGTTGATGCCCAGCTTTTTACAGAATCGAAAAATGTACTAAAATTCATTAAATTCCGAAGGCCCACTCACCTTTCTCAGGGCGGGCTTCAAATCGGTATCGAATTCGAACTTGAATTTGGGCAAATTAACCATGACGCTCTTCCACTGCCAGCGTTCTTCCAATGCATTGAAGTCCACGCCCTTCAGCTGCTGCTCCAACTCCAACAGACCGGACCGCTTGTTGGGCAAAATAAACCACATTGTCAAATCGATATTCTCGAAGAAGAGCTCAATAGCCTTTGCATCCAGTTCGGGATAATCTGCGTAATTATACCAGTTGTCCGCAAACATGGTGGGCACCTGAATCGACCGGTTCTCGCTCAGCCAAAACTCACGCTCGGTGGTGGCATCATCCATGAAAGGGCGCGCCCACCTCGCCTTGAAGAATATAGCATTGAGTAGGGCCACATTTGTGTCCGCCTCCAAACTATCCACAGCATTTGCAATACGCCCGTTGGTCTTCTGGGCCATCCACTGGTTGATCAGCTGCACTGCGTGCGTTTCATTTGCGAAATTCAATTGCTCGGCATCGGAATCGAAATAGCGCTGGGCTATATCACGAAATTCCTCATCGACTTCGAGACTGTCTTTTACGTAGATCTTATTGGCGATTTCCAGTATTGTTTTCGATTTAACAAACGAATGCAAGAGCTTGTGATAGCTCTGGGCCAGGCCGTTCTTACTTTGGTGGGCGGTGGCATGCAGGCCTTTTTGCAGTTCGGCAGCCGTTTGACCCTCGGCACCATAATAGGCCAAGCCCAAGGCAGTCTGTATGGCTACGGGCGATATGATGACATTGTCATTTTGCTGCTCGGTTGCTATCGTTTGGAATAGTTCGGTGGCGAAGAGATTGCGCTCTTGTATGGAGTTGCAGCTGACAGTCTTGGCGAGCAAGGAGGAGAGTAGTATCGAAATGCCTGCAATATATTCAAATAACTGACAGGCAACTCGAAAAATTCTCAAATTTTCACTTACAAATCGACCACATGATGGGTGAGACAGGCAGATAAGGCACAGACGGCAGCAACAAAATCAAAGACAAGACTAAAAGTGAAATTGGTAAGGAACCTGTCATTTATACCCAGAACAAGAATAAGAACAAGAACCTCAACGCCACACACTCGAAAAGCCCGAAGACAGAACGAACAAGAAGTACCTTGATTTGCATCCAAATCAAGTCTTTGATGTTCAACGAAGGGGGAAAAGCAGCAGCAGTGCAAGAACATCTCGAAAGAAGCCACTTCAGTGGACACTCACCTTTGGCTACATGTTGAGAGAAAGAAGAAAACGAATTACGTGCTGCGTGCTGTGCTGTGCTACCAAACGTTTCGAGATGCAAGTGGAAGCTTTCATTTCAGAGAGTATCTCCTCTCTGAGGCCTTTAATGCTCTCTCGCATTTCATTCTATAATTCTCGAACGTAAAGTAAAAATACTGGGAAACGATCGCCAGTACGAAATGCACTTGAAACGCTTGTTTACACTCATTCGCACTCATTGCGTTCAACTTCAACTTTCGTATTGGCATCCCGCGGTGATTGTATTTTAATTTCTTGTTTATACTTTCTGTTTGTTCTTTGTTTGTGGCTCTCATTGCATTTACATTTTGTAGAATGTGTCAAATTATTTACTCATTTCGCTGCGCTTGTTGCCAGTTGTGGGGATCGTAAATATACACAGCAACAATAACAAATACAGGCACTGGCCTGGTTTAGGGCTTTATGCATTTCCAATTACCGTTTCAGATTGGAGCCGATTTCGGAGTAATTTTCCTTTGTTTACATTTGATGATGTCGGCAAATAAACAATTTTAGGTTGTGTCGATATGCCCGAAACCATTGGGCGATGGCAAGTGTGTGTGGAATTTCAAATGTGTGTATCCATCCATTACTGTTTGTACGATCACCTGAGTGTCTATCGGTTCCACAATCTATCCATCCACATTTATGACTGCATACATATTTGCTAATCCGTTCACTTTCCTCCTACCTATACCTATGTATGTTCCCAGTTCAATTTATGGTCACGTAAATTTCATGGTCGTTTTCCTTAAGTGCAACACAGTCACATCGAATGAACGCACACGTAACATGGATCACAACTGATAAAGCACCGAACAAATAATCTACAAAACGTTGTGACATCAAACAGCAACGTGTGTGTGCCTGGTTTCAAACGAATGCATTCCTCAGATTCTCCTTACTCAAGTAAGGCACAAAAAATGCTGATGCAAAGATTCGTGGTATAATACAAAAAAAAAGTTCATATTTCCGTAATCACAGTGTGGATTAGGTAGGGTTATAATGACCCATACGAGCTCAATAAAGGCAACTGATGGATAAAATATATACTTGCTAAATACCCCGGTGTTACTGCATACTTACAGTAGTGGAGGTGCCCTACCGTGGAAACATCCCCTACCGTAACCGGCCACCATTATCGATACCCAAAGTGAGGGAATTTTTCTCATATTAGTGCTCCTGTTCACCTTTCCCCCCATCAATCAATCAATTTGGCTACACTGGTGGCTTCAGAAGTTCCATCATAAATTCGCATGGTTACATTGGTTCGAATGGCTGTTCCGATGCGTAACTCTCCCTTGCTATGAAAAAACACATCATACTATAGTAATGTATTTTTCCATACACAGAAAATACAAAATTTCGGAGAACACGAAATCGGAAACAATTTCCATCGGTTAATTTAAACGATAAAAAATTGTTTTTTTACCATTACAAAATTGTTATTTTACTTGTACGGGAAAGCATGATGTCTGCATAGAACGTGTTCTATTTTTAGATTGAACAGACTGTGCAGACTGTGCAGAGTATACTACATTTAGACGCACCAATACATGTACGCGAAAGCATGATGTGTTCTACTTTTAGATACCCAGCCAATAATTGTACGAACTTTTTACGAAGATCGTATTTTACGAACTTTTCTCGATCAAAAATATTCGAGAAATGTCCGACATTCACTCGTATATTACGATAGTCGTAATTTCCTCGATAAAATATCGTTAACGTCTTCATAATCGAACTCGTTAACGACTTAGTTAACGAATTTTTCAACGACTTCGTTTACGAGTCTTTTAACGAACAAACGAATTCGTTAACGAGCACATTTTGGTTCGATAACGAGATAACTCGTTTCGATGCAAAATTAAGAACGATGTCGGACTCGTAACCGTATCGTTATCGTGTGTCGCCTACGATTGTTTTGCCCGCATTACGATCGAAAATTTTTCGTTTACGAGCTCTTAAACGATAAAATTATTGGCTGGGTATATGTTATATTTAACTGACTGTACAGAGTATATTACATTTAGACGCCAGTTGAATAATGTTAGAGCTAGCTCAAACTGTTAAGGGCTTAGCGCGCTGCAGAAACTCCCAAGAAATCTGGGTTCGAATCCCGGGATAAGTGAGTAAAGCAAGTTGAAGTGTTTCAGTAAATAAAAGGTTATTACAAATTGTTTTATACAGAAAGAAACAGTAAGAAAATAATAATATGTAAAATAAAATAAACAAATAAAATTTTTTTTGTTTTTGTAATAACGGCAAAAAATAACAATTTTTTTGGGTTGCTTAACAATTTTTTTTGGTAAACTTTGTTGGTTGGATAATTTTTAACCAGCCTTTTCGGTTAGATTTACCAACTTTTATTTTTCTGTGTAGCAGGGGAGAGCTTTCCTATGATGGATTCAGTGATGTGCACTTAAATCTTCCTATGTCCTCTGGTGACTTCTGGAGAGCCTGCTATAAAATCTCTCCTGCTCCAATATGGCTTCTGGACAGACATCCGAAAATCCAGAAAAGAATTTTATTTTTTTTTCAAATTAATAATCCCCTTCGAGCAGCGTCTTCAATATCAGTGATGACATTATTTTAAATATTAAATTATTAAATATATTTTTTTTCAATTTACTTTATTAAAAAGGAAACACGTCTTTAATATATAATTAAGTTATCGATAATACGAGAGCATCCCACAGTAAAGACATTTCTTATCACGTCACAATTATTGTCACGACAGCAACTAACAGGCATAGACTCGGGCGCATAATCCTGAGAACCATTCAGACCGCAACATGAAAACTGTATACGAAAACAAAGCAAAAACAAACATATCAACATAAAAGTGCAACCTCACATATTTCCACTTGCCTTCTCCTGTATTTGATTTACAATAAACATTGAGTTATGCGTTTTGGAGTTACGATTTTCCCAAGCATATTCAAAGATTTGCTGGATACCTTCGTGATATACAGGAACGTGAAAGATTTGTCTCAAATAACTCAAAATAAAAACTGTGATTACTGCGATCATGATCTAGTTAGTTGGAAAAAAAAGGCAATTTTCATAATAATTTCAGTTGGTTGGCAATTGCACTCACCGCAAGTACACATATTAAATATTCATTTAATTTATACACTTTATAAATCAAGTATCCTCCTAAGATAAGTAATCCAATACCAATCACAGCACCTTCGTCATCAGGTGGGAAATATGTAATTGATTTATATCCAATAGTAACCAATACCAAGCCACCCAATAACTGAAATAACGAAAGCATGTCGTGAAATGGGAATAATCATGAAAACAGGAGCTGAAAAATGTATCTGTGGCTCCATCTAGTTTATCATTAAAACAGTTGTTCAGTACATACCATCTTTCCACAGTATTCAAAAAAACGCCGGCTCATTTTTGTTCTTAATTTGAATACGTATTTTAATTATTTCAATAAAATAATCTGAAGTTGCAAAAAGTATTCTAAGTCACTGCTAGACTATTTAGAATTAGAATGACTTCTCCAATTCACAAAGAACGGGCTACTGATTGTGTGACTTTCTTGCCGCACTCGGGAATGTGTGCATTCAAAAGCTTTTCGCAAGTGGTTTGGTATAAGTGATTGTGTGCAATCTGTAAATACAGAAAGTAACCACGTAAACACTAGCGCATAATAAATATATCAAAAGATTTTGACTGCAAATAAAATTCTGTAGTTGACGTGGACAAAGAGGAAACAGCTTCGCTAGATGTGACGTGGACAACGAGGAAAAAGCTTTTCTTCTCTATTCGGCATTTTATTCAATTTTGCAATGTTGCAAAATGGAAAATCTTTCAAAGTAAAAAAGGTATTTATATAAATACATTAGACCGGTTCAAAAACTTAGGAACTGTCCGATTAGGCTAGTTTGGGTCCTTTGCATATAAAACGGACTTATGTGAAGTTTGGAGTCAATCGGATACACAAAAGTTGGCGCGGAATGCACTTCTTTGTCCCCATACAAAAATTACACTTTGTATGTTAGTTTATTTGGGGTCGCTGATCTCAAGTATGTAGTCGATTTGTCGACCAATAATTGCAATTTACCAATTTTTTTAAATTGCCTGGCAGCTGAATGCAAGCTTGGATTTGAACATTCTTTTTTTTTCTTTAATAGATCTGCCATATGTTTTAACCGATTCCAAAAAAGTTGTATTTTTTATAGAGGCTCCTTTATTGAGGTCGTAGCAATGGGCGGGACTTATATTTTCACAAATTATCCCTCTGCACATTCACCACCCAACGAAATCTCTTCAGTGGGACCAGAGTTATAAAACTTTCCTATATACTAGACTTCCATGCAAATTCTTAGTATATACACAGAAAACAACGTCGGTAAAATTAACCGAAAAAACTTGTTTACGTACAACTTTTCAAAATGTATTAAAAACCCTGAATTTATTAACCCTTGTTGGAAGGTTGGATTAACCGAAAAAAATTGTTCAAATAATCGAAAAAGTCGTTGTTGTTGTAAGATCTTTTACCACAAATTTTTGATTGAAAGTGAATTTTTCACATATTTAATGAAAAATTTACAACTTAACAGTGAAAAAATGGTGCAATAAATTTACCATCGGTTAAACGTACCGACATTGGAGCGTTGGAGCGTTTTTACCCGTCTTTTTTTTTTGTGTATTTTAGTTTCATCAAATACTTTTAAAAACATAACGGGATAACGGCACGACATAAGGTCGGAATTATATTCAGAAGGTCCTAACTAACCTAAAAAAAATACTTTTCATAAAAAAAACTTAAGATTTCAAATTTTAGACCTGATATTAAACACAGTGTCACCCTAATATACTTAGGGTAATTAATATACACATAAATTAAATGTTCGTTTTGAAAAGGTGATAAAACCAAATCTGAAACAAATATTATGTATAAATACACGATTTTGGTTTGGGATTTCACATTTAAAGTTAAAAGCTTCACTGGCTGTATTTCCCATCAACTAGAGCAGGGGTGCCCAAAAGTTTCTTATGGAAGTACAAACACCAATACATAAAAACTTTTCTGTAATTCGTACTGCTTAAGCAGCAAGAAATGGGTCTAGTTCCAAAATGGTTTCGAACTAGTTTTGCAAGAGGGGGTACTGGTTGCACCCAAATCTCTTTCACATGTGGTGAAGTGGCAAATTTAACATTGCGTTGTCATTGGAGGAAGCTACCTGCTTCCACCTCTGCATTACCTCCGGTCAGCTCGGAAGTAGCTACTACGATCTAGCTCCTTCCTAGCGGTGTAAAATTGGCCCCTATACAATACTTGTAGAAAGTTAAGAACCAGTTACTACGACTTAGCTACATACTAGCTTTCGGTAAATCTAAAAACTATTTTCGCAAAAAAAACCCAATCTTAATTTTTTTTAAGTACCACTTTATTATTATAAATAGTTTTGTATAAATGTAATTATGCTAATAATTTTGACTAACATCGGTCAATGAATGCATTCATTAGTCGTGTTTTGGTTGCAATCGAAGTCTTGTCGAAACTTGTCGTTTATTTTTTTATTCGTTTGCAAACAAAACACGACTGGTTTCGAAAGTATTACCTGAAAACATAAAAATGAAAAATTGTAAAAATATAAAACTGTAAAAAAAAATAGAAAGAAAAAAAAGAAAAATTTTAAATAAAAATTACATAATGAAAAATTTTAAATCTGCAAAAAATAGATAAACGAAAATCTGTAAAAATAAAAATATGGAATTATGTAAAAATAAATATAAAAATCATTCTCAACAAAATTAATTTTTTACCCTTTTATGCATTTCACTCTTTGACCATACTGTACGCACTAATTTTAATACTCGAATGCCAAAACCAAAATCGTTGCTTTTGTATTTATGTCGCGCATAGGCGTGCTTAAAAGTATAGGTAGTTTTGAAAAAAATTTCTATTAGCATTAAATCACTCACAATCACTATTTTTCACATTTTTGTTTATTTTTTCACATTTTTCTTAATGTTTATTTCGAAAATTCAAAATTTTTTCAAACATTTTCAATTATCAGAAAATATTTCACTTTACACAAAACGAATGCCATTTCTCCAAAAGAAAATTTTTTTTCATATGCAAACCGGCTTTATGACAAAAAAAAAACGCTTTCGAGATATAACCCATTTTTTTTTTAATTTACTTAATTTTTTTGAGTTATTCCTTTTTTATACGAAAACCAAACAAAAATTGGAGCGCCACCTTCTAATTCACTTCACAAATGGCAACTGATTAGAAAAACTGGTTTCCTCACAGATTGCTCGGTTTTTGTTCGGCAATATTCTCTCAAAGATAAACGAAACAAAGCCAAGCGCAAATCACTGAGGTTGGTTTGAACACACTACCACTGCATTACCTGAGATTAGTTCCGAACCAATTTACAGCTCTACAGGTTCTTGATTTACCGATTGTAGCTATAAAATAATTATATACCCTATAGATCCAGTAAATTGGGGGTCAGTTTTTTCTTGCAGGGTTAGTACGGAGTGCTGTGTGTGTGTGTGTTAGAATGCACAGCCTATGCCAAAGTGCTTTTACAATAACCATTGTGGTCGAACTGAACTAGAGCATCCTTTGTCCATCACAAGAAGCAGTTGGGGAGCCCTTAAAAAACAGCTACTTAGAGGGATTTTTTCTTTGAAGAATTCTCTAGCATTTCTACTAAATTCTCATAATTGTATGCTTTATTCGAAATTTTTAAAAATGATTATCAAAAAATACAAATTTTCCTATACACAAACAAAAAACAGTTTGTTCAATTGATAAAAGTTTACTCTGACCTTCGGCATCGGCTTCAGCTGGAAAATGCTCATCGGTTGGGCTCTAGTCCAAAGTACACAATTTTCCACTACTTCCTTTTTTTTGACATTTATTTTATCAATTGGAGACAAATATTTTTAATATGTTGTTAGTATTTCGATAGCACTAGAACAACCTCTAGTAAAAATATTAGCTGGCAAATCACAATTGTAGTCACGACAACAGCTGGCGCGTATAGGCTCGGAGCCATAATCCTGAGAACCATCATGGCCGCAACATGAAAACTGTATTGGAAGAAGGCAAATCATTATTGGATCACACATTCAAAATACAAAATTACACAAAGTGACAATTAAACTAGAGAGTGGACTATCTTCGGCTATACCGAAGCTGAAATACCCCCACACAGTAGGAAGAAGTACATTGAACATAAAATTATGTGGTCTCAAGACCCCATTTTGAGTTTTGCAGCCCGGACAATGTCCAAAATCCGTTTCTAAAAATTTCCAATCAAATCGACCAAAAAAAAAAAAACTTGGTCTCAAGACCCCATTTTGACCCTTATATATGTGGTTTCGGAACCTCGGACCATGTCAAAAATACGTTTCTAAACATTTCCAATCGAATGCAGCAATAAAAAATACTTGACAAATACTTGAGACGGACAGACGGACGGACAGACAGACGGACATCGCTAAATCGACTCAGGAGGTGATACTGATCAAGAATATATATACTTTTCCATACCGGACACGCCTCCTTATGGGGCGTACAAACGTTGTGACAAAGTTAGTATACCCTGCCACAGTGAGTGTGGGGGTATAAAAATCGTGTATCTAATTCAATAAAATGTATCCACGCGCAATATTATGCTCCCATCTTAGCATTCAAATAAAATATTTCTACTTACCTTCTGCTGAATTGTATCTATGATAAATACTGAACTCTGCTTTTCGGAATTACGATTCCTCCAAGCGTATTCAAATATTTCCTGAAAAGCCGCTTGATACGCAGGATTGTGGAAAATATCTTTCATATTAACGAAAAAGGCAATGGCCAGCAGAGTAGTTACCCCAGCGAGCAGAAACTTATTTGATAAACAAAATATGGAATTTTTAATCTTAAAGCAATAATTTTACATTAGAATGAAACTCACCAAAGTTATTTTAATTAGGATGACATTTCGTGTAATCACTTTATAAATAAAATATGCTCCCACGGAAATGGCACCAACAGTCATTATAAGTGTTTCGTTATAAGCGGGATATAAATAAATGAATGTCAAACCAAAAACCAAAAGTACTGAGCCAGCCAATAACTAAAACAAAGGAAATAATATACAAGATGATCTTCCAAGCATTTCTGGTCCATTGTACATACCATAGTTCCACAATTTTGTGGTTCCACACTGGTGTGAAATTCACGGCAAACGAAACAACGACCACGCTGCTGTCCATACTTGTGATACTGATCAGCTGAATGTCCGGACTCTAAGGAATTATGGTACATATTTGCAAACTGATTATAGCAAGTGAAATGTTTATATGTTATACAAAAATGTTGCAAAATGTATATTCAACGGGAATTATGTGTCGCCGGTACACTGCCTCAATAGGCGTACAACGAGCATCTGATTGTGACTTAGTGCTGCTGAACTCGAGAATGCTTGAGCAAAAAAGCTTTCACAAGTGCGTATTTTTTTTGCTCCAATTTTTCTGGAGTCTGTGTACACATAAAGCTACCAAATAATCGCCCGAAGATGACTAATTCGAAATATACACAGTGTTCCCCGTTAAATTGTAGCCCGCTTTTACCACATACTGACGAGATTCCAAGACGCATTTAAAATTTATGCCCAGTTTGTGTGAAACGATCGTAAATTTTAATCGAATATTAAATTGTCGAATTTTTTTCCGTTGCAGAAGTGTTCAAAAATCCCAAACCAAAACTCTGTGGTTGGTCAGCGCATAAATAATGTTGGCGTGTTGGTCACTTATTTATTAGGTAGAACAGCAGGCTGCTTACGCTCCAACAAACTCAAACAACGCTCCAGTGTTGGTAACTTTTTAAATATTCCCTTTTCGCCATTCTTTCGTCTAACGAAATATCGTTAAAATAATTGAAAGTGTCCACGTCTCAACTTTCTTTCAAAATCAAAACTTTAAAATACTTTCAATTAAAATTTATAAAAAAAAGAAAAAACCCAACTATAATAATGGCATTTACACAATGTTACCAACAAACCACCACCATATAAGACCAAAGTCTATGGCAAACAGCTTCCAAGCGAACTTCATGCCTTAAAATGCATCAGCAGCACGTACACTGACGCTGACGATGATGATGCATTCAACTTTTGAGTGAGTTCTGTGTGCTCTGGCTGAATGATGATCGCACTGATCACGGTTGCGTTCATGTTGAAAATTGTTGGTGTTGTGGTTGTTCTTTCGTACGTTTTTGGTTTTTTGTTTTTTGTTTTTTCGCAACAACCGATAAAAAGATATGAAGCTGCTCGTACACACTCACATATTGTGCCAAGTGCAAGGCAAAGGAAATAAAAACAAAACGTTCAAATATTTTAAAAATAGCCACAACAAGAAGCGGAAAAAGAAAAACGTACAAAAAAGCACGAATTATGGTTGAGGCTAAAAGTTGTTGATCCTTGCGTGCTGATACCACACAGCCACATCAAACGATCGACAGTGATCTTGAGCAGAGCAGAAGAAGCAGCAGTTGCAATGTGACAAGAGGGCAAAGAAAATCAGTTGAAAATGGCGAAAAAAAGAATAAAAGCACAAAAAATTTAAGAAAAAAAAAACCTATCAGAAACCGGATTCGCTTTGATAACGTATCTTGTAAACTTAATACACCGACTTTGTTGGTTTGTGGCTACCAGTTTTGATGCAACTATTTTTTTTAAAGTTATCTCACTCGCCATCAATTGTATACTTGTCTAAAGCCGTTACTTTGGTGAGAAGAGTGGAGTACTGGGAATAGCATAGTGTCGATGTATGTCCAATTTCAAGCTTATGCAAGCTTCACAAGTTCTCAAAACTATCAAAATGTTGCAATTTGGTACGAAGTTGGAGATTCATTTTTTAAGTCAATACAGAATTTAATAAGGGGTTATATATAAAGTTATCAAAAACGATTTGCAAATATTATCAAAATGTTTGCATACTTGAAGGTGTGTGTATGAGATCCTTGTCCAGTGGAAAGCGTTAGACAAGGGGCATATCTCCGAAGAGTAACGTCCATTCAAAGATTTACTTGTATTATTGTCGTGAGTACAGTCAGGTCAACGCCTAGAGCTACAATCGAGAAAATTTTAATTTCAGACTGGATCGTTCCAATCGGAGCAAAAGTTCCAATCCGGAACTTTTCATCTAAAGAACTTTTCAATCGTTGCTTTCGGATTAAAGTTCCGGAGGGGAACGAAACATTTTTTTTCGTTGGACAAATGCAGGCGTATAAAAATGGCGGATCAAAATGGCTTATGTGTAGGGTATATATAAGTCGGCTTTGACCGACTGAAACTTACTCACTTGTTTTTACTTAAAATTGTCTAAAACTATTGAAAACCATACTTATATTTTTCGGAACTTAAAAATGACTGGAACGAAATCCGAAAGGAACGATATTTTGTAACTTAAAAAAAAATTCCGGTCGGAGCAAAACGATTTCGTTCCGGATGGAGCAAAATAAAAAAGGTCCGATTTTTTTCGTTCCGCTCGGAACGGAATGGTGCCGGAACGATTAGAACAAGTCTTTTTTTGTTTCGTTCCTTACCTGTGGTAATCAAAGTCATATGATCATAATAATGTTTTAGTTAACTTTACAAACTACAATTAATTTGGAGGTACCGATTATATTTCATCTTTTATCGAGTGGATACCTTTGTGTAATACTGTAGTACCAACAAATTTAGACAAATTAACTGAGTTTATTACAAACGAGGCTGTATTTGAAAGAAACGGTTTTTGAATTGAGAAACTGAAACGTTTCCATCACATGACTATCGTTTACGGTCTACGATGCAACATTTGCAGCAATTATAATCATACTTTGAGTGTAGCAGCTTACACGGATGGTTTTAAAATGGATATCGGCAAGCTATCGGGCGTTTATTCTGAAGATCTAAAACTAACTGATCATTCAGACCTCAGGATAATTTTTTCTGTAATAAATTTAGAGAACCTTCTAGCTTACGCAATTAGCAAGGCGGCAATCAAAATATTAAACTCGGTTTTTTTTTTTAACGACGAATCCTAACGGTCCCACTTATCCGCCCAACCGACCGAGGGGCACATGGCACATGACGCACGGATTTGGTGACCGAACAGCAGTTATAATTAATTCCAACCCAATGTCACCTTTGCCTGGTTGGCAGGTTATAGGAAACGAACATGCGGATGAACAAGCTATGAAACGTTCAGAAATTAATGTTCTTTCCTCTGACTTGTCAGTAAAAAGACTCCTTGATTCCATAAAGTTCGACATAAATTTTCTTCGGTGCCAACTCTACAAACAAAGCGCCAACGAGCACTAGGCTCCCGGTTCTTTGAGAGCACAACAGAGCTGGCAGAGCATACAGTATCAGACCTTCTGAAGTTCATTCGAAGCACAAAATGGATCCTTGATGGACCAAACGTGCGTTGATAATATAGAAGAGAAATTGCGATAGGTTTTCATATATATACGCACACAAAATTAATAATATAAAGGGATTCACAATGGGCCTCCGAGTGGAAATGGTACTTTCTGTACCACACTCCCTTATAACCTAACCTAACCTAACATATAGCAAACCATGGATGATCAAACCTTTCAACCTGTTTTATATCAAGATCGGTCTGGCCTTAATTTAAGTCTGGCCTTAATTTAATGCTAAAAGAAACAGAGTTGAAGTATCACAGGACCGACTTACCAATATAAACTCGAATAATTGCTGGTCAATGCTTCATCCGAAGGAATGCCCATAGGCTTGGCCTTGTTAATCAAGAAGATCTCTCCAGGACTTGCAAAGTTTGAAGAGATGATTTTTCATTCTTTTTTTTAGGGCAATAAAATGTTACTTTTGTTTTGATAATCCTTATCATGAGTCATATGGCATCAGCTCTGTTAATAATGGGTTTTTTTTTTTTTTTTTTGTCCTTTTTGTTGCTTATAGGTTCCTTTTTGGGAGCACTAGAACATTTTTTGTTCCCCACAAATAAAACAATTATTTATGAATTTTAGTATTTAAATTTATTTTTACTCAACAACTAGTCGCTACAAGTACTAAAAAAAAGTAAAATAAATGCAATATTCTGTCATAAGGGCAGCATATACTCAACTTATCATAATCGATAAATCTGCATACACACTCGCCATTTACGGTTTTTTCTCGTGTTTGTGCGAAAAAATGTCTTTTTTACTTGATCACTTTCAGTGACTTGCCCACCTCTGTGAAGGCCGTCACTGCATGGTCAATGTCGTCGGTGGTGTGTGCGGCAGATATTTGTACACGAATACGGGCCTTACCCACCGGTACGACAGGGTAACTGAAACCGATCACATAAATACCGCGAGCTGTAAGTAAAATGAATAGAATCAAATGCAAATCACACACACACACTCAGCCATTTTCAGACTTACCCAGCATTTGATCAGCGAAAATGGAGGCCAAACGTGCATCGCCCAACATCACCGGGCAAATTGGATGATTCTCCCCGCCCACGGTAAAGCCGACCTTTTGCATGTTCTCCCTGAATCGTTTCGTATTACTGTTGACCTTCTCCACCAGCGACGAAGATGACATCAACATGTCCAACACCTTAGTACCGCTGGCCACCACTGCGGGCGGCAGGGTATTCGAGAACAGATATGGTCGCGATTTTTGACGCAACAGGGCAATCAGCTCCGCAGAGCCAGTGGTGTAACCGCCCGAAGCACCGCCCAGCGCTTTGCCCAGCGTCGAATTGATTATATCCACTTTGCCCATAACGTTGTGATACTCCTCAGTGCCACGTCCAGTGGCGCCGAAAAAGCCCGTCGCATGGCATTCGTCAACAAAGACGAGTGCCTGGTATTTCTCAGCCAATTCCACAATTTGTGGCAGAGGAGCAATATTGCCATCCATGGAGAAGACACCATCGGTGACAATCATTTTCAAACGGGCATCGGAGGCCTTCAGTTTACTTTCCAATTCTGAAATTTCAATTTGAAAATTATTCAATATAAAATAAAAATGTTCATCCTTTGAGACCTTTCATATCGCGATGCTTGTAACGCAGCTTCTTGGCCTTGCACAAGCGAATGCCATCAATAATGGAGGCATGATTCAGCTCGTCCGAGAATATGGCATCTTCCGGTGTTAGGGCCACTTCGAAAATACCCGCATTCGCATCGAAACAGGCCGCATACAAAATGGCATCTTCACGCTGATGGAATTCGGAAATTTTCTTCTCCAGATTTTTGTGAATGTCCTGAGTGCCACAAATGAAGCGCACCGAACTCAGACCGGCTCCATATTTTCCCACTACATCTTGGGTGTACTGCACCACCTCCGGATTGTTCTAGAATAGATTTAATTTATTCGCAGATGGTTACATGTCGGAAAAGGATTCCATTGGCCTGAACAAGAAAAAAAATAAACTGGTTGGTTGTGGAAATTCATCTATTTACACTGTATTGCAAGCTTTAAGTGGAGACTAGTCGACGAATAGGAAATCATTAAAAAGTATTTTGTAGGAACCCTTAGGGCTTCTGAGGTGTGGCATTTAATATTAAATGTGAGTTTATGTAATTACAGGCACTTGCAGTTAGACGATTACACTGTGCTAGCTGAAAAAATGGAACAGACTGCGCTCCGGGTGGATAAGTCAATTCAAGTAATTTTATTGGCAATTTGCAAAAAAAAAATTTTATGTTCGAATTTTTTTCGAACATTTTCGAATTTTTTCGAACTTATTTCGAACATTTTTAAATTTTTTCCAAAACATAAAATTTAGTTTTAGTGTTATTTTTATATTTTAAACAACAAATTTTAACGATTCGTCGACGATGCTTCGAGCAAAAACAACGAATTTCGTTTGTGGTGAATACTTTGCCATTTCCATCTACCTCCAGTCCAAAAACTATTCACTATTAAGTATTTTATAGTCTGTGTCTGAGATTAGTTTTACCACAGTTTCATAATTTCGCTACGACCAAAAATCAATTAAGTCTAATTAAAATAAACAATTGCCATAAAGTCAAGTCTTTTGTACAATTACTGCTCTGGAAGGCAACTAACTACTTAATAACCAATTATAAAACCACTTATGCCCAATCAACTCACCGCTAAGCCCAAATAGTTGTTTGCGCAAAAGTTCAAAATCTTCTTGTCACTACCCTTAACGGTGATCTGAGTACTCTGTGAGGAGGTAATGATGCGTTCTTTTTTGAATGTACCCGCTTCTTTGATGGCGCTGAGATTTTTGCTCAGGATCTCCTGAAATTGTTCGGCTGCACATGAAGCGCGACGCGACTGACTGATAAGGTGGTCAGCGCCTGCAATTATAGGAGAATGAAGTCAAATGTTTGTAATTGCGATTATTTTATATAGTATACATTTGATTTGCAACAAAGTTATGCAAAAAATAAGTATGGAAAATTATCGCACACACACGCCAAAAAAAATTAAATTGTTGTTGATGTTTTTCCAATTGTTTGTTGTTTTTAAAAATAAATCATCTAAGTAGTGTGACGTGTGTATGAACATACCTCCTGCTCTGAACAGCGGCAGTTTTGAAAAAATCGGCATTATTCCAAATTTCACTTTTGACTCTTACTAAAAAAAATATGACACAACAACAGAACAGGCCACGACCACTACGGCGACTATGACAACGACACACCCGCGTTTGCTTCCAGCGCTCAACTGAATAACTAGAATTGTCCCGATCGATGCTATGGAAACACCCTCGAACCAGTGCGCGGCACGAGTCTCAACAGCTGATTATGTATTTTTGTTTTCTTTTCGCAGTTTTAATTTATTTTTGTCGTTTCAGCAGCCAAGTGGATTCAATTTAGTCAGTTTCGTTTTCATTTGTTCGTCTTGGTACAGAATGAAATGGAAAATAAAATGCTTTCATTTGAGTTCAATTGAGGAAAGTACACTCGTGTTGAAACAAAACCGACCAACTTCATTTATATTAAAATAGATTTTAATTTGTTTTTTTATTTAATTACATTGTGCAACACGAAATTTTGATTACCGATAACAGATTCTGAAAGATCTTGGTCTATATAGAAACACTGTTATGGGGTTTGTCTACATTAGCTTGAATAAGTTATATTTTGTAAGTTAAAGTTCACCACTGCACTCTTGTTGGAAAAATGAAAAATGTTCTAACGATTACCAGAAAAAAATTATTCCTCATTTTGTGGCACAATGTTATTAAACTGTAAAAAAAAATATTTTTATACCCCCACACTCACTGTGGCAGGGTATACTAACTTTGTCACAACGTTTGTAACGCCCATAAGGAGGCGTGTCCGGTATGGAAAAGTATATATATTCTTGATCAGTATCACCTCCTGAGTCGATTTAGCGATGTCCGTCTGTCTGTCCGTCCGTCTGTCCGTCTGTCCGTCTGTCCGTCCGCACGATAGCGGTCGCAGTTTTGGAGATATCGACTTGAAACTTTTTTTACATGTTTTTCTCGTGAATACTGAGATCAAGTTCGAGAATCAGCCAAATCGGACAAAAACTGGGCGTGGCTCCCATACACCGAAAAAAAAGTAAAAATTGTTCAAGTCTTTTTTATTGTTGTATTCCATTGGAAATGTTTAGAAACGTATTTTTGACTTGGTCCGAGGTTCCGAAGCCATATATATAAGGGTCTAAATGGGGTCCTGAGACCAATTTTTTTTTTTTCGGATTTGATTGGAAATTTTTAGAAATGGATTTTGGACATGGTTTGGGCTCCAAACCACCTATAATTGGCTCAAAATAGGGTCTTGAGACCACATTTTTTTATGTTCGAGGTACTTCTTTCTACTGTGTGGGGGTATTTCAACTTCGGTATAGCCGAAGATAGTCCACTCTCTAGTTTTTAATCTTTTTATAAAAAATGAATTTAAGCGATTTTGCTTCTACACCCTTTACATTAGTTCATTATGGGTCATATTTTTTTTGCGCTACAACAAAACAGCAATTTTAGTGTATTGGAAAAGAAATCTGACAATATGGTCGGCCCTATTGACTATAAGATACCAACATTTTATCGGAGAGATATCGAAAAAATAATCAAGTAATATTTTTATATTATGCTATTCGTCTAATTGGTTAAGTTTCGTGGAATTGAGAAGTTTCTATACCCAACAATTTTGATGGTCTTAATAAATTAAGCGAATACTTTTAATAAATATTTAATATCTGACACACCCACTCATAGGTGCAGGGTATTTTAGCTTCGGTACGACCGCAGATCATTCTTCTGCTAGTTTCAGTTCAAACGCACAGTTCTACGACATTTCGTTTGGGGGGTGAATGTGTTTATGTAGACGAAAGCCATATTGAAGGTCATTGCCAATTAAGAACTACATACATCTATAGATGTATATGAATTTATGCATCAAATTGTATAGTTGAATTGGAAAAAGTAAACAAATAAAAAGATAAATGTAATATGCCAGCTCTCAAAAATATAGAATATATTGATTTGAATGATCAAATTTTAGGCACAAATTTTAATATATTAAATTATACAAAATCGTCATAATAGTGGACTCACAAATTAACTGGATTTTAGTCTTTTCAAAAATCCTGTGTTTTGAATTCACTAAGCTCCTTCGGTCGAAAAAATTACCCAAAAGACTCGCAAAAAATAAATTTAAAATTTTGATATGTAAAAAAATTTGAATGGACTCCATCACCAAACCCAAACTCGGTCAAAACGAGCTAAAATTTTAATTTTAAAATCAGGAAATTTCAGGGCAATTATGAATTTTTGGCAGACTAACCCCTCCCCGGGAACCCCATTTTTGGGGGATTATTCAGTTTTATCGGGTCGGCTCCAAATTAATTTTTTTGTTGAAAAAGTAACAAATTCCGCTCTGGAATACCCGCACAGCCCTGGTTACGCCCCCATGCGTCTTTTAAGAAGCAATTACACACTCTGCAACCACCATTAAAAAAACTGAATGGTGTACTAAAACTGTCATAATACCGAACCTAGAGAACCGATTTGGGTGATATTTGATGACTGGGAGAGTGCCCGGAGAGTACCATTATTCAAAATAGCCGATCCAATATGACGAGCAAAATTTCTAAATATATTGGTATTTTTACTTGCTATAAGGGGTTTTTGTGGTCGCTGATTTAAAATTTTATGGTCGGCTTTCCCCGGGAGGGACTATGAACAAATACTAAAATTGAACGTGCGGTGAACCGATTTGGATAGAAATTTGCATTGGAGTACTCATGCTTTTAGTAAATCTCCGAGCAACGCCTGTTAATAACCAGGCGTTGCTTCAAATAAAATAAAGAAATGTAAATATCGTCCAGTCTAATACACAATCAGGAATCTTGTGACGGTCTTTCGGTAGATCTGTTTGCTAATTCTTAAAACTAATTTTCCATCTACATAGAAGTGGATATGACAACAGACATGCTCAGAGGGAAAAAAAGCGATGAAGTGTATAGATTGTCAGTACATTCTATCGCTTTTTTTTTCCTGTGAGTGTTTCAGTAATAGTAGAAAGACTTTCAATGGATACCAATTCCGCATATGAAGAGCTTGAAACCAATTCAAATGTCAAGTTTTAAATTGGAAATGGAAAACAGATTAATTTTTGCTATTACACCCACACGTGCATTAAATGATGAATAATATAAGTTTTCCCATATTTTAAATGCTACTTTTTCCTTACGATTGGTAACTTCAAAAGTATAGCAAAAAATTGCAGAAATCTTTGTCGCATTTTATTACACGCTTGCATGATGCACTTTCAATCTTTTTCCTTGTTTCATATCATAGAAACACGTTTCATTCTTCAAGTGACAATGCCATGATCGGGTGGAGATTTTCACTAATGACTTTAATGACGTCTCGAGAGATTATGCGGCATTGTTTTACTGCACAGTTGACTTCATTAATTGCCACCGTGGTGCGGTGCACTGAGTTAGAAACGTCTTTGATCAGTCTTTGAAGCAGCATCGGAAGATCGTCAACTAATACATTCTTAAGTGGAAGCTGGTACGTGATTAGATTTAGTATGCTTTTGCTGAACATTATAGAAGCTTTTCGCGTATAACTTCACTTTCCTTTTGAGGGGCTTTTAATTGGCGAATAATTTATAATTGTCGAGAGTTCTGTAGTAGGACTTGGTGTTGTAAGGGTCCAACGTCACGTCATGATATGTCTGTTAATTTAGTTAAGCATCTAAGGATTACACTTATTAAAATTGTATGCAACATTTCTCTAGAAAAATCACCGATTGATAAATAAATATGGGATGTAATGCTGAACTACTTGATCATATAATTTTCACGAATGACACACTGTACTGCCGATAAATGCATCAGGCAATTTAAAGGTTCCTCAATGCCGATCTTATGCAAATCTTTTTCATTTAAAGTTTTGGAAAACTTATAATGTTTTCTGACTGGGCCGGAACAATGAACCGATGTTTTATACCAACCGTAAGTAGGCAAATTTTTTATGCACAAAATTCCGAAGATCAAAAGAGTGTCTGTCACTTTCCTTAACTGACATTTAACATGACATAACGTCAGCCATATTTGCAAAGCTAATGTGCAGAAATCGATAAAATAGGAGGAGAACAAAATAATAATAAAAAAAAAAAAAACAACCAAACTGGAATGTCATCAAGTTGTACTCATTTACGCACTTAAGTTACCGCGCCACCATCCCAGCTCATCCCATCCCATCGCAGCCAAGCTCAGCCAACTGCAAGCGAGTCAGTTTGACAAGTTGTTAACGCGGTTCTTTTCTAGTTTTTGTTTGTGCTTTTGTTGCTTCTGTTGCTGCCTTATAGGACTTCCTTTCACCATATTCAACTTGAACGAACTAAAAGGGTTTCTCTGCTATGTACTTGTCCAGGCATTTTTCCTGTATTTGCTATTTTTCTACTAATTAACTGAAAACTACATACATACGCCATGGCATTGGTGTGTGTGTGTGTGTTTCTTCGAATGTGAATCCTGTTTTGATGTGTGCATGTGGGCTTCCATAATGACGTGAAGTGTCTGGCATATTTTCATTTCGTTGACATGCCATACTTGGTAATGAATGATGCTCCTGCGTGTTCCGGTACGCCTCAGCAAAAAATAATAAAAAAAAAAAACACTGCTAACATCTGTGGAAAATCTATGAACAACTTTGCTGGGGATGATGTCCGATTGGCATAGGCGCTCATGCGCAATACGAATTCGATTTCACTGAAACTGTCTGGTTCGCTTGGCAGACGATAAGATTTAACGACATTTTAGCTGTTTTAAAATGGAAATTTAAATGCATAACGGATGATAATGAGCAAATGAAAGTTTTCGCTTAACGATTCGTTATTGGGGTGACATCTTTCGGAGAAATTTCAATACCTCAATTCGGAGGCAGTAGTGAAATCTATTTTGCGACACCAACGAGATATGTAAGGTGATAAAGACTCATTCAAACACACTGTGGAGGACAAACAATGTCCTAGTCCAACTTCTTTCCATGATTTTTAGAAATTTAATGGAAAAGGAATTTCTTTGCTTTGGGTAAAAATGCCGTACTTTAGGGAACATTTCCTTAGAGAAAGGAAAACTTGAGTTTCCTTAAAATAAGAACACCATTTACTTAAAATTAGTAAATACTTTTTTCTGGGTGCAGGACTCTGGAGAATCTGGTAACCCTACGTATGCTTAATCTACATGAAATATATCGAATATTCAGCATGAGTTCGTAATGAGCTGTTGTATATCTACTTATTATATTTCGTTCAATAATTGTGAGCTTCGAAAAGTTTGTGAGGTAAAACTGCAAACAAAACAAAAAAATTTAATAAAAAAAAATCATTTCTTTCACTACTATAAGTCAAAGCTGCTCATAGTTAATCAAGAATTTCGGGCCTCGTGAAAACCCCTGATGTAAACATCATGTAAGCCGCACGTGGTGGCTTAGAATGCCATTGTGTTTAGAATGGTCCATTCGTACATAAAAATAGAATATAGAAGTAGTCAACACTTCCAAATATATCGACGTGTGTAGTTAATTGTTTTGTGACATAATTTTTAAATTAAGTGTCAATATCAGTTAAAAAATAGTATGAATTCTTAATTTTTCCTTTTTTTTTACATCAATAACAAACAAATGTTTTCCTTTTAAGTTAACTAATGCTAGTTAATCAATAAAATTTAACTTAGCTAAATGAAAAAGTTAATGGTTTTCGAAATTAACTGAAACGTTAAAAGTTAACCAAAAATTTAACTTCGTTAATTAACTATTAACTAATTAATTTTTTTTGCTATAAGTAGATGTTCGAGCAACGCCGGTTTTTCATTGGTTTTTATTAAGCTATCGACTCCAAATTTTGGCATTCCTCTTCTTAAACCGGAACCAAATGGAATTGAACAATGAAAATGAAACAGGAACGAAATGGAAAGTTTTTAATGGAATGAGAATGAGAATGAAGAAAACTTGTTAATTAATTACGCAGTGGAGCTAAAGTCAACCGGATGATAGTATTGAAGATTGTGTGTATTTGTATCGATTGGATGCGAATGGTGGGGTAGTGAACTTAAACGAGGAATTAAGTTAATACCAACTTTTTAACAAAAGAAACAATAAAAAATTACGTAAATGCCGACATTTTTTTTTACAGTGGGGTAGAAGGTGGAGGATTCGTCACTGGGGCGAGTATGCCACCCTCACTTTTTTGACAGTATGGGTAGTTTGTGCATATATCGATAAAGTTTCTTCCCTAAGTACATGATCTTTCTACATCAATCGTGATCACGGTAAAACGTGTTTGTTTGTTTGTTTTTAGGGGTGCTGCGAAAATTTTTTAGGGTAAGTAAATGTGGTGATAATATATTCAGTTTTTGCATTAGGAAATTGATACTTTCCGGTGTTAGTCCGTTGATATTAATGCATGGAATAAAAGCTCGACTTGATTCAATTTCTTAAAAGTAGAAATATGAAAAAAGTATTTGTGTTATTGGGAACACCGGGGCACATTTTTTTTTTTTTTAAATTGGTTGAGAAAGTAGTAGAAAGCTTTTAGATATAAGCTTTCAGACGTTAAAACATTAAACTAATTAAATGTAAGTTTCGAGCTGTAAAAAAATTTGTAAGAAACGATGATTGGTGAATTTTTTAAAAATCTGTGAAAAAACCTGGCAAATGCGCTATTTTGAACCGTACATAGACTGTAACTTGTTTATTGGCTAGGCTGATCGATTCAAATAAATCACTTGGACATATATTTTCACTACAACATGTCACTACAAGAACATTCAATTTGTTATACATACTGTTATGGCGATAATTAAATAAATTTAATGGATTGTGAAAATTGTTTGTAATTGTGATTTCCTAAATTTTTAACTTTTCAACTGGATTCAGATTCTTAGTTCCACGAAACGTTACAAAATATGTTTTTTTATTTGTTCTTTTTATAATTTTTGCCATTTTTATGGTAATTTTTTTTTTACTCAACTCCTAATCTAAATCGCTACAGATAATAATCGACACATGCGATAATTGCACGATAACAAATGGCAATGCGATCAAATTAATTATGCACGTCGTCAGAGTAAACGACTTTGTAGAATAGCATTTTACACATGGTGAGCAAAGTTCGTATCCCGGCTGAGTGAGGAAAATTATTCCTCGTAGTTGTGGTTGTTATTGCTTTTATGACAGGTTTGTTTATGGAGTTTAGACCAAAGTTTTACTATTTTGCATTTATGAAAAACTGCAGTGGGCGTCCATATTGAAACGGCCCCATAAGTGCCCGCTGTGCATTGGTCTATGCATATTTGGAGCAATATGTTTATATATCAGCGGAATATGTTTGATCATACCTGCTATATAAAGCGAGCAATTGTAGCTGAAAATTAAAGCAAGTTAACCGCTGGCCAGTTGGAACATGGAACAATTATGATGGATTTCCAATGCTTAACAAGTTCAACCGGCGGCGATTGTGTTTGTATTTTTTTTTTTACGATTTCTTTTGACTGCGTGAACGTAAATTTTCGTTGAATTTTAATTGTCGCTTGCCCAGGCGGTTATGGCGATTTAAAGTGTTCGCCGTGAAGAGAGTGGGCGCACACAATATACTCAAATGTTGCATAGATACAAAAAAAAATGCATTTGGTTCAATAACAAATTGAAATGAATGCGTAAAAAGTTACTGCAATTGCCTGGCGTTATTTATAATTGCAAAAATCAATAAATTTATTTGATGTGGGTCGTAATTAGTGTCAGATTAATTACGAGTTTATCACTTACCTGGAAAGCTGCTTGTGGGTTGGTTGGTCCAGTTGGTTTACTGCACAGCTGAAAATGAAACAGTTCAGTGGTCATAAAGCTTATAGCAGAAATATTTTTGAAGAATTTCTCGTATGATACGAAAGTATTCTCCACAAAATCAAGCAGAGACCTTTTCTGGTCTTGTTTGGATGCCTTCAACACTTCTTCTACCATCACGCCCAAGATCAAACAATCAAACTGTAAATGTCATAAATTATTTCGGCACACTCATTCCCGTTGCCCCGAATTGCATCCCAAACCGATTGTCAAAGTGTTGTGAATGGCACGCACGCACGAGCTGTGTGTGTGTTTGTGTGCTCACTTGTGTCTTTTATGTCAAAATTATAAAAATTTATGAGCTCCAATTGCATAAATACGAGAAGATTTACGCGAATTGTGCGGAAATGGCCAAATGACTGTGGCTAAAGGAATTTGATTTATGCCATTTCGCTGCAGTTTAAAGAGCCGCGCTCGCTCATAAAACGTCAATTAAGGCCGACGAATAAATAATAGTTGAAGTTAGATGTGGAGATGGGCAATAATTTGAAAACCGAAAACCGCCAACAGGAAATCACCTTGAATAGCGAGACAAGATCAAGATGGCGTTTAACCTGTGTTGCCACATTTTCTATGTTATTTCTCGTTTTTTTTTGTTGTTTTTGTTTTTTTTTCTTTGTGCATGTGAATTTATTTCCAGTATTTTGCATTGCAAATTCAACCATTCAATGAAAATGTTTCAATACATTGTCGTAGCTAGCATTCATTCTAAGGATGAGCTCGCCAATCTGCTAATGGTTTCGAGTTTTGGCGCATGCGCATGCGCTGCCTCGTATTCACTGCCAACTGATGTGCGGTTGGGTTTTTTTTTCTACGTATGCTAATTCGCTTGTCAATCGAAACATCGATCAGCACACCCTGGTGAAATGTCAGCGAATTGTTGTTGGTTGTCTTATTGTTGATATTTCGGTGCAGAATGACTTTTTCCCTTGTGATTTGGTTGGGAATTGGCTGGGAATTGGAAACTGGGTGTGGTGCCAGGAGAATTTACAACATTAAAGGCTCATTTATTTTGTAGAATTTTACATTTTAAAATAATTTTTTCTAATTTGAAAATAGTTTTTTTTTAATTCACATACAAGAACTATAAAATATTTTTTTTTAATTTTCTAATTTTGAATAAAATAGTCTAGAATTATAAAAATTATCTGTCATCTTCAATCAAGCTATATTTATCAATGGTAACTAAATCTGTGGCAAAAAGCAATAAGCGATTAAGTCAACTTAGGAAGGAATCGAGTTAGACCGCTTACGGTATTCTTCTAATAACAGACCACAGAAATAATAACAGAACGCAATACAATTCATTCGAATTCCTAAAATACCAATACATGATACTCAAGTTGATCCATATTTTGTTGGTACCTTCTTCGACTTTTAATTTTTGTAATTTGTGTGATTGTTTATTATTCCATCCTCTACCATGATTCACCCAAAAAAGGCACTCGGTGGCAGCAAGTAATTAAATTGGGGCAAATGACCATCGCCTTCCTATTCCTTTAAGTTATGCACACAAAGAAATTTCAAAGCTTTTGAACCCTGATTGTATTTATGACACTGCAACAGCACGGTTGCCTAAAAGTATGCATTGCATTGTGAATCGCATAAAGAAAAATCTAACAGTAAAAAAACAATCTGTTATATTAAAATGTTAAAGGAATGTAAACTAACAGCGGTTGATAACAGAATGGTATTTTTTCATATTTGACTATATGAGACCGTTATTGAATTGTCTATTGAATTTGTGTACGAAGACTGGGTTAAAATCCAAGGCGCATTAAGTTTAAGTAGAAATGCTGTATTTTACAATAACAAGCAACCGGCTTGCAATTCTTCCCATTCGCGCTTCTTCAGTGGAATCGGTTTGATGCAAGGAATGAATAATTCTGTGTTGTATCATGACTTTTTCCCCTTATAGAGTCGTCTTGGATTAACAAAAATTGCCGAAAGAGTGCTGATGAGGATTTTGTGGCTAAAATCCGAAACAGCTGTACACTCTGCCAAGGCCGGTTTTTGCTTGTTGTTGTAACAACCTATTTTGCCAAAATAATTTTTTGGTAAAAATGAGCTATAGCCCAAAAATAAATAATAAATAATTTATTTGGAGCTCGATAAAATCTGAATTTAACTAAACGAAGTACATTAATATTAAAAACACAGGCCGACAAATTTCAAAGTATTGACTACATTTATATTCTCGTATAGTTTTTATATATAAATGGACAATTCTAAACACAATGGCATTCTCAGTTATTGGCCATCACGTCAGATTTTTTCAGAAATTGCTGATTCTCGAACTTGCTCTTACTTTTGAAGTGAAAAACATGTTCCCAATGCTTCAAGTCGATATCTCGAAAACTGCGACCGCTATCGTGTGGAGAGGCAGACAGACAGACGGACAGATATACGGGCATGGCTAAATCGACTCCGGCGGTGATGCTGACCAAGAATATATATACTTTTCCATACCGGACACGCCTCCTTATGGGCTTTACAAACGTTGTGTCAAAGTTAGTATACCCTGCCACAGTGTGTGTGGGGGCATAAAAATGCCATTGAGGTCAATGGAAAGAAAATTTGTTAGTTTAGTGTCGACGCATTTTTAATTCATTAATTTTTTGTACTGGACCCTACACCTGTTTTGCAATATTGAACCTAGTTGCGCGGTGGTCTAGACTCTAGAGTTATCCGATTTGGATTCAATGTTGAGAATGTAATTGTTTGGTCCAATACCACACTTTTGGGAGTTGTTAGGCTCTCTGTGGCATTCTCTATTACTCTCTCGCACAATTTGTCCAATTCAATAGCAATCGCTCTGATTGCTAGTGCAAATCAATGCGAATACGAATGTGAGCGGAAAAATAAAACTCCAAGCTTCAAGCAATAGTCATCAGTTCGGTTGGAGATTTTGTGGCAGCAATAACTTCACGCGGTTGGTCTTTTATTTGATTTAGACAAAGTACAGTTAAGATACATACAAGAATCTAATTATTATACTAATAGGTTAAAATGGTGAGTTACAAAAAGGAAAATAAAATAATAACAAATAATAACAAATACTAAAAACACCTTCAGATTATATTAAAAAGTTCTCTGAGCAAACGAATTATTACAAGTTTGTGTATTATTTCCCTCAAGCATGTTTTAGCTTACCGCAGTTTTAATGGAAAAACTAACATTGAGTCTTCCGAATTTTGTACAATTCTCGCTGTTCTATTATTTTTGTCAATTATCATAATTATTTTCATTCTATATTCTGACTCAAGTGATTCTCTCTCTCTTTTTGAGCAGACAGCATTGCCAGCTGACAACACTGGCGCTACGAGTGATGTTAGACCGTTGAATGTGCGTTTGCATTCGGCCTCGGAGCAGCGCCTCTTTTTGGCCTACAATACTGTAAAGTATATGGTGGGTTCGCATGGACCGCGCTTCCGAAAGGGCATCCATTTGGGTCAGCGCATTTGGTCGCTAATTGCTGATGAATTGAATGCCTTGTCTGGCGTACGGAAAACACCAGAAATGTGGCGTAAAGTATACATGTTATACGATTCATTTCGTATTTTTGTTAGACACTTTTGCATTAATTTCAGAGTTACACTTCGGCAAAGTACTTTGTACACTTGAAATTTTATCGTTATTTGAAAGGTGAGTAGTGGACTAGGAACAAATATTCATCATCACAAAAATTTAATATATTATTTCCCGGTTAGACAAGAAAGATGTTCCCTTAAATTGGAATCGTTTCACCGTAAAGGATCTATTGTACCTGCAGGATCTACGTTCCGAAGGATATGACAATATGCCCGAGGCAGATGTACTGTTAAGAGCGTGTGAGGAAAAGGTAAATACATATATGCAAAAAAAATTTAATGGAACCCATGTTGCACTTTTTACCCTCAGAAGGAGTATTTGACAGACAATTTCCAGCATGGCAATGCCCACCTTGATTCACAAGACAAACTTCAAAATATTAATCCGCTCAGCTATGATCACAGTGAATCTTCCGAGTCATTTGAAGGCTACAATCAACATGCGTCTGAACTAAAAAATCAGTCCATGCTTTCATCAACGGACTATGGGCCAGATGACACATTTGCTCAAATAAAGACTGAAATCGATGTGGATGCAGGACACCAAGAATACCCACCACTAACACATGATCATAATGTGTACCGCAATTATGGCAGTGATATGAACTACCCAAATGAGGGTAACCACATGATGAATGCCAATACCAACACAACTACTGACCAGCAGTCCACATTCACACATGACTACCAAAATATGACAGCAAATTCATCCCAACAACAACATAACAATTTTAAATCCTCCTTTGAGCGGGGAAATTTGAATCGTGGTGATTTTGAGTTTGAGCAACGTATACTGGAGATCAATGGACAACTGCTGAAGGAGAAAGTCAAGCAGAATAAAATTCTAAAGAAACGTAACCGAATATTGAATAAGCAACGCAAGGAGCAGCGCAAGCAAAATGATCTACTGAATAAACTCCTACAGCAATTGGTCAATAGGAGCAATTCGAATTGAATGAATCATGGGAATGAAACCATTTGTTGTAAACCAAATATGTATGAACTAGTCCAATTATTTAAATACAAAAATCGTTGTCTACTTTTAGGCATACAAATATGTGAGAAAGTTAATTTTTCTTTTTTTCTGTTTTTTTATACATTTCCAGGAAAGTGTAATACTCCCCGAAAGTAGGAATTATACTTGCCAATCTACCTTCACTTTCGCCGCGTACACAAATCCAATATGCCACACACTCCCACACAAGCGAGACGAAATTCCGCGATAAATGCGCTTAAATTGAACTGTCAAACTTTGTCAATTTATTGGGCTTGTACGACAGCAAATCGAAAAAGTTTCACTTTTGCCACGACGCAACGCATGAAACAGCCACGAAATTTCACACCACGCCTAGGGAATTAGGACTAAGTGACAATTTGGAGGAGGCGTTGAAAAAACCGCCAAAAAATACCACTAAAATGCGAATGAGCCGATTTGCGCCTTTTGTGCGGTTTTGTGTGCATTTGTGTGAATGTGCGGAAGGAAGTGTTAAATTGGGAAAGCGGAAAATAGTTTCGTTTCGAAAATTTTATGGCGGTAATTTCACAGAGCCGCGCAAAAGTGCTAATGTGACAGATGCTCGCAGAAGGGATTTTAGGCGTTCAATGCTTTCAGGTGTAATTTTATTAAAGAGTTTTATGATGGTTTGAAAGACTGTCAGGGTTTAGGTTTCTTTTGTAGACATACTTATTTTTATTAACTATTTTTACTTGCAAACAAATGGTAAATACAATTTTTTTTCAATTTCAAGTCTAAAAGTATGTGTGTTTTTTTTATTTTTCAGCTATTTGTAAGTACTCTGGCAACATTTGTGACTTTTTACAACTCAGCCTACTTTTTATTTTATACCCATTTAACAATGGCATAAGCAAAAGCAACAATAACACAATTGCCAAGTGTCAACTGTGTTAAGGCAAATGAAGAACTTTTTCTATACCCCCACATTTGTATGGATTTGGAGGGTTTTGAGAAACTCCATTTTGACGGAAGCGTATTCATGCATTGTTATGTGTCAGAAAGGAGGTTAGTCTGGTTGTGGTGGGGTGAGGTGGCTTAACGGAAACCAAGGGATTTTCGTTGTATTTTTTTTTTGTAACATAAAATTCTTTTTAATGGCAACTTGAAAAGCTTTTAGAGGAGGCAAAAAGGATATGTGAGAGTTGCACAGAAAAAGAAAAAAATATTTTTAGGAATTACTTTTTATTTCTTGCGGTGGCCACAATGTACTTTTGTATTGCATTTGAGGTGGCGGGTTTTACGAAGAATAGAAACTTTTTGAAAATCTCTAAAGCTTTATTCTACAACACAATCACTTCCGCCCACACAAACACGCACACGTCTATAAGTCTTTTAAAAGGTGTTGACTGGAAAATTTCGATACAAAGCAGTCAACTATAAAATTCGTACTTAAGTGGAAGTTGCTAACGGCATACATACGCATTTATAATTCCTTTTATACCCTACACACTAGCCAAATGGTATATTGTTTTAGTCCCTCCGTTTGAAACTCCCATAATGAGGTGTGACTGGTATGGAAAACTATATATATTCTTGATCAGCATCACCTCCTGAGTCGATTCAGCCATGTCCGTCCGTCTGTATGTCTGTCATTTCGCACGATAACTTCCGTAGCTTTTGAGCTATTGACTCCAAAATTTAAAAATTTAAAAATATTCTAAAAAAAAATATATAAAGTTTCAATACTTCATAAAATTATTGAAAAATTCTCGAAAAATAATCGATAATTATCGAAAAATAATATGTAAAGTATTAAAAATATAGACTATATAGGTATTGAATAACAATAGATAAATTATCGAAGAAATCGATAAATTAAAAACAATCTGTAAAGTATTTAAAAATAATCTATAAAGTATGGAAAAAAAATCGATAAATTATTGAAAAATTATCGAAAAATAATCGATAAATTATTGAAAAATATTCTGTAAAGTACTAAAAAATTATCTATAAGGTATTGAAAAACAATCGATAAATTATGGAAAAATAATCGATAAATTATCAAAAAATAATCGGGAAATTGTCAAAAAATAATCGATAAATTAATGAAAAATAATCGATAAATTACAGAAGAAAAATCGATAGAGTATCAAAAAGTAATCTATAAATTATCGAACAATTATCGGGGGACTATGTAGTGCAGAGTACTTCCGGTCAGACCGAAGCTGATTCTCTTACTCGTTTTTCTTCCCATTTGTTACCAATAAGGGTTTTAGTCTCGCAAAAAATTTTGCATTATTTTTAGAATGAAATCTTTGCACTTAAGTACTTTTCGTAAAATGAGAAAAGTTTTCGGAAATCTCTTCTATTTATGTTTTCAAAATAAGCTGCCATATTCTGCTAAAAATAGAAACTCCCTTAAGGGCTTAAAATCTTCATTATCAATAACATTTTTCCTTTTTTTTTTGTTTGTTTCTTTCTTTCTGTTTCAACACAAGTCATTTCAAATCTATACAAACAATCAACAAAAGTATTGAAACAAAATTTACCCCAACCTACGCCGAAAAGCAAATAAAACGGGTACTTCTAAGCCATTCCTCTTTTGGACTTATTTTTCGTTTTCCAAATTTGATGTGTTTTCAACGATTTGCCGCTAAATCACTGCGAAAATCTACGTATTTTTTTGTTTGCCCTCTCCACTGATTTCCAAATGTAAGCTGATAAAAACAATTGAAAGCAAACAGAAATGTTAAAATTTAAGGGGAGCTGGCGGCGGAGGGAAACATTTTGTTGGTGTTTTTGTTTCTTTACGTGCTTCTATTAAGCCTTCTCCATCCTCCAAGCAAAAACAATTGAAATAAATAAAGTCATTTGGAGCAGAGCAGAGCCATATATCGATGGCAAATACTCAACTGATTTGAATTTAAATTGTTTTTGCTTTTTGCGTTTGTGTATAGCATTTAAGATATTAGAAGAGAAGGGATGTTTACTGAAAGGAAGGAGGAAAAGCACAAATTGGAAAAACTCCCTGAAGACCATTCACTTGCTAGTACTTACTTTGTAAATCTTTACTTTAAATAGGAAACAAGCAAGCAAGCACACACCCTGATTTGTACTATTTCTGGAACAACTGGAAAAAAATCCTTTAATTTAGTTCAACTTTCTTTCTTTTCCCTACGCCTGATTACACGCACTTACACACTAAATCATATTTTTTTAGTTCGTTTCTCCATTTCAGTAGAGCCATTCACCTCGAAATCTTACACACCTTTGCCTCCATCCTTTCGCATGGAATTGAATTTGTCTGCGTAGTAGGTTGGTTGGTTGGCCTTCGCTGCTGGCATGTGTAACGCTCATTATGTTTTAATTAACTGCCCACTAACTCGTATAGTGTAATTCATATTTTTAACCTATTGTTTACCTTATACGTGACTTTAACGCTTCATGCCAAAGTATGCCAATGTAAACATTGGCCAGCAGGTGGTTAAATGCTGTGCGTTTGGTTTCTAAATTGTGCGTTGCTGCTTGCATAATTTTGTCATTTGTGTTATCTAAATGGGAAATTTATTTTTTCATTATTTTTGTGCGGCATACTTTTGGGCGAATGAGAAAATTAATTAGAAAAATTACTTGGAGGAATTATTTTTTTAGTTTTATTTTCATACGCAATTTCACTGGCGTCGATTTTATTAAAGCTTACTTTCAGGTGAAATTTTAAAGTGCAATTATGTGTACGATCAATACTCACATTAGGCAGTGAATTCGTGTGCATTTTAAAACTAGTCAAATCTAATGCCATTTTTTAGAGTGAGAAATCAACAATCATCGTACTTTTTTTTTGGGCGGAAATTAAGCACCAAAGTCAACTGGAACGAAATGGAATTGGGCCAGAACAATATGGGAATTAAACAACATTTGGAAATTTTAGATAAATTATCGAAAAATAATAGAAAAACAATCGATAAATTATAGAAAAACAATCGATAAATTATCGAAAAATAATCGAAAAACTAAAAACAATCTGTAAAATACTAAAAAAATAATATATAAAATATTGAAAAACAATTAACAAATTAGTGAAAAATTATCGAAAAAAAATTGATAATTTTTCGAAAAGTTATCGAAAAATAATCTGTAAAGTATTAAAAAATAATCTATAAGGTATTGAAAAACAATCGATAAATAATCGATAAATTAACCACAATTTTTTAGAGTGAGAAATCAACAATTTACTTAGGGCGGAAATTAATCACCAAAGTCAATAGTCTTATTTTATAAACTTTATTCACGTCTTTCTAGTGCAACTCGATAAACAACTCGAAAGTAGACAACCCTTGCCAAGCAAGATAATTTAATATTTCCTTATCTTGTATAAAAGAATGTCCTTGAACTCATGAAATATCTAGGCTCCATTTGATTCGAATTCGACCAATAAAAGTCACTTCTTTGACAGTTTTGGTTGTAACATTTTCCATAAAATTTTGTTCAAAAATTTAATAAATACAGAAACATTGTATTTGTAAGTGTCAAACCAATTCGATCAGCGGAAAAGCGGGAACATTTAAATTTCTATAAATTTATGAGTAATTCCGAAAGAGGTTTCCCTAGACTAAGGATTTTCACGAGACCCTGTGTAACGAAGTAAAAGAGTGTCGAAGTTTCTTACTCCCTTGGGCATCGAACCCTGCATCGAAGTATAGGGTACAACATGCCATTCTTAGGTCATGCCCTAATAGGCCATATATGCAACATGATAAAAATCATTTAGCAAAGCTATTTTTCAAACGTTGTTATTCAAAAAAAAAACCCTGGCCAAACACCAAGCCAAATTTGAAAAATAGCTGAAAAAATAGAAAGCGAAACCATACTGAAATGAATTATTACAAGTACTTATGAATTTTTTGTAGAAATATTTCATTAATTTTTTTTGTATTTCCCGCCACGAGTGCTTTTCAAGTTTCCACCAAAAAAAAACAAACGAAAAGGTCGAACGTTTCGCCTAAAAGCATGCTTTGTGTATTTTTTTTCTTCTCTCAAGTACTGCTTTCTATACACAAGCAGGAGCGGATGTCACTTCTTTGTGCCATGCAATAAAATTAATTGCGCTTTGGCTAAAAAACGGTGCTCCACTTACGTGTACCTATACTATATGTCATTAAATTATATAAAAAAAAAATAAGTGAAATGAAAATGAAAATCATTTTGAAGTCGAGTTTTTTTTCTGTTGCTTCTTTCAAAAGATCATAATTATTCATAAGCTTGTTTCAATTTTTCAGCAACTGCCAAAGGTGCTGCTGCCTCTTTAGAAATTGCGTTCAACTTTTCTTTCACACAATTTATTTGTCTGTAAACAAGACCGGAAGTCGTTTTTATGTGTGCTTGTGTGTATGAGTGCTTGTGTGTATGTGTGTGTTTGCGAATGCGTACATTTTAAAAGCATGCTCCTTCTTTGCATACCCTACGGCCAAACGCTTTTGTTGTTGCTTGTGTAATGCCATTACGGCCATTGCTGCTGCTGATCCTGGCTAAGCTTTTAAATCGTACTTCCGGTTTCCTGTAGGCGTTATTTTTTTTCGTACATATACATGGATGCATGGATATGTTTGCAGTTAACATGATTTTCATGTTAGCCACTTAATGACTACGAGGACATGCGGTGGAATGGGTATGTATGCAAAAAGTTAACGGTAGTGCAAAAAAAGTATTAATTTATGTATAAATGGTTCTTTGAATGAATGAATTAATGAATGCCACGTTTTAATAAAATAAGACAACCGTAAGTAAAAATGCATGAAAATTATATTGGACAGTTCTGTTTTTAACGTGTGTACTGAGAATAATTTGTGGCTCATTGTTAATTTCTGCATATATTTGCATATTTCCTTTCTTTCTTGCTACATTTCATATCATCCATTAATTTATAAATATCAACATTTTAATTCCATCCACAATACCACCTTGAGTGGCATTCATTTAACTATACCAAAAGTACCCCCACATCCTTCAGAAATGATAATTTTGCAAATAAAATTTTATTATTTCAACAGTTGTTGTTCATGGATGCCTTACCCAATCAAGCTGCGTCATATCGCCCACATATGTGCACCACATAAATGAAATGTACATTGATAGTACCATTGGTGGTGGTGGCATAGCCTGCACTAAATGACAAATTGTCTCATCACTTACAGCGTTCCACAAATCTGTCTTCAACACTAATGGCAGACAAAACTTTTTCACCGTTTTTTTTTTGTTCGTCTCACTCAACTACCCTTTGTAAAACAAAAATAAAAAATAAAAATAATAAAAAAAAAGTAAATTGCTGAAATCATGCTTGTCTTAATGTTGCGCAAAGCGCCTGCATATGAAAGTGACAGTTGCCAACTTCATATAGAAACTGGAAGTTTCTCAAACTCTGAAACACACACACACACCCACACAACCCGCCCGTGTACACATCCAAGCATCACCCATCACTCTTCTCTGCTGTCTTCAACATCATTCATTATTTTCATTGTTGCAGACTTCAAGGCGCGCACATTACCTTGCATGATGCGTATTATTTCCTTTTTTTTGTAGTACATATTCTCTACTGTGTGTTGGCTGCATGTGTGTATGAGATGCGTCTCGATTGTATTACTGTCAAGTTTCAAAATGAGAAATGATGCGTCTTAAGGTTGTCATGTTTGAAGCACGGTTCACGGTTATGGTTGTTGTTTCTTGCCAGATGAGGTTTTACATTTTTCACTAGACAAAATCTTGTGTCCATATGAAATGTCTCAAACACTTCAAACTACGATTTTACTTAGAACTCTAAATAGAGAATTTGTCTATGGGTGTAAATCGGGTTTTTAAAAATACTTTTAAAAAATAATCAACATTTTTGAAACCTCACTGCAAAGTTGCGTTGTTCATACACATCTAAAGTGTGTAAAACCTTGTAGACACATTTTAAACACAAATTTGCGTGTATTTAAAAGTAAGAAATGTATTAATTTAACACATATAATATGTATATTTATAGCGCATCATAACGTAATTATAGCGTGATTATACAGCAACGAAAAATGTGTAATTTTAATCGTGTACTATGCAATTCACGAAAATGTATTCTGTGTGTAAATTTAGTGCAATTAAAAGCGAAAAATGTGTTAATTAAACTGTTTTTGAGAAGAAAATTATAATAATTTCAATGACATCCGTATAATTTGCGCCACGTGTGTACTTTCATAAGTGTGTTGTATGCCTTATGTGTGTAAACCTTACTTTTGTTTATACTGTCGATACACTTTAAGCGTGTATTCATTTTTAGTATCATTTTTACTACACTCTTACTGCGCACAAATATTATATACGCTTAAAGTGCTTTAAAAATACACGCATGCGTTTTAATATAGCATGCAAAAAATCTAGAACGTGTCTTTTTTTCAGTTATCTAAAAAAATACTTTTAACTGTGTTGTGTGTAAGATAACACACCAAAAGATAGGTTCACTTTGCAGTGTATAAAAGAAACACAAAAAAATGTTAACTTTGAAAAAATTAAAAACAAAATTTGAAATTTTGAAATTTTAATCGTAGAACTTTTAATCGTAGAAAATATGGTTGTAAAAGTGTTTCTTTCCACTTTCTATATCATATCTGGAAATGAAAATCGATATAAAAATGGCAGAGTTAAAAATAATTTTAAGAGTGCAAAAAATAGTTGTTTGTCCTAACTCCAGATTTTGGAGGTATTTTGGATATTTGAAGTATGCCATTATAATTAGTTTTCCAATACCTACAACCTATGCCTGGTCTCGAGCCAATTTTAATTTTAGTATTTTCGAAGTATAAAATTAGAAACTGGAACCGAAAAATTTGACCGGTTCAGTATATGCTAAATATGTAAAAAATTCAATAAGCTTAAGAAAATTCTTCAAAAAAGCTTCCTTTAAAATCAACCAAAAATATTTATGTATAGAAAAAACACAAGAAAACAGGAATATATTATTTTGCATTGAAAATACTATACTAACACATACACAGAATATTTGAGAGCATAAAATTGCGCACAAAGTTTTAAAAGAACCTACAAAAATGAAAAAAAAACAACTTAAAACGAAAGAACAAAAATATCCTTGAAGAAATTTGCACGAAAAAGCACGTACGTGCCCAAAGTATTTCGGTGCGCAATCCCTACTTTAAATATAAAAGAGGAGGATGAAAGTTATTATGTGTAGCAACTGAAAAAAAAAGAAGAATAACGCAGAAGACAGAAGACAGCCGAAGAGAATAAAACACAAACTCATCATTATGCTGAGGGAATTGCAAATGAATGTCAGGCAAAGGACAAGCAGTATAGATGACAACAAAAAGTATACAAAAATGAAAGAACGACGCATAACAAATGCCACACCATTTGAATTATAAAAAGGAGCAAACTTTTTGGTACAAGCTCCGCCAGCGGTAAGTGAAAGATTTTCTTTTTTATAATTTCCACGCTAAAAAAAACCAAAATTAAATGCTCACATTTATTTCAATTTTGAAGTTGTTAACATTGGGCAACATTGCCTTTCAATTAGCTGCCGGCTTTTACATCACGTACGCTCAAATATTATAGCATACAATTAGGCGCAAGTAAAATAAAATGAAACGAAACGAAACGAAATAAACACGCCGAAAAAGGCGAAAATAACCTTGAATTATTTCCATTCATTCTTTGCCTGTGAGTTGTCATGTTTTTGTAGAGTAAATATGGTATTATGTTAGGTCTAAGGGGGGGGGGGGGGTTTGGGGCTTGTATGCCAGTCAAAATTCCCTTAAGTATATTCATATTCTTTGCTATATTGTATATGGAAAATGTGTGAAGCCACAGACTCTAGCGGAAAAGAATTTTCCACCAAGAAATTACCATAGTGTGTGCGGTGTGTATGTGTGGTGTGTGTGTGTGTGTGATGACTTCGGTGGAAAATTTTGGTATTATCTGTTCGTTTTCCATGAGTGTTCTGGGTACGCATAATGATTGATGCCCCCAGACAAGAGAACAGACGGAAAAATGAAATTACACTTTGACGCTTTGTTCGCTGGTGTGCTGTTTGGTGTTTGGGGATTTCTGATGTGACTGATGGTTTTTGGCGGTTTCTTTTTTTTTTTTGGTATTGGATAATCTTATTTGAAGAAAACAAGAAGGTTAGGTGATGCTACTAAAGAAAGGCATCCTCTTTAAGTGCGGGGTTAAAGGATTCCAGTTAAAGACTTTCGAATTTATTTATTCATCATAACCCAGTAGTCAATTTCGCAAGGCCTCTCCGCTAGAGACATGCCTGCACGCCTGCGATGGGAAGAAATTGCACATTCCATCATCGCTTCTAGTGGAGGCATGCCGGTATGCCTGCGCTAGAAGGCAGATTGGGTGGTGTCAATGGATTTTCTACGCAATGAGCTTAAATATTTGGAAGACCATGCCTGTCAGCATGCCAGCAAGCATACGCATGGAAGCGACAGACGTAGGTCTGTTTATTTGTCCCGTTTCATATAAAAAATAAGTAAATGTTGGAAGCGGGGAGGGAAGGCATCCGTACTCCTAAAGAGGCATGCTGGCATGCCTGCAGACACCTTCTTTTGACCACTGGGAAAGGATTCAATTGCGTATATTTCGCTTAAGTTTAACGAACGAAGTATACATTTGCTGCTCTAATTTTTCTTAGACAATTTTAAAAAAGTTACCTTCAAGCCTTTATGTGGGAATATGTCAAAATACAATTCAATCAAGATCTCCAATTTGCTCTTAAATAGAAAACACATGTTTCCACCATGAACAAAGGCACAACAACAGGCCAACAAACACATTATTCATATACTCTCTAGCCAAGGCACTTTTAAATTTTCTCACGTACCAACCTTTGCCAAAGACTACTACAAGGATCCTTAAACAAACTGCATAATACAGAAAAGAAACAGAGTAAAAAAAAGAGTGCGGCACAAAAGTGAAAAATGCGGAAGTCTTATGAAGTATTCTCGTGCCACCCACATCCGCAGGCCTGCTACGCCAACTCACTCGCCTTCGCATCCCTAGAGACCTCATCATTCTTATTGTTATGGCCACCATCATTGGCTGTATATATTTCCTAGTTGAACTTTTTTCTGTTGTCTTTTTTTTTGTGCTGGCAAACTTTAACGCAATCACGACCGCAGTTTTTTCTTTCTCTCTTGCCTTTCGCCTCTGCATTCCTGCCTAATAAAATATTTAGTTGTCCTCATTGACATGATGTCCTGACCGTGTTGTGCTGGCTTTCTATAGTCTATGTACGTGGATATCCTTTTCAACACACACCGTCCATGAACGTGTAGTAAATTTATCACCGTGAAGACATTTTTGCAAAAGCCCAGTTCAAGTTAGTTGATGCCGACGGTGTGGTGGAGTGGGGGTTTGTTTTACTTTAGGCTCACATTAGGGGTCAATAGACGTCAATGTGTTGCATCAACACTTTGTTGAACTAAGTGGGGGGCGAAATGGTGTGGCTATAAATTATTCAGACTAGGTATGTGATGATGGTTACGTGTTGCGGGTGTACCTGATTCGTTAACATTTGATGGGGAATACAAATTTTAATGGCATTGGAATCAAAATTAAGACTTTTTACAAAAGCTTGTGAATTATTTTGTGTTGCGGGAGTAAGAATAATTAAATGAAAGAGATAATTAGTGAGAAATGCACTACTTACAATCTACTGCAAGATTGCGAGTGTTAAAAGTTACTAATGGTGGTGCAGGTTATATCACGCATATAAGAAACCGTAAAGAACAATTAAATTTTAGTTCAAATGCCAGCTAATCTACTGTCGATTTTCAATTTATTTAAGTTAGCATTCGCAATTAAGATACAATCTTTTTTATGATATTTGCTCCTATCAGATCTACAGAATTTAAGTTTTCGAACAAATAGTTTGGACCCTTAGTATATATTATTTTGTGAAGAAAGGTGCAATTACGTGCTTCCAAGTAGCTCAAAATATCATGACCAAGTATACTCCTACTGTAAGCAGAAATATGATCATACTTCCTAAGACCATAGACATAGCGCGCCGCATAGTTGTATGCTACAAGTAGCTTATATGCAGACCTCGAGTCTAGCTTACTATACACGACTTCCGAATAAGATATTATAGGAACAATCAATTGTACAACCAACTGGCGCCTGGTTTCAACGGGTACGAACGCTGCTGTCATTCTTAGGTTACGCAACGCAAAGTATATTTTACTCACGACAGAATTGATGTGATCCTCACAAGATAGTTTTGAATTGATGTGGAAACCAAGGTTAACAGCTTTGTTAACAAATTTTAACTCAGTGTCGTTGAGAAGAACAGTGGGTAAATCAGTAGAAGGGTATGTGAATTTCGATATAGGCAGAACGTAAGATTTGACTGGGTTTAGTTTTAGTTGATTATAACTGCTTATATCTTGAGAAGCTGTTGCTTGACCCTTTGCGATCTTCCTTCTAAATAACTACATATCAGATCAACCGAATTCACACTATCAAAGACTTTGGAGATTGGAGAAGTCTAGTAAACATAGCAAAGTTAGTTCGTTAAGGTCGAATATCATCCAGGATTTTAACAAAAGCAGTTGAGCAACTGTGCCCTGGATGTAAGCCAGATTGGAGAGGTGACATAAGCTCAAATTCGCTTAGGTGTCTGAAGATCTGCTCTGCCATTAGAGACTCACAGACCTTGGAAATTGATGATAGTAAACTAATGGGTCGGAAGTCACCAGGCACACACACCGTGGATTTTTTCGCTATTGGAATAATCGTCGCCACCTTCCACACTGTAGGAAAGCTAGAAGTAGTAAAGCAGTGATTGATGGTATGAGCTAATCACAAAGGGTAGAATGATTTTTACGAATTTAATGGGGATTTTATCTTCTCCAATTGCATTCGAATGCATTTTACTTATATTGCGAAAGTCGCCCAGCTCTCTCACCGCCGTAAACTCAAACTTGGCAGAACTGCTAGCGGTATATGTTTTCTCAGAATTAAGATTCATATCAAATGCAGGGCTAGAAACATAGTGGTCATTGAGTACTTCCTTTGGTTACACACTCCGATTCTCTTTAGATTACTCCAGAGAATTTTGGAGGGTAAGGTAGGCCTTAACTTTGACATGAAGAACTGTTTTCTTGGACATCCTGACAGCCAAGGTGGCAGTATTCCTTGCCTTTATAAATGCATCCCAGTTATGTTCTGTGGGATTTCTTTTCCATATATTGTAAAGTTTATTTCGGGATTTTTAAACAGATTTTACATAGAAATTGAACCACGGACACGCACAATTTTTGTTTGCAATATTTATACAGAGCGGCACATGATTATCAAAAATTTTATAGATATTGTCCAGGAGAAAATTAAGTTTAATTAAGGGCCAATTTATTAAGGACAAGTCGTTATACATGGAGACATAATCAATTGATTTGTAGTTGCGATATGGTGAAGAGTTTACAGTCTCGACTGGGTCAAAATTAATATTCAAGGTGCAAAAATAATATCATGGTCAGAGACAAACGATAACTGATCAAAGAGCTATACAGAAGTATAATCGGAGTCTATGAAAATGCCAAGCAAGCTTGGACAGGCATTATTTGCAAATCGAGTAGGTGTTGATCTATTGACTACCTTGAGCCCAACTACAGTCCTATGTGCCAAAATTCACAAAGCATTCCCCTGCCAACGAATAACTTAAACTTTAATTAATTTTTTGTAATTCTCATTTAACGATATGCTAGATAACGAAGTTAATTTGTTAATTAACGAAGCCCATCTATGAGCCCTAACTGGTTATATAAAATTCCTTATTTCTAATTTAGAATAAACTGTTTTGGGTCAAATTGTTCAAACAATCAAACGTCAATCACATTAATTAGCACAAGTCATGGAAGATATCAAATTCGTAGATTTCTACAAAATTCACAACATTGGCTTATGTTTATGAAATTAAAATTTTTTAGGTATCGTAAACGTTCTGTCAAAAAAGAACTGAAAGAAAAATGTTAGCAAATAATTGATTACGTTTGGGTGAGTTAAGACAATGAAAGCGGGCATTCTGACATATGAAAAAAGAAAAAAAAAAAGTAACAAAAATCTCGCAACAATAAAGAGGTAGAGTGGTGAACTATGACATAAGATACGAAATTGTTGGTGAATTTTAAACAAAAATTTTTACAATTCATCCAAAAAAAAAGTATAATTAATGAAGCCACACACAACAGTTAAGACAAAAGCGCCCTCAGGGCCTGTCCAAGTACTAATTAAATACTGAGTTATATGTAATTTAACAAACACGATTTCTCAATATTACAACAACAACAAAAAACGTGCCTCACACCTTTCACATTGTTTACTTTCTTATTCGCCTGTCTATCATACAATGTCAAAACCAAAAGACTAAACCCAAATAAACTGTCAATAAAAATGCATGCAGCATTTGAAAAGAGTTTATTCACCCGTCGTAACGTTAAGCGCACATTTATGTCACGTTATCAAATGTACACCACGTTGAGCGCACTCATTCGTAAAGAAAAAGAAAGGGAAGAGAGAATAAACGAATAAAAGAAAGGAAGCTCAACAGCGAGGACATCATTGCCAACGTTTTATAGGAAAATCATGCTGGGTCATTAAATCTTCTTCTTCTGCTTTGGTGGGGGTCGGTGGTGCTTTTTGTATTCATTTTCGTCTTTGTGATTTATTTGTTTCGTTCCGCGTTGATTTTCGTGGATTTTTATGACATTTTAAGTAGTCGTAAAGCGCAACACTTGATGAGACATTAAACGATGTTTATATTTAGTGTGTACAGTATATTGTGGTGGAATATGTAGGGGGCGGTGTACGATAAGGTGGTCATCATGCCATGCACTTCTTTCAAATGGGTTTTTTAATAAACTTTTGCTAATATTGGGATCGCCTTTAAGTTCTAATGCTAAAAAGTACTCGCTTACACAGTGTGACACCATTTTTTGGAAATAGAAAAATCCACATGTCCATGCAAGTAGACCATAAGGCTATGTACTTAACATGTTAAGTCGCTTAGGTATTCATTCGAATCGGATGGACTTAATACTTTATGGAATGGACTTAATACACTATGGAACTGATCGCTTCATGTATTTTGGAAAACGAGGCACTGGGACGTAGAAATCGGGCTAAAGGACTTAGTTAATTCTGATTGAGTAGAATAAATACAAATTTTCCAAAATTTTAGATAAAGTGATTTTTAAGTTTTTGTAAACAGAACGATGAAGTACCTTTCTTGGTGAAAAGTGACTTAGTGATTTCTGTTAGAACGACGACGATAAGGATATACATATGTATATGTAAGGACAAGGTGTCCTTACTATTTATAAAATTAGAACTCCAATTTTTGGTAACGGGTATGAGCAAAAACTAGCCATCCGAATTCCATAATTTCTTTTTTAAAACATCATATCTGTGCCAAGAAAGAGAATAGGATAAAGGTAAATATCTTAATTTACGGTATTAAGTTTTATTGAACATTCAATGAGATTTCCGTTCGATTGCATTGACATAGTCGGTGCTCTTCTGCGTATAGATAAAACTTAATAATATTTTTTTTATATGGAGTTTTTGTGCTCTCTCTCTCTCTCTTTTTATTCACTATCACCTGGGATGTTAGATTGTGGGGAATTAACCATTTTGCGGGGAATTTCGAGCTCTGTGTGCATTTCCCTTCTCTGCTGTAAATGTATATATTTTTAACGTGGGCAACACCACGGGGAAATGCTAGTATTGTATATTTATTAAAAATTTACATTTATTAATGCTTAAAGATACCTAAGTAATTAGTCTATCTTAATTTTAAATCGACATATGAAGGGAAGTTTTACTTAGACGACTTCAATTGAAAAAAAAATTTTATTTACATTTTTTTCTGTTTAGTTTGTTTTTTTTTAATTTTTTAAAATATTTTTTGTTTAAAATTTATACTTTTTATTGTCTTTATACTGAAAAAAAAATTTATGAAATCGTGGATTCAGTAGTCAAATTTTACTAGGAATATTTTAATAAAAAAAATTTTAACGTGACTCCTTTATTTCTAAAGTTTTTTTCACATTAAAAAATTTTGTTTCTTATAAAAACTGGAGAGTAACATCTTCTATGTCCAAAAACTAAAAATTTCATATCAAATCCACTAAAAAAAATTTGGTCTCAAGACCCAATTTTGACCAATTTTGAGGGGGTTTTGGTACCTCGGACCATGTCAAAAATCCGTTTCTAAACATTTCCAATCAAATACAGCAACATTTCGCTTTTTTTCTTTTTGTGTGGTAGCCCCGCCTACTTTTGGACCGATTGACGGGCGGAAAGAAAGAGAGACAGACGAGGAGTTTAGGACCCCCTTGTAATTCAGTACTCTTTTCTATTCACAGAATTTGTTAAAAATGCTGAAATGAGTCAAATAAAAATGTTGAAGTTTTTTCAAAGATTTAAATTTTAAGTAGTAACTATCTTAAAATATAACTTTCCAGCATTGAAAAAAATTAAAATCGAGAATATTTAAATTAAGCAGAGAAGAAAGGAACTCTAAAATAGATTCGTTAAATTTTCAAATGAGGTTGCTCCTCCTTATTTTTTAGATTTCCACTCCTCCCTTTAATTGAAATATGAATTGAATTATCATGTATTTAAGTATGACTGTGTGAAGTTTTCCAAGACTTTACTATGTATGATGAACAATATTAAAAGTATCTACTTACCCATCCACCTTCGGTATAAATACACCAATTAAGAACAATTTGATGATTAATCTTTCAAAATATTATTTTATTACAGTTCAATAATGATATCCTTAATGCGACTAAACAAATAAAAATACACTTTACACACACAGATAGTTACACTTAAAATAGAACATCAGTAAATATACATAATTTAGTTTGTGCTTAAAACCCACAATGGGCAACTTTTTTAATAAATATGATACAATATTCACTCGGTTTCAGTTGGAAACCAATTTCGACGTTACGAAACATGACAATGGAAAGTATTTGCTTTCGAACTAAACACAACGGAAAGTAAAACTGGCCAAAACGAAATTACATAAATTTCCACAAAATAGAAATAATATCTAAACAAAAATTCATTTTAATTTTTGCAAATAATTTGCATGAGAATTCACAAAATTTCTTTTCAATCGAATAAATCACAAAGGAAAGAGCCAACAGAAACCTTTTGTTTTATTGTATTTATTGTGTTTATTGTGTTTCCATTATGTGTCATCATTTATTGTGGTTTATTGTTACATTGGAAGCTTTGTATTTTATTATATTTGTATTTTGCAAATACTTTTTCGTTCAGTTTATTGCACAAGTTTGTTGAATGGTTGGATCAAAAAAGAAAAAAGAAGAGCTTTCGTTTATTTTCATTATTAACAAATTATTTTTTCTTGCATAAAATCGTTGTTTTTTCTAAGTTGTTGTTCTGTTTTATTGTTAAGAAAACCATTTGTTGTTACTATACTTCGTTGTTAGTGGATTTATTATTTATTTGTTTGCTTCTTTATTGTGGTTGAATGGTTTTGTTTCTTTTCTAATAAATATTTTTACTTACTCGTATTTATTCCATTCAATTAAAATGTATATTACATTACACATAGTTATATAGTAAGTCATATATGTATTGATATATATAATTAATTATTTCAAGTTTTGTACAAAGTTTGAGTCGAAATTGTTACAACTACGATATGGAAGTTCTATTAGCAGTTTGATGTACAGACAAATTTATATACAGACAACATGGATGATACGTTTCGTTTATGATTACTTATTGATAGTATTACATATTAGTATTTAGATATATGAAACATTGGCAGGATTTTTTTATATCAAAATTTATCCAGAAAAACTGTGAGTAAATTTAGAAATTTGCATAAAACCAATTACAGTATGGAAAACTACACCCAGGAAAGAGAACCTATTGTGCCAAAAGATTTTTTTCCCAACTGCATGTTACTGCTTGTTGTCTACTTCAAGCTATTGCTGCATATGCATTCGGTTGACACAGCATCTGGTGTCACAGAGTAACTTGAACTGCTGCCAATACCTTTACAAAGATTAGAGTTTTGCGACAACAGAGTGTTAATTTTGCGACAGCAGAAAGTAGATGTTGCGAAATCAGAGGGTGGATGTTGTGATGGCAGAGAGTGGATGTTACCATAAGTACATATACAGTATTAACTAATGGAACATAGTCACGAGCTTTTGTTCTATTCCAAGTCAAATAGTTTGGAACCTGCTTAGTCTGATCTGAGTTTAGAATTCGATTTAGTTCCAGTAAAGAATTTCCGTCAACTTCTTCTTCCCACCCATCATCCTCTAGACACACTGTAAGTCATCATTTTTCTTTTTACTCGAACTAACGAATTTCCAGAATCTTCGAAAGCAGCCGGGCTTCTTTTCCTCCACCAATCTCTGTTCCTCCAGTATGGTGTCCAAAATATAGTAACTGCCCAGATTCAAGGGGGGTGGTGGCAGCATAGGAGGTTGTCATGATATTACGCAATTCTTGTTGTCACCACCACTTGCCAGACTGCTTGCACCGCCCGCACTACCACCACCACTGCCACCCCCACCCAGCGCACTACCATTAATCTTTTCTGCCTCAACACCTGCCCGTTTTTTCTTCTTCTCATAGGCTATGGCATCGTTGGGCACATACGACACCCTCACGCCCCCATAGTGCTTACGCGCCGGTATACGATACGCATAATCGTCCATGTCGCTCGACGAACTCGATGAGCAGGTGGAGCACACGCTCGCCGCATCGCAATTATCCAAATTGTGCGACGCACCACCTGCCTGCGTTTGGGCATTGTGCAGTCGCAAATTCGTTTGATTGATTTGCATTTCCGACGAGCTGCGTGACTGATTGCGCTTCCGTCGTCTGCGGCGCGCATTCGAGTTGTCCGTGTAGCTCTTCGAGCGCGACATGGTATCGTGTATGCTGTGGAAGCGCACCTCTTTCGTGGGATGGCGATTGTTTTCCTCATCGTCGTCGTCATCGTCATCGTCATTGGCGTCGTCGTGATGGTTGCGGTTGTCCTTGACCCTCGACTTGGGCGATATTAGCACTTCGTAGTTGTCATTGGGCAGCTCATTTTCATTGTCATTGTCCAGTTCCAGTTCGTTGGTGATCTCCTGGGTGCTCTGGGTCATCTCAGAGGCGCTGGGCGAGTTTATATTGATCTTATCGATACTCTGATAACTGTGCGAATCCTCACACTTCGACAGCAGCATATCGGGCAGTGATGAGGTCAGATTGGGATCACCAAAGATGGACTTGTCAGCCGAACAAATATTGTCCAAGTTAATGCCCAGCTCAGTCAGATCAATTGGAGGCGGATGGGCGGGCCTCGGTATGCCACAAGGCACTCCGCCATTCTCCAAATTATGCACCAACACCAGCCGATCCAAGTCGGCATCCATTCTCTGACGCTCTTGCCGTTCCAGCAGATCGCCCGCACTGCCTGCACTCTTACCGGCAGACTTGCCACGTCCGCCATTGTCACTGCGACCCGGTCGGGGCGAACGCGCAATTTGACTGGTCGTACTGGCTCGGTGTGTAGGTCGTAATTGCGGCCCCGAACTGGTATCCGATGGCGTGGGCGGTTCACCTTTACTGCACGCAATCGAGCAATAGATTGTGCCACGTCGCGGCAGAAAAGGTCGTCCCAAAAGTGAACAACGACACGTACAGCAGGAGAAGCACTGATCCGTTGCATGCCAATGCTGGCCATCATGACTCATTTGCCCTTGATCGACACCAATCACCTCGCCGCAATAGTCACAGTACTCGGCGAACATGGTGTCGAAACAGCTGAGACAATAGGGCTTACCATCGCGCATTATGTAGCGTTGACCACCCAACTGGCGATCGCACTCGAAGCAGGCAAAGTGTTTCATATGCCAGGTGCGTCCCTCCGCCTCGGTGCATTCGTCTGAGAATATTATCTGGAAGGAGAAGAAGCAATGTTATGATAAAAAAAACACTTTAAAATAATTTAAAAAAAATGTATTTTTAAAAAAAAAAATTTTTTTTAAAGAAATTATTTTTTTTTTTTTTTTAAATACCTTTTTTTTTAATAAAAATTAAATTTTGTAATTAAAACAAAAAAATTAAAAAAAAATTTATTTTGTATTTATTTTTTTCTATTATTTTCCTAAAACCCCTTGGACTCACCTCATCACAAGCGGAACACCTTGGCTTCTGTGTCTCCGAATGATGTCGCCCGCAATAAAGATTGCCATCACGTTGAAAATATATCAAATCCACGAGTAATTCCTTGCAAACACTACAGACAAAACAGCCCGGATGCCAGCACACTTGCGAACCGAGACGCTGAGCGAAGACCACAATGTCGCCAGAAATAAGTTGATCGTCACACTGCAAATGCAAATGCAAAAACAAACATTATAAATGGAATAAAGGTAAAAAGTGACATGAAATTTGTAAACAAAGGTAATTTGAAACGATATAAAAATATGTAATAAAAGAACTTCACCATAACCTCACTAAAAAAGTACTCTTAAATGAAAAATATACAATTTCGCTTATTTACAAAATACCATTAAGTTCTCCCTCAACTGAGCTGATAGAAATCTGAGGCATTTTATACTTTTTATATTTAAATCACAATAAATGCTAAATAGCCATACTAAAACGTTTATGCCTACAGGCTAGATAACAATATCAACAACAACAAAAAAGGAGACAACAGAAACCAGTTGGCAGCCCAGCTTCCGATTTTCATTTGGAATTGTTTCAAAAGCGACTGAAGTGCGGGCTGGGCTAGCGGAGTGTGAGTTGGAAAATAATAATGTAAAATTGCTTATGGCAATGCAGGGAAAGTGCTCCCAAGAGGATTTTTACGATTGTAAAGGCGAAAATATGCAAAGACCGGAAGGAAATTCTCTGCTTGCCACCATCTTTTTTTTTTTTTACTTTTTTGTTGTTCTTTTCTTTATTTGATTACGTTTGTAATTTTAGCATAAACCTTTCCCCTTTTTTGTGTGTGTGTGTGTGTGTGTGTGAAGTGCCGCAACTTTTAATGACTTAACTCATTAAACTTAAGAGAGCGAGTAATTAAATTTAGTCCTTAAGTTAGTACAGACATAAACCAAATATATATGCACTCACACTCCGGTCTTTTCAATGACAATAAACCTCAAATCAAGTATGACTACGGCCGAAAAGCATATTTGCCCAACCATTTGCCGCTCAAGCGAACGTAACGTAATGACTTGAAGTTGAAGCTGAAACCGTTGTGGTTTTTTGTGGAAGACTGTAAACAAAAACCTAATTGTCTTGACTATTAAAGTGGTTGCCATGACAGAAACCACAAGCGCAAAACCTCAAGTGTTGCCAAAACGGTAAAAGCGAAAATGAAATGTTGAACGGAGAATGAATATATTCGCAATTTCGTTGACTTTTGTCTTGGTAATATTATTGCGAATGGCTTCATTAGCAACTTGAGGGGAAAAAAAACACCTTCTACCATCCGAAAAGCAAAAAGTACAGCAGTTAATGTAACGCTCGACTCGACTCCACTCGGTTCAGCTCGACTTTCCAGGCTATTTAACAAGCGCGTGTTTATATTTCAACAATATTCCACATTTACTTTTGCAAACCATTAAGCACACGGCATATAAATACGCTACAGGGTTGATAATACCCGAAATTTTAGTTCACAGCAGTGCCATTTTAAATTTGCCCAAGGAAACACTGTAATGAGGCCACTTTAACCTCAATCAAAGGAGCTTCATAATGACTTAGATTTCAAGCACTCTGCGTCCTTCCCTGCAAGCAATTAACAAAAATAGCTAAAATCTCCTTGGTTTTGTTTTTTTGTAGTTCACTTTTGTAGCCCAAGTAGCCGGAAACCGGAAGTACAACACGAAAATGCCGGAAAAGTACTTTAAGTGGTTTTCTGTTTTTTTTTTCTTTCGGTTTTGCCTGGGAATGGTTTGAGTTTCGTCGGCTGTTAGTCTGAAATGACTGTTGCTGTGGTTGTAGTTGAGTTTTTCACAAATTTCCAGATGCCATTTTAGATTTCCTACAGCTTTAAGGTGAATTTGCTGCTAATGAAATCCAATGAATGTAAGTTTCCTCCTCAGTCTTAATGGCCTCAAGGAAATGTTGACATAAGCTTAAGAGGATATTTTATTTTGCACTCAGCATTTATGGACTAGTAAAAACTCAAGCTGACACTGAAAGTTTGTGGATTTTCTCAAAAAACTTGGGTAGAAAAATACAAACGGAAGTGTGCCTTTTAGGCAGACATATTTTGTTCTAAAATTAAATTTATTTTAAATGATTTCTCAATCAAACTTTTGTCACATAGACTAAGGTGTTAATAAGTAGTAAGATACTGTTTTTTTTGCGTTACCATAGACACTTTGTATTTATTCCTAAGATGGCCAAAGATTTATCAAAATTTTATTATAAAAAAACACCCTCCCCCCGCCACTGATTTCCACGTTCCACGAAAATTGACAACTATTTCTTCTTCCATTTGTTTTCCTTTCTGTTCTGGGCTTAATGTCATGTAAATAATTGCCAGCGTTTCTCATTAATCTTATCAATCCAATTAATCCGCATTTCGGCAAATTTCCACCGTACCATTATTGTCAGCACAAAACTCGGCTGTGCGCTTAATCACAAACAAAACATTTAAGGTTCAAGGAAAGTTCATAGCCTTTGCGAGGACTTTTCCCCGCTGCTAACTTCCATCTTCGTTCAACTCACTCCACACGGCTGACTCCTAAAAGTATACTTCTTCAATTATGGTATTGACAAATTGTCGCTCATCCATTGTGTCTGCACCTAATGTCAAAAAGGAGCCACAAAGTTGTACGCCCATTCCTTGCTCGGCTTACCTTCACACCGACAGTATTTAACAAGTTGCGGACCAAACCCACCCACAATTTTCCACGACTTGCCTTTAACAAAGCATTAGCCATGCGAAAGTTAAAGTTTCGCTTCTTACACCGGAACCGGTATTATTAATGGCGCTCGTTATCGTGCCTTTTTCAGTACATAAACTTTTGGCCCTTTGCTTTAATACCGAACAAGAAAGTAAGTTTTTCATTTATTTTTTCCCTTCGCCAATATTTCGTGTCATTTCATATTTTGTTTGTGTGTGTGTGTGTGTGTGGGATTACTCATGCCCACTTTTGCGTTAAATGGTACTAATGTGCTTTTACTTCTCCTCTCATTCCACAATTTGGCTTCTACCGTTTTCTCTTACACACTTCAGTGAGTTCTTTTTCATTATTTCTATTTCGATTTTGTTTTTTTTTTCGTTTTCTTTCTTTGCCTGTCATATTCCTGTCATATTCCTTTCGTTTGTCCTTTGTTATCTTTATTGTTCGTGTGGAAGGAAGGCTTTGGGATACTGCAGCAGTGGAGCGACTTGTTTGACTTTGACACCCGCCGTTTTTACTTCTCATTACGCTTGAGTGGATTCTGCGTCAGGTCCATTGGATATTTTCATAAATTTTCTTTATGGATTCTTTGGGTTCGCTTCTCCTTTTGGCATTTAGGAAATTTAGTACTTTTTAACAAGCTTTGATTTCGTTTCGGTTGGGTATTTTTTAGTAGCTGAAAATTTGACAAAAGAACCTTTCGGGAATCTTACACAAAAAAAGAATTGGTTATGGGTTCGTGCATTTTTAATTAAAATTCTCAGCTTCTAAGGAAAAAATGGGAAAACTTTTGCTTCGAAAAATCTCACTATAGGAAGCGGTAAGTGGGTATAGTAGTAACCAATCTGAAGATAGCAAACCAACTAAATTTGTTTGTTTTATATCTAATGCAGATACAAAAATATTTCACTCTAGACCATACTACACCGAGAGAAAAAACTGTTACAAAAACTGTTAAAAACCATCAGACAGGCGAAAAATGTTAAATTGACAGCGAAAACTGTTGTAACAGTTTTTCGACTGTCGGATGGTTTTTAACGGTGAAACTGTTATTTTTTTCTCTCGGTGTACTTTCATTTACTATATAAACGTTATTTTTTTTTTATACCTTTTATAATAAATACGCTTTTAAAAAAAAGTAGTCACTTTTCTAGAAACCACTACTATTTTGTAGACAAATCAATACTATTTTATTGCACAATAATAAAATATTTAAAAAAAACCACAATGTACAATTAAATAAATTTATTCAAAGAATTAAAAAACTAATATTTTCTGAAAAACTTTTTCTACTACTATTTTGTGTATCAAATTTTTCTACTACTAAATTAGTAATTAAGTGTACTAAAGTTTTCTACTACAATTTTGTGTCGTAAATTTTTCTAATACTATTTTGTGTTGCAAATTTTTCTACTACTATTCTGTGTAGTACATTTTTTTTACTACATTTTTGTGTAGTTAATTTTTCTACTACTATTTTTTGTATTACTATTTTTCTACTACTATATAGTAAATTTTTCTACTACTATTAGTAAATTTTTCTACTACTAATTTGAGTAGTACATTTTTAAATTGACGAAACTGGGTATAATTTTGTTTTTGGGGTCGGTGATTTCGAATTCGATGCTATTTATGGACAGTTCATGGGGCTTCACAAAATTTTTCGCAAGCGAGAGGGGTCACATAGGGTTCACGGGTGTATTCTGCCAAAATTACAAGAATATGTCGGAGCAACTCCGTGCTATTAAACTAGCGTAATTATAGGAGTTTTTGTACTGTTTTAATGTAAGTACTAAATTGTTTCTATAAAAACTTTTAACTTTAAAAATATTTCAAGGCTATTCCACCATTCACCCCACTCAAATGTACCCGCTTTTATGAATGGCATTTGTTTTCAACTAACCAAAAATGGTATTAATTTCAAAATGATACAAGTTTTGCAAAACATTCACTTTTCCAACGACAATTTCATTCATAAATATCCAAAAATCTACGTTCACTTTTTTTGCACGGTCCAAGAGCGACACTCGAACTACAATAAGTACAACGAACGAACAAACAGAAAAAACAGAGTTGCTATCGTCAACGCCTTTGAAAAACTTCATCCTACTTGCATATTCGCACACAAAACTTTTTAATAAGTTTTACGAGTGGCGAATGTGAACACAATAAAATCGAGAAGGCACTGCATTGTTGCAGCGGCCGTCTCTACGCCTTCCTCTCCTACTAACCCAACACTCGCATACTATTTGAACAACCCTCCACCCCTCAGCTGTCTGCAGCTAATAACGATGCAAATTTACAAAAACTTTTCACAAATATGTATGTAATACCAAAAAAAAAAAAAAAACTGCAGAGTTCACTCCATCTTACTACTACTATTTTGTGCACATTCACTTTTTGTGCACTTCTGTCTTTGGCAGCGGGTGTATATCTTTTTTTGTTTAGTCAGCAGTGCTTCTTAATATTTAAGACTCTTTTACCAACTGTTTTGTGCCCGTTTATGTCAGCCACCAGCAGTAGCAGCAAGCAACGTCTTTTCAATTGTTTGACTACGTTGCTGAAAAAAAGTACTTAATGAAATCTTTTTGTCATCTTTTAGTATGGCAACCAAAGTTTGGTAGCCGCTCTGTAAAGGAGGCTGGCTGCTGTTATTGTTTCGTTGGCTTGGCAACTCAACTCCACTCCATTGTCAATTTGTAAATTCATGAAAATACAGTCTTGGCGAGTAAAGAAAATTGAGCTTTTTTTAATGAAAAGATTTGCAAAAAGTTTTCTTCTCTTTTTTTTGCAAGTGAATGAAAATGAAAACGAGGAAGTGAAATTAATTTAATATTGTTTCAGGGACATTCTGTATTTTGTATTTAAATGCTAATTTATAGTGAAGTTTTAGGTATGCTTTTAAAATGAAATACTTTTTCGAAGTCACTACTATTTTAAGGTTAATTAACACTTTTTTATTACAAGATAATAAATGTGCTATGTTAAAATTTGTAAAGTTAAATTTAATGGTACTATGCTAAATATGTTCTATGTAAAATTCTGTAATTTCTATTAATTTTTTTTTTAATATATGGTTACATAAAATGACAAAAAAATTTAAATTTAAAAAAAAATTTTATAAATTTTAGTGTTTATTTCTACTACTTTTCGAGTTGGTACCTTTTTGAATTAAAAATTAGTACTTTTTCTACTACCTTTTTTTAAAAAGCTATTTTTTTTGTATGAAAAACTTGGTTACCTTTATTACTTTTTAAATTAAAATATATTTAAAAAAAATTAAGAAAAAATAAGTACTTAGTACATAATAGAAAAAATAAAAATTGTCCCCTGACCTCTCTACCACAATCAAAACTTACCCCCTTGCAAGGCCTGGCATCCGACAGCAGTCTCACAGCTCCACGTCCCAACGCCTCGCGTTTCCTCTGAGCCGAAAATATTCTCAGCTCCTTGCGTTCCTCATCGCTCAACGAATGACAGTAGCGTACCTTTAACCAAACAAAGAAAGAAGAAACAAAAAATTATAGTAAATTTTAATTAAAAGCGCACTCACAATGCACACACGGCCAAGCACAAGACGAAACAGAAACCAATGAAAGCAAGAAAAGCCAAGTAAACTTTTTTAATCTTAAGCAAAAAAACTTTTCGGGTTTCATTTTCACATTTTGTCGATGAAAAGTTTTTGTTTTCAATTTTTACGGCTTTATTTTCGTTGGTTTCTCGTCGTCCGTGCAGAACTTTTGTCTACATTTGCTGTTGTTGTTGTTGTTGTTGCGGGTACTCACCTCGTTATCTTGCGGCGGCAGTTGGTGGAGCAATTGTTTAACGCGATACTTTTCGCCCGCACTGTTAACGTAGGGCACTTTATCGTCGGGCAGTTGTGAGAAGTATAGGCGAACCTGAAATTGAGTATTTAAATTAATTATGGTTAACATTAAATTGCAATTTGTGATAAATTTGCTTTATAAAAAATTGTCATTTGTAAAATTGGAAGCCGTTTGTAGAATTTTTTTTATTTTATATAAAATATCTTCCTTTGTCTGTGTGTATATCTGTCCACCTGTCTGCTCCATTGACTTGGTCACAACTTCATTATTTCACACTTGTCTAGCAGAACAGTTGGAATTTCTAATTATTTCCAGTTTGATTCAAGAATTTTATCCAATTAACTTTGCAATTCTAAAATGTTTCTTGTTAACGTAATCATATGATATCTTCTATGATCTAGTCCCTCTCAATCACGGTCATAATTTATTCATTCCAAATACGGTATACGGTATCTCCGAAACACACCACACCGCCCCATTCCGCAGCAGCAAACCCGTTTGTCTTTCCGTTCGTCCACACGCACACACACCCATTCGATGTCTCATGCAACTATACAACATCGAAATTAATCAAAAAGTACTTTCACTCTCACCGTTGACCAGCGCTGTGCTTTTTGGCCAATTTCGATTTGGCTTAATGGCACGCCATGGATCAACAGTCAGGGCCATTAGTTGTCGAGTGGCCTCTGGCGGGAGTTTTTAAAACATATACAAAACTCCTCTTTCACTTTGTTTTTGGTTTTCGGGTATTTTTTTTTGCTCCCAGTCAGTAGTCATGCTGTGCGAATGCAACGATTTCGATACGGTTCGAATCTGTTTGCATCTCTACTCTGATTGTACTTAGGCGAAAATTCGCTTCAAACGCTAAGAGTTTGCGGCGCAGTTTGGGGTGGTGGGGGCGGTGTTGTTGAGCTGGTCTGTGACTGTTATTAATTGCACTTGTCCACAGTTGGGAAAATGTCGCAGCAGCGTGCGGGAAAAATAAATTAAATGCTCTGGCACGATTGTTGGCGAACGCCTTTTCGTTTCGGTTAAATTACGATTGGAACATGGCCACCATTTCCGTCTTTTATGTGACTGTTGGTGCATTTGAATTGCTAGCCCAGATTGTGAAGAGTTTGACAATTTTTGCTTGCTTGGTGTTGTTGTTGTTATTGTTGTGGTTGTACTTTTGTGGATTTACAATAACAAAAGTAGTGAATAATTGACTATTGAATGGTAATTTCGTTGTAGAAACAACAATTGTGTGATACTTACAAATAAATGCAATTAGTTTGATTTTATTTTTAATTTAAAAAATGCTTAGACAAAATATGTGATAAAGGCCTTCTTATTGCCTCAACCGTGGTCCATTTCAGGCTTAAAGGTGCCACTTTAATCTAACTTTTATAATGAAATATGATAATTTTACAATTAAATCATATAACTTCTCCGCTAACCAGTTCGAAAACTATCACCAAAATGCTTCAGCCACTTTAATGGTGATGACAAAATTTGTTTATATTTACGTTGTGTCCATAAAACATTGATTATAATTGCGTCCATTAAAATCCACAACTAATATTTTAAACATTAGTTTTAAGTATTCATGTTTGACCATTTCCACAACCTGCGCCTTATTTGGCTGCCTTTTGACCATTTTGGGAAGGTTGTTGTTACCAAATTTTATATTTCATTGAACCTCAAGCATTTTCCCACGCTTTGCCATTCCATTTTCACTTTCATTCACGTGTTTTTCCTACAAGTACTTACAACCGAAATGTTGACAACATTTTCTTGGCAATGTTGTTTGTTTGTTGTCCGCACATTCCAATGAATTTGTCAGCAATTACTGTGATCATGTGCACAAAATAAACGACCCACATGCCGCGAGGTTTATTGAATCCGAAACGTAAATAAAGAAAAGGAAATGCCTGCAATTCAAATAAAGTGTTCACTGTGCACGATGGTCCATGGACGAAGCAGTTCGTCAGGCTTTTGCAACCACATACAACGAATTAATTTAATTTAATTTACTTTTGTTTTAGTTTTTTGTTGTTTTACTTTAAAAACGAAAGTGAGCTTTGCCATTACGATTTTCTCTCAATTTGCCCAACCCACAGTTGCCAGTCAATGTGCCTGCCCAAAAACATTTCTATAAACTACATTTTTCCTATTGGAAATTGTATTTCATTTTAACTAAATCTTTCGCCGCTACTTCATTTTCACGGTTCATTCGTTGGCGAACGTGTACAAATTCATGTTCATTAGTGAAATGTTGAAAAATTTGTCCATACACGTACTGGCTGCTGCCGCTCAACGCTTAAGGAAATCTCCGTTGAACATTAATTGTGCGAGATTTTCCAAATGTACTGAAACGTCACTATGCTTTTTGGCCTTTTGCTTTCGTTGTGCCATCGAATGAAAGCGAAAGCGAAGATAATTAAATTGTTTCTTTGAATGCAATTAGTTTGAAAATATTTTAGCGATTTTCGGATTATAGCCAAACGTGATCATTTCTCTGTTGGCATGTGGCTCATGGAGTTATTGATATTTACATTATTGGCCTTTTGTTTCGACTAATTGCCGGTCGTACTTACATTGTTCCATTAAATGTTTGTGTTGCACAATGAAAGATTTTTCATAATTCCACTGAAATACAACTGAACTGAATTCTGCAATTTTCCCGCTGGTGTCAGTTGAACTTAGACCTCGGATGTTTGAGCCAAAAAGTTTAACCTAGACAATTGAGGGAATGTTACAGGAAGGTGCACGGGAGGGTTCTTTGGAAGGTACTTTGACTGGGTGATCACTGGGATTGCCAGGGGTTCGTGGTGGGTTGGGCGTTATGTGGTCCATGAGGGCGACTTAGCTGGAGGTTTAGGAGGGTTCAGGGGAGTACTTTCACCACTGAAACTACATTTCCAATAAATACTAATTTTGAATTTTAATATATCTTCTATATTCCTTTGTTCCACCGCCAAGTCCACCAACTACCCATCCCAACAAAGTTTTCGGCAGCGAGAAGAAAATTCCTCCTGCCGCTCACATCATCACCGACTTTGACCGACTGAAACCTACTCACTTGTTTTACCCTGCACACTAGTGTCCAAGGGTATATTGTTTTTGTCACAACGTTTGTAACGCCCATAAGGAGGCGTGTCCGGTATGGAAAAGTATATGTATTATTGATCAGTATCACCTTCTGAGTCGATTAGGTCATGTCCGTCTGCCTGTCATTTCGCACGATAACTGTCGACCACAAATTTTTCGGTATTGAAAATGGGCAACATCGGATAAGAATCACGCCTATCTCCCATACAAAATGGCTGCCAAATTTGTATTATTTTAGTTTATCTTGAGAAATACTGAACCGATTTGGACGCGCTTTTTTGCATTGGGTTGGAAATGAGGTTGGGAACGAAATGGAATTGGACCGGAACAAAATGGAATTGGAACAAAATTTTTAAATGGATCAGAAAATTCAAATTATCGATAAATATAGCAAAAAGATCGATAAAATATCGAAAAAATTATCGACAAAAATCGATAAAATTTTGAAAAACTATCGATTAAATATCGAAAAATCTTCTATAAAATATCGACAAATCCTCATATCTCCCATACAAAATAGCCGCCAAATTTGTACTATTTTCCTTTATCTTGAGAAATACTTAACCGATTTGGACGCCGTTTCTTGTATTTGATTGGAAATGGGAATAAAACTGAAACATAATAGAATTGGAACAAAATTGTAAAATGAATCGGGAATGAAGTGGAAATGGAAATTATCGACAATCAATCGAAAAATGTCGATAAAATATCGAAAAAGTATGAATAAAATACCGAAAAACGATTTTCGATAAAATTACTAACACATGGTCTCAGAATGTATCGTACTCGCATGTGCAGGGTATTTTAGCTTCGGTCAGACCGAAGAAAATTCTCTTACTAGTTTTTTTAACATGTTGGCTGTGTGGTTTTGATTGTAATCAGTCTAATGTCAATATATTGCTGTTGTGAGTGTTTATTAGGCGATATTTTAAATTTTAATTTCTACCTTCAAGTGTCATTAAAAAACATATATAAAAGCAAATTTTTTAATGGCTTAGCGAGAATCAAACTCGGCCAGTTTCGACAACGGCTCCATTATAATATTTATGTACACTGGATAAGCACAACAAATAGAAGTAAAAAACAAAAAATTTACAAACTTTGTTCTGACAATATGCAAAAAATCCTATTAATTTTATTGGCTTCACCGTTGGTATGTCTATCGAAAGTGTTTCGATTGCATTTCGAAATAATTTTTTCATTTCATTTCAGTTACATGCCACGGTGGAGTTTACAAACGTTCAATGTATAGCATTGGACAAGGAATTTGTTGGTATTGACTATTGTTTCCTTAAATCGGTGAATCGATCGTACAAGTATCTGTCAACGAATGTGAAAATCTATAAACTACCCATTACTAAAGCGACGGTAGATAACACATTTTACATACATTTAGTATTATTTACTCTTTTCATTCACTATGCAGGCCAATATTAATTTAATGAAGAGGGCTAATGGCTATAAGCCGTTTCTATATAACCTAACTTTTGAAGCTTGCAAATATTTGGCGTCATCCAAAAAGAATCCAGTAATACAATATTTTCATAATCTCTTTCTTGTCTACACCAATATGAACCATACGTGCCCCTATAATGTGAGTAATCGCGTTCATTGAAATTTTCCTATTCGTCGCTCTTCAATTGTATAAATTCGTTCTTTAATTTCCATCAACAGCATGATGTGACAATCGAGAAGTTACCTGTTTCGCATATTAACAACATGGTCACAAACATCCTGCCCGTGCCGCATGGTCAATATGCCTTATTTGTAACATGGTCCGTGTACAATATACCTCGCCTAGCTGTCAATGTGTATATAAAGATATATTGAATATGAACGCCGTTCAATACAATCCTTTTAGGAGAATAGACAAAATATGGCATAGCTTCAATTTCTTTATTATTCATGCTTCCTCATTGACCCACAAAAGAAAATCATTTGGCCTGGAATCCCCATGTATTTTTAAAGTTTGATTGGTCTTAGTTTTCGGCTGAATTTTTCAAAATGCCGAATTGGCAATTGTCAGCAAATAACTGATCTCAAATGGTCACACATGATTGACTCTTTGAGCGAACTGTCCCACCCACAATTTACTTTCACCCACCTGATCTGGTCGCAAGCCCGGCGGCACCCATGTATACTCCTCCAGAGCACAACCGCTGTCATCGTCCGACTGTGAATTCCGCTGAAAGTCCAGCTGCTGATGATGATTGTGATGATATGCTGCCGTTTTATAATTCCCACGCAATGGCGAGGAGATCGAACTCAACGGTAGATTTGGTGGCGGTTGGCAGCGTCGCTGCAATGGCGGTACAAAGTGAGCGGGTGTGGTGCTGGTACTGCCACCGCCATTGCTGCTGCTCGAGGGCGGATCGATATGACTGGTGGTGGGCGTGGGTGTGGCCGTCGAAGATGTGGGCGTGGAACGGTCAAGTGTGCTATGCGGATGTTGTTGTTGTTGGAAGGTTTCAGCAGCCTGCAGCTGATAGCCGGGCAAGTGAACACCGGAGGCCTCCAACTGCAAAAGTTCGCTCTCGGTTTGCGTATAGTAATTGCTCGGTTGTTGCATAATGACTTCGGCCAGCAATTCGTGATGGGGCTTCGATGTTGTGGTTGGAAATTCCTGCAGATGTGGTATTTCTTGTTCTTGTTGTGTTAGTGGTGTGGGTGGTGAACTGTAACGAAGAAAATGAGAAATTGTTAATTTGAGTTTAGGAATGATTACGTAAAGGGGATTTTTTAAGGGATTGAAGTGACTTAAAATACGATTTGACGAAATTTTGTTTACCCCTATTAAGCTTGAAAAACCCCCTGGGTCATTTTTGACCCACTGTACTAGGGTTAAGGAATTTTTGGAAACATTCAAATACTGCAATTTACAAACTGGCAAATTAAAAATACTTTGTGCACTTTCCAAAGTAATTTACCAGTGCTGCCACCTGTATGCATTTGTGCCAATTGCTAGGCACAAGCTAGAAGCGGTTCTTCCCGTAAAAGCGGCTGGCTCTTGTAGCCTTTGAGTGCAATAATTCTTCAACTTTTATGGAAAACTATGTACTAATTTCGCTGATTTTATGCAGCCAGTTTATGGATACCGCCGCCTCAGCAATCAGGCTAAATGAGAATTTCATTTTTTTTTATGGATTTTTGATTACGCCGCATGTGTGCAGCAGCTGTTGCGCATGCGTGCCTCTGGTTAATTTGCACAAGAAGTCAACATTGGCCGCTTGTTTGCTTGGCCATTCAAGATGAGATTCCTGCTGCTTCTGTTGGTGATTGTTGGTGGTCAAGTAGAAGTTGGCATACTTGGTAATATGAGTGGTGGCCTGTTGTTTCATGTGTACTTTCTCTCTACGGTATGATGCATTTTTCTTTTCTTCTGTTAGTTTATTATTTTTCAACTTTAAGCAATTACTCATCAGAGCATTACTGCGCACCTCTTTAATGGTGTCTGAATATCGTGAATTGAAGTTGGAGATGAATTTGCACTTATTATGGAAATTTCATTTCAAATCATTTCCACTGTAAAATTATTTACAAAAATATGCAAAATTTAATTGCGTTTTTTTTATCATGAAGTGGAGTTTCACCTTTTTTTTTAAGTTTCCTACAAACTTTCAATCAATCATACATTATCCCCCAGACAATCATTAAAACAAACTTTAACTATGAATTTCAAATATATGGTTAGGTGAAATGTTGGCTTTGTTTCTTTCTTGCTATCAAATACTACATACAACAACAAATATTAATTTTTTGTTTGTTTTTTGTCTACGCTTCATTAGAAATTTGTAATCTCATTAAACTTTAGACTAAGCCGCTAACTTCTTTCATACACAATTTCAAGCCCTATTAACTAAAAAATTCCCAACTCTAGTGTGCATTTCCATTTTGCCATTACGAATTTAGCAATTTGCCATAAATTATGTAAAGTTTTGGTATTAAACCACAATATCGATCCAACTGAAACAGAGTCTGTGTCTCGACTCGCTGTTGATATGCCATTATTTAAATGAGCTTTTGTCGCTTTTAATGATCTTTTTATTTCGTATGTTTCAGCATGTTCCCCAACTATGCTATAAATTATGGAAATTTTCATGCTTATCGTTGTGTTTTTTTTTCCTTATGTTAGTATATTTTTGTGATTGAAGCCAAACCTTTCGCTTTCGAAAGAGGTCATAAAATTTAATGAATTTTTCTGTGTTTGAAAAGTGAATGCAGATTATTGTCAGGAAAAAAAAATGGCTTAGATTACGATAATGGGCGAGTTTTGACATTTGGCAAGATCTCTACGAGATTAGTTATTTGTTGTTAATGCAAATATAATTAAAAATCGATTTCACATGGAAGGTAGTTCAATGGCCCAACCCTAATCATATATGGCAGGTTGAATAGTGACGAATTGGGTAGATTAAATATAGCCTTATTGAACATAAAGTGAAAGAAATACTTTTGGATTTATAGAGTATAAATTAAATGTAAAATTAAGTCAAGTAAATTAAAACTAATTTATCTTATCTAAATATTAAAAATAGGAAGAAATAAAATTGATGCACTTAGGCTACATTTAAAAAAAAAATTTTTGAAGAAATATCTGCCTTGTTTGGGACACCGAATTTTCTCTATGTTGTTGCATTAATAATACCTGACACAGTAAGTGTTTCGTTTCGTTTACAGCCACTTTTTCGAAACAAATTTACGATTCAGCACGAAAAAATTCAAGCTGATCTGAATCAAATGCAAACAAGTGAGTAAGTTTCAGTCGGCCAACGCGGAGTTATGTACTTGGCTATTCATATCCAAATGAATCAAAGACTGTAGTACAGATATGTGGTTATACAAAAATTGTCACAACTTTAATAGTTTCTGCTAAATAAATAAAGAAAAAAAACTTCAAAAAGTGAAACCGCAATTAAGGCTTTAAAATTTAGCAAATCTCGTGGATACTTTCTAATTTTGAAAAAAAAAGAGTATACATTGTCTGGCGCTCATTAACAATGACAGATCAATCTGTCAAAGCTTAATGTCATTTCGTTTAAGCACACACTGGCATCCATCCTATGGCTGTGGGCTGCCAAATTACTAAAGCGGCTGCCACACTGCGAACACAAAAACATTATACATATGAAGACATCAGAAACTCATTTGGGATTAATTTGGTGCAGTGCGGACAAACCTGTTGGCACTTTTAATTTTTTTCTTTTTCATAATTTTTATTTCCTTCTTGGCATCAAGATGCAATTTTTGCGATAACAAATGCCTTTTTGGGCGAATTGTGAATTATGAAAATGATGAATGGCTTCAGTGGAGTTGAAGTGATGTAGTGTCTTTTGATTTATATGAACGTGGGCCTCTATTTGGGTTAAGAAGTCTTTTATGGTATCAGTCCAACTACTTTTGCGATTTTATTTATTTGAAAGTTTGTTAGATTTTTGAAATGTGTTTTCGGGATAAAAGGTAAAACGAGAATTGGTAGACCCTTTCAACATCCTTTTAGCTTACCAAATTGGAATGATGATAATCATGTTTTGAAACGGTTTACCAATTCCATATAAATTCAAGCAATTCCCACGCTCAACTTTAACTGACCACCAGTCAATTAATTCGTTAATCCACAAATTAAACATAATCGCTGCCTTTAATTAAAAAGTGGAATAATTTTAAATGATTGCGGTCATAACTACTTACAGCAGTACAGTTCAAACTTTGGCCAGCAGCATCAATTAAGCTCCAAACTCATGTTAAAAAAAAGACTCTCAAAATAATTTACTTCTACTAGTCGTGGTAGACAGCAGCATGTAATCTTAACATCGATGTGAACAGTAATTAAAGCGAAATTATTTAAAGTTGTCTACAGATGTGGGCTTTTGTGCATTTTTGCAATTCGCTATGGATTTTAAAACTTATGTATGAAGTATACAAAATTTTGGCAGTGGTTAGAGGTGATTTCATGCTTAATTAAGTTGTAATTACATCAGGGAACATTTTCAGTTTCATTTAAATTACAAAATTTAAAATCCATTTATCAGGGCAAATCTTATGATAAAGAGTGGCTTAAAGTAGTGGCTTAGGGTTATAACAGAACGGGTAATTTTTCTTAAAAAAAAAAATACATATGAGTAAATAACAAATCTTGTCCAGCAGTGGGACATGTCCAGCTGTTGTCACTTCTGACGTTTTCCGCGATCAGAGCCACAATGTCCATAGCGTCATTGTGTAATCTCACTTTTAATAAAGCAACGAGGTTAACTCATCTGTTGATCATAGACTCGCGAAAAAAAATAAAAAAAAAAGAGAAGAATTTTTTTGCTCATCAGTTCCATATGCTCCATGGTTTTATGAAGCTAAGTTTCCAGCAGAGCTGTCTATCTATTGGACACCAGCTCTGTCCATCTGATGGGCACTGGGTACAGTGCGATTTAAGCATAAAATTGTCGTTATGACTTTCCCGAATTATTCCTCCTCGAACACCTACTGAGTTCGCTAGCTGAGACAATGCTCAGCAGAAGCAGGCAGATAAAGCCATGAGAACATCAGCAAAAGTGGCGGAAATAGCAGCAATTACGCCATAAATATACGAATGTTTCTTAGACTATTAGTCGCCAACATTGGGTCAAAACAATATCATCTTTTGATGAAAATATATTGATTTCCATATAAATTCATCAATCAATATCGAATTATTGAGAGTAGGTACTTACAACTATAGTTGTATGTATATATACATGCCTAGATAATTTTGAACATTGATTTGATTTATTTTTAATAAATTCAGATTCAAATTACTTACATTTAAAATTTTGCTAATATTTATTAACTTTTCCTTCCCAACCATGGCCAAAGTTTAATGCCATTCCAATTGTCTAACTTTCCTCACCCAAGATCACAAATTTGTGTATCATTGAAATTGGCCACAATTTTACGTTACGAATTTCTAAGTATTTCCTCAACACCGGAGCATTATTTCTCAACACCAGAGCTTATTTCCTCAATTCACAAAAATTTTCCCATGAAAAAATAAAGCAGATCTCTGGCTACGATCGTGGATGGGCCAGAGTTGTTGGATAAATGAAAATACAAATTTCCACGTAACATGCAATTGTAATTGAAAAATCAATCAGTATCGAATTACTTTCACAAACGGCCCAGTCGACGTACCACAACCGGCAAGCAAGCAACCAACCTACTAAGCAAACGATCAATTGAACGAAAAGATCTAAATTCTTTCCGCCAATGATGTTGTTGGCTGGATCGTTATCAAACACACTCACTCACTCACTCACTCTCTCTGCTTCCTGCTGTGCACGGGGCCCCGGTATACATACCGCAGATCGCATAAGTAATTTCAGCGATTAGTTGGCAAAAAAATACTAAAGAAAAACAGAATCAGCTTATGGCCAGAGCCAAAGCTAGACTTAAACTAAAGCTTACATTGAAGGAAAAATTAAAACATGATCGATCGTAAACACTAGTTCGGTTCGGTTCGGTTGGCTGGAGTTGCATCAGATTGTTGGCGGTCTGAATTCGTTGATGACCACTTGAGTAATTTAAGCTTCTTGACCTTGTATACCACCATGTGTCGTGGTGGCCAGAGAGTGCACTTAAGTTTTTCCTAGAAATCAAATTGATGAGGCGCGGTGAATTTCCTTTTCGATTTCAAGTTTGAAACGATCGGAGTGGTTCGTGTTTGAAGATGTTACACGTAACTCAGTTGATGAACAGGTGAAGTTTTTTTTTGTTTTTTTTTTTGGTGAAATAATAAACGTAATGTACATTAAGTTGAGTTTTTTTTAAAGTAAAATAAAGTAACTTCAATAGCTTAAGCCTTACGCTTAACCTCGCTTAAAAATTCATTGCTTTTTTCATATTTTTTTTTCTTTGGTTGCCCTACTGCTGGTAGGTAAGAGTCTGAAGCTTATAGCGAATAGAAGACTGTAGAGTAGTCAGTTGAATATATACGGGAAAGTGAAGAAATCTCTTCTTCGATCGGGAAACTATTTAGTGTTGACTTAAGACATGATCGGTTGTCAGCAAATAATCAGATCCAAAGGTTGGAAAACCTTGCTGTTTGGTATATACTTCCAATAGAGTGGAATGTTCTAGGGTAGTGCAGAAAAAAATGGTGTTCCAGAACCGAAGAGCTTTCTAGCTTTAGAGTATTGATGGATTTGGTTCCAGCTCTCAAGTGCACAGCTCTCACTTTAACTTTAGGTAGTATCTCATCAACCATTTGCTCTAAACTTTGTCTCACACACAGTGGGATCACAAGATAGTATAGATTGGTAACAGGCAGTCCAAAGCCTCGCGAGGCCGACAATAATCGTATTATTCACACAGACACGATCGGCATTTCACACGCACATAATATTTTTGTGTGCGTACGGACGGTTCATCAATATTCATCAGGAGAATAAAAGCAGGCATCGATACGAGCGATAGCTTTTGTAGAATTCCTAAGCTTTAAAGCTCTGGAGTAACAGTACAAGGCATGCCAACTTCGACCAAGATGCACTTGCTGCTGTACCTTTGCCTACTTTTTTGTGGAATACATTCATATATTACGAATCATCTTCATGACTTCATTTGTTTCCAACATTTTTTCACACATTGCATGCAGCAGCATTTCAAATACCACACAACAACAACAATAATAAAACAACCTTTGCGTGTGACTAGCCACAAAAAAAATGCAATAAAAAACGAAACAAAAAATTTTAAAATTGAAAAAAAACAACGTTCCGGTAAATTGAAACCCGCTTCAAATGGAGTTGGAGTTCAAGGCGTATATTTTGCTTTCTGGCCGAAGTTGAGTTGAACTTCGGCGGCGTGTGTTAAAATGATGTACGACTAATGTTGAATGAAGGTGATGATCGTCTGCGAAATGACGAAGATGATGTGCGAATGATTCAAGTTCTAGTTCTAGTCCACACCGACACTGACACTGACTCTGCCTCGGCTGTCATGATTTAATTCCCTTGCTGTTACCGTTACTCTGGCCGATAAGCAAAATACAACACAAGATCTACTCCAAATCTCGCTTATGAATACCGCAAACAGCAAAAAAAAAAACAAACGTACAACTACAAGAAAAATGCATAATTAATAGTTAAAAGCGCAAAAATGCTGAGCCATAAACGTGATGTTGTTGCTGCCGAAGAGTGTTGGCTGCCGTTCTGCTGCCCAACCCTACTTCGCTCAAATGGCCATCTAACTTTTTTTCGTTTTGGTTGTTTTTTGAAATGCTCATGCGCATCTTTTCATAAGCACAGTTTAAATGCAAAACGCGCCTGCCTGCATATGCGCTCACGATGTTGGCTTGATGGTGCACGCTGCAAGCTGTCATTAGCAGCAGCTTCTATGTGTGCTTGTGGTTATATTTTTGCTGTACTGAGTTTTATGATACAAGCGCTCTAATTTATGCAAAATGTATGTTTTATTTTAGTTTTTGCTTGTATCGTGGCGGTGTGTGTATGTGTGTGTGAGTATGTGTTTTTCTGTTATTATTTAAAAATGATTAATGTTTGTTGTTGTTGTTGTTTTGTGTTTGTTACTGGAAATCGGTTCAAATTGTTTATGCCATTAATGAACGTTGTTTTTGGGTGATTTTTTTTGTTGTTTGGCATTTTAGGCGTATTAAGGAAGTGGTTCAGTGTTTGTTGGCGTTGATGCGGTTTTAATTGCTTTTTTGTTTTTGGTTGCTTTCAATGAGATTCATTGGAAACCAATTAGCAGAAATTGCCTAAATGCAATCGAATATGAAATTGAAGAACTCTGTGAAGTATGTGAATTGCATAGACCTTCTTAGTGTATATTATGGTGAATGTAAAACAAATAAAACAATTACAAAAACTACACGGAGGGAAATGATTGCTGAAATCATTCCTTATAGGAATCAATAGAGTACACATTAGTTACGATATTGATCCATTAATAACGAACTCTTAGTCACAAATACTATTAAAAAGGAAAATCATGGTTAATGATTTCTGTTTGCTTAATTTATTCCACTTAAACATAGATTATGATTTTTCCTATTAACATAATAAATGATTAAGTGGAATAAATACAGCAATCAAAAATCATAAATTATGATTAATATTTCATAATTTTAGGCTTAGGTGAGAATACATGAATCGTTTGCAATAATAATTTGAGCCCATATTTCCACTTGAATAAATTGAAAATTTTTCTTATTTCCTAATTTTTTATTTTTCTATTTAATTTCATTTCTTTATTTGCCAACTTCCTTAGAATAATTTGTAATCACACCCCGAATTCAAAACGACATCATTTGGAGTCCGGACGCTTAATCGATTCGGCTACCCTGGCATTATTGTAAAAGCGTCTAAATGTATTGTATATTGCTCAACAAATCATGACAATCAACCAAGTTACTTGCAGTTTCATGGCCTAGTCAATCAACAATTATTCTTCAAGATTAATAAAATAAATCACAAAATTCATAAACCTCAATCATAATGTATGCACAATCCTTATGCATAGTTTATGTACGACATTGCATAATTTGTGACTAATATTCATAAATCATGATCATAGTTCGTAATAAAGAAACCATAATTTTATGAACTCCTTAATCGTAAATCATGAGCGAACATTTCTCTCCGTGTAGTAAGAGAATTATTTTCGATCAAACCGAAGCCAAAATACCCTACATACACAAGTATGAAAACTACAGGCCTCACATGCCTGGGACGAAAAGTTTAATTTTGTTGCCTAGTGTAATTTTTCAATAATTCCCATTATTCTCATTCCATTCATATTTTCTGGAATATTCATGTTTTTGCAGTCGACTTCCAGTTTGCCCCACATTTGTTCAAATTCCACTTGTTGCTGGTCCATTTCCATTTTTGTTCCACTTCCATTTCCGATTTCCTCCCATTTAATTTCTAAGTTTGATTCATGTCCATTTTCTTACTGACCATTGCCATTTTGCACCAGTTTTATTCTTACTTCATTCAAGACTAAATTTCTAACTAAATACCAGGGATGTGACGAAGCATCCGCATGACATCCGCATGATAGTCTCAAATTTTAAGTTGGGCATAGTGATCACAAACATACTTTTCCTGTAACGCCTCCTAATTGGTACTGAAGTTTAGTAGCAACTAAATTTGACTATGTGTAATAAGAAATTAATTGACAAATTTTGTGTGGATTGTATCTACCACTTTGCATGGTTGAGTCTAAAATGAATAAAACTCGCCTACTTCGGTTTAATTTCTTTTCAACCATTCAACAGAAATGGTTGTTTGCTGACAAATGACAAGAATCTTATCAACATTGGAGATTTTTAATCCGCATTCACACTGCATGCAACAACTTCAAACAATTAAACTGGGAAAAATAGAAACGTGTAACCTTTACAGATCACACATATCCAACAGATAAAAATCAATTTAGTTTTTCCCAAGAAAAAAGAGACCGCATTACGTGGGTTGCATTTGTCGCAAACACACACACACATGAGGTTCCAAAAAGTCAAGTGACATTTTTCGGTGAAAATCTTCAAGGCACGAAAGTTGAAACGATTAAATGCATTATTATTTGTTTGTAGATTAGTTTTTTTTTGTGCTACTATTGTCTGTTGTGCTTTGGTTTAATAGCGCCTGCATTTAAAAAAATTGTATATGCAATCAGAGTTTTACGAAAATTATGCCTGCAAACCATTAAAAGTAGAAACTCGAAATTGACGGCAGTCGTCACGTTTTTATCGTGAGTGTGATGGACGCATGCGACATGCCATATGCATTATTACTTTATGTATACGGGTATGGGTATATCAAAAAGTTTCGAAAAAACAATCAAAGTATTTGTTTTTTTTGTATTTCCACAGTCTATTGCAAAAGTCATTAATCAAAGTGGGCAAAATTATGAAAAAAATTAAAAGCGTTTGCCAAAAGACCAGTTGTAAACTGAGGTGATATAACCCAAAACAAACACTAACTGGAAAATGCTGTAAGAGTCGTAGACAAATCTTTAAACTGTTGACAAATGATGCCGTGCGTTAAGTTGCAAATAAATCTTTTGCTGAGAAATTTCTTTGTTTGTTTCTTACTAAAAATAAAAACGAAAGTTTGGTTTTGTGAAATTTGGCAGAGTTCAATGGACTTTTGTAAACAAATTATTTCTTTTTTTTTTTGTAAATTGGTAAACTTAAAAAGAGAATCATTATGAAATTCTCAATGGCAGGTAATTATTTTAATTAAAATTGTTCAGCGATTAAATCTTCAACGAAGTAGAAAATGAATTTTGAGACTGCAGCAAGCATGTAACGTCCATTAAAGCTAATTAAGAACGCACTATTTCAAAATGTTTAGCCAAAACCAGTTGTCGGTCTAACGGATTTCCACCACCAACAACAACAACAACAACAACAACTGCATATATCCTTACATCAAGCCTCAAACAAAACCAGTTTTTCACATTAACTGCTTTTCCAAGTAAAAGTTTCGTTTCTTTTTTTTCTCTTCTAGAGGATCAATGAAAATTTTCGCTCTCATCCACATGTCAAGCGCAAAATTGCATTTCGCCTAATGATCACCGCAAGGAGAAGCCACCAGCCAACTATGTTAGAAGAATGTCTTCTGCCAGTTGGGCAGCATTTAACCAACAAAATATACACACACACATACACTGGCCTGCAGGCGCACAACTCAGTGCACCGCTGAGATGTATTCGGCAAATACCAGACGACATGCAAAGGATGAGGCCTTTCAATGTACCCACTTGGTCATGAACAGCTTCTCTCACTGGGAAAAAATATAAATAAAATAAACAGAAAATAGAAAATAGCAAACGAACAAAATCAACATTTGATGGCTTAATTTGCCATCTTAGCAGCTTCATACACTGGCTTTTCCATTCACCGTATTTTGACAGGCGTCTATTAGGCGCGCTACACTAATCAGCCGTCTTCTGGCCCGAGTGTTTGCACTTTTTTTTTTTTATTTTATTCACAGTTCTGGTTTTGTCATCTAGTACGTCCTTGTGAGTGTTAATTGCCATTCCGTTATATTTGACTTTGAATTTAACTTGGCTTTCGACGAAGTAGAGGAAATACATCGGGGCTCAGCTGGGGGATAAGCTGCAATTTCATGTGTGAAACAAATCGATGATGGCAGTTATCCAAATGCATCGCCACAAACATTGAATGTTGAGAGCAACAAATTGTATACGAATATTGGCTACGTTCGCTAAATGACAGCAAATATCACTAAGCCACTTCTAATTGAACGGACAGACAGGAAATGAAGATTTTTTTTGATTGGTAAGGCATTTTTTATATTTGTTGCATTATTTGAAAGTTCTTTGCGAACATTTACTTCATTTATATGGAAATGTTGATAAAAAAAATAGTAGATATTAACCATTTTTAGGTAACCCCCTTATTGATATACAGACGGACAGACAAACAGTCAGTCAGTCAGACAAACAGACAGACGGCCATATTCAATAACCATATTCAGGATGTTATGATGATCAAGAATAAATTTATATAGTTTTCCATACCAACAAGGAGGTATAGGGTATAAAAGTATCGTACATATGACTTCAGACGAATAAAATAAATAAAAATAATAATATATTATCTTAAATTTCGAATTTTAACTAACTGTTCCATACACGCTGTTGCACAAGTTGTAAATAATAGTTTGTGACTTCAATAGACGCTATAGTTGATCCTCCCGTGACCTAAAAGCCAAGTACCCGGGTTTTACAGGTACCGAGTACTCAATACATACATACATATATTGGCGCTACAACCCTCGAGGGTCTTGGTCGAGCTTCTTAATGCAATTATCATGGGCAAGTGTATATGATAATTGTGGACCTAGAGTTTATTGCCGGTTCCGAATGGCGGGACTCCCAAAGAAGAAGCTTTTCATGGCAAAGTTACTCTCGCAAGATTGCCAGAACTTGGCGAGAGAGTGGCGGTCTACACAGAAAAACAGAAAACAAATTTCTGCCTTGCCCTAGGTGGGAGTCGAACCCGATACCTTCCGATCGTGAAGCAGAGGTCTTAACCACTGCACTACGGCCGCCACAATAGCTTACAATATATTTATTAAAAATCGTACTTGACGCGGTGCATTTCAAATCTTTAATTTGGCCTAAACGCAAAGAAATTAAGTTCTTCTTTTGGCTACCGGGTACACATTTTCGTAACTAAAATACACACAAAGTTTGTCTTAAAAAAAAAAAGTTTTTTTAAAAGATCGCATTTATATCTGAAGCAAAAAATAAAATAAGATTTCAGTAAAAATAAAATTTAAAAAAAAGAAAGAAAAAACCTACTTCTACTTTAAAATTTTTACTTTGATTTTTTTGAAGAAAAAATTTTTGATTTGTCCTTGAATTACTTTAGAGGTACCTACTAGTAGGTACCTATCCAAAAATATATAATAATATAAATTTGTAAAACCATATTATGAACATTTAAAGTTCAATAAGGAGACTAACTATAGAAAATATAGTTTATGTATAAACTTATAAAAAAACTTGAACATGTGCGTTCTGAATCATAAATTATACCAAAGTTTGTATATTCTTATTACTTTTAAATTTATGTTAATAATAAAATTTAAAAAAAACACTATACAATTAAAAATTTTGTACCTACTCCCCACAAACCCAAAGAGCAACAAGTGCACTGCGTTGGTTAAATAATTTTCAAGAAAAGCATAAATCTACACATAATTACCAAGCAAATGCAATGCAATGGTCGAACAATTCCCTGGCAGTGGTCAGTGGTCATACATGGCTGAGTTTGTTCACTAACTATGAACAACGAAAAAAAAGGAATAAGAAGACATTCCCTAGTTAAGGGGAGTGGGTTTATACATATTTGAAGCGGAAATTTTCAAAGAAGAATTTCACTGTTTGTAGTTTTTTTTTTGGTAGCAAAAAAACTCACCCTTTTGCGTTCACACAACATTCACACAACAACAACCTGTTGTGTGAATACCTAATAAGAATAAACAAAATAAAATACAATTCACCGCATTAATACATCCTTTAGTGAGACTTCCTTTCACTATCAATTCCCAAAATAATTAAAATGCAACAAATAGTTCAATTTAGGGGTTGTTTGCTCTCCGGCACTCCAATGCGATGTTCCCTATTGACCTCAGCCTAACGTCTTCAGCATAATTTGGCTAATGCATATTGTGTCTTCCGTAATACGAACAAAAAATAAACACGGCAAAGAGGAAACACCGAAATGTTCCCACGTTCTAACAGGTGTAGCATAGCAAACGCATCCATCAAGGTGTCTGTCTATCCGTCCGTCCACATGTCCATCCATCAACGCTGTTGATTATTTCAACTGTCACGCTTTGCTGACTTTTGTTAACGTTTGTCACAGTTTTTATTACCTGTTTTTTGTGTTATTTTTCTTTGTGTCATGTAACGCCTTACATTTGAGCAATTACCTTCTTCTTTGGCTCTGTACAAATGTTCCTTGTAACTCTTTGGTTGTTGGTTACAATTGAATTTAATTTTTTATAATTATTTTATTTTTTAAATCTCTTCATAGAAAACAATGTTTTTTTCATTGTATATTTACTTTTTATGGAATTCACCATATTAAGTTCGTTTCATCAACTCAATTGTTTGTGTGTGGTAATCCGCTTAATTATAGCATGAAATTTTAACTTTATGATGAGAACTCTCAACGAATGACTCTCAAAGTCTGTAATTAAATAGTCTGGCCATAATTTCATAAATGAGGTAATGAATATTTCGTTGTGGTTCTTAAGCGTTTTCGACGTAAACTATTTGTGGAAAGAGAACGCAGAAAAAGAGACGAAATCTTAAAATAGAAATTTTGGTAATGGAACTACTTCAACACTCGTTTACTTCAACACCTTTCCCTGAATTTGAAAATAAGAAATTTATTCTAGCGTTTTCCCAATTGTTTATTCCTTCCGAATATTAAGTTTTCTCAAGGTCCGCAAAGTGGGCATTTTTTCAGTGATGACCTCTTCATGCGACCCAAAACTCTTATTGCAGAGTCATTTCTTCAGGTTTGGTCACAGGAACTAATCACAGAGGGCCAAATCTAGGGAATTTCTGGAAATTTACCATGTCAACATACACAAAAAGTAATTCTTGACCAGCACACGAAATTGTCTTTTTTCCAGTTTTGTCGAAATTCAAGAGGTGGCCTGCTTTCAATGGCTGTCCAACACAAACGGATCGGATCGACTGATCTTGTTAAAAAATTGGACAGTAGTGCACAATAGAAATGTAGTGTGCTCTACAGTTCACTACTGAGAGGAGTGTTCACTCGTTTTATGCATACCAATATCTCCAATATCTCGGCTCAAAAAGCTCTTTCAAAATATTTTTTTTGATTTTTTTTAATATTGGCTAAAATTTGTAAACAAAATTAACAAAAAACGTCAAAAAAAAAAAATACTTTTTTGTCAATATTCAAAAAATTATTGGAGTTCACCATACGGCATGGTCTACCTAACCGCCATTGGCTGAAATTATTTTATAGCTGGCTGTGGTCAGTTGGTTAGAGCTTCGGCCTATGACTGCGGGGGTCATAGGTTCAAGCACGGTGCCGGCCGAAGTTTTTAATCTTTCTTTTTTTAATTCTTTTTTAATGTAACAGTTCAACTTTACACATTAGGCGACAATTACATCATCGAATAAAATTTAATAAAAGTTCACATATTTCACAAATTTCTATAAAAAAATTACATAATTACAAAATATTTTTACATCTAAATTACACAATAAAGTAAACATTAATTTTTTCAAATTAGTGTTTTATTTCCCGTGCATGGCACGGGCAAATTTACTAGTAAAAAATATTTGGAAAGTGCTTTTAGGAACATTTTTTTTGCAATCACTTTAATAATTGTTAGGAGCAACTTTTTGTATCAAAATATACCTCCTATAACATTACCATTTAAAAAAAAAAGATTAATTTAAAAAAAAACACAATAGTCCTATTTGGAAGTACCTCGAAAAAATGTAGGTCCCAGGACGATATTTTGCCCCATTTATATATGGTTTTAGAACCTCCAGCCTTGTCCAAAATCCGTTTCTAAAAATTTCCAATCGAATCCTCCAAAACAAAATTTTGGTCTCAAGACCCCATTTTGACCCAGTTATATGTCATTTTGGAACCTCCGACTATGTCAAAAAAACCGTTTCTAAAAATTTCCAATCGAATACAGCAATAACAAAAATTCGCTTTTTTTGTCGTTTTGTATGGCAGCCCCGCCTACTTTTTGTCCGATTGGGCTGATCTGAGTTTGGAGGAGAAAAATATGTACCGAAAGTTTCATGTCGATATCTCCAAAATTGCGACCGCTATCGTGATGGCAGACAGACAAACAGACGGACAGACAAACTGACAAAGCTAAATCGACTCAGGAGGTGATGCTGTCCAAGAATATTTATACTTTTCCATACCGGACACGACCGCTTATGGGCGTTACAAAGGTTTGTCAAAGTGAATATACCCTGCCACACACACTGAGGGGTATAATAAAAATTGCGATCAAAAAATGACGTGCTGGAGAAAAACTGAGGACGCCATCGTGTTTAGCGTGGCTTAATTATATAAGATCAACTTTCAAATCTCTTTTCATGGTCAATGTTGTTGAACTGTGTAATTGCCGAATGACACGTATGTCCAATTGTAATAAGTTTTTTGTATGAGCATATGAGCGCATGAGACATTGGACCAGTTTCAATTACAATTTAACTATTTCATAAATAACTCATGAACTAGTCAAATTTCCTACAGGGTATTCACAAGATGTGTAACAATATTGAAATATTTTTCATATAGATAATTGCTTTTCTTCGCAACTAACTGATGATATGGTGTGAAGCGTGTAAATGGATATTAGTAGAGCTAATTACATTATGGACGCATAGAACTCTTGAGGATTAGTGGTAAAAAGAATTGAAATATTTCGCGCACATGTAGTATAATAGAGAATGTATAACTAATTTAGTAAAGAATCTATGACAAATTATTGAATTTACAAACAAAATCAAATAGCGAAACTGGAAACGAAATTTTCATTGAGTTTTCATAACTGTTCCATGTACACTTTCTACACGGCTCATATTTCGAAATTTAAGTGGGGGAAAGCTAATAAAAACTAACTTTTTTAAGATAGTTTACAATATTTCAAACTTACTTAACACATAACTGCAGAAAATTAAAAAAAAATTTTGAATTTTCTCTCTGCCTGTTACCATTCACATTTCATCTGTCTCCCCGTGGAGCATATAATCTTAAAATTTCTCTCAAGCTTAATTTCGATTTGATAGGCCACATTCGTAATTTCCCATTTTTAGCCACATTCGTAATTCATTAATTAATTGTAAAATAGAAAGTTTCCAAACAGCCATCATCTTAATAGTGAAAATTCTTTAAATAATCCTAATCAGCTTGTACGCATTTCCAGCGAAGAGAATGTTGGTCAACAAGCGATCAACCGCATATGCATGCTAAAACTGTCAAGTATGTAAGAAGAAAAAAAAATCTGATAGATTTCACACAAATATTTGGTTGAGAAAACATTTCATTCCTTCCTGTATTTGTAGTTTCATTTGCATATATGCAAAAAAAAAAATAAGAAAAAAAGCTTCAACAACTTAAACACTTTCACAATTTGTCTAGCAAATCTCACCTCAACTCAACTCAGTCATGATGTGTGTTTCGATGGAGTAGCCCCGTGAAAATTATTAATCATATGAGAAAATAACATTACTTCATTGCATCAAGAATGGTATTTGCATGTGAAAATCACCAAGTACCTAAATAGTTTCCTGAAGCAGTTCGTGAGTCTTGCCTGTGGGACCAACGATTGAATTTTTTTTTGGTAGATGGTCTACATAATACAACCACAGTATACAGTAAATGCATCTGAAATATTTTTTGTTCAGTCTTGATTTGCAATACTGTAGAAATCAACTGAAGTTCAGCTGAAATTAGTGCAACGTAAAATTAAAATTTTTGTAATCGGTTTTTTGTTACTATTGAAAGTCAAACGAAAATTGAAATATACCATACGTAAGATGTGCTTTATGCAAAAATTATCAAGATAAACATATGCCAGATGCATTTCTGTATTGAAAGCTTCAGCAGGCGCTTAAATATCCAAACAGCAAAATAGCTGAAAGCAAGTGTAACATTTTGCTTTACATTTTCAATAAATTATAACATTTTAATATCATTTCTAGTTCCAATAGGTCATTGTGAGATACCATTGCCTAAAGAAATTGGAATACAAATTTTTATTTTATTCTCCAGACTATCAAAGCAAACGAATCACAGGTTACTTAGGTACCTTGTAACCAACTTTAATTCAATACTAGGTGCTCCCATAACCAATTTCACACTTTTGACAGTCGCCCTAAGCAAGATTGTGGTATGCATCTACTGTAATACTGTGGTAATAACCATTCTGTCGAAACAAACCTTAGATTACAAGACTTTTCTGTGGTTCTTAAATCGTTCAGTGACTACTCCTAGAGTTGTTCGTCCATATATGTTTGTACCTAATTTTTGTACAGTCTACAGAAGTTATACGGTAGTTTATGATGTAGATATGCTCTATTTTAGAGTTAACTACAATAATTCCTATAAAAACTAAATTCAAATTTCATTGAAATACTACTAACTTTTTCCTTAATGGGTTTGTGTTTATATGACACTTGTGCCACATTTGTTTCCCTCAATTTCCATACAAAATCAAAACTACCAACTTACATAAATTTGACACTTGAATTAACATATTTTGCTACTTAATTGAATTCACTTTAAACGAAGTTTCGTGTTGCGGGTGTTTGGAAGATAATTTTTTTTCTTTGAAGTATTTATGGAAACAAATTTGTGTTATTGTTGTTGTTGTGGACTACGTTGTGATGCTGTATTTGGTATTTTGACAGGCCATTTAATGCAATGACAAATCACTTAATTCTTCCTTTGTGGGCAAGTTTGTAATTGAACTTTTGTTTGATAATTGCGAATAGCCACGGCGAAGTATTTTTTTTGGAATGATATTTTGAATTGAAAGTTTTTTTAAGACGATTTAACGTTTGCCTTCTTTGAGAGCCACTTTTTTTTAGTGTGTATCTGATTTGAAGAGGTTTTGTACATAAGTATTAATTGAAGTAGCTGAAAGGTGAGTTTGGTATTAAAGGAACTGCTTGATGGAAGACGTAATAAATTGAATTTACCCACAATCATGACTTAAATTAAAAATTAACAAAAAAAAAAACACATTTTCCACCAGCAATTCTTCGCACGCCCTCGTTAAACGCCTTCAAAATCGGTGCCTTACGTATGAATTCCCTCCATGTGCAGGCAGTATGTGTGTGCTCATCGGCAACCTTATTTAAACTCAAGGCGTAACCAATTACATTTAAGCAATAATAAGAGGAAAAAGTCAAAATCATTTTGAAATGGCAAATCCTGAGAATAATATCATCATGCAATCTCAGCCTGTAGACAGACACATGGGTAGAAGAAGCCTGGGGCCCTTTTTTTACTTACTTCTCCCCAACCTCCACCCCACAATTTACACCAAAAGCGAAATCAAAACAAAATAACCTCCTTGACTTGACTTGTCTTGACTTCGACTTGCCACCAAAGTACGTGAGTCTATACGGAGAATGGAGTACAATGTAAAGTGACTGTTTGTTGGCCCCACAGACCATAACGTGCCCGAGAGCAGGCCGATGACGATGGCATGCCACAGGCTCATGCATCAAGTTGACTTGTGGTGTGTGCCTCGTGTTGCCGAAACCGCGAAAAAGCGCAGCAAGGCTGCAAAAATTACTTAAACAAAAAAAAAACAAAAAAAAATATAATAAAAAAAAGGGAAAATCATCAACAACAACAATAACCAAGCACAAGCAGAAATTGAAATAAAAAACAAAATACAATCCCAAAAAAAATTGTAATAAGTTAGCAAAAGCAACCACCTCCGCCTCTTGCAACACACTGGGAGCTACAATATGTGTATGGATCTTGTTATTTATTTTCGCTTGTGTACTAAGGAGAAAATATAAGTACTGGCATAGAGACAAGAGACAAGTAGTCCCTAGAAACGTAGTGGGCACCTACTGATTTCATAAATTCCTCTAAAATATTTGGTAAATTTATATACATTAAAGGTATTCACAAGTCGTCATATACATATTAAGGGAGTTCACCAGTAATCATAAAGTCATATTGTCATATAATCATATTGGAAAAAATACGATAGTTGTGAGCGCACTCATTTCAAAATAAACTCTCTTACATTACAAATGTCGAACCTAACCTAATTCGTTGGCCCCGGGGTGCACGCCACCAATCGCGGAGATGGTGATGCAACCCAAATCAACGGTCGGAAGTAATTCTGTGGTTCATGTGAGCTATGTTTCAATATTTTTAAGCAGTCGCACACATTTAATGCATTCAAAATGCTCCCAAAATCCTCTGGGCCCGGTATTCGTGTGCCCGGTGGTCCAAGTGGCTTTCTGGCCAAAGTTGATGGTCGGAAGAGTTTTGGTGGTCTCCACGATCTTTGTTGCAATATTTTCGGCAAGACGTGCACGTTTTATGCATAAAAAATAGTACCAAAGTCAAATTTTCACAAATTCCTACAACTTTAAAATGAGAGGAATAGTGAGTATAAGAGTCGAAAAACACAGTTTGGTGAGTTGTATTGGTCGTAAAATTTTTTGTATGGAAAAAAGCAAAAAAAATTTGTAGGACTATTGTATATTTATACAACAATATGACTTTATGACCAATATGAGACCTTTGTGAACTCCCTTATTGTATTTACAGTCATAAAAGGATATTTTTCATAAATTATAATTTTTCACTGAATTTTTCCTAAAAAATTGAATGTCAACTGATAACTTATGATAAATTACCACTTATGACTCTATATATGATGACCTTTGAATACCCTTATTGCAGCTAATTTAAGTCTCTACTATAGTTACTTTATATTGTATAAAAAAAAACATTAAAATAGTTTATTTTTTTTGCCTTTAATTTTTAGGGGAATTTTTCATTCAAATTGATTTTATTTTCCATTATTTTTTGTAGTAGGTACTTTAAGGCTGGGCCGCATATGACTACCTACCTACCTTGTTTTTTTTTTCTTTTGTCCATTACAGTTCGTTATGCGAAATTTCATTTGCGGTTGTATTGCGGTGTTTTGGGTTGGTTTTGATTTGATTGATTCGAACTAAAATTGAATTTCTTAACCGAAAAAATCAATCAAGTTTGGAGAAAAAAAAAAAAGTGTTTCCTATTCTCTTTGTGTTTCTTTGACGTTTTTCCTTTTACCAAATTATCACGTTTCGATGGTGTTAATCAACATTTTTGTGTTCTTTATGTTGTTGTGGATGTGTTGCAGTTAGAAGCATGACTTTTATGTGGTATTTTGGTTAGTACACTGAGAGAAAAAGTTATTAAAAATAATTGCGAAGAATGTCTTTACTTTGAAGTGTTTCTTTTGTGGTTTTTAATGGGGGATTTAATGCTTGACTTCCTGTTTTACAACAAATTGTTCGCTTACTTCGACCCACACAAAATATTTTAAAGCTTAAGTGCTTGTAAATGTATTAATTCCCTTTAATTGCTTGGAGAAGTACATTAAAGTTCATACCAAATTTGGAGTCATGTATATTAAAATTAAAAAAAATCTATTTCTAATTGATTTTAATCTCACTACAGTGATTAACCTATTTTTATTGTTAAGTACTTCATTAGTAATTGCGTTCTAAAATAATTTCTTTGTTATTTTACACTCCCCCCCGCACATTTACTCCACGCATTTGTAATTTCCAATTAAAAGGCCATAAATCAAGCGCTCATTTGCCAAACCGATCTTTGAAAGCGGCACTTTCACAAAACCACACATCCAATTCAATTAAAATCGTCCACTGTACGAGATTTATTCAGGCAAAAATAGTTCAGCTTCAATCATATTGCGATAAGCCATGGACTCGGGCATGGATGCTCTGCTGACCACCCATGTTTTTGATGCCGACTTTAATTACATTTTGCAATCTTTTATTATTGTTGCCTTTTTGTTGTTGTACATTCAACGTTTCAACTGAAATGAGTGTTAAACTCAAGAAGAGTGCCTCCTAAAGATAATATTTAACTACCAACTGAACGAGATCGTGGCCTGAACTGGAGCGGCGGTGCGGCTTCGGACGCACTCACACACAAGAATCTCCTTAAACATGTAACTAAAGGCCTGTTTGTGTAGAATGGTCAATGGCATCTGCTTAATTACATTATAAATGCCGTCGTTCAATATTGTTGTTTAGTAGCCCTCTCAGTCGATTTCTTGGCAAAATTATTGAATATCAAAAAGGTTTCATTGCTTGACAAAAAAAATAATATATGCTTGTAGAATTGTTGTGTGAAAAATTTGCATTGAGGCGGTCGATGATTGCCGCGGACGACTGCCTATAAAATCAAAACAAAAGCCAAGTTACGTTGAAAATGTCAGTTACATGTTGAATGAAGTTTAAACAAAAGTTTCGTTTCAAATTTCAGTTGGAATTAAAAAGGCAAAGAGAAGACGGAAAAACATACACAGTATTCAGTCTTCTTGAACAAACATTGAAGACTTCCTCATTTCCATGCAAAGCTTTAGAAATAATTGAAACAAAAGATTTGAAAAAAAATGGTGATGGCATATCGATGGTCATTTTTGGATTTGAAAGCTTGTCAATTGAAGATGGCTTGTACGCAGAAATATTTTCCAGAAAAAAATGGTTTCCCTGATTTTTAATATAGAATATCTACGGAACCATATATACTAGCACAGCATTAAGATTTGGTACGCGATCTTCGCTTATCCATGCAGCGGACTCACTCTACTTAAAACGGAGTAGATCTGTCGCGTTGAATTTTAAATTTCTACTCCTTTATTCCGGTAGTATCCAATCCAACTACATAGTTATTATCCCTCAACCGATACGAATGCAGACTGACGGTGGGAGTTGTGACCGGACACTGTCTGATAGGACATCAAGCTATTATGATGGGTCTGGTGTCCAACAACTGGTGTCGGAACTGTAACGAACCTGATGAGGAAGAAACACTTGGACACTTGCTCTGCTACCGCCCTGCGCAGGCCAGATGCAGACTCAAAATACTAGGAGGGGCCTTCTTCTACTCATTAACGGAGGTGTCCAAACTAAAAATCTCTCAATTGAAGCACTTCGCGTTGCAGACGAAAACTTTCGGATTGGATAATGATCACGAAGGAAGGACTGTAAACTTTGAGTGAACGGAGAATCACTATGGACCAGCATGGTCTATGTGAGGCAATTAGCCGCCACTCTAACCTAACCTAACCTAATTTCTACTACTCTATGCAGGAAATCATAACTACTCCCCTTTTTTGAAATCTACTACCCTGACAGGAATTTCTACTACTCTATCAAGAAATCATATGTATCTGTACTCCCTTTTATTCAAATCTACTCCCATAAAATCAAAAATCTACTACTTTCGTCGTGGCATAAAGAGAAACCCCTGCAACACACTCATGATATGAAATTGGTTTAATTGGATAAGACCACGTGATACCTCCAATACAACCCTGATTTTTAAAATGAAATATCTCTGGAAGCATGCACAGCATTAAGACTACATTCAAAGTTAAAAAAAATTTTGTTTTAAAAAAATAATTTTTTTTCTAGTTTTTGTAGTTTTTTTTAATTTAGCATAAGTGCAAAGGCTTTAACAAAAATTTTCTTCGAAACTGGGACTAAATTTGTTCAGGTCTTTCTCTTAAAGCATCTGTTGTAGTGTTAAAAAATTTACATATGATAAAAAAACCAAAAACGTTAGTAACAGTTTTTATATATTTTGCGCCATAATTCAGCGAAATTGCAAATTTACAATTATCCCAGCTCGAAAATGGGCCATAAATCAGAAGGATTGCATCGATGCGGGTACGATGCTGAAATCATAGCTACCGCAGCAAGTGGAAATTACGACGAAGCACGCAAACAAAAGATTTGTTGCAACCCCCCTTCGGTAGTAGGTACCATTGGAAGTCACCAGCTACACACACACACACACACAAACTCATTTAACATACAAAACCATGCAAATGAAGAGATAAAAAAATTTATAAAAAAAGCTGAAATTACAACAAAATAAAGAAAAACATTCGAAAAGGTGCGATTTACGAGCATTTCGGCCCCATGTGCCTCAAGGGGAGAAGTAAGCAAAGAAGGTACACACTGAAGGCACAGAAGGCACCACAGTAGGCTCATTTTGCATGCTCCAAAAGCAAGATATATCGCTGATATCAACGTTGTATTTTGCACAAAGAGGATCTTAATTTTTTCCGACTTAACCGAATGCAGGTGAAGAGGAGGAAGCAGCGTGTTGACGTTGCCACAATGCCATCGAAATGTTCATATTAAATGTGCGGTTATTAAAACGACATATGGAATTTATGAGTGCCAACAGTGCAGCAGGAGCCGTGCATTTCAAGAGGCCTTAAGGCGATTTCGCGGTAACGTGTCTTGTAATAAGCAGCGAAAAGGCAGAGAGGAATTTTGTTTATTTTTTTTTTGGAGGCTTTGTTGTAAGACGAAAGTTGTCAGTTGAAAAATGGGGCTTAGTTTAAAGGATACCAATGAAGTCCACTCTTGAATGAATTGTGATGACTCCATTGCATTGTTGAAATGGGAATTATTTTCTTTTGCTCTTGAAATCAACAGAAATATTTATTGAAGAGATGGAGATGATGTAAGGCGTACCAAGTACTTCTCCGGAGTGGGCTAAGGAGGAGGCATTAGCTCAAGGTTGACAAAATGGTTGCCTGAGAGAATACACATAGGCGATCATAATAGACCTCCCCGGCCTCCCAGTGACTTCACCAAACAGATCTTAACCTTACCTAATACGTCTTCTTAATTGAAATGCTGGACTTCTTATACACTTTTGTCTCTATTCACTTTTGTCTGACTATTCATAATTTTTCTTCTTCTTTTGTAATTTCTTTGTCCCCATCAACATTTTAGTTCCATTCATTAGTTACCTTTGCCGACTAACTATTTTTGTCTTCACTCTGTCTGCCCGGTATGATCAATTCTTTATGTGTCAGTTTGGCTAATAGTCTGTCATTAATATTGGCCTCTTACATGAGAGTTATTCTTACTTACTTATGTGGTCTTCATTGCTAAACGAAGGACGAAGTAAGAATTGAATACTTGAAACTAGCCGAGTTTAGATAAAGTGTTGCTTAATTGAATATATTTAACTTGCCGACATGTTTTTAGTGAAGATGTAACCTACGATTAAGATTAAGTGAGGTTAGATCTAGTCAAATAAGTTACAGTTGGATTGGTTTACCGGGCTTCAATATTAGACTAAACTGAATCTAAAGCTACACGAAACTATTTAAAGAGGTTGTCACTTTCTATCCACAGATTATCTCCAAATTCTACTTTATGTTTTACCTTCTGTTAAATTCCAAAAATTATTCCATACTTTGCATAAATTAATTATAAAATGTGCGAATTCCCTGACGTTGTTATCGATTTTAATCAACGCCACTTTAGAAATCTGCATATGCAAAGAAAGAAAACCTGATCAGGCTTTCAAACACACCAAATACAACAAAGAAAATATGCGTGGCTGGGCTAAGATGATGGCATTTCTTAATGATGTTCAAACGAAGAAATTGTCAATGCGTTAAAATACCTTTGATGCAGATAAAATATTAAGCTTGTGTCTTTGAATGGTTAAACTAACGAACTAACGAGATTCGCTTAAATACATATTTATTTAGTCATAATTAGGAAATTCTTTTATACTCTCAGTTATTATGAGATTATTAATTGGCTAGTCTTGCGTTGAATGTGATTATGTGTTATATGAATGACTTATACTTGGGTGATGGAAGCCAGATTAATTAATATAATCAAAACAATTAATAATGACTTGTAATTGCATATTTTCAATTAAGTTTTTTATACCCTGGACACTAGGGTACAAATATATATTAAGGGGATTCATTAAAAGGTGGAAAGCCCTCGAAAAGGCGCAGTTACTTAAAAGAACTGTCAAATTTCATATGTCTAGACTGCACATCTGCACAACTGCACCGTTTTCCTGGGATTTCCCACTTTTAATGAATACCCCTATTGACTTTGTCACACCGAAGGAGGCCGATATGGAAAACTATATATATTCTTGTTCAACATCACCTCCTGAGTCCATTAAGCAATGCCCGTTTGTCTGTGTGTCAGCTGTTGAGCTATCGACTCCAAATTTTGGTGAATGATTGGACGGTATTGAAAATGGGCAACCACGCCTACCTCTTATACAAAATGGTCACCAAATTTGCATTATTTTAGTTTACCTTGAGAAATACTGAACCGATTTGGACGATTTGTTTGGAAATGATGTAGCAAATGGATCTGGAATAAAATAAAAATGGGACCGGAAAAAATGGACAAAATGGAACAACATTTTGAAATGAATCGATAATTGTCGATAAGATATCCAAAATTTATCGATGAAATATTGAAAAATTATCAATAAAATATAAAATAAATTACCGAAAAATGGTCTAAGAACGTATCGTAATCGTATCGTATTCGCATTTTAGCTTCGGTCAGACCGAAAATAATTCTCTTAGTGTTGTCTGTAGACACCCAGTAGTAAATTTCGCAAGGCCTCTCAGCTAGAGACATGCCAGCCCGCCTGCAGACACTTTCTTTTGACCACTGGGCAATTACATGCAATTAGAAATTACCGGACATTCGGCTATGAAAGTTAGTATAAAGTCAGTTTTAATAGAGGTCGCCGGTGAAGCACTTAAGAGTCTAAGTATTCGATGTCCTAACAGTCTACACCGAGAGATAAAAAAATAACAGTCTCGCCGTTAAAGACGAACCGACAGTCGAAAAACTGTTAAATTGACAGCGGACATGGTTAAAATAAAAACGAAAACTGTTGTAATTGTAACAGTTTTCGCTGTTAATTTAACAGTTTTTCGACTGTCGGATGATTTTTAACAGTTTTTCTCTCGGTGTAGTAGTCCCATTGGTGTATCAAATTTAATAGTTCGATTTATTCAGCAAAAAAATTCGTCAAACGAAGTCAACAAAACAGACTAAATACCCACCGAAGACACTTCATTATGGCACTCACTAAAGCCATTAAAGCAACTATTCATTAAAACCACGTCCTATTATCTAATATATTTAATGAATCGAGGCGTCCAGGCCATTATATAAAAATGACGATCAAACACAATTAAGTCAACATAGTAAAGACCATAAACTGCGATCAAACTCATCGGCCAAACAAAAGCCTGAACTGGAGATCATAAAAAAGAATACTTAATATGTGTATGCTGTCCGGACTAGGCAGCGCCGCAGATAAACCTTTGAAATTTAAGGTTGTGCTTTAAATTCAATTTCCCGGAACGCATTACCAATAAAAACTTACATTTTACAGTCCGCAGAAGAGTTTTCCTTCAAGTGGCGTTGGCGATGGCGGCTGCCTTCAACTTTGGCCAATTGCTCTTCAATATCGCTCAATTGTATATCATCGGCAATGGCCAAGCCATTCAAATTCCACGAATGCTGATCATTCGAGGAATGCATCCAAAGCGCATTTCGATTGCGTCGCATATTCAGATTGCGTAAATCCCTAACTGGCAGAATGTTCGAATGTTTATGATCTTTCGAGCGTTGGCCAGTTGGAGCCAGCAACTGTTGTAGACTGCTGCTGCCCGTGAGCAGAGCCACCTCAGCCTCAATGAGCAGCTCGTCATCGTCATCGTTGGGGTTCTGTTGCAGCCATGGTGAACTACAACTGGCTTCCGATAGAGTCTCACCGTTGCAAGAGATGCCCGATGACAGAAATGTGTCATCCAAGTGGTTGACTTTGTTGACATGAAGGCCAGTGGCAGGCTCGAGAGAACTTTGACGCGATGTGGAACGACTGAGATCGTAACTAATCAAACTGGATTGTTGGGAGTGAGAGCTGCGGCAAGGGGGGTCCAAAGGTATGGCAGTCGGCTCCAGTGATATGTCATTGGGTAGAAGTGATAACTTCAAATTCCTGTGCAGCCTTTGGGACTTTTTTACTTTACTCGAAGTCCTACAGGTCGCTGAATTTCGCGGTGATTTTAAAGGGTTTCTGGGCACTTCCACTTTGGTTGTAGCACTTGCAAATGGTGTACTCTTCTGTTCCAATTGGGATTTTAGATTATTATTAGCACGATTTTTGGAACAATTTGCTTTCAACTTTTTTGGCGTTAATTTCGTCACTGTGGACACACTGGAGCGATTACAAATTTTATTGATATTCTTCAGTTCACTGTTAGTGGATAATTTTGTTTTATTGGCGGAATTTATAAGCTCATCAGCGGTTCTTGTGGCATTTGGCTTGTCGGTGTCCAACACTGCAGACGCTTCATTGTTTGGCGGCATCGACTTACGTCGTCGGCTGCGTCTAATGCTGGGCATGTTACGCGGAAACAATTTTGCTCCATCATTCTGGGAGCTTAAAGACCTCTGCGAGTTCGTATCGATCATGGAATTCGAACCAGTAACGGAATCACTTTGAGAGTTCGAATTCGTCGATGCCGCTGCTGGTTCATTGTTAGTCGTTTGGGCCAACGTGATCTCACGATACAATTTCGAGGGATCACCCCCATTTAGGAAACACACTTTCCACCAATTCTTCGAAGCCAACAACTGGGCACGTTTCGCCAGGGGCCTGGGTGAAACGATGGCAGGCTTTTGCCTTTGCTGATTGAACATTTTCAAAGTGAGTGACATTTTTCGCTATTACACAACGCGGGCATGCCTCGGCGAATTCATATATATTTGGGTCACAATAACTGTTTCGCCAGGCGAACTAATCAATCGAGAATGTTGCACAGCACACAATGCGATTAAATCAATTAACACATTAACTCGAAAAACGCGCACCGAGACTCATCACTGCACGATCATCATCAACACCACCATCATGGCTAGCGCAGCCAATCAAGGCATCAAAGTCCGGCAAACTGATTTGATGATTACTGTCAACAGCAATTACAATCCGTTTGTTCTCATTACGTGATCTGCATTCGGGCAAAATCAATACTACAATCGAACTTCGTAAATCGTAAATGTCACGCGCCAAACAATCGTGTCGGATTCGCGAGAATACGAGAACAACAACAACAACGGGCGATCGTCGTCACTTCACTTTGCAAGGCAGAAATACGTTTCACTTGAATCCCTGCACTAAAAGTTAACCGTCTTCAGTGGTGTTTCGCAGCCAACTAACCGCTTTAAGAGTCTCGCTGTCTCTCAGCCATGATCGTGTTCATGTTCATGTTGTTTTCGGTGGTGTACGAATTTCAAAAGAAAGTTACCATCTTATTACCACACCACCAACAGTCAACAGCGTACAGCTAAGAGCCACTACCACACCGGTTTGCGTATTGTTTGCGTTTTGTTTTGGCCGCTCTTGTTGTTGATGCAGGTAAAGGTTTCCATTACACCACACCTGCTGTCAGTGTGGTGAGTTCTGTTGGCCACATTTCATTCATTTCTTGGCCTCAAACAGGTGATTGCTTCGCGTTGCTGTATGTGTTCCAAGTTAAAGAAAATACCTGATGAATTTGTACAGCAAAAGGAATGGGAAACAAAAACATTGCCACTGTACATAGCAACTCCTTGCATTTTATGCTCAAGTGCATGGTGAATTTTCAATAAATGATTGATCGAGTGGCTTTTGCTTTGGTATTTAGAAATCCAGCACAGCCTATGTGTCGGCGTGCAGTTTCTCCTCACTTCACTTTACTTTGTTGTGGATTGTCGATGCGGCCAACATTTGCTTTCGGGCGATTTGACACATTAAAACCATTTTTGATTGACCGATTTAGTGTGGAAATTATATATGTCAGTTGGCAGATAGCTGGTGAGATTTATTGCTTGCAATTGGCTGGTGTGTGCCGATCACAAGAATGGTTATGACAATTAGGACATCGTGTGAATGGGACTATGGATGATCGAGGGAAAACTGCTGAACGCTGGGTGTTTTGTAAATGACAATAATAACATACATTGTACCCTTGAGTTATGCGTTCAAATGCAAAAAACTTTGCAGATTAAATGGTGGAAATTTCAGCAATTTTTATTACATATCATTAAAACTATTTTGATTTCAATACTTACAATTTAAGCGACACGAAACTCCTTCAAAGTACTTGTCAAAGATTCTTCAGAATCCTTCAGAATCTTTCAAACCTTTTGAAATCTGCAATGAAAATAGAAAGAAGGACTGCTGTAAATATTTGGCAACTTGGTGGAGCGTCAGTAATTAATTAAACTAATTAGAAACAAAAATCAAAGCACAACTTCCGCTGTGTGCCTTTACACTTCTACAAAATTAAATAAATAAACAGCAAAAGTATTTTAATTACCAAACGAACGAACGCAATGAGTGAGTGTGTATGTACACAGAAAAAGCGAAATGCAAAAGACATTATTCGACAGTTAAAGGACTTGGCGAAAGTGCTTACAGTGTAGCTGATTTGATTAAAAACTGCGCAAAAAACATACAGCACGAAACAGAAAACAGCGAAAGCAACTGCACGTAAAATGTCAACTTCTGACAATTGCCACTTTACGAAATTACGCGCCGCTTTAAAGGAAGACAAAAGAGGCTACACCCACTTCACTCAACGGAGTTTGCCATAAAATAACAGCGGCATAACAGGTTTACCTACGAACACGAAATTTTACGACTATCAAGTATGGAAAAAGTTTCGCTGGCAAAAAAAAAAGAAAGAACCCAAAACAACAGGCAACAAGGACAATTGCACAAACTCGTAAAAGTTGAGATTTTAACGCGCTGTACACGTGTCGTACACATTCGTTGATGTTACATCGCGGTGGCAGCATCCAATATGGCGCACAAGATGGCGCCATAAAGCGCTAAAAAGTATTAAAACAATTTACACTTTGTAAAAAAAAAATATTAAAAAAGCAACAACAACTACAACCAACAACCAAGGGCGAACCATTTCTGTTGCTCTCCAGTAGTTTTTGGTTGTTGTTTGTGACATATTCGTTTTTCTTTTCTTCTTTTTTGTTTCCAACGAATGCGCCCAAAAATATGGCAGACAATATGGCGGTGGTGGTGTTGTGTAGGTGGTGGGTGGTGGGTGGCAGCAGTAGTAGTTCACGTCTACCGCGTAGTTGCACGCTCGCTTCCGTTTGTTATTACGATGAGACAATAAGCGTAGTGTAACGTGACGCCAATGAGCGGTTTGTGTGAGTACGACGTGGTACTGTGGGGTAATGTGGTAAGCCTAGTAGATATTTTATATTTCTTTTTCGGAATCAAAACTAAATGCTTTTTTCAACTGAATGTATACCTTTGCTAATAATTGTCCAACATCTGACTTGATTGTATCGAAACAAAATATTAAGGGGATTCATTTAAAGCGGGGAAACCCCTCGAAAACTTGCAGTTGCTTAAAAGAACTGACAAATTTCATATGTTTTGACTGCACATCTCTACAACTGCACCGTTTCCGAAGGGTATCCCACTATAAATGAATCCCCTTAATAAGAATTTGTCACTACAGCCCAGATTAGAGCTTAGGCCGAGCTTCTTGATGTAATTATCATGGGAAAGTGGTAATGTATACGACAATAGTGCATCCGAACGGAGAGACACCCAAAGACGATTGTCTGATTGCTCCAAGTGGGAATCGAACCCAATACCTTCCGATCGTAAGGCACTGCGCCACGCCCGCCGTATATACTTAAAAGTAATTTTTGACACATCTGATCTGGATCTAAGTGGGGATGGTTCTCTTGAGAAGAGGTAGACGTAGAGAATGATAAAAGATATTTGAAAAATTCTCTTTGCATTCTTTTTATCTGATTCCATTTAAAATTCGCTTGATCCCTTCTTAACCCATTTGAGGTTGATTTCTAAAAATGTTTAAGGGGCCAAAAAGAAGATTTGTCCCCATGGATTTATTCTTTAAAGAGTGTAATCTTTTACAGTTTCTGATAAGCAAATCATTTAGATTTTACTTTCAGTGAATGGCTTGAAGAAATCGCTATCAAATCACAAATTTGTTACTCAATCAGTCTTCCAATGAATTCCCAGTTAAATTTACAACTAAAAATGTTCAGCATGAAGACATTCTGCTTCAAAAGACTCAAGTGGCATTGTTCGACAATATTACACCTGCATTTTTCATTAACTGACATTTCAGCAATTACCAAATATTTGCACAACTTAGCCCACTGTACAGTGGAAGTCTCTCAGCAACACTTTATCGTAATAATTTGAAAATGAGAAAAATAGAATTTCGCGCTTATTTGCATAAGCAGCGCATAACTGCTTAAGGAGAATTCCATGATGAGCAGGATTAAAATATGCGCGCTACGCTGCAGAATGCTTTAAATCCAAAAAAAATACTTCTACCAGATATACACACAAAGTCAACTGTGCGGTATGTAGGTATGTAAAGTACAAGAATATTTCAGTTATAAAAAAGAAAATCTAACTAGGTATTTGAATTTACGGCTGAGACGACACTGAGATGCGCTATGTACACTTTCATTTGTTATTTTATCTTGAAATACCATTCAGTGCAAAGGTGCACATAGTCTTTATGTTTATTTGTAGTTTTACAAGCTACACCCAAAAGTTGAATACCGAACCTCACCTCAAAAGTAAATATACCCTCACCGTATAAGTGTAGGGTACAAAATTCCACTTCAATATTGAGCTAAAAGATATTTTTATTAAAATAAAAAAAAATTATTTTAAAACGGACCCCTTATAAAGAAGACAACCAAGTGCTGTTGTGGGGATTTTCGATATTTTTTTTTTGCTGCTTTCGCACACGGCACCCGCGAAATTATGCTAAAGACAATAAACAATAGAATAAATTGCAACGCCGCTGAGTTGAGTGGGTGGGCCGGGGGCAAAAGAAGAATAAGTTGCCAAAGGGAAAAACACCGACGGCTGCTAGGGGGAAAGTAAGGTAAGAATCACTTCAGTTCGCTGCTGAGGGGGCGGCGGCAGTTCAAGGATAGACTCTAATAATGCTTACAAGAACTGATGATTGCGATGATTTTCAAAGTGTTCCCGTTGACAGAAACGACACTGAATTATGATGATGCAACGAGGGTTTGAGGAGTCTATGAGCTTTGAAGGAGAAACAAATGACATAGGAGCTGAAATGTGCGAAAAGGTTGAGGATTCATTTCAATTCTGTGTTTTTTTTCCTTCTAGTGTTGTTGTATTTTTAATACAAAATTTTTAATTAAAAACATGCTTTTGTGTTCGTTGAAATTCTTTTTTGTTGCGGGGGGTGGTGGGGGGAACTTGTGATTTTCTGTTTTTCTAATTTACCAGCAACCTGCTGCGTTTTTTTTCAAAGATTTCCTTTTTACTTCCTCGCCGTTGTTCTGTCATTCGTTTGGTTATTTATGGCGTTTCTTTATTGCCACGTGATGTGTTCTCCTTGCGCTGATGTTGTTTTGTTTGTTTGTTGTTTTTTTTCGTCTTGTTATTGTTGCTTTAAGGGGTTCTGAAGTTGGCAATGATTCTGTGTTGGCAGTTGTATTCTCACCCTACCTCCTACATTTTGACATTTTAACATTTTAAAAAAGCAACAACTGTCAGCAGCAGAATCATCAGTTGTCAGTTGAAATGAAGGAGATGGTGAAATGAGGTGAGGTGGCAATAATGCAAATGCCATCGAAATGAAAATACTGCTTAAGCGTCCATACTTATGAGGCCTTCAGTTGCAAAGAAGGAAAAAATTAAGAAAACTTCTGTACTAAGTGAATCTTTATTTTGATTCGACTTATGGACTTAATACTTTATTGCACTGAAAGTACGTGTCAACTTTAGGCAATTTCCAAACCTACTTAATTCAGATACTAATCAGCTTCTGCTCGAAATTTAAATTATCCAATTGAAGTTGCCCATGCGTAACCAGTCACTTAAGCTATTAACCAGATCGAAAGGCAATTTCAATAAACCAACTGCGATTTTAAATTAATTTTAGTAAAAATATTTTAAATATAAACATGCGAATGGAGTCATATTTGCAATTTTAAACCGACCACAATTGAATATTCTGCAAAACAAATGTTTTCCCCAACATTGCTACTTTATCTACTTGCAATACTTTTTCAAAATACTCAAAGTGTGAGTTTGTAAAATTAATAAGTATTTACAATTTACTTAAATTGCGTCTTACCTCACCCCACAGCGAAAAAACCTAAAAGTGAGCAATCTTCAATGCACTTCATTGGATGCAAATCTATGCAACTTTACGGAATGCAAACTGAATACTGTGAACACTAATGTACAGGAAATGTCAGTATATCTTAAAATATTGAAACCCTATGTGGATAATGTTACAGTGAGTTACAAAAACTGCAAAATTCAAAAAATTCAAAACTTCAAAACACCTACATTTCATTCCAGGTTAGTGTGCGTCTCGAGAAAAATGGTCTAAATAGTGGCAAAACCCTCTACGAATACAGTGTGGATGGTTGCCAATTTATGCTGAATAAAAGTAGTAGCACCTTGGGTTACTGGTTTTATCGCCTGATTGGCCTTGGCAAGTGCACTAATATGAATCACACGTGCCCCTTTAAAGTAAGTTAATAAGGGTATTCATTTAAAGTGATACTGTTTAAAGAACTGTCAAATTTCATATGTTTCACTGCTCATCTGCACAACTGAATCGTTTCCGAGAGGTTTCCCACTTTAAATGAATCGCCCTAATGGTATTTTCGTCACTGTGCTATTCAGATTGATTGTTTTTTTAAACATTTAGAACGACGTTATTGTGAACCGTTGTCGTTGGAATGAGCAACTACTCGGTCTTCTACCGATTCCACGTGGCGATTATACAATATTTTCAATTTGGTCAACCCATAATGTTCCACGCGTTAATGTCAATGTAAATTTCAAATTGTTTTAATTAAGCTAACTGTGAATTATTGAATAAAAGTACATATGCCCTAAATGAATGAAACCGGCAACTGTAAACGAGAGTCATTGGATCCTAGTATCATTCAAATACAACATCGTTTCGAAGAAATACATTTCGTCTGTCGCAAACAAAGTACATTTTTTGGACTAAATAACATTTTTTCTAGTGACCGGGTATTTTAGCATTTTTCCTGTATCATTGAACACATTTCTGTTAAACTCCCGTCTTTTACATTTTTACTGGTACAATATATTAAACTAGCTTATACCCACAGCTTCGCTCGCAATAATTTTGTAATTTCATGTTAACGTAGAAATGTTATATGTATTATTTAAGCAACTGAAATAAAAATAGATTTTGCAAGTCTGCCCATTCACCTCCCAGCACCAAATCCAAAATTTCACCGAAATCCCTTGAATAGGAGCCGAGTTACAGAGCTTTAAACATTTTAGGGCGTGGCAGTGGGCGGATCTGAAATTTCAATAGTCATCCCTCTGCCCATTCACCTCCCAGCACCAAATCCAAAATTTCAACGAAATCCCTTGAATAGGACCCGAGTTACAGAGCTTTCGAAATTTTAAGGCGTGGCAGTGGGCGGACTGCAAATTTTCAGAATCAACATATTACCAATTCATTACCCAAAACCTCATATAAAATTTCAGCGAAATCGGTTAAACACTGCATAAATTAAAGTATTTTAGAATAATATTTGCCACGCCCCCCTCCAACGCCCAAATTTAATGAAATGGCATATAGCCTATGATGAGATCAATGAAATTATCTACATTTGGGTATGTGTTTCATTAAAATCGGTCAAGGATTTCTTGAGTTAAAAGGGAACAAACATACATACATACATACAAACCTACAAACCTACTCACAAAGAATTTTATATAAGTAAGAGATTTACATTTTCAACAAAAAGTATTCTGTGTTGGAGGCCGCAGAAAAATAATTTGACATTTTTGGACCCCCAACCACTTATTACTTATGCATTAACCCTAGCATACCAGGTTAATGCATAAGTAATTGTAATTCGATGAGCTTTAAACATTCAACAAATTGGAAATTTTTACTGCACTACACTCAAGGAAAAAAAACATAGTAAAATCAAGTACGATCATATTTACTCCTTCATTTTTTCAACTTAATGGAAACAACTTTGAAATAAAGTGAAAAATACTTAAAATAACTGTTGTCAACGTTGAAACAAAGTTCAACGATTTTAAATCAAGGTCTGGCAAACTTAATATAAATTGAAAAATTTTTGAAATAATCGGAAAACACCTTTGAAATAAGTTTGTTTATTTTTGAATTTAAGTTTTAAATTGAAAACAAGTTTGTTCGTAGTTGTTTCTAAAATTTCCAACTTTACCAGACTTTCATTAACGTTTCTACTTGTTTTAAGGTGGTTCTTTTTGATTTTAGGTGGTTTTTTCTCTGGGTGTAAGTTCTTCTGCAAAGCACAACAGATCTGATACACAACCATTGGCACATAGAAGCCCTCTGAGTAACATTAATCGCTTGACGGTTGGCTGAATTCGCTGTTCATATGTATGATCGAAATCCACTTAATTTTACTCTGATGTGGTATTTATTTTGACAATATTTCAATTAAAAATCAAATTCTTGCAAACCTGACAGTGCCAATATTATGGCAGATTATTTGGAAGAATCCAAAGTTCACCAAACTGTTTTAGAATCAGAAAAATATGTGCAAAACAGCATAATTATCCATTTAGAGCGGTCGCCCTCCTACAATAAATAAAAATTTTGTTTTGTAGGGCCTACAGAAAAAAATAATATTTACTACAACAAAAATAATAAAAATTCGTCTTAAAATGAGAAAAATACAAGAAGAAATCATAATTATTGGTTTCCCTGATAACCTCTCCATTAGGGCAATATGACCCCATTTATTTTTAAAAAGGGACATATTACCCCTTTAGTGGGCAAAGCTTTTTTTTATACCCCCACACTCACTGTGGGTATACTTACTTGTAATGTAAATGGATTTTTAACATGGTCGGAGTCTCCAAAACCAACTATTAATGGCTCAAAATGGGGTCTTGAGACACATACAAAAGTTTTATTTATTTACACAACTTTGACCCCACTGTAACACATCTAAATGCAGGTAAGCACCACATATCGAAAATTTCTAAACAAAAAAAAAAACTCTCATACAATTAAGTGGCACCCTAATGAATATGCCAAATGACAAAATAAATGCAGACATTATTGTTTCGGTCACTTAAACAAACGGAATGTAATAATCATTCGGGTTGGAATATTCGCCAAAATAATGTGGACATAATAACAATTTGAAATAACAACAAATGTGTACCTGAAAAATGTATACCAAAATGGTGATACTTTACGTATTTTTAATACTTTTCACCGAAGTCGAAAATGTGAGTTTGATACTTTTGAATATTTGGGCTATGAAATGTGCTGTAAGGTTTTGTACTAGCTCGACCACTTTGCTCTACGATAAACTACATTCAAAATTCTTCCAGCGAAACACTCTTAAATTAACAAACATTGCCTGCCCTCTTCATGATGCCACCTTCATGAATTTCACCGAATGTAACCTGAAAGTGATGAAACGTGAAGTGACTGGAATTTCGGTGACTGGTAAACTGGCCAAAAAGCCCATTGATAGTGTCGCTGTAAGTTGTACAATAGCTGAAAGTAATTCAAATTCAATACTTATGTATATGTACATTTTGTACTCCTTCCTGGGTGATGTCAAGTTGCTGGTGCGTATCCAAAAACGCGGTCTGAGACTGGGTTCCGATGTACTTCAGTTTAAAATCAACATTTGTGAGTTCATGCAGAGCAAAAGACGTAATCCTTTTGCCGAGATATTCTACAAGATGATAAGTGCGGACACGTGTACCAATATCAATCATACGTGTCCATTTGATGTGAGTAGTCCAACGGCAGGAGTGATGTACGCCCGAATAACTGTTTTTTTTTCAATCCACTCAGCATGACTTTATTATGAATCGGTGTATCATAAATGAGCAAATATTCCGCATGTTGCCCATTCCAGCGGGAGATTATACAATCTATTCAACTTGGTACGTGTACAATGTATCGCGCGGCAATATCGATATTAGTTTCAAAATATCCTAAAAATTCGTTCAATTCAATAAACGATAATATCATGTCTTTGGGAATATCACAAACTGATGCTTGTTGAAAAACGTTTACAAACGTACACAAATTAGTATAGCATAGAACCAATAGGGGTATAATCCTCGGAAGTATCTTATTTGAAAGTATCAAGGCTTAAGGGAATATTTTTAATGCAAGTATGCTATTCTATATAGAATTTTTCTTTCAGTGGAAATAATGAAGAATCCTTGGATCGAAGAAAAAAAGTATACAAAACGAGATTTATAAAGCTCCGACAGACAGCATTACCTGGAAAAATAATCAAATTGTTTTCAAAACTATATTTTGTCCGACAGCCAAGCAGCACTTAATGCTTTGCAAGCTCCTGTGATTGTATGAAAGCTGGCCCTTGACCACGTCGAAGTCCTAAACGCACTAGGAAAAATAAATACTTCAGAGCAGTGCTCGGCAGTGCATAGCCTCGTGAGGCCGAAGGTATTTTTCACACAGACACGGTCGGCAATTCACCCGAATGTTTGATCAAAGCATACTTTAACTGCAGTCAGACTCAGCTTGACCGAACCAAGCACATTAAGGGAGTTCACAAAGGTCTCATATTGGTCATAAGGTCATATTGTTGTAAAAATATACAATAGTCATAAAAATGTTGTTGCTTTTTTCCATACAAAAAATTTTACGACAATACAACTCTGCAACCTGTGTTTTTGAAGGTTTTATTGAATCAGCTGTCAAATTTGTTTATTCTTTACTTTATTTTTGCGATCAGCTTTAATTTTACTTGCTTTTTTTTTGCGATCAGCTGATTAATGTAGAAATAGCACATTGAAATATGACAGAGTGCTCACAAATGTCATGTGAACTCCCTTATTATATTTTGTGTGCGTGCGTTCGGGTTTGCCTAGCACTGCTGTAGAACTCTGTCGGGTACCGGGACATGAAGAATTCGACGGCAACAAAAGAACAGATTGCCTAGCCAAAAGAGGTGCTTCTTTTTTGGTACTGAACCATTCTGTGGCATACCTCAAGTACCCAACTAGCACCGTTGTTGCAATAAAGTGTATTCAACTGAGTGGGAAACAAATTTTGTTGAATACACTTTATTGCAACAACGGTGCGAGTTGGGTAGTAAGCAGTTGGGAAGTTACACTCTTTGCAGGCCACTGTACCTATTTTATGGGCCAAAGCCAAGCTAAAATATTTATATTCCCAGCATCCGGAGAAATCAAAGAAATTTTTAGACATAAAAACAATTTATTGAAAAAAAGTATTTTTTTTATTTGGGATATTTTGGGTGCCTTAACAGGTTGACATTAGCGGGTTAAGATGTTCAGCAATATTATTGATAGGGTTAAGTAGAATATTATTGGTGAATATACTAAAACGATATCGCTCACCGTTGGAAAGTTTTGTCCACAAAATTGCAGTGACCCAGTTGTGACCTTTGACCTCGAATAACTCGCTTATTCCAGCTAATCCAGACAAAGGCTTTCAGAATATGTTATCAGATCGGCAATCCGAAAAATTAGACCTGATTTTGTCGCACAGTGTAATCGTAGACTTTGTAATTCTGCGGCAGAAATTTGTATATGTATAAATTTAGACAAATGTACTAAGTTTATTACAAACGAGGCTGTATTTGAAAGAAACCATTTTTGCATTTGTGAGAATTAAAACGAGTTCAAACGGCAAATACAAGTGTAATTTCACTAAAAGTATTCAACATTTCAAAATTTCAGAATGATTGCTTAACTCCTGCTACTTTTGTCCAGCTAGATGCGAATTTCAAACCAGTGTGTGGCTTTTAGTTGTAATTTTTTTTAATTTTCTGTTTTTTTTATTGTAATTTGTATAAATTGTAATTACCCAAAATCAGAGAAAAAAAATGTATATAATCACTATCGGCTTTCTAGCACAAAAAATTACTTTTCAGTTGTCATTTATTCATTCACATCACATCAGAACAGAAATGAATTCGAAATTTTGTCAAATTTTATTAATTTTAACTGGTTGCCGAATTGCCGAAAATGTGAGAACAAGTATGATTTGAATAGTAATAAATACTGAATTATAAAATCCTTCTTGAAGCGTTCCTCTTTCAAGTTGACGTACGTCAATTGCACTACGCTGGACGAGACTTTCATCACATTTTCGCAATGTGAAATGAAGGCGGTGAAGCGTGAAGTCACCGAGTTCACCATCAAAGGCAAATTTGCTTTGAGTACTATAACAAATATTAGTGTACGTAGGACATACTTTTTAGGTCCAAACAAAAAACGTACTTATCACAAATTACTTTTTTCAGTTTCAAGCTAGCATCAAGAAACGCGGTCATATCGCAGGTATATCCCTTTACGACTTCCAAGTGGACGCTTGCCAATTCATGAAGAATAAAAAACGAAATTACCTGACCGATTTGCTGTATAGAATGGTTGGCGCGGATGAGTGCACCAACCTAAATCATACATGTCCGTATGGAGTAAGTTGGAGTGAAGCTTGCGCTTCCTATACTTTAATTTTAATGTTGTTGCTTCTTTTTCTTTCACCATCAGGATCATTTCATTGTAGACCGTTGTGTTGTGAATGAGGAAATCTTCAATCTCCTACCAATTCCAACTGGCGAGTATTCGATTTTTACAAATTGGTTTGCCTACCAGAAGCAACGCGCTAAGATCGATTTTCATTTCAAAAAACTACCAAACTAAATTGAAAGCTTTGTAAAATGAAATATTGGCCTATTTCCAAAAATATAAATTTAGGCAACTTGTATTACTTTGAGTATATTCGTTTAAAATAGGTAAGAATCATGAAGGGAGCTTAGGTACGAATTCATGGCAAGGAACATCTTCTTTTAATGATGGAGTTTGATTTCAAAATGCTTCATTTAGTATTCAACTGACAACAATTAAAAGCATATTAAACTAAAATAGTCTGCTATATACATATGTAGGTACTTATATAGGATTACAATGACTTTATATTAATGTACTGTATTTGAACACTGTTTGGCATTGAAAGTTACCGACCTACAGTGCGAAGAATTGGATAAAAATCCACTGGCCCAATTGATCTTCCAACTTTTTGGTTGCGAGAAGTACAGCAATATAAATCACACAATGAACAGAGATTCATTGAACCAATGAACGCAGACTTTGGATAAAAATTAATGATTTCTTCATTGGCACAATGCATTTTTTCACTTTTTTTTTTTCCTTTTTGGTTCACTGTAATATGAGCTGTCGTGTCAAATTATTATTATTATTAAGTACATTGGATAGGGTAAGCTGGGGTAGCTGTGACACCTTTTCTGGAAAGTCTCAATACTTTGAAAGTTGTGGTACCGATTCTAAAAATTGTTAAAAAGAGTGATTATTTGACTTTAACCCCTTAAATTTCCATTCTGTTCTGGAAACCAAAAATATATTCTTTAACTATTTTCTAAAAAAAGTCGTTTTGTCAAATGTGTCCCAAGCACGGGGCAGTCTTGACTTTTAAAGGGGAGCATTTGACAAGGATATTTTCAACACCTATTTTTTTGTGAAGGATGACGGAAAGAGCGTTTCAATTGTTAATTTTTCAAACACATATTATTTAGAACAAAAAATCACAATTATAATCAAAAAAGTTCTGAAAAAATTAATAAATCACATGTTTATAATGAAAAAAACTAAAGTGCACAATTGAGCAAGATGACTTCACAGTTTATCACAATCTGTATGTAACAACGATTTGGATTATAAACTAACGTTTGCAGTAAACTTCAGCTCTTATAACAAAAAAAACTAAATTTTGTATGTAATGTCAATTCTACCCCACTTGCTCCTAACAAACATTTTATTTAAAATCATCTTTTATATTTAATTGAATTTAAATTTAAGTCAAGGTTCTGAAATCTAAATAGTTATATTCACTTTTTTGAGCTAGCACTTCAAATTCACAATTCAATTCACTTCACTAGCTTCTTACGCACCTGTATCGAAAAATTACATCAGCGTCCTCAAAAATCGAAACACACGTGTTGCTTATCATAGGGTTCAGCTACATCTGTCCAACTTTGTGAGGATTAGGAAAATAGAGCGTTGCTAGCTTCCTCATTTAAAAGTTTCACAAATGATGGTGAGAACATACCAAAAATCTCAATTGTGCCCCATTGTCACAGCTGCACCAGCTTACCCTACACATTTCTTGTTACTTTTTTCCCTTATAACTCAAGAAATACTTCACCGATTTTAATGAAACACATGTCAAAATGTAGGTAATTTCATTGACCTCGACTTAGGCGTAATGCCATTACATAAACTTTGAATATTCGATGTGGGCGTGGCGAATATTATTCTAAGAAGCTATAATCATCACCGATTTCAGGTTAAATAGGAATTCGCTGGAATTTTGGATTTGGTGCTGGGAGCTGAATGTGCAGAAGGTTGATTACAGAAATTCATGGTACACCAACGTCTGACGCCCCCATATTTTTAAAAAAGTATAGCTCAGGCCCCTTTCAAAGAATTTTGATGAAATTTTGTTTTTGTTGCTGGGTGGTGAATTGCCCATAGAGGGTTGCTTAAATAATACATAGTACAACATTTGTACATTGACGTGAATATACAAAATTATTGCGAGCGAAGCTGTGGGTATAAGCTAGTTTCAAATGTTTAGTTTTTGGAATTTAAAACTTGGGAACAGTAATTGATGGTATTTTTGCTTAAGTTATTCAGAAGAAATACTAGGTATTCGTATTTATACAGTCGAAATCGCACGGTACCAGAAAATCATTTCATTATATAGAATCTTCATTATGCAGAAGTTCGCAATAAAGAAGTTCGACTGTATACACTTATATAGTACGTTGTACTTGTGTCGTATTTAAATACTAAAACGAATCAGTACTGTACAGCTCCATACGATATAAGTTACGATATTTCACAGCGGTACAGACCAAAAAACCGCATAGTAACCTGAATTTAACGATCACGTCATTGCAAAAGCATGAAGCCAAAATAAAAATTCATTATTAAACTAAAAACCATTAACAATATCGAAAAATCATATCTGCACGAACCAAAATGCAGCCAAAACGTTTCCAATTATTAAAAGTGCTTTCAGTTTTCATCCATCGATCTGAGTGTTTCCAGTGGCAAATATTGAAATAAAGCACTGTCGTGGCTAAATTACAAAGGAAATGCGTGGCAAATATATTTTACTGTGCCTACTAATTGCATCCTTTGCAATAGGAAATATTGAAAATGTAAATATTTTGAGGGCTACTGAAACTGTATTTGATTTTTTTAATTTTCCAATTTTATGCTTAAATCCAGCGCTTGGCTATTAAAGTTAAGGGTCTGCAATGCCGCGAACTGGATAAGAATTTTCTCAATTTTACAGTGTGTCAAATCAAAGCTATCAAACGTGATGTTGAAGAGATATCGATTTGGATTACCCTACTGCAAAAACCCGTCACAAATGCTTCGGTATGAAAGCTTTCGCCCCCACATGATTAATGTAATGTTCTAATCTGTAATCTGAAACTTGCAACAGGTACACCTCACGATTAAAAGGCGTGGCTTTGAGCACAACAAGCCCCTAATCGAGTACAAGGTAGATGCATGTGCTTTCATGTCGAATAAGCGACGCAATCCGTTGGCTGAATGGGGCTATCGAATTTTTGAGTTCGCCAAGTACAGCAACATGAATCACTCCTGCCCTTATAATGTAAGAATTTGTAATATTTGAGTGTCATGAATACTCTAAATTGGCTATTTTCAGGAAGATATTGTTTTTGAAAAATATCGCTTCGACGAGAACTATATCAGCCTAATACCGGTACCGACCGGTCATTATGAGATCAAAACGGTATGGTTTGCTTTCAATGTGCCCAGAGGTCAAATTTCGGGAACTGTTAACTTTTATGAAAAGTAATTTCAATGGACGTGAATCATAATTAAAATAATCACAAAAATCTAACGTTAACCAAGTTTATGCACAGTGCACTTTTTCGACATAAAAGTGATACAAAAAAATCTTTATCATATCAATGGATTTGTTTGTGGATTGTTCAATATTTAATAAAAAAGAAGGGAAAAAATATTTTGCAATTTAATACCAGATATGGCTTTGTAGCTTGAAGTAAGCGTTCTCTTGTGTGGATGATTGCCCCACATGAGTCTAGTAAATGAACGGGACTTTCATCATTCACATTGCAAAATCTGCACGAGTGATCATATAAAATTTCCAGGTTACCAGTGAGGAACCCCGTTTTGGAATTCGAAGTCACTTCGAGCTCCGTCCGATGCAAGCTTAAAACCTTTTCTTGTTGTAAATGCCAAGGAGAAATTTGGACCATGTCGGCCACAGCAGGTCAAGCAGCTGACCATTTGCTACAATTTGTATACCCCCACACTCACTGTGGCAGGGTATACTCACTTTGACACAACGTTTGTAGCGCCCAGAAGGAGTCATGTCCGGTATGGAAAAGTATATATATTCTTGATCAGCATTACCGCCGGAGTCAATTTAGCTTTCTCCGTTTGTCTGTCCGTCTGTCCGTCCGTCCGTCCGCACGATAGCGGTCGCAGGTTTTCTCTTCAATACTGAGATCAAGTTCGAGAATCAGCCAAATCGGACAAAAACTGGGCGTGGCTCCCATACACAGAAAAAAAAGGTCAACATTTTTCAAGTCTTTTTTATTGCTGCATTCGAAAATGGGGTCTTGAGACCAAGTTTTTTTTTTTGTGGTCGATTTGATTGGAAGTTTTTAGAAACGGATTGTCCGGGCTCCAAAACTATTTATATGTGGCTCAAAATGGGGTCTTGAGACCACATAATTTTATGTTTAATTTACTTCTTCCTACTGTATGGGGGTATTTCAGCTTCGGTATAGCCAAAGATAGTCCACTCTCTAGTTTTTTCTTTTTTGGTGCCCAGTCGATTCCTAGTTTTTTGGACTACACAACCTATTTATCTTCGATCGATTACTATTGGTATCAAGGAAAAGCTCTTAAATCACCACAACAATTTTGTGTTTCCATAATTTAATGACTCAACTAGTATATTCTGTCTGTATATCCACCAGGCCACCGAAAGCACCCTAACTATTTTTTAATGATCAGAGCAATTTGAAAATGGCTTCATCCACTATTTGGTTTTAACACATTACAATTAAAAACATATTTATAAATGTAAATTTGTACGAAAAATAATAGCTAAATTTGCACAAAATGTATTAATTGTGGATCAGTGCGCCGAGAAGTCTCACCCATTTTATAACGAAAATTGGATAGTGTCAACTCTCAGAAAAGTATTATGAGATCCAAATATCATTTAATTTACTTAATTATTGCGTTCTTTGCAATAAACAATGTGGAAAGTGTACGTATTGCATAAGCTAATGAGAAATTTTCACTACAATTCCTTTGATTTTCTCCACAAAGCGTTTGTCACTGAAAATTCGCGACCTAAAATGCCAAATTGTAGACGAAAAATTTGTCAATTTCTCCATATGTCAAATAAAAGCAATTCAACGCGATGTCCAAGAGGTCACAATTCACACCAAACTCCTGCAGAAGCCGGTCACTAATTTCACGGTAAATAGAGCTGTCATGAGTAGTTGAACTTTGTATCTAATATACATACTATCCTATATTAAAAAATCAGTTATACTTTAATGTAAAAAAACGCGGCTTTGACCACATTAAGCCAATCTACGAACACACCATAGATGGATGCACATTCCTACGGAATAAGCGAAGGAATCCTTTCTACGTATTGGTCTTCAGTATGATGGGTTTCGAGAAGTACAGCAATTTGAATCACACCTGCCCCATGCATGTAAGATTCTACGTTTTCTTTCGCTTTTAAGTAGAACCATTGCAAATGAAATGGATATTTTATAGGATGACGTCATCTTTGAAAAGTATCGCTTCGATGAGAAATACCTCAGCCTGATACCGCTGCCCTTGGGTCAATATGTACTGAAATCTATATGGTATGCGTATAATATACCAAGAGCTGAAATTTATGTAACATTTAACTATAATAATTATATATAGAGGTGAAAGTAGGTACATTTAATCGAAAAAAACAGTTTAACACGCTTTAACTTTTTTTAAACTATTTTATGTCGACCTTTGAAGATTTATTTTAACTATTTTTGTCAGTAAATTCATAAATTTTGTAAGTTAACCACTTTTCTTGGTTCATTTCACCTACTTTCTTTGCTGTGTAGTCGCGGTGATACGTTGATCTATGGTAACATTTTAGGGGAACCTTTTTTCTACAGTAAATTAACCTTTAATGTAAACCTTAATTCTTAAGAAGTTGTATGCAAACTTGAAAATTACATTTTCAATTAAGTTAGGTTTGAATAAATACACACAATGTTGGGATTTGGTTAACTGCATTTTTCTTTGACATCACTTTTGGATAACTTTTAATAATAAAAAAAAAATGTAGATGTAAAAGCAGGGTGTCCCGTCCTTCAGAGCAAATAATAAAAATTTCGATTCCGGAGTCGAAACAGGAAAACAATTTAATGAAACGTTGTGGTCCATCTGAGCCGAATTAGGATCTACGAAGGGAAGTATGTTGAAAAATAACATAAAGAGGTGTCATCACGTTTTAAGCCATAAATATTGAACTAATTCAGCTAGAAAACCGTCCTTGGGCGTTTTGGAAAAGTAATTAATAATTTAAAAAGTCAAAAAAGTCAAAAACACCCATTGCTTGATCCCGTCCCCTACATTTTATTAAATAGTATAAAGTATAAATATAGATGTTCCTTGAAAACTCTTTACAAAATACTTTGCAATCAATAGTACACTCAGAAAAAAAGCCTTTAAAAATGAGTCAATAGGACACAATACTATTAAAATAATAGTAGAAACTTATTGAATTAATAGGACACTGATCAAAATTCGTATTTGACAGTATTCATACTATTGTTTCTATAGTATTTGACTCATTTTTTCTAGGATTTTTTTCTGAGCGTACTTTCTCTACATTTGATTTTACGAACTTGCCTAATATTTTCTCATAAGTCAATACATCAAATCAAAATTTAATTGTAATTAAACTGCACACGCATCAAATGATTGTATTTTTTTTTTTTTTTTTGTTATTTAATAAAAAATTTTTTTATGTTAAACATTTTTTTTTTTAATTCCACGCTTTAACAATTTTGAGCCTAAAACGAGTATTTAATTGTCGCATTAAACACTATTGGTCAGTTCAGTGGCGCACCGAGGAGTTTTTTTCGGGGGGGGTTTTCAAAAATTGTTCAATTTAGAAAATTCTCATATTGAAAGGTTTTGGCAATCCCTTTCTTTCTTGCGTCCCGTCCTCACGATTTAAAAAATTTGTTTTGATAAAAAGAAAAACGTATGATGTAAGTTTTTTTCAAGCAACTGAAGACAAAAATAACTTTTAACTTCTATTACACCGTTCGACACTAATGCACCGTTTAAATCACATTTTTGCATTTTTCATTGAATATTTTCATCAACATTTTCATTTTAGAAAAATTTTTTTTAGCTAAACATTTTCTAGAGTGAATTTTCATAGGTGAAATTAAATTTTGGGAACTCTTATGTGAAAGTTAATACCCTACTATACTATATAACGGTACTCCACTTTAACTTTAAATTCATCCATAGTATAGTTAGCGAATTACAATATAAATAATCTACATAGAAGGTTCTGGAAAATTCCATATTAATGAAGAAATAAGGAGAAGCTTCCAGAAATTTTCGTCTTTGCTGAAGAACATAGAAATTGGTGTTGTCAGCAACTTAATACTTATGAATACCACTGTAGCTAGAAGATGGGGTTTAGTCGTCAGCAGATTATAATACTGAGTTTCCGTAAAATAATGTTTGTATTAATCGAATAAATCGGCTTTTTTTGAAAACCCGAAAATACCCCGGAATACAACATTTTTGCATGAGAAAACTGCAACATGCAAATATGCGATTTAAACTGTTTTGAGAATTGATTCAGACGATTTCATGAAAACTACAGTACAAAACAAAACCTTATTTTAAAGTTGGAATTTGATGATTTGCAATTTTGCATTTTAATTCAAATATGAAATAAATATGAAATAGAATTGAAGGCATCGGATCAAATCAAAAATTGTTTTATTACACGAAAAAATGGCCCACACTGGGTGGTCTTAAATTTTAAATGCTTTTTTTGATTTGAAATCAAATCAAAAAATTACTTTTAATTTGATACAAAAATTGATTTTTTTAGATTTGAAAATGGAACTCTTGCAAGATGGGCAAATATAGCCGTGACTAATAAAGGCCTATACTAAATTTTTGTTTTTATCGTTGTATATAAGGATTTTGGGAATTTTTGAATGCAACATAATGAAAAATACAAGAAACTCATCATCATTTGTCCATTTTAAACTTTTTTTAGCTTTTTTGTTTCATTAATATATTTTTACCAATCAAATTAAAAAACATTTATCTGCAGTTTGGCTTGGTAATGCGAAATAATTTCGGGGGGGGGGGGGGTTCAAACCCCCAAAACCCTCCCCTTGGGTGCGCCTCTGGGTCAGTTATTTTACACAACTTGACCTTGTGCCTTTTCCATATGCATATATTTTTTCAACACTATGTAGCTGTTACCGAAAAATTTTATCTTTTATCGCAAACTGCATACCTACAGGGGTCAAAATTCCTAAATATCATTTTATATTTACTTGGTACATTGGGGGTTTTTGGGGTCACTGGTTCCGTATGTGGTGTTATTTTTGGTCGGGGAGTTTCCCCTTCTACCCTCCCTCTGCAGGTTCCACGATAGGATACTTCCACTACAGCGAACACATGTCCGAGCAACGTCGGGCGTATTAAGCAGTCAGACCGGAACTTCAATGTGCTTGATAAAGACTACAGTAATTAAAAATCAATTTGAATTTTGTGCTAGTCACTGAGTTTTACCCATAACTGCCTATTATCGTTGTAACTCTTTTGGCAACATCCATTAGCGCATAATGAATAGAATGAAGAGCATTGACAGTTTATTGGCAGTATTTATTATACTTGTAGTGGTCATTTTTTTGCCAGGGTGTGAGAATGTAAGTAAGAAGTTCGATTAAAAAGTTTTTTTATTAAATTAACAAAAAATTGCCTAACTCAGCGACGTTTGATTAAAATCACCAACTTCAAGTGTGAAGCGGTGGATAAAAAGTTCGGCGTCTTCAAAAGATGTGAAGTCAAAGCTATCCAGCGAGACGTCAGCCAGGTGGATATACACTATCATGTTTTGAGATTGCCTCTGGAGAATGTAACGGTGAGAACTGAACTAATTTCACTTAAAATTTAAATATTGAATATTTGAAATGTTTTTCAAGCTTAACCTGCAGGTGAAGAGGCGCGGCAATGCACTCAATCCAATTTTATATAACATAAAGATTAATTGTTGTGATTTTCTGGCAAATCGTCGCAAAAACCCGCTCACCAATATATTCTATCAGGTCTTGGGCTTCGAACGTTTCAGTAATTTGAATCACACTTGTCCATATTATGTACGTAGGGGAGCATTAATGGCCTTCATTCGTTTTGTATTAATTGAAGTTTGGCTTTCAGGAGGACGTCATCTTGGCTGGTTATCGCGTTGATGAGGAAATACTCTCGGCCGTGCCCATGCCCTTTGGCGACTATGGCATAATTTTGGAGTGGAGCCAAAGCCAAAAGATCCGGGTACGAAATGAAGTTTATATTAAATTTAGCGATGCTGTGGATTATCAGCGCGGCCAAGCTGGAAAGCGGAATAAGTAAAAGTTTAATTTTGAAATTATTATAAAAAAAAATACACAACCCAATTGGTCTATTACAAATTTTGCCGCTATTTTTAAATATATTCCTACTGCCGTTCTATTTAATTTGCATATTATTTGTTGTTTGTCTGCCTGCTTCCTTGTTTGTATAGGACTTTTCTTTGCTGCCATTGAAAGTCTTCATACTGTGTTTTTTTTTTCAACAAAAGTCAACAAAGAAATCCTTTATCCTTTTATTTTAGAAAAATACTTTTTTTTTCTTGTGCAGTTTTTATCCTTGTGAATTTCAATGTGCTTTCTGTTTTCATTGAAAATATGAGATTTTCCTGGCAGAATTCCTCACTTTATTTGGCATAAAGTTTCCTGCTATGCGGGTGGTTTCAAGCGTGTGCATGCAAATTGTGTGCTTCCAGTTGAGAATATATATTTTTTTGCAATTTGTGAGTAAGTACTAATTGCAGAAGAGGAAGTAGTAAAATTCTTCATAAGTCAATAGAAAGCCTTTTGCTTTCATTTCATAGAAATACTTTTTAGTTCAAATCAATTTTAAGTTTTACGGTATTTCATTTCAATAAAAAGAATTCTTTGTACAAAAAATTGTCATATTTCCACAAAACAACTGGACAAATTGAAATTTATGCCAAAAATAATTTTCAAAAAAACCGAAAAGATCTGCTGCGGCTGACTTGATTTGCATGATTTTGTTATTTTATATTGCCCCCAAAAGAGCCACAAAATTGCCCACAATTTTCATGAATATGCATAAAAGCGTTGCCAACTTTGGCACACCGAAAAAGTGTTTTTTTTTGTCTATTTTTGGGTTTCTACTGTTAACAGTAGACAACAATAGTAGACACTTCGCATAGAGCAGCCCAACACACAAAAACCATAGAAAGCCTCGTTTCACCATGATGATGGAGTATGCTTTTAGGCGTCGCCTGTGGAAAAAAATTAAAAAACCCGCAAAAGATATTATTGATTCTCTCACTTTAAGTGTCATGGAAAAATCTTTTTCACATTTGATTTCTTTAATTTCACACTCATTGCGCAAAATATTAGTTGCGGAAATTACGCTGTCCTATTTTAGGTATACATTTTTTTAGTTTAGTTTTTCAACTCAATCTGAAATTAGTTCAAACATGGCACCATTAAGACTCTGGAAGTCTCAAAATTGCTTCAATGAACTAAAGTTAAGATGATGAAGTAAATTGAGCCAAATTTTGGGGTTAGGAGCGTGCGGTCTAGTCACAGTCAATTTAAAGCCTGTAATGTCAATAAAAACGAGAATATCTCTGATTAAATAATCTTAGTTTAATTTTATTTCAAATTTTAACAGTGGATTAAATATATTCCGTTTCAAAAACTTTTTCAAAGTTGGTTTAACAAACCTAAGATTACTTTGTAAAAAACATAAAAAGTATGCATCATTGAAATATTTTATATCAAAATAAATAAAATAGAAAAATAAAATTTGATAATCAAACTAAGGCTTGGATTTCAATTGGCCAATGCCGTGGGCCATCCATTTTGTATTCCAAGTCCATCAATGGTCTACGAAATGTTGCTGATTGGGATGCTGATTCTTTTGAGATGATCGCCGAAGCTTACAAGTTACAAATGAAGTAGAAATGAGCAGCAAGTGCTGAACGCATTGTGGAGGCAATTCTTGTGAACATTCAAAATGAGCAAAGGAAAACTGTGAAGTGTTTTGTAAATTGCAAACCGAAAGCGAGAAAACTGCGAATTAATAAAAAATCAAGGGAAATGTTCATATTTTATTTTAAATAAAATACATTTTGGAATGTTACTCCTTTGTTATACACTTGAAAAATAGTGCCACGAGTTTCACTACCTAATTTTTCTGGTAATATTTCGTTTTGGGGCTTGCCCGGGGCAGCGCTCCAGCTGGGCACTTTTGGGCGTCTGATAACCGTTCGATTAATGGTGAAGAAGCAAAACTCAAAATGCACGCTTCGGTTTGCTCTCGGTATTCCAAAGTCAGTAATAGGGTCTCCTATCGCAATCACTAGCATTGCTGCTTCAATATTTAACCAAATACCACCTCTTCAATTCACTGTATTGTCTCTCAATCACATTCCGTGAGTGAAATAAACTCTTATGGTAAAGTGATTAAGCCCTGGACGTGCACAGGAATTCGGTACCATTAAGGTACTCCTTTTGAGAATAGTCTTTGTTTAATATTACATGGAATGGACGGAATTCGACGCTCCGATATTTCCACATAAATAATTTTTGTCGTTGTCTTTTCTGTGTGGAGATAATTATGGCCATAACATGAAAAAAATATCCCAACAGATCCATTTTTATAAAATTTTTATTTTATTTTCACCAAATATCCAAAAATTTAACCAGCAAAATCCAAATTTACCCAACGAAATTTCTATAGTTTAAGTAATCTGAGTATAACTCGAGATTTTTTGTTATTGAAACGCACATTCTGTTTATCTGAAGTTAAAGTATAGTTAAAAGAACCTAACATGAGATTATTTTTTATTGAAACCGGCCCTTAGCCATTTAAAAATGGAAAATTCCAAAAGAAAATTATATTTTCATATTCATAATTTGGTTGCTGTATTACAAAATTTCTGTACAGGGAAAATTCTGTAAAAAAAAACCGAGAAATTCCGTATTTTCATAATTCTGTAAATTAAAAGCATATACATAAATCCAGCACTGATGGTAAGCCAATAATGCAATTATGAGTCTGCAATGTAATCGCAGCTTATAATAATGACTTACTGACTTGCTAGTTTTCCCTCAATCAATTGGCAATGAAATTTGTAAGCCTGCATGCTTCTCAACGGTATTTTCTTTTACTTAATTCTTTTGGCATTTGAACATTTTCCGTCAAGTCATTTTGTCCAATCGATCAATCACACCTGTCAAAAGAGCAGAGTTTTTACGGCACTCTGAAACATAAAATAGCTTCTTTTTTTTACAACTTTCACAGAAAGTATGAGAGTATGAGAGTATGTCATGAAAAATTAAAAGAAAGTCACTAAAATTTTTCAACTACCGAAAAAGTGCCCATCAATTGCAATTAAATTGTAGACACAAAAAAAACCATTCACACCTTGCAGCATAGGTCGTGCGGTAAGTTGAGAGGCAAGCAAACACCTACCATCAAGCTGAAAGCGAAAGCAGCACAAAAGTGTTGCCACATCAGTCACTGACTGATGTTGGCGGGCTGAAAGTGGTCCATCGAAAATACTACACATCAAGCGAATAGCAACTGCAACAGTCACCATCACACATCATGACACATACGCTATGGCCTGATGCTGACAGTCAAATCAGTCGACACTTCACTCTTACTAGTAGTTAGTTGTTGCAATGGCAACAATGGCCGCACCATTCCTATGGCTCCTCCAACTCCTGGGTGTAAGTAATATTTTTGACAAATGTTACTGCTGTGGCTTTTGCTCGGCAGTGGATGTTATCGTTTGGGCCTTTGTCTACTGGCTTCCTGCTATTGTGTCTTTGCGAAGGGTGGGTGCTTGTTGCTGGCAAATATTGCCATTTTAAAATGATGAAATATTGAAGGTCGTTAAGGTTGATTTGCATTTATTGCTAATGGCAGCATGTAATTGTATGTAAGTGTGTGTGTAAGTGGCAGTGAGTACAGTACACTCGTGTATGTGGTGTGTGTGCTGGCTGAAACATGTTATTTAATTAGTTTTTCCCATCTACAGGGTGTGAATTGTCGAAAAGAATATGCAATTCGAGCGGTTGACAGATTTTTGATAATTGCCCCTTAAAGCTTCAGAATTCAATTTTATATTGAAGAAATTATGTACCCAGAACCAACCGATATTACCCACACCGCCCCGTTTTAATGCCACCTAGTGCACTTTCATCTCATTCATATTATTAAATGTTTTCACTGCTGCCTGACAGATATGGTGATTACAATAAACACCCTCAAACTGCCTTATCTCCTAGCCAATCATAAATGTACACACCTTGTCATAAGACCCAGACAAGAGCAGCCCACTCCACCACCCGAAATGTTGACAAACTCAACTCAAGTCATCAACTTTTATTAAGAATTATTAATATTGGTTGTTGCTGTTGTTGTGGTTGTGGCTGTTATAGCCAGTTAATTCCTTACTGCCTTGATGTGTACTGCATTGTTGTTGTTCACATATGAGACGTCAGTGCTTCTCATCTTATAACTAAGCCGTTCATATCCTCTCTGATTTCATATCCTGTTTAGGCGCAAACATTATAGTACGGATATGAGTAAGCTTTTGAGTGTTTGCATGTGTGTGTATGTGAATAATTAAATTCTTAATTATCTCACACCCATGCGGGGTACGTACACAATCGCTCCATGCAAAGGAATTTCGCTTTTGGCTGAGGTTAGTTATTAGCCTATTATTATTTTTATCCTTTGTGAACTTTCTCTTTGCGATAGTGTCGGTCGCCGTTTCGAGCTTCCAGCCACTGTCATTTAATTAAATTTAATAATTCATTATTCAAAACTCGCTCTCGAAATTTACACTTTCGTCGTGACGGTGTTAATGAGCAAATTAGTATTCATTATTAAGTGTCGCATGTGGGGATTTGATAAAGCTAATACTGTACGTACTCTAAGTTATTACATGTGACAGTCGTGGGTGACAAAATGTTTGAGGATTAAGTATTTTATTAAGGTTTGTGTAAGTTAATACGAGGTGCTTGAATCAACTCATACCAAGGAAGTTACAAAACATGCTCGTATGCAATTAATTTAATTGCGCAAATCTTTACCAAAGGATAGGCTGTCTTTGTTAATGTCATACTACGACTTTTATAGCAAAAATTGCAGCTGAAAATCGTTGATGTCATGGAAATAGTTAAAATTTAATCAGATTTAATTTATATTTTAACCACTAAAATGGGATACATTTTGAAATCGCTACAAAGAAAAAATACAATATCAAATTAACGCTCTTGTTGAAGTTAATATATCACACTACTTTTCATTTCCTGAACCAAATTCAACGAATTTTTGCTCCAAAGCTTGTCTTCTTTCAAGGCAATGTAATCATTTGCTAATATGGAAAATTCAGAAAATATTGAATGAATTTCGGTTTTGTATACATTTTTTTATCAATTTGTCCCAGTGGGGTTCAATGCTCAATAATCTAAAATGTCATTGCCATTTTCCATTTATTTTTTTTAGTGAGAATCGCACTGCCTAACTGAGTGCTGTGTGACTAACTGAGTCCTCTTTTTCTCTATATTGCGGCTAAGGCCCTGCATCTGTCTTGGGTTCAAAAGTTTTGTGATACTTTAAGGCGCAAATATGTTGCACGTCGGAATCGGTCAAATGATTTTTTCATCCAGCAATCATTAGTTGGTAGAATCATTTTTCAAAAATATGACAATTTCAAAATAACGTGCTGTGGACAGGTATTACTTTTTTTTGCTCCCATGAAAAGTTGAAAAAAAAATACATAACACTGTGTAACAGTGAAAAAACACTCGGCTCGGGACCAGGCAGAGGTTGTAGGTATTGGAAAACTAAATATAATTATTTTTAACTCTGGAATTTTTATAGCGATTTTCATTTCTAAATATGATATAGAAATATGTCCTTCTACAATTTAAAGTCACAAAAATACAATCAATAAATTTTGAAATTTCAAAAGTTTTAAAAATATTTCCAAATATAACGTTTATTTGTTGTTTTTTTTTTGTTCCATAGATATTTTTTTTTTCAAGAAATAAAAAGTTTATTTTAATCTGCGTTCAACGAACCCAAAAAATCAAAAATCGAGTGAAATTTGTCGAAACTAGAATTACTTTTAGCTAAGTAGTGGCCAATAAAATAACACTTTTGTCATCCAAAAAAAAACTTTAAACAAAAAGAAAATTAGTTTTTTCAATAAAAGTAACAAAAATAAAGATAATTGTATACTTTTTCCATTAAGGCCTGCGCACACAGAGGCGATATTCGCTATCTGATTTCAGAACCATTTCGATATTTAAAAAATCTAGCTTCGAAAACGCAAAGGGCCTCACACAGGCAGCGATTTCGCAGCAATAGATTTTGTTTGTTATTTATTATATTACTATGGAAACAACCGAAAAGTCTGTTTGAAATGGTTCTGAAACTGACTATTGTGTTTGTTATTTATTTTTTACTATGGATACAGTAAAAAAGTTTATTTTCAAAATGATTCGAAATGGTTCTGAAACTTGCTTTTTGTGTTTATTATTTATTGTATTGCTATGGAAACAGGCTGTAAAAAAAAGCTCTATTTTCGAAAAAACAATGATTTTTGACAAAATTAATTTCGAAACCGCCTGCGGCACGAATAACGCCTCTGTGTGCGCAGACCTTTAAAAAAACGTTGGCAAGTTTTTAATTAAAAATGATTTTATCATTGAACGCAGATTTAAATAGACTTTTTATTTCTTGATAAAAAAAATATCTTTAAAACAAAAAAAACACAATTTAATGTTAAATTTGGAAAAATTAAAAAAAATTTTAAAATTTATCGATTTTATCTTTGTGTCTTTAAATCGTAGAAAGACAAGTAATATATGGTTGTAAAGGTGATTCCTTCTTCTTTCTATACATATTTGGAAATAAAGTGCACCTCAAAAAAAAACAGTTTTTTGTCCTACACCCAGAGAAAAAACAACCTAAAATCAAAAATAACCACCTTGATTCTACTTGTTTCGTTAATGAAAGTCTGGTTGGAAATTTTAGAAACAACTACGAACAAACTTGTTTTCAATTTAAAACTTAAATTCAAAAATAAACAAACTTATTTCAAAGTTGTTTTCCGATTATTTCAAAAATTTTCCAATTTATTTTAAGATTTTGATTTAAATTCGTTCAACTTTGTTTCAACGTTGACAACAGTTATTTTAAGTATTTTTCACTTCATTTCAACTTTGCAACTTTGTTTCAACGTTGACAATAGTTATTTTAAGTTTTTTTCTCTTCATTTCAAAGTTGTTTACATTAAGTTGAAAAAATGAAGGAGTAAATACGATCGTACTTGATTTTACTATGTTTTTTTTCCCTGAGTGTATTGGATATTCGAAGTATGCCATTATATTTAGTTTTCCAATACCTACAACCTATGACTGGTCCAAAGCTGAGTGTATTTTTCGATCCTCATTTTGTGACATTGTGTAATTTGTTTGTAGGCAGAGCGATGATATATTCTTGAACATCATCGAAAACTAAAACAATCTAGCAATGTTCGTCTGATGTTTATGCCCACAATAGTGGTGCTGGGGACCAAATGTTTGTATGTCCTATGTTGTTCTTTATGGACCACAAGTTAGTATCTAGCTCCTTGTAATATTAAAAAAGTCTGTTCCTTTGTTTTTTTTTTATTTTGTAATAATATTTTTTAATTAAGTGTAACTATTCCTAATGAAATAAATAAAGGATCATGAAATAAATATATTCAAAATGTATGTGTTTGCCAATGGCAAGCATTCGATTTTATGGTAAATATTTAGCTACTTTTATAATCATGGCAACCATTTATTTAAAATTTACTTTGAATCGCTCAAAATAAAAATGGTAAGAATAAAAAAAAATTTGTTGTTCCATATGAATTTCATATGTAATGAAGTGGTTTAGGATATATTTCTTTTTCCAGCCATAATATTTTTTTCTCAATAGACATTTTAAATATTTTAAATTTATGCTTACCTTTGAGAGTTGGTAAATATTTGGTTTTAATCCAGTTTGAAGAATTCCAATTGTAATTTCTAGTTAATCAATTTATTATCAAAACACTTTTGCAGATAAATTGTACCAAAGTGTAAACATTTTTTATTCCCGCCATCACCACTACTAAATTTAAACGTTTCAGTTGAGTATTTCTTTAAATTTTTCAAATTTTATTTTATTTTTTAAATAAGTTTGCCTGAAACTTTCAATGCAATTCACATTGGAATAAATTCACTTTCAACTGCTTTGTTGACTTTTCAATTTCCAATTTGCGACTTCATAATTCAATTAACGCACATACAATGCATATGCAAAAATTCCTTGATCCCAGCCATTCATTATGCAAAATAGCTTCACTTAATTGTATGCAAACTTTGTTTCACCCTATTGAAAGCACTTGAACTTGAAAAATCCGAAACGGAAGTACGAAAAATTCAAAATTAATCGAAGCGGATATTGTGTCGCCGAGTCGTTATCGCCAACATAATGGAGCACATCAAAATACACAAACAAATACACATACACATGAACAAACACACTACGGGGTGCTGATATGTTGGAAAGCGCGCGTGTGAAGCAAAAAAACAACAAAGGATAATTGTACGAACGTAGGCGATTTCGTTTGTCAAAAGTTATTCGAATATATTCCAGCGTAGAAACGTAACGTTATGCCGCACGTTCAAACCGCAACTGAATTAAGAATTTCCCAACGCACAAGCAACACCAGGAGGACAAGTGTCAAGCGGCAAGGATGTGTGTTTGTGTGTATTGCAAATGTCCATGGAGACACACAGTCTGCTCTGGTGGCCTATGCGGGTGGAATTTCCATTTCATTCAAGTTGCATTCCTACTCAAGTTGGTAGCTGGTTGCAAAACAAAAAGAAGGCATTCAAACATTTCGTTGCATAGGCACAGGCGCAGTTGTGATTTGCTCACAAAGCATTTGCGAGAGCTCGTAGCAGAACTTTGCGTTTGTTGTCTTGTTTGATAATACTCTTTGACTTGAATTGTAATAGATTTTGTGTGCTTATTTGAAGTCATGACCACAAAGAGCAGAGAATCAAGCAAGTGTAGAGTTTTTCCTCATAGCCTTAAGGTATGCTAAGAGAAGCGAGTTTAGTTATATCGAAAATTCACAATAGCAAATTGAAACTGTTATGAATAAGTTTCCATTTGCGTAATCACTTACTACGCTGTTCACGCTTATACGCTTATAGAATTTACCAAATCATTTCAGTACCTTCGTTCAATCATACTAAAATATATAAGTATTCTCTAATTTACTTTAATGACCGGACTTTTCTTGTACGCTTTGTTTTTTTGTGGCCCTTTTTACAGTGCCATTCGCCTGATGTCGATAAACCTGTCATTTTTCTTGAAATGGCTTTTTGCCTTTTACGGTCGTTTTTGATTTATTGCCTACTTGTTGATCGTGGCTTCTTATTTTCTGTTGATCTCTTGAAAATTATTTACTTCTTTGTTTCCTCTGGTCCCTTCATGTGGGCAATGAATTTTAAAGATATTGACAAGCCTAGTAAGTTCATAAATTCGTTGATTGTCGATATGGAGTCGCATGATCATGATCGTAAAGTGGAAAAGGTTATGATCGAATGTACTTTGATGTGATTTTTTGTATTTTGAAAGTAGCAATCACATTCATCTGGAAATCAACTAATGATTGTCATTATGAGAATTTATAAAAGCTCTCTACGGGGAATTGATAAGAAAATGAAAAGGCTTTCCCTTAAAGATCGTTGAACTTTTACACCAAACTCGATTTGTGAAAAACGTGAACACAATCAGGGACTGTCAAGAATCGGTTCTGGAAACGAAACCGGAACCGTTTCAATTCATGGAACCGGAACAGAAACCGTAACCGAAACCGATATTTGGCAAAGTCTGGGTACCGAAACTGGAATCAATATTTTTTAAATTTGAGAAATGGAGTCGAAACCGTTTTTCCTAAGTAGGGTAGAAGGGAGAGGATTCGCCACTGGGGCACATATGCCACCCCCACTTTTTCTTAAAACTAAAAACTCTTTGAAATTCACAGTATGGTAGGTACTAGGCATGTCAATCCCGGGATCCCGTTTCTTTGTTAGTCCCGAAAATCCAGGGATTCGCACTGACTAATCCCGGGATTTTCGGGACAAGTTTTATGAGCAATTTTTTCAAAAATATGCCTTTTATATTGGGAAAAAATTAATCAATTAAATTCTATCTGTTTAGAAAAAATTTATAAATTCAGGAGCTTTTTCTATCATGAATAATTTCTTTCTGAATGGTTTAGTTTTAGCAAGGACCATAGTTTTTCATCCAAAAAATGTTGATAGGCATTCAGGAAAAAACTTGGAAAAGTCGGATATTTTTGGAAATTTAATGTGTTTCATTTGATTTTATTGGTTTGGAAAAATTATTTATTTTGTTTTAAAGAAAAAAATTAAATAAAATTGGTGAAAAGTTTATTGCTATACTCGTACATAAACTGTATGAGTTATACACATACAAATATGCAATACGCATTACAGAAACTTGTACCAATGCATGAAGGCAATTTAGGCATATTTTCATTACGTCAACAAATTTAAGCAAAAAATAGTTAAAAAACTGTTTGCAAATTAGTAGACTATAAAGCACTCAAATCCATTTTGTTTAAATGGAAATCGGATCAAAAAATACATCGAACATCGTTCGGGACATGAAATACAAATTCCAATTCTGTATATTAAAATGTTCGACAAAATGTTCAAGAGTTGTTCGAGAAATGTGGATCAAACAACACATTTTTAAAATGATCTTATTCTGACCGGAAACCCAAGATTCCAAAGACCAAATCGATTCCAATTAGTATTTTATTCTACATATTTTAAAGTTATTCAAACTTTTTTCTAATATTCCAAATCATAGGTGCGATAAATTCAATTTAAAAAAAATCCAATGAAAACCTTGAATATTGTTAAATTATTTGCGCAATTTCCAAAATATTATAGTATATGTATATTAAAAGCAATTCAATTCGATTTAATATAACATTTTTTACTGAATTTTGGTTGAATTGAAAAAAATCCAAATCCCGGGACTAATCCCGGGATCCCACGATTGCTTTTTTCAATCCCGAAAATCCCGGGATTGGCAAAGGTCTCGAAAATTGACATCCCTAGTAGGTACATATATCGATGAGGTTTCTTCCCTAAGTACATAACCTTTCTACCCCAATCGTGATTGCGGCAAAAAATGTTTGTTTGTTTTTAGGGGTGCTGCGAACATTTTCGTGGGTAAGTGAATTTTGTGATAATAAATTCAGTTTTTACATTAGCAAATTGATACTTTCTGGTATTATCCCTTTGATAGTAATGCATGGAATAAAAGCTCGATTTGTGTGAGTGGGAACACCTGGGCCACATTCGCCGAATCGCACCTGGGGCACATACGTCAGTGTAATTGGTATAAAAAAACTGACCAAACAATTTTAAAGAAGAGAAAAATAACAATCAATGATTTAAGCTCATCAATTAATTTAGAAAAATCATTTGGAATGTTTCATTTAGCTCGGATCTCATTTACTATTTTTTTTTTCACAAGTTGTGAAAAATGTTTCCTAATAAAGTAATTAAGGCATTTATTTAATGTTTTTTTTTAGCTTCTGATATTCAATACTTAAATAAAATATTATATTTACCAAAAAACTCTGCGCGTTTTTTAATTATATCCCTTGGCGATTCTACCCCATGGGTGGAGCAGTTTCGCGTTTTGGTTTTTTTTTAAATTCGTTGAAAAAGTAGTGGAATTTGATTCGAATTATGAACTTAATCTACTATGGAACTGAGCACCTCATATGCTTGCTTTCATCGAGAGCTTCATGTGGAACTACTAAACCATCAACTATCAAACTGAGAAATTTAATTAAAATTTTTTTTTACTATTCCGCTTACGACTTTTTTCCACTCAAGTCTTCAATTAACATTAAATGTACCAACATTCCTTTCAAAAATACTTACCGGCGAAATCCTTTTGAGCGCCAGATGCACTTAAAATGTCGTCAACTTAATTCCTTGAAATGCAGTCAAAGTAAACGAAAGACGATGCTACTAACCCCTCACACAAACACACACGCACTCACACACATTTGATCAGTTCAAGTACAATTGCAAGCACTACAGCTGAACCAAACTGGGAATGAAAGTCCATCGAACTTATTATTAAAATCAATCAGTTCTCTGTACGCCCAAGTTAAACCCGAACAATGATGGAACCACTTATGCCATAAAAGTGAAATGAACGTTTATGCCACCCTTGAGGTTTTTGGTTTCTCTACTTTGGTCTTTCTTTGTGGCCTCTCCTTTGCCATGATGACATCAAGTGGTGACAATGCCACAAAAGTGTCCTTGCTCACTTCCCGGCGAAGGGGGGGGGGGGGGTGAGTTTGTGGAACAACTTTCCTTTAAGTTATTTGCAATTCTTATAAATGCCCATGAGTTACGCATCGTTGGGCAATTATACAATTTGGGTACAGCAACAACAACAACTACTAAGTGTATGGAGGCAAAAAGGTAATGAATAAAGTTTTAGCATAAGTAACACTCGATGGGCTCAAGGTAAGTCACCGTTCACCGGGTATTCCTGCAAGTAGCACTGCTCACCCTCATGATTTGAATTTTTTTTTTTTGGTTATGTCGTGGGGTTGTTGGATTTGTTTGTAGGAAATTTGAGGTGGTTGATTGTATGTGTGGGGTGTGTGGGCCGTGGGGTGGTTTTGCTTTTGATATTTTTTTTTGTTTGTAACTTTGACAAATCAAATTGAAATTGCCTTGGCCAAAAGTATTTTACTGCGACTTTTACGAGGAACTAAAATTGCCAATATCAAATTTTATTTATGCTCACATCAGGTTGTCAGCAGTTTCGATAGCAAAAAAAAAATGGAAGGAAGAGGCCCCATGCTGTGTGCGAAGAAGAACTGTCAAGAAGAAGAAATCTTTGGGTTTTGATTTTATTTTTGCAATTTTAATTAAAGAAAAGAAATGAGCAGAGATTTTAAAAAAAATGTACAAGACAAGTGTCCTGGCGTAATAAGTCCAGTAAATAGTAAATTATGATAAAGTATCAAACCTTTACCATTTTGTATCTTAGCCTATACGATTTATATTTTCCACAAATTCTTTAAAAAAATCCCTTCATAAAAAGTAAAATCCTAACATCAAAGATTTACTTTATTTTCCAAAAACTTCGCATACTTCTTACAAAGCAATTTTCCACAAATGTGGCCATAGTTTTAAATGTCATAAATTTCCCAAGTCTCACATTATCCTGCAACACTAACACTTCCATAAAGTATACACTGGACCGGCGTCTCAGCTACTTTCTTTGCCCGACTGCATGTGTAAGGGAAAACTTTTATGTCACACATTCGTTTTCACTCATAAACGATCAACACTGCGAACACTTCGCATGTGTCACTCACAGTTTACTGCAGGCACTTTGAAAACTTTTATGTTTATGGCAGAAAAATACCCCCAAAAAAAAAGACCCAACACATCACAAGGAGGGACCAGTGACCACCCAAGACTCGTGTGTGCTTGCTCTGATTGATCCAAATGTGTGTGCAATTGGTGAAATGAGGGTATAAAAATTGTCCCCATTGAATGATGGGAAAATTGAAAAACTCTAACGGAAAATCTTGTTGCCATCGATGTTGTGAGACATTTGGTCGTTCTTTGTGGTTGGCCGTCACGGAAAGTATGATGCTGAGGCGGCTGGAAGGAAGGGAAGAGTGCCATTTGTCGCAATTGCAGGCATTGATTTGTTGTCGATATTATTTTATTTTTCTCTGATACATTTGAGCTTTTGTTAATTTATGTTTGCAACGAACATGTGCGGTAAATGACCCTTTTTGTGGGTGTTTAAAGTTTTTTTGGGGGACCTTCCGCTTCTTTCTGGCTCTGTCAATAAATTTGTAGCAATTGATTTGGTGATGGGGGTATGGTTGAGGAGACTGCAGAAAAGCACCAACAGAGAAGGTTATGCTTTTTTTTTGTAATATCTTTTCGTTTGTCATGAGCTGTTTGAATTTTTGTATATTAATTGAAGAATTTTCTATTGGTGATGCTTTTTTCACACACACATCCACTGCACACATCCCATCCAATCCATTATGTCAAAAGCATTTTCGCTTCACGCTAGGATATACTCGTAGTGAAAGAAAAAACGTTTCAATCAATTTCACAATGCTTCATGCTCGTACCAGGCAACGAACCAACTTGGGAAAATGGCTAAGAACCAGACTTTTCACTTCTGATTAAAATGGCTACACTTTAGGTTGAATGACACTTTCGCGCGCTTTCTAAACATCTTTGTCTGAGCGGACTACGTGCAACCGGGCAACATGTTCGCGTACATCTTTTCCCAACAGCATTTGTCTGAAAGCAATTCATGCGTCTAAACGCTGTTGAGTGGTGGTGATCTCGTTTGGCGATTCGTTTCAAAACTTCCTTGACGATCGATCAACGTTGCTAGAGCTGCTCATTTTTTTTTTTTGTTGGTTCAGTTTCTTTGTTTCACTTCGGCCACAATACCCTGAGTTATGTCAATCACTGCTGTTCTGCTTTCGTGCTTTCCTTCCTGCCTGCCTTCGCGTACACACATCGCAAGACTTTTCACGTCTGCAAGTTTTCCTGCAAAACAAAAGTGCTAAAATTGTTTGACTTTATCGGGCAGCTTGTGCTGCTCGTGCATCATGTTTGTGCTGCGATCTTGACATAATGTTGCGTGGTTTTGCGAGAGACAGACTAAAGATCGATCGCTCAAAGATTTAATTAAGTATATTGGTGGAATGATGTGAAGTTGCCATTTAGATGCTGTCGCAGTACCGAACGTGAAAGTCTCAAATGAGATAAGTTTAGATTGATCAATTATATTGATTATGTGCGATATCTTTAAAATGATAGCGAAACGATTATTCAATAATTTAAGCTGGATGTTCTTGAGCCAAAGATCGATTCGATTATTTCCGCGAACAATTTCTAGTCAAAAATATGTTACGTTAGGGTCTTTGATACATGTGCGTGATCAGGGCAAAATCAACTAAATATAAAATGTCTCTGTATTGCCTAAACAATTTATATATAAAATTCTTTGTGAGTATGTGTGTAGGTTTGTGGGTAGGCTTGTTCCCTTATAACTCAAGAGATACTATACCGATTTTAATGGGACACATATAAAAATGTAAGTAATTTCATTGACCTCGACATAGGCTAAATGCCATTTCGTAAACATTGTGTGTTCAAGGTGGGCGTGGCAAATATTACGATGTTATAATTCATGCTGAAATTCCGCTGAAATTTTCTATGTGGTCCTAGGTGGTGAATGGGCAGCAGGATGACTGAGAAAATCTATTTTTATTTCAGTCGCTTCAATAATTCATTTTAAGTGGGGAAAATACCAAATTATTCCGAGCGAAGCTGTGGGTATACGCTAATTTGTCTATAGAAACTCAGACTCCAGCTTCAAAAGATAATTCGCAAAATAAGAATTCGTGAGGTCTTTTGGAATACCAAGTAGTTGTGTTCGGATCCTATTTAAGCTGAAACAAGATTTTATTTGAATAAATACATCTATATTTCAAATTTAGATCAACATGAATCAATGAGGCTCAGTAGAACGGAGATGAGCTTGTCAACCCATGTTTGAGTCCAGCCTTTATATATAAAAGTATTGGTCCGATTAATTGATTGATGATAGGCTGACTCATAACCGCCCAGCCATAAAAATACAAATGGTTCCTGGACCTTGATTTTGATATAAAAAAAAAGTAATATTGTGTAACCAATATGGCGGCCTAAGTACCCAAGTTCCACTTTATGGTTACGAAACGTGGTATATGATGTTTTTGGGGTCGCTGATTTCGAATTTGATGGTCGGTGAGTTCATGGTCGGTGAGTTCATGGGGGGTATTTACGGGGGGTTCACAGGTTATATAATATTTTAATTTTAATTGAATTTCCAGTTGAACTTGAAATGTCCTCTATAGGTCGACTGCTAATGGCAATGCACTGAAGGGAATTTACCAATTTTCCCCGAAAAGAAACAGTTTTTGAAACTGTGTAGGATATATTAATTTATTTATAGGGGTTTTTTAAATGAAAAATATTTTGAAAATTGCACAGAATTTTGTAACTAAATTTTTAAATGCCGTTGGATTAAGTTTTGAATTTTAGAATAGCTTTTTACTTTGTTAATATTTGGAAAATTTAGTGAAATATTTTAGTGGACTGTAGGATTTTTCGTGAAATTTTTGGTGGTATTCTTAATGTTTGACGATTTTCAAATATATTTTTGGGCATTTTGGAAGGAATTTGCAATAGTTGGAGTATTTTCAAATCAAACTACATGTGTGGACACTTGTAAGGGATTAAATTTTAACTGTTTGGGAAAATATATTTCATAAAACTTTAATGAATTTAATTCCTTCCCCGTCAAAATTCTGTAAATATTTTTGCATCATGATTATGCCGGGAATTCTCGCACACAATTGCCAACATGATTTTTTTTTTTATTTTTTATTTTCTGTTTTATTTTTCACTTCATACTCAACTCACATTTCGCTTGAAACTGGTTGAGCTAGGCGGACATTTGTACGCTTTTCCCCCCCCCAACATGCATTTCAAGTGCTCGCTTTGAGTCCACATTCCTTCATTGGATTGGAAGAGCACAGCACTTTATGCCAAAGCGAACGAGCCACAGTGAAGTGAAGTGAATTGCATGTGCAGTTTCTTATCTTTTGGGATAAGTTGAGTTTTAATTGCTGGCTAAATGGACTCAAATGAGTTCCCTGGAAGCTGACAATGGGCATGACAGAGTGCGAGTTTTCAATGCGTTTCCATTCAAGTGGTTGCCGTTTGTCGTTCTTATTCTGCTTGTCTTTATTGCGTCTCAAGAATTTAATTACGCACATTTTTCTCTTTCAGCTTTTGTGAGCCTACTCCGCTTTTAAAGTGCACAATTTAAAATTGAAATTTTATTATTTCGGCAATCTTATAAATAAATGAAGAAAAAAAATGCTTCAAATACTTTTAAGATAAATACCCGTTCCTAGTGCGAACCTGTTCAAATTCATACATTTTTGAATTGTTTACTGCAAACCAATTACAAGAACCGTCATGACTTCTTGGCCGTTCATGTGTCAACGGCGCCGTGTACTTTCAATAAACATTTCTTGTTGTTGTGGTTTTAATTTGACCAGTTTCGACTCACCAAATACGGCAGCCTACCCGAGTGTAGTGCAAGTGATACGCCGGCGTACACATGCACATGAATATGTTGTCTTGGCTTGGCTGGCTTGGAGATGATATTGTCAGGCCCACAGGAATTGGTTTGAATGGAACGGGTTCCATTCGCTTGAATACATTCAGTTGCCAGCCTAACCCAGTTCTTAGAAAACATAAAGGAATGTGGAAGGTGTCAGTAGTTCGTAGTTCGCAACTCATTCCATTCTTAATGATTTATCAATTAGTGCACTGAGAAATGTCGAATCTCTTTGGCAAATTGTGGGTCTTTCCCTCAGTCACTGTTTCTGCCATTCTCTGGCAAAATTTCCAGTTCTTCTCCGATTCGCCTGACCCTGTTTTTTCACTTCGAATAAATAAACTAAATTCCGTTTGGGCCAATAAAACGGGGAGCAGAGACAACGCAACGCACCGAGTAGAGTCCCCATGGCTTCGCCACAACCGGAACCTCATGCGGTGGCACAAATACCCAACTCCCCTACCCCAATCCTTGCTTTTGAAATTTTAGCAAATTTATTAAACTTCAACAAAGCGCAGCACCAAATAAACTTGTCTCACAGCAGAAGCCGCACCGTTCCTTACCGTTCCTTACCAAGCTGCGTGCTTACTTGAATTGATGTCCGCGTGTGTGTGTGTAACTCAAAGATGCACAACGGTTAAATTAATAAAGTATCTTTTTACCCACTGCCAACGCAAAATAAATATTAAAAAAAAACCGAAATAGTTGATAAACGAAGCTGGTAACCGCCAGCACAGCCGCCATATTTGGCCGCTGCTGTGCAAATTCAATGCAACCTTCGCTCGTCCAATGTGTCCTCTCTGTTGCAGCTGTCCTCACTGCTGGTTTGATAATATTTTTTTTGTTGTATTTCTTGTATTTGTTGCTGCTACTTTTTTTCTAATTCTCCGGGCTTTTCTTGTCTTTGGCGACATTGAATGCGAGTCAAGGAAGAAATTAGATTTTTTCTAGTTGGTTTCCAGTTTCTTGTTGCGTTGCATTTGCTGCGATATTTATCACTTGATATAATTACCGTTCGTTGTACGGTTTGATGGGTTGCTTTCGGTGCCACAGTGGAGTTTTTTTTTTTACTATTAAACTATTAAAATTAAAGATTAGATGAATATTTTTTATCGATTGAAGTTACTCTCGAGTCATCCGCAATGAAACGCATTTTTGAAAGAGGCTACCTCAGTCTGCTGACACCAGTGAGGAGGCCAGTCTCATCCAAATTCCAAACTTGAGTCGATCGACGTCGATTCAGTTTTCTACAATGCATAATGCTCTGTACCATTAATAGGCCTAGCTGCTTCTTATCGTGGTCTCTTGATACTTCATTCTATCTGATCCCACATATCGCAGGCCCAACCAGTTGTTTCAGTTCACCCAGATAGTTTCACACCACCCTGGTAATAAGGATGTTTATTAATGGTCTTGAGCTGTACATATTTTGGGGTAGAAGGGTTTTTATGACTAGGAGAGTTAGAGAGGCTGTCCAACTGTTGGACATGATTTTGTTTGAAGCCATAACTTTTTTTGTAAACATAATTTTACTAAGTTGAATAGCTTGATTGGACGCTAGCTAACTATTATAACATACACCCAGAGAAAAAAACAACCTAAAATCAAAAATAACCACCTAAAACAAGTAGAAACGTTAATGAATGTCTGGTAAAGTTGTAAATTTTAGAAACAACTACGAACAAACTTGTTTTCAATTTAAAACTTAAATTCAAAAATAAACAAACTTACTTCAAAGTGGTTTTCCGATTATTTCAAAAATTTTCCAATTTATATTAAGTTTGCCAGACCTTGATTTAAAATCGTTCAACTTTGTTTCAACGTTGACAACAGTTATTTTAAGTATTTTTGACTGCATTTCAACTTTATAACTTTGTTTCAACGTTGACAATAGTTATTTTAAGTATTTTTCTCTTTAGTTCAAAGTTGTTTCCATTAAGTTGAAAAAATGAAGGAGTAAATACGATCGTACTTGATTTTACTATGTTTTTTTTTCCCTGAGTGTAGGACATTGTGTAATTCCATAAACAACGACACCTGAATCACACTGCCATCAAAGTTATCATTCTACACATAATCGCCTTTTTATTGATGAAAAAAAAACAATTTTGTATATGGAACCGATGAGGGAAAAAAATGCTCCTCGTATTTTTGGTGTCCTCGAAGCTGTGAGGAACAGATGAGTTAATCTCAATGCTTCAATAAAGGTTATCATACAATGAGATGAATACAATGACCTTGACGCTACGGACATTGTGGTTCTGACCACGGAACCCATCAGAACAGTCACTGTCCAATAGCTGGGCATGTGATACAGCAGGCTCACTTACCAATTTGATTTTTGGCTCATACACCGCCTGTATCAGTTGACTGTCATGTACGGTTCTCCATTGGAAAGAGTCCAGTCTGTTATGGTGTAGATCACATCTTCAATTTTCTTTCTCGGTTCTAGTGGCAACATTATTTTGAACCCTTTGGAAGCAATCGACTTAAAAACCATTGATAGGACACCGACACACTTAGACCAAGTAGGTCCATTGTGATACCGCATTCTTCTTGCAGCAACTATCATGGGCAAGTATATGATAATTGCAGGGACCCACAGTTTAATGCCGGATCCGGCGGATCGAAACTGAAGCATTCCTTGGCAAGTTATACTCATGTCACACAAATTAATTCTGTAGGAATTGAACCTCATCCCTTCCGATCGTGACAGAAGGCAACCACTTAACAAACTGCAACACGGCATGTACTATGTATATTTTTACAATACAAAATATCCAAAGTTCAGAAAATGTTTCCACAATTGCCATTGCAGAGAAACATTTCTGATTATCATGAAGACAGCAACAAGAATATTTAATTGTATTTTTTTAAAGCTTGGAATACTACTGGAAAAGTACACAAACAACGATAACCTCTCGAGTCACCTTTTCACTTACCGTAAGTGATATATTAACGTGTACGTAGGTAAATTTGTTCCACGGTAGACACTAAGTAATAAACACGCTCCCCAGTGAGCATATCGCTAAACTGCAATCAGTGCTTGCCTCTGTGTGTGTCTATGTATGAGTGTGTGTGAGTGAGTGTAGGTTTTTGTCTACCACCATATAAATATATATAAATACTCATAAGTTGAATATTGCTGGCATTAGTCTTCGACCACTTATCATCTCAAGAATCTACAAAAAAAAAAGAAAAGAGAACTGATTGTGTGCGTCAGCTTGCAGAAGAGGAAATATAAATTTAATTTAAAAAACTATAAAATATTCGCTTGTTGCGCTTCTAATTTTTCTTCATGTTTGCACATATTAAATTCTGCGCAATCTTCTCGAGATACACGAGTGCGTGCATTTAATGGAAATAGAGAAGATGCACGCCAAAGAGGTAAAAGCAGTTTGTGTGCTGGGCAATTTTCGTACACGGAAAATGAGAAACTTCAAGAGATGTCCGTTGAGAGTCCAGCGATGATGAAGTTCTTGATGGTGGCGGATGATGCTGGCCGATGGTCACTATTCTTTTTTTGTTCCTTTCTTGTTGTAATTAAAGATTGAAAATTACTCCAGATTTGCAGTGTGATTAAATTATGCAACCAGCTGTAATTAAACTGCAAAATGTAATTTACAATTTCAATCTTTGTGCTGGCCTAAGATCGGGCTGAGATACTTTTACATTTGTCCGATAATTTTTGTTAGTATCTGTTAAGTTTGTGCAGCAGTAAGCTCGAGCGAAAGTGAATGCCGCTGCAAAATCATTTAGTTCGCCTGTGGCGGGTGTGGCCGCACAAACACCACACGCTCGGTTCGATCGGTTGGTTTGGTCCACGCCTTCTCCTGCCACCAACCCAGTACCGATGGCCGCCTCCTTCTTCGGCAGGCAGACAGTCAGAAAATGACATGGCCACTGCTGGGGTCAGTCGGTTGTGTGTTGCGGGCTGCTGAAAAATTACTGCTGGCAATTGAGTTGTTGGTTTCTGTCTGTCCGTCTGCCTGCCTGTCCACTGCCCACTACGTTCGCATGTGGAATTCTCAGTTTCTTTACTTACTTGCTTTTTTCCGTTCGTTCGTTTTTGTTATTGTGTTTCTGACAGTCTTCTTCTGCCTCAGTGACTGGCCATTCCGTCGCACTCAGTGACTTATCCGCATGCGGTGGCCAAAGTCTAATGAAGCGGTCTCGCATTTCTTAGAGCGCGCGGAAATTGAAAAATTGAAAATGATCTGCAGTTGATGATGTGAAAACGGATATCTTAATTGCATGCGAACCGCCTTGACAGTTTGCAATTTTTTCACAAAATATCTCAGACAATTTTTACAACAAATATTTTTCCAGGAATTTCTGTTCACTTAAATTTTGTGGGCTTCTTGTTGTGTCCGTAATCCTTTTTGGGCTTTTTATTTGTTTACTTGTTTGTTTATTTTTTGGGTACAAAAGATATTCTGATTCATTTGTCCAACACACAAATCCTTCAAAAAAAAAATCGCTTTTGTTCATGAGACAAAAGCAAGCAATTAATTCCACAAACACACACGCACCCACATATGTCGGCATAAATCCTTCAATTGTATCCGTTACACATTTACTGCAGATTATTTCCTGCATAACCGTTCTGTGGCCGCTTATGGTTTGCTTGTTTTCGAAAAACCATTTTCATACAATCAAACTTTTGTTTATTGTTTCCAGTACGACATTATGCAAAAGTTTAATCCTTTACTTGTGCTGGGCGATTCGTGAGGGCAGGAGTAATAAGTCCTTAAATTAAATGTCAGTTGATGGTGCACTTTATGGTCGAAAGTGGTTTTTTATAGTTCTTATGAATTACCTTGAATGTATCAGATGTGGCTTGGGTGGTTTTGATCAAAAGGGAAGGAGGATCGGGTGTTTTTAGAGCAAATTGGAAAAATATTTCTATTCTTAAAGCTTCAAGGTTGGCGTTCGAGGGAAAAAGGGAGAAGAAAAAATGAACACTCAGGGAACAAAATTTGAATTCTTCTTCTTATGTCCTGTTGTCCCTCGGGGGACATAGGGCCTCAAAATTTTAATAGTTCATAAAAATCAAAAAGTATTTTCACAAAAATACCCATTTTTCATTCGCCAACACGAATTGCCCCGCAAAACCTTTCCACTAACATTTCATCAGCCAGCGTGTGTGTGTGTGTGGAAATAATTTCCCTTTGAATTTATGCCATCTTAAATAAATATCAACAATAAATTTCCATGAAAGTTGTGGTAGTTTTTCCACATTGAAGAGCCCCCCCCCCCCATTAAAAAAAAAGAGCCCATAGTTGAGATCCCAAAGAACCAAGAACACAGTACCTACACACCGCAAATGCATGGAAAATTCAGCATTTCGATTGTACTGCTCATAAAACTGCAATTGCAATTCTTCGGCAGAAGATTTGGTTCCCGCTCGAATTGTGTGCCTCTTCATGCTTGGCCAAAGCGGAAAAGCGACTATACACAAGCATTCGAAGAAATGAAATAAAAATACGCCACACACATCTGCACTTGTTGACAGAACATTTGCTTTTGCCAGGCCCAAGCCCAGGCAGTAGCCCAAACGGATGCGTTCGCGGCACAACATTTCGTTGGCGGTTTTGTGAAGGGGTTTTCTGTAACAACAACAACAACAACAAAAACGAAGAACGACCGCTTGACAATGATGGATTTTATGTGAAAAATTCAAGCCAACAAGAGCAAAACAGAAACGAACGAAAAAAAATAAGGTAGAACTGCAAAGAAAAAACTGCCTGAGAACGAAATGTAAAAATAAAGCAAAATGACAACACAAGGCTGAAGAGGAGCAACAAAAAGAAATTGTTCACAACTTAAATTGGGCTTTGTTTAAATGTTGTTGTTACAATCATATAAAATGCACTATTGGCCACACTGCGAAAAAAGTTTAGATTCTTTTTTATTTTAAAAAAAAAATACTTATGATTTGGAATCAAAAATTTCCACCAGATATTGTCCTCAGTTTTAGTATATATTATTATGTTATATAAAGGGTTTTCAATTTTCAAGGCATTTTTGATCAGAAAATATTTTTATATTACACTTTGCTATTTTACTCCGTTACACAGGGCCTAGTGCAGTATTAAGATCATGTTGATCAAGTTTTAATTAGTGATGTGACGGAGCCCCGCACACGCATCCGCGGAGCACCCACATTAATTTGACACCCGCATATACGCCCTCATCCGCAAATAACATATTTTAGACACCCACCTCCGCATTGAAACATTTTACAGCTCCGCATCCGCACCCACAAAACTCACACCCATCACAAAAAATTAATATTAAAATTTGTATGGAAAACGATTCAGCAGGTTGCTAAAAGTTTGACAAACTACGTACCATGTTCCAATTAAAAAAATCGCAATTGTCTGTAGCAAGGTTGTCACTTTTTGGCACCACGAAAGTAGTAGATATTCGATTTGAAGAAAGGGTAGTAGATATGATTTCTTGAGTAGTAGTAGAGTAGCGTAAATTACTATCAGGGTAGTACATTTCAAGAAAGGGGAGTAGATATGGTTTCCTGCATAGAATAGTACAAATTCTGCGAGAGTAGTAGAAAATTGTGTCAGTGTAGTAGATTTCTAGAAAGAGTAGATTTCTTAGGAGGAGTAGATTTCTTACATTAGTAGCAGAAAATACCATGAGGGAAAAAAAATTTACTACTTGAGTAGGGGAGTAGAAATTTACAAATCAACTCGAGAGTTGCAGATCTACTCCGATACGAGTAGAGTGAGAACACTGGTCGATAGTAATTTTTACACACTACCGTGGCAGGGTATATTCACTTTGACACAGCGTTTGTAACGCCCATAAGGAGGCGTATCCGACGTATATATATTCTTAATACTTCCAAATGGGTCATATTGTGTGGGGGGTATTTCAGCTTCAGTATAATCGAAGATAGTTCACTCTCTAGCTTTTATATGTTTTTATATTTTACTTAATAATTTATGATATGATTAAGACCAGGAAAAAAAACATAATAGTACATTCGGGAAAAAGGTGAGAGTAAAAATTAGGAGGGCCTTTAAAAGAGTACTGTACTATTAAAAATAGTACGTCTGGTAACCCTAAATATAAATGACACGCTCAGAGGAAAAAAGTGTTGAAATGCACTGATGCTCTATATATGAGTGTGTCATATGGAAAGTTAATGTTAATGAATAAGTACCAGTATGAACGTTGATGCTGGCAGGTTATATTGACTATAATTGTATCTGTTCTCAATCTGAACCAACTCTTTATTAATTCAATTCTTTTCTTGCAGTGTCTTCCTTGACGCATTTAACATTATTTGAAAGTCATAAAAAACCAAACTCACAACGAAAATATCCACTTTTTGCGAGCAACGCGCTCCACACTTGTTGCTTTTGTTGCAGGCAATGGGTACGTTTTTGTCGCCATTGCTTTCAAGCGACAACCAAGAGCTGCTGCTTCTTCTTCTACATTTTTTTTTTGTATTATTTGCTGCACTTAAAGATGCCGTTTAACCCTTTTTTTTGTTGTTTTTTTTTAATTTTACTTTATTTATTTTTGTTTTTGTGTTAAATCAACATTTAAAACCTGCTCAAATGACTTTGACATTCCTGGGCTGATGGTTGATGTTTCGTTGTTATTTCGTTGTTTTTTGCTGTTTTTTGTAGTTTTTTGTTGAATTTTTGTTGTTGTTATTGCTGGTGTTTATTGTACACCGAACCATGTTTGATTTGAATTCAATCAAAAGAGACAGAAGCTCAAAGCACACAAGTGTGCAAAAAAAAACCCCAACAAAAAAATAAAGAATCTCCTCAACATCTGACAAAAACCCAGCAAAAATGAGTGCCACTGAAGGCTGCTGAAGAAGGAAGCCAACTTGTCCACAGCATTGTTCGGAAGTTTCTCAGTAAATGGGCTTCATTCGCATACGCTGTGGAAGCAAGAGCCCAGCCCGTCGAATCGAACAAAGCTACAAGAATGTTTATGGCTTCCTTTGAGTATTTGCCTCATTAGCCAATAGAGTGGGCATTTCAAATGTCCTTACTTCAATGTAGTTAATTGTTGTTGTTTTTTTTGCAAGCATTTTAATTGCAAATTTTGCATTTCGTCCATATTTCCACCGAATTCTAAACGGACACGCATGAGCTCCAAAATGAATTTCTAAAATGAAAAATGACAGCTAACAACATCAAATGTCTTTTCATTTTTTTGGATTGGGTTTTTTTCTATTTGCTTTCAATCTTTTGGGCATTGCATGCAAGCGAAATTGTGGCACACAAATGGCAAGAAAAAGTATAGTGCATATGCCTGCAAGATTTATGGCTCAGGCGCGCGTGCGCACACAAAATCGTTTTGCAGCAACAACAGCAAAAAAAAAACAACAACAACAAAATACCAACAATTCGCAGCAATTTATGAGTTTCGGCCAAACAACAGTTAGGAAAAAAATTGTAAAGAAACAAAATCAAATTTATTTCTAACGATTGCGAGTGCCAGCGTTGAAATGCACCGCACCACCCTCACCCTCACCGTCGCCCCACCCCATTGCCCAGTGCTCTCCCCCCATTTGTCTCCACATATCGTTCACATTAATTTTCTGTTCTTATCTTTTCCTGCTGACATGTTAAATTTTGGTTACTTTTTCGCTTCAACATTTTTTGGTAACTTGCCGGACTTCAGAGATTGCATTGCATATTGGCGGTCTGGCAAGTCGGTTTGGCAGTAAAAACGCATTAACACGCATTAATTTTGGCATAACTTTGGTTGTTGCTGTCGTTAAAAAGCGATAAGTTGCCTCAGATATGGTACGAAATGACCAACGCTCCTCGTTGCAGTTGGCTTTGGGTTGTTTTTATTTTCATTGGAAATTTTAAAACGTTTCTCGAAATTAAATACACATTAAGGCGTTTTGTTTTTGGGCTTTTAACGCTTGCAATTAATTTTGGTTAACTTGGAAGCAATTCCCGCTAAGCTGATATGTTCAAATCGATTTGAGTGACGTGAAAATTTTTGCCAACCATTAATTGCCAATCTTATGGAATGGTGGCTAATGGGTTATTTTTTTGACCAATATTTATGCAAAAATGTCAAAGAGGAATACACTTTTGCCTTCTGTGATGGACGATGTGAGGAGTGTCTCAAGTATAAAATTGGATCTTGCATAAATATATTAATAAAAATTTCTAGTTGAATCCTGCCCACTGAATCCTTTTACTAGTTAGAAGCTCAAACGATTATTTAAAGTTCTGTTTTGTCAACGAGCCCCAACCCTTACGAACTAGATCGAAACCCTGAATAGGCGGAAACCTCAAAGCCTTCATGTATAAAATATTTCACTTACATATAATACAAATTGCATAAGATTTATCTTTATCACCCGGTCAGACGGAAGAGACAACACCGCGATCAACAATTCATGATAACTTCAGTATTTAAAATATCGCATTACATTTTCATAAATTTGCAAATTTTTTGTACAGCTTTTACGTGACACTTTACGTATACTGGACACGCAGCCAAGTGGTATAAGTGTCAAGAGTGTTTATTGATCAATGAAATTAAAAACCAGTAAATTATAATTTACAAAGACAGTATTTACGTATTTACATATCACACATTTGCTGCAATTACACCACAAAAACTTGAACTAATATGAAAACGAAAAAAAGCACACAAAAAGACCTGTGACAGCGGACAACTGTTGAGTGTGGCTTCGGTTGCACAACAGAAGTTAAGAGAAACATGAACATTTTATATTTATTTTAATGTCGCAATTTTGTTAAGTTTTTTTTATCTTTTACATTTAAATTTGATAATTTCACTTCTTCTGGTGCAAACACTGTGCGACAGTACTTTTCGGGCATGAGATTTTTCAAGTGGAATGGATAGAGTACATCCCAAATAACAATATAAATTAAGGGTTTTGCTGGGTTAGCGAAATTAAGGACTTTTTTAACTTTCAAGTTAAGAGATCCTTAATAGGTAAAAAAAATTAAAAAACTATGATGGAGTTGTTCTGAAACTACATTTTTCAACACTAAGACGCGGCTTAAAATTATTTTAAACCAAAAAATTTACAAAATTATAGACCCTGGGTGCTAATGTTACGATCCTTCCTCAAGAAATTGAAGAATTTAGATATATATTTGGACTGTTTTCGATAAAGACATTCAAAATGGTTTTTAATATTTCGATTAAAAAGTGGTAGGTCTCATACTAATTTAGTTTTCAATCCTAGCATTTAGAATTTTTGGGAACTTTTTGAATGCAATGTGACGAAAGACGCTTCAAACTAACAAACCTAATTTTGAAGATTTCTATTTTAATTCTGACAAATAAGAAAAATGGCTTACAGCCGATACATTCAGCTGTTATATGAGAAAGTTCCCGAAATAAGAAAAAGAGTACTTAATAGTAGGGTAGAAGGGAGAGGATTCGCCACTGGAGAGCATATGCCACTCCCACTTTTTTTTAAAAACTAAAAACTCTTTGAAATTGACAATATGGGTAGTTTGTGCATATATCGATAAAGTTTCTTCCCTAAGTACATGACCTTTCTACCCCAATCGTGATCACGGCCAAACGTGTTTGTTTGTTTTTAGGGGTGCTGCGAACATTTTTTGGGTCAGTAAATTTGGTGATAATATTTTTAGTTTTTGCATTAGGAAATTGATACTTTGTTATATTGTTGTGTTGATATTAATGCATGGAATATAAACTCGACTTGATTCAATTTCTTAAAAGTAACAATATGAAAAAAGAATTTGTGTGAGTGGGAACACCTGGGGCACATACGTCAGTGTATTTGGTATAAAAAAACCGAGAAAAAAAATTTTAAAGAAGAGAAAAAAAAGAATTAATGATTTAATGATTTAAGCTCAACAAAATCGTTTCGCCGTTTTTGTTTTATTTGAAATTCGTTGAAAAGGTAGTTTTTAGATATATGAAAGGTAGCTTTTAGATATATGCTTGCGGTAGTTAAAATATTAAAGTTAATAAATGTAAGTATTGTACTCTTTAAAAAAAGAGTACTGTACTCTTTAAAAGAGTACGTCTGGTAACCCTAATCTTTTCTGACATTAAAACTCATGAAGAATCGGTTTAAATAAACAAAATTTAGTAACACCGATAAAAAAAAGTGAACAAATAGTAAAAATTAGCCGATCGGGTCTCATGTGCAGAGCGTGCCCAAGCTTTGAGATATCTTCGTTTCGCCCCCAGCTAGTCATCAATTCCATTATCCTATGCCAATATATGTGATCTCGCTTCAAGCTGAATATACGACGTAACTGAATTTTTAGAAGCGCTCAGATTAGAGTCAACGCAACTATTCGACTTAGAATATAGAATTTAAAATAATACACAATATAGTAGGAGTGGAATCAAAATGAAAACCAATAGCTACTTTTATTATTTAGTTAGATTATTAAAAACCTCTTATCACCAAAACTCTAAAAAAATTACTGCCTCCAAATTAACCATAAATTAAATGGCGCATATTCATAGTCAAATTTAGTGTATCTAGGACAGCCAAATTATTTTCTTGCAGATTCGACCACTCATGATTATACCCCCACACTCACTGTGGCAGGGTATACTAACTTTGTCACAACGTTTGTAACGCCCATAAGGAGGCGTGTCCGGTATGGAAAAGTATATATATTCTTGATCAGTATCACCTCCTGAGTCGATTTAGCGATGTCCGTCTGTCTGTCCGTCCGTCTGTCCGTCTGTCCGTCTGTCCGTCTGTCCGTCTGTCCGTCTGTCCGTCTGTCCGTCCGCACGATAGCGGTCGCAGTTTTGGAGATATCGACTTGAAACTTTTTTTACATGTTTTTCTCGTGAATACTGAGATCAAGTTCGAGAATCAGCCAAATCGGACAAAAACTGGGCGTGGCTCCCATACACCGAAAAAAAAGGTAAACATTTTTCAAGTCTTTTTTATTGTTGTATTCGATTGGAAATGTTTAGAAACGTATTTTTGACATGGTCCGAGGTTCCGAAGCCACATATATAAGGTCTAAATGGGGTCTTGAGACCAATTTTTTTTTTTTGGTGGATTTAATTGGAAATTTTTAGAAATGGATTTTGGACATGGTCCGAGGTTCCGAAGCCCCATATATAAGGGTCTAAATGGGGTCTTGAGACCAATTTTTTTTTTGTTGGATTTAATTGGAAATTTTTAGAAATGGATTTTGGACATGGTCAGGGCTCCATCGAGGTACTTCTTCCTACTGTGTGGGGGTATTTCAACTTCGATATAGCCAAAGATAGTCCACTCTCTAGTTTTTCTTTAATTTTATCATAATCCAAAAAATGGATTTTGAGTTAACTTTATTTTTATGAAACACACTCAAAGAATTAATGTTTTTGAGGCGTAATTGCTGCAAATGTATTTGTCGTGACTGAAATCGTTTTTTTTTGGTGGATTTGATTGGAATTTTTTAGATACGGATTTTGAACAAAGTCGGAGGTTCTAAAACCACATATAAATGGGGTAAAATTGCGACCAGGGACTATCATTTTTTATATTCGAGGTACTTCCAAATGGGGCATATTGTGTGGGAGTATTTCAGCTTCGGCATTGTCGAAGATAGTTCACTGTATAGTTTTTATTGACTTAAACATCCTAACTTATTCATAAAAAAAAAATGTATTTTAAAGACAGAAAAGTTACAAATTATCTACAAAAATTCACACGTTAACTGGATTTCCCCAATATCTCCCTTATAGAAATAAACTCCTGACGTACGCCTAAACCTTTAAAGCAAAACATCGCATGTGCTATTTTCTTTTGTTTTTCAGTCAGAATAATTGGCCTACATATTTTAAATATTTCACTGATCCTAAACGTTTCAATCAATCGATCTGAAACATATCTTTCAGCCTACCGACCAACTGTCACCGACAGCAGTTTTTGGTGATATGCGATTTTATTTATTCCTTCAATTAAATCGAGTGCACTTGGGCCTGCATCCTCGAATGCATGTATGTGCCGTGGCATCCTTTAAAGTTTCTTTTGAATTTGTTTCGCTTGTTTTCGATTCCTTATCGCAGATTTAACAACACCCAACAACTGTCGATTTTTTCAATCCGGACAGTAAAATTACATGCAAATCCAATTAAGTTGTTAACTCTTTGTTTTTTTCTCTCATTTTGTTCTTCACATACAATTTAATTTTGTTTTTGTTTTGATTGGATTGGATTGGATTTTGCTTTCAGCGATTTGGTTTATTTATTCATTTCGAGTGATTTGGGGGCACTGATGAGGGTCAGTATGGCGGCCGTACTATTTAAATGATTTTAATGAGGTAGTGATGTGGAAACATACCAAATGGTTTGAGGTATTAGTTAATTTTTTATAGACAATTTTTTTGTTTGCACTACAGAAGTCTTAGAAGGAAATTTTAATGCACAATTATCCTATGCAATCTTGCTTTATATCTTTTGCCTCGTCTTATTACCACTTGTTCATATCCCAAAGCCATATCTTAATTGGCTATTCTTGTCCAGCTGCTGTTACTGACGCTCACTGCTGTTCGGATTTTGAGACTTCAAGCTTGAGAGCCTTTGCGCGTTTATCTTAATCTCAAATTAAGTGCAAAAAAGAATTGACTTCGAAAAGAACACAAAAGCGCATATTTAAATCAATAAAGTGAGCGGCAAGATGTTAAATGAATGAGGCCTTGCCGTGGACATGGGACATGGAGTTTTGGATTTTTATTGACTTGGAGAAAATTTCAATTAAAAATTAATTTCAACAGAGTTTCTTTTTTTGGTTAAGGAAGAAGAGACAAGGAATAATTTGAAGGTTGGTGGAAAGGAAAGTAGCAGGGGAAATTGTCTACCTAAATATTGATCTGACCTTTAACAGTCAATCACAAAAAGTACTCAAGCAATCAAAATCAACTCCAATCAAACCTCATTCCTGTCCATTATCCAAACGCAATTCGTGAGTTCGCTTCCAATGACTCAACCACTTCAATGTCTGTATAATAGTGACCATAATAGCGACTAGCACATAACCTCAATAAATAAAAGGGCATAATTTCGTTGGGCCAACTAAACACTTACCCTGCATAGACGTTCAAGCGCAAAAATGAAATCGTTGCCAATTCGAATCCAACAGATTTATGAGCAGCAATTTAAAACACTTTGACTGCACGGACGCAAAAATAACTACAAATGTAGTGGAACACAAACGCGCACACAGCTCAGCCAGACGCACAGGTAAGCACACATAGACACCAGACGGGCCGCAAAGAGTTGCTGTGTTAATACCACAAATTTATTACAATTTAAACAGTGATTTTCACGCTTTAATTACCAACGCCACAAAGTGCAACTGCAAAAATAATAATATCCTAGAAAGGCGATTTAATGCATTTAGTGCACAGCCGCCTGTAGGCAGCAGGATCGATTTGATAGACCGAGTGAGCGAGCGAGCGAGCGAGAGAAAGGGGGTATTCAGCCGCAGGGCCCCAATACACAAACTTCGAACGAACGACAAGCGCCGCCGCAGACTGGCGGAGGCGTTGCAAGAGTTCGTTCGTTTCGTTTCTTTCGCTTAGTTTATGTTGTTATTTGGAGCGAACCGTCCTTCCTGCCCTCCAGGTAAGTGCTTCGAAAGTGGGGCTTAAATCGAAACTGCAACTGTGTTTGTGTGACTGCTGTTGCTGCTTAATCAATTGTTGGCCATCGACAGCTAATTTATTACCTTTTTGGCACTCATCACTTAAGGCGCTGAGGAAAAGCGCCAGTTTCAATATGGAAATTTAGAGTATTAGCTCCACGTCAGTATTAATTGGTCACACACTCAAAGCAGTTCACTGCACTTCCTTATACACACATTCACACTCCTCTAAACTCTAATCAAATTAAGGTTTTGCACAGTTTAGATTTGCACTGAATTTAAGCGCACACGCGTCGAAAGTATCTCAATTTGAACACTTCGTTTGCTTTAGCTTAAAATTTGGTTTATTTGCGGCATGTCGCGTTCGCAGCTCAGGTCGGTTTGAGTTTTGTTTTTGCACTGTTTTCGCGTTGCGCAGTTTTCTTAGGCCTAAGTCGGGATTTTGTGGAGCATGCAGGCTGCTGCGTTCTGGCGGGTTGTTGTTAGTTGCTGCTGCTGCTGCATGTTGTTGCATGTGGCAAAACGTGCTTGTGTCGGTCGGGGATGCGCGGCAAATGCAACTTTTTTTTTTGTTCTCAAAAGAGCCCGGCAAGTTTTTATGGCATTCCTGCGCTTAGAATGAGAATTGAAGAGAGAAAGAGTCGTGGTGACTGAATTGATGGGGGAAATGTACGATGTTGCCATATTCGAAAAATTTTACCATAATATTTATTTGATATGCTGCTTTAATGAAGGTTTTTTTTCTATCATTCGTTTAGTCTAATGTTGTTCGCAGTTTCACAGCCTAAAACGTTCAGTAGCAGGTGTACTTCGGAATAAAAGACAATTGTTTTGTATGATTTCTCTCCTCAGGAAGCTACCACATAAAACTTCACTTTAAAGTTTGGTTGCTATGCTCAAATGTAGGTCTCCTTTACTTAATACACGAAAAATACGAATTGATCATCTGTTTTCTCTGGATGTAGTCTTAAGCTAAGATCCCACAACTCAACTCAACTGCCCGGAATACGATATTTTGCTCAAGCACCAAGCAGCCAATGGAACCAAACCGAACCGACTAAAAAAATTAATTAATGCTGACAGGTCTTTGTCTGTTTCATTTCATTTTGTTGGCAAATGGCAATGAAACGAAATGTTCTGAAATTTAATACACAACACACCAATTTTCAATTAATTTTACAACAGACGACTAGAGATCAGAGACTGTTTAACGAAAGTACCATTAAAATGGGATATTAATCGAATTCTTGCACAGTTCAAATAGCCAAATTTGTATTTGAAACATTGCATGAAAACAGCCAACAGAACCATTCTCATTTATCTTCAATGAATTACCTTCGCAGCTTATAAATAAAACCGACTAGGCAGTGCATAATTACTTCTGTAGTCAGTCGTTCTAGGCACGTAACGCTGAAAATTCATACTAAAAGTCTCGCCCCATTTACCAAAACTCACAACGAAGAGATTTCCGATTGAACTGAGTTTGCCCGGCGCATTGACTAACCTGCAAATGCTTTCAACTTCTAAACGAGTAGGATGCATGTGATGTGGTGCAAATATGCTCCTTTTTCCAACCATTTCTTAAACATTTTATCAGATCAACGTTGAGAGCACTTTTAATGTATTTTCTTGTTGTTACTATTGGCCATGTTATCGTCATTATTGTTGTGGCTGCTCCTGCTGCTGTTGCTCTTGTTGTTTTTATTAAGTGCTGGTTTAGTTCTGAGCCAAGTTAAATAGAACATAAGATGTTGCCCTTAGGTCATTTACAGTAAGTTGCATGACGTCACAGGAGAGGTCTTTTGCTTCTAACCCAGCAAGCATTTGAACTTGCATGCAACTTGAGGACGACTTGCATTCAACAGCAAAAGGCAAGGGTTACTATTGAGGATACTGTTGACAAACTGTTGCATGCAACTTGAGATTTTCAGCTTTCTCAACAAAAAGGGATCCCTCGACCTCAAGCCTATTCCTCAACTTGCATTCAAGCCCAATTCTCAACAATTTTTCTATACCGTACGGACCAAGATTCAAGAAAATAAATTTATGGTCAAACCAGCTTATAAGCTGTCTTGTAAACAGTGGTAGACCAATTTGAATATTGAAAAGTTTTCAATGAAGGCCTTAAAAATTATTTTCGCTGAAAATGTATAGGAAATATTTAAATAATTGATCATTAAAATGGGATCAGTTGGAAGAAATTTTTTCAATCGGCAATGGGATCTGAGAGAAAAACGTTGACAACAAACTACTATTCGTGTAACGTTCCTCTTCAGTAACGATTACTACAGTTCTCGCAAAGGCGGCATCTGTGTTTCTATCCATCTTGGCTCTGCATTCTCAACTAAGATTTAAACATATTTCATGTTCGTCTTATTGCGATCCACTACGCTTGTAATTTACTTTTGAAAAACTTTTATACTGATTGCGAGCAATAAAAATTAGCCAGAAATACAGGTGCATTTTATCTGAGAACTTGGGGGAGAGGGCGCGGTGTGGAGATTTGTGTTAAATTTATTATTTGAACCATTTTGTTAAGCATGAATTAACAAAATGGAAACTCTAGAATCATAACTTTAGAACCACTGTCGCTATGGAGACAGTGGCGCTCTCTCTACCGATCAGAAGGTATCAAGATCGACTCCCGCTTGAGGCAAGTAGAAAAAACTATGCTGTATACTAAGCCACTCTCTCGCCAAACAACGGTAAACATATTGAAGTAACTTGTTCGGATTCAATATTAAATTGTAGGTCCACAAATAACATATACTCTACTAAGTGCCCATGATAATTTCATGAAGAAGAGCTGTTATGCCAAGTTATCAAATTATTATTACATAGTGACATATCATCGGTCAGATCGACTTAATAAATTTGTTTGATTACTAAATGGATTGGTTCTTTGATTTATAAAATAATGAATAATGAATACGTTTGCTGTAACCATAATAGACATAAGAGACATTCCAGGGAACTGCAAAGCTGATGAACTCGCAAGGCTGGGCTCCACAATACAGCTTCTACCAGATAAGGTAAAGTTAGGTATCCCGCTCAGCACGTGCAAGCTACTGCCTCGTCTTGATTCCATCGCCAAGACTAACAACAGATGGTCTTCTGGAACCACTTGTAACACAACAAGGCAGATCTGGCCGTTACTGGATCTGAAGCGTTCTAAGAGACTCATCGCACTGCCTAGGACCAGCATCTCGAAGGTGGTAGGTGTGATCACTGGTCACTGTTTGATTCGGCGCCATGCGGTAAGGCCTGGGGTCTTCGCTTATGACTTCTGTAGGAGTTGTATGGATGAGGAGGAGACTGTGATGCACCTCCTCTGCTCCTGCCCGGCACTGTCTCGAGCAAGGAGGACCCTGTTGGGGTCATTCATCCTGGACAGTCTCTGTGATCTCTCTACGGCTAGTATTTCAGGCCTTCATAGGTTTATCTTGAACTCCAAATAGTTTGTGGCATAGGGGGAAGGAATATGGATCCTGTTGTATCACAATGGACCTCTTTTGGTCTAAGTGTGTCGGCGTGCCGTCAGCCACCTTAACCTAACCTAACCTAAGCATAATATAATATCCACTAACCGTGTAAAAAAAAGACAATTTTTAATCTCTCTTAAAAGCCATTTAAATTACAGCTAAGCCAGATCACAAGCAACACGACTATTACATAAACCATCTTTAATATGATATTCATCAAATTAATTACATGGATGCCGCCTCAAACATAGTCATACACTCTTAACGCACATGCAATCAAATGCCAGCAAATGATGGTGGTAACAATTTAAGCTAAAAATCTATTAAAGCCCCCATTGAAAATGTGTTCCAGTGGAAAGGTGTGCACAAAAATTAGCCATAAAATTACCGTCAAAACGTGTTACAATGAAAGTACAGCATGTCACAACGCACATCAGACAAATACGTACACCACAGTCTGTCATAATGAAGCTATATTAATTAAATAAATACCGTTTTTCTAATCTTAATTACCAATGTGCATGTATTTAATAGTGTGTCGCCTACTTAGCCTTTACCGGTTTCAATTTTTGCATCATCCCAACGGCTTTAATCAATAAAACTGTCAAACAATCATCAGACTGCGGGCAGTCGACTTTGCTGTGAAAATGATGAACTGATGTCGCAGCCATAACCAGGAAAGTTAAAATAAAGAGAGCTGCAGCGCCTAAAAGCTGATTTCGTTTTTCAAGCCTAAACGGTTAGTTGTAAAGATGTCGCTGGTAGTGCTGCGGGCATGTATGCAAAATTGTCCACTGCAAAACTGCCTTGTCGATCAACAAGTTCTTGTGAATGATTAAAATTCTCAAAGAAGATTGTGATGGAAATTTCACCCTACATTACGTTTCATCACAGTTAATTTACTGATCTGCCTTGTCGAAGATATCTGAAATAAAGAACAGGCTTTAAACTTATTCTGACTCTTCGTGGGACCGAAAAAAATTCTAGTCCAAAATCCCCTAATCCCGAATGTACATAATCCCGAACAGACATAACTTCGAATGGACAGAAACTTTCCCTAACTTTTCGTAAAAGGAATAATTTTGGAAAAAGGTTTATGATTCGGATTTGGGAAGGTGATATCCCCTTGAAATTATTCATTATCTTTTTGGTATTATAAACTTTACATAACAATCCACATGGCTACACTTTACAGATGTAGGGTGTAATGAGAACGGTTACTCACTCAAGAGCCTGTTCATGTTAACAACTTCTAACTTTTTTTCTCTCTCTAATATCATTTAATATATTTATATGCTACAATGTATGTGTGTGTGTGTTTGTGAGTGTGTTTGTATTTTTATGCCTCATTATAGTTATTAGCATAAATGACGCTTTGAATTTGTTATCAGCCTGAGCATTAAATTTAATTACCAATTTATAAATTATTCGCTAAATGGATAGTGTGCTGGACAATGGTAACACTGGATTCTCATTAAAATTATCTAAAATTATGCGCTTACATAATAGCGCATATTTGCAATCTAACAAACTCCACCTTGTACTGGGTGTCCTCGTGTTGAGTTTATAATTATCCGTTGAATGGTTGTGTGGCAACTTTCCAAGTGCGCCTCGGCTGAGGAAATTAATTATCTAAAATTGATAAATTCGAGTTATCACCTAGAGAGAATTCATAATTTCTTGCTGTTGCTTTGAAGAAAGAAAAAATAAAAAAAAAATAAAGAAAATAATAAGAAACTTCATGGCAAGATACTTAGACTGAACATTCAAGCCTTCCTTAAAATTTCCTTCCAACCTACAACTTTCCATCGTCAATATCAAATTGAGTCGTTGGTTAAGTATACTCCATTTTAGCATTGACAATTCTCCACAATACTCAACTGCAACATACATAATCTACTTGCAAACTGAACCCTTGTCGCTGGCAAATTATGCCCCATAAAGCATCTTAACAAGAAAATTGCAAATGTTTGCGTAAACATACAAATTGCTTGAATGCCCTCAAATTATAAATTCATTAGCAACTGTGGCGGTTAAGGGTTTTCTGCGGACAACATACGACTAAGTGGAATTCATTCAATGGCCAACTATTTACCCGGCAATCTGCACCCAAAGTGGAAAATCATTTGTTGAGATTTTAGTTATATTTTTTTATGTATTATTTTTTTTCCTTGGTATTATTGCTAAATTACTTGTTGAGTATAAAATAATTACAGTGAAGAGTCGTTTGCCCAGTCAAGACATAACAAACGGCTGGCGGATGATTATAACTTGTGTAAAATTTCAAGAAGGTGCAAACTGCGCAAGTGTGTGAGAAATTTTGTTGGGCTTTATTTTGAAAAGTATTCATCTTTAACAATAAAACTTTATATGCCCAAAATGGTATTCACTTTAAACTTTATAGAATCTAAGCCCTTGAGGGCTTAGATTTCCTTAAAAGTGTATTTATGTTTTGATTATAAAAATAATTTAAAACTAAATGTTTCCATTTGCAATAAAATCGTCTAATCTATTTTAATTAAATCTCTAATGGCCTCTTGCTGCATCATGTTTCATAGACAAGTGCAATACACTTAATACTTAAACTGTCAGACCCACATGTGTATGCAAATTGCCGCCACAAGCCAAAAATGTGTACAAAAGCAAAAGTAAAAAGTAAAAATAACTAATAAAAAAAAACCTTCAAAATCTGTTAATGGTCAATAAAATGCCTCGCTCAGTCTGGTCATGGCAGCTGCGGTGCATCTCAGGCACTTCCGTTCCACTGGTACCTTCTTGGCCCATATCGAAAGCATCTAGCAGTGTCTGCGGTGAGGCACGCAATCTAACTTTGACAGCGGCAGATTTACAAAAAAAAAACCCAAACCGATCGTAAAAATGCGTTGAAACCGGGAGTCGGCGACTTTCGGTAGGACCGTCCCAAAAGTTTGTGCGAAATTTTAATTAATGAGTTGTTTGCTGCCTGAATTTTTAATGTTTATTGATTTATGTTTGCTCGTCTCCGCTGCCTTACGTGAAGCTGCAGTGAAGTGAAATTCGGCAGTGGATCTGAAAAGATGAATTTTTACTGGGTGGTAAAAATCTTAGGGCCATTTTTGTGAGAAATAATTTACATTCCATAAATTGGTTTTCCGAAGAGACTTTCTGACTTTCTAATATTTCACAAGCAAATCAATCACAAGAATCACCACAAACCCTCTCAGAATTAAAATGCATAGCTTCATTTCACCTTAAAGACTTTGCCGCCACTTACCTTCAATTGAGTTTAACCCGCCATAAATCTAGTTTTTATATATTCACTATGGCATATAAAATTAAGCTTCTTATTCATCTGCCTGGCTGGGCCATAAGCACTTGAGCATTCATCACGTTTTCTCAAAAGCATTTCAACAGTGAGCCCCATTTATTGCTCGATAACATTGATTTTTATTATTTTTTCTAGTTTTAACACCTTTTAGCCTTAGCACGGCATCGAAGTACGAAGTAAATTCTAGTTACCTTTAATCCTTTCCCAACATGTACGCTGATGTTTTGGCATTAAATCCCTTGCTGCCTCGCCGTATCTTGGCAGTATTCTGAGCACATTCCGCGCTCGTTCACTTATCGGGCAAACTGCTCTAAAGTGATTTAATGTTGGAAATTGCAATAAAAACGAAAGCAAAGGATTACCTTCTTTTTTGGATATTCTTTTTTAATTTAAACATTATCGTAAATTTCCTGGCAATTATGTGCATGTTGCTTAGTGCCTAAACAAGCGTTGCCATATTTTCAAGTTAGTTTTTTCTTTTCTTTTCTTGTTTTGCCATTTTTTTTTCGATTATATTTAATATCAAATGTTGTTTGAGCCTGTAAGTTGAATGGTGTACTGCTTTTCATTGAACTTGTTGTGTTGAAAGTGATAAAATAGTTGCAACAGGCCTTATTGAGTGAGTGGCTGGCAAGTAGTTGACTAGGGTAAAGTCAGTGGGTTTGAAATGAGAATTTTTTAGTTTAGTAAATTACAAATAAAAAAGAGTAAAAAATAAGTTTTTTAAAATTTAGTCGAACTCTCTTAATTGAAACACGAATTTGTCAGACATTTTGTTTCAGTTATGCGGGTTTTCACTTAAGCGATTTCGGATAACTGAAAAATATTTCTCTAAAACGAAATACGGTCATCAGTTTTTACCCAAATTGCTTTCTTTCATGAACTTCATTTTGTATTAAAACTAGAGAGTGGACTATAGTCGGCTATGCCGAAGCTGAATTACCCCCACGCAGTAGGAAGAATTACCTCGAACATAAAATGATGTGGTCTCAAGACCCCATTTTGAGCCACATATAAATAGTTTTGGAGCCCGGACAATGTCCAAAATCCGTTTCTAAAAATTTCCAATCAAATCGACCAACAAAAAAATTGGGCTCAAGACCCCATTTTGACCCTTATATACCTCGGACCATGTCTAAACATTTCCAATCGAATGCAGCAATAAAAAAGACTTGAAAAATTTGGAACCTTTTTTTTCGGTGTATGGGAGCTACGCCCAGTTTTTGTCCGATTTGGCTGATTCTCGAACTTGATCTCAGTATTCACGAGAAAAACATGTACCCAAAGTCGATATCTCCAAAACTGCGACCGCTATCGTGCGGATGGGCGGACGGACGGACAGACAGACGGACATGGCTAAATTGACTCCGGCGGTGATGCTGATCAAGAATATATATACTTTTCCATACCGGGCACGCCCCCTTATGGGCGTTACAAACGTTGTGTCAAAGTTAGTATACCCTGCCACAGTGAGTGTGGGGGTATAAAAAGGTTCAAAATGAAAAAAAATACAAGAAAAAAACCAGAATTGTTGATTGTTCCCGCTAGCATTCCTAAAGGGACAATATGTCCATATTGCGCTAATGGGAAGATTATCAGAGAAACCATTAATTTTCGTTTTTTTTCTTGTATTTTTTATTAATTTTTTTTGGTTGTAAAAACTTTAAAAATTAACCATTCTAGAAAAGTTGTAAAATTTAAGGTTTTTCTTGCAAAAACAGTAAAATATTCTGTTATGCTCCAGGCATAGGATACAAAAAAAATCAAATATCAATTGGGAAAAAATTTGTCATATTTTGAATTTTTTGGACAATTTATAGAGCCAAATTTCGTTTTTAATTTTTGGAAGACTTTCATTTTGGTTGATTTTTCCATTTGTTTTGGTCAAATATCCTTTTTACTTTTTTGGCCATTTTTTGTTTCAATTTTGGATTTTTGAATTTTTTGGGCCAATTTTCCTTTTTGTGCCTTTTTGATTTTTTGCCAGGTAACATTAATAATTCCAAAAAGTAAAATTTTACCATTCTTTATAAAATTTAAATTCTTTAGCATTTGAAATTCATTATCAATTTTTTTGTAGAGTTCATTTTTTTTTAAATCTTACGACATTAAAAGCCATTTTTGTATTTTTCGAATGCAAAAATGAGGCTGTGGTTTCCTTTCTATTCCATTCCATTCTTGGTATTTCTTGAATTACAATATAATCACAAATTTCAAGCGAATTGAATTCACATTTGCTCAGCATTCATTCTCACCTGTACTTAACAAGTGCATTTAAAACTTTCCGAATTCTATCACGAAACGTAGGAAGTATCAACGTGCTTATCTTCGAAATTGAATCGTAAAGTAAGCACACTGAAAATATCTTAGAACAAATTAATCGTAAAATTCGATTCGCAATGGAAATGAGAGAAGTTAGACTTAAACTTATACGAATCAACTAGAAAATATTCCAAGTGTAACAATCGGAACTTGCAAAAAAAACCGTGTACGTCGCATTCGAAGTGGTGCCTTCTTTACGCCAAATATCGCGCGCTTCACAGCCAATTCGCAAAAGATTTACGCTAATGAATTGTTGAGTGCGGCGCGCACTGCTCCTCGCAAGTGTTTGAGCATTTTAATCTGTACACGCTGGAAAAAAATTTTAACAACAAATTCGACAAACACAAAAATAGTATATAGCGAAGCCAGTTTAGACCAAACCCTTGTTCCTCGCTGTCATTCACCATAAGCCGAAGAAGATAGAACACCTTTGGACGTCTAGGCGAAGCGGTGCTGCAATTCGTACCCCAAGCCACACATGTGTATACACGTCGATGTGGCATGTTGCCAGTAGATTAGCGTAAATTTTCTTAACAAAAGTGTTGAATGAGTTTGAAAATGTTCTTGGTGTGTTTTTTTTTTGTGTGTTTGTTGCCTTTGCTTGGTTCTTACGTCTTCGCTTTGTTGTTGTTTGTTGGTAAGTTAGGATCTTCTCGGCCTTTTTGACTAAATTCATTTTTTATGTCCACACATCATTAAGGCCAGCGGAGTAGGCTTGCCTGGTCGACTTCCTACCGAAGCAGTGGAAGTAAAAGAAATCAAACACACCCCAGATGGCGTGTTTGGGAAATGTTAGCCGAGTGCAATGTTGGACTTATATGTTTATATGTAATTTCATTCCTTGCGCTATGACAGTCGTAGCAGTTTAAAGATGACTTAAAATAAACAAAATTACATTTGCAGAAATATTTGTGGATTTTGGAATGTGGGTTGAAATCACAAAGGCGTACATATGTATATACCGGGTGTAACAGTCGAATTTTTTCCATGGGTATATTGTTTTTGTCACACCGTTTGTAACGCCCATAAGGTGAGTCCGGTATGAGAAAACTATATAACTATATTCTTGCTCAGCATCACATCCTGAGTCGATTTGGCTATGTCTGTCTGTCCGTCATTTCGCACGATAGCTGCCGTAGCTTTTGAGCTATCGACTCCAACTTTTGCTAATGATTGAACGGTATTGAAAATGGGCAGCATCGGATAGCAACCACCCCTACCTACCAAAAAAAATGGCCACCAAATTTGTATTATTTGCGTTTATATTGAGAAATACTGAACCGATTTCGACGCGGTGTTTCTTATTTGGTTGAAACGAAATGGGAATGAAAGTGGAACGAAATGGAATTGGACCGCAACAAAATGGAATTGGAACAACTTCTTGGAATGAATCGGAAAATGGAAAAATCGATAAATATTGAAAAATTTTTGAGAAAATATCCATGAACAATCGAAAAAATATCGAGAAATTATCGATAAAATATCGAAAAATCATCATACCTTCCATACAAAATGGCCGCAAAATTTCTTTATCCTAAGAATTATTTAACTGATTTGGATGCCGTTTAATGTATTTAATGGACCGGGAACAAAGTTGAATTGGGCCGGACAAAATTCTAGCTTCGGTCTAAAATTTCACTAATTTTACTAATTTTAAGTGATTTGTAAATTATTTTTTTTTTTGGAAAGCAATGAATACCACAATTGTCTTTGTAATTTCAATAAGCCTCATTGGCTGTACTAAAAGAATCCTCAAACCTCAAACTTCTTAAATAGGCGAAATTGTACTTTTTTGAAGGTATTCACTATTTGCTGTATCAGCTTCAAGAAAAAAAAACGAATGAAAAAAATCACAGCAACGGAAAATATATCAGGAATGCAACACTTAAAGCTCCTTTTTTGAACGTTAAGTAATCCGCTTTGCGTGCGTTGCGGCCTAAGATTTATGCGAATTTCTCCCTTCTTTCATTTCTTTTGGCAGTGAAAGCGAAAGGGGTATGTACAGTGTACACAGTCAATAAATTAGCTGAGCGCAGATTTTTCATTCTCTTTTGCACGGAAGAGAAAAGAATTTTAAATTCAACCGCATCAAATCCCCGAAAAAAGGGCGATTTACAATTTTGGCAAGTTCTTTGCCGTTTTTTTTTCCTCCAAAAAAAAGCCATCTTGCCAAATTCACTTTGTGTGTGTATGTGTGAGTTTCTGTGGATTTCATTTGTATTTATTCAAGCAGTTGGTTTAACGCCTTCTTTGAAAAGTTTTATTTGTTGGGGAGAGGCTTTTCAAAGAAGCTTAACTGAAAGCAATTGTTTTAGTTTCTTGAAAAAGGAAATTGTTGCAGAAGGCTTAAAGATTTGGAATTTTAAGCAATACCAGAAGTGGGAAGTAAGTACAAAAACGTTTCCAGTGAAAAACCAAAAAACAAAAATTTTGAACTCAAACCTCAAACATTTCTCCTTATTCCTATATGCGTTCTTCTGACCTTTTCATAAACTAGAATAATTGGAGACGAACTTGACTTTTTGTCTCACATGATTGCTAATGGGTGCATGTAAGGCACTCAAGCTTCAAGGTAACCTTGTTCCATTTTAAATTAAAATTTACTGCTGTTTCCACTCATTTCCCTTAACGTTTCCACAACAACGACCCCATTGTACCTGACAAATTAGCCTCATAATGAGGCTTGACATAAATCTGTGACATGCTTACAAGAACACCAAAGTATGCTTCTGCCTGCCTACCTCCTACATCCTACCACGCCCCTGCCCCCACCTCTGCTGTCGTCATATGTTAAGTGTCGTGTTACTTTAAAATCTTTTAAGATAAGGAACCAACTCAACCAAAGGCCGTCCTCTACTGCCAAAGCAAAAGCAAAAGCACACACACAGCATACGAAAATGCTCTCAAGCGTAAAGGATTCATTAATTTGACAAAGTGCCGAGAGTGTAGGTATGTGTGTCAAAGCTGGCAAGCCAACTAAGGAGCTGTTAATTGGAAGTCACTGGCGCTTGATTAAACTTTGGAGAACTGCGGAAGCTTGGGTGAAAAGTTAATTGTTGCAGGCAAAACGAATTAAGTATGAAATTTAAAGGCGTCCGTGTGAAATGTATACAAAAGCAAAAATGGGACTTATGCGAGTAGACAACAAAATTATTGGATCTGCGATCTTACATGCCTTTCACATAAATTCCATTTAATAATCATGAGATGCCATCAAATCTTTTACTTTGACATATTTCCGCTTATAATCCTAAAAGTCCACTATAAAAAGCTTAAAATATATGGCAAAAAATTTGAATACTTTTGTCATAAATTTCAATGAAATCAAAATTTCCACACAAGAACACACACACACACAAATGCCAGTCAAGTCTCCTTCAGCGTTATGAAAAATTGCTTGGACGTGTCGTCCATAAAAGCGGTACTCATGTAAGAAGTAGTAAAAAAATCATAATACAAAAAAAAAATATAAAAAAAAGAGTGTGTGGCATTAGGAAATCACAGCATACATTCAGGCATGGCATACATGCATTCATATAGGTTGGGTGTAATAATAATAATTTTGTAATAATAGTAAATGCCTATTTTATGCGTATTATTAGCATAATAAAAATAAGATGATGAGTAAGGGCAAAGAAGGATCGGCTCTAAGGGTAGCTGGACAATATAATTTTATGCCAGTTGTTATTGCAATGATGATGGCAATGATGATGGCCATGATGATTATGTTGATGATGATGGTGGCCCTTAAAAATCGTTGTAGCATATAAAATTTAAATGTTATATGTACATACATATGTGCTTATGGAGGGTAGTATAAGGGTGAGTAACCGTTGACTTTTATTTGTATCGAGATACCTCGAAAAATTCTTATTTTATTTTGTGAAATTTTTCGAGGCTAACCTTATATTGGGGTGTCATTTTTCTTTTAAAAAGGAATCTTTTAATGAAGTTGGACCTATTTACAAGGAATAGCAGCCGTAAAGTAGTAAGGACTTTACATTCGAGTTAAATATCCGCGTTCTAGCCTTATATATTCTTGACTGGATATCTTCACCATCAGCTATTAGATTGCTACCAAGGTATTTGAAAGACGATTCTTCTTCGATAGGCGGCCCGTATGCGTTGAAGGTTGGTTTCGAATCACCAGTTGATATGGACTTCGTTTTGGTGGAATTATTTCGAAGACCGGCTGTGTTGGCGTGGTAGCTTAGGAGGTTGAGTTTTGTTTACATAACCGATCTTTTAGTTGACAGTAGCCCAAGCTCGTCAGCATACGCTAGTTCCTCCCGGTGACCCCAGAAGTCCCAGGAAAGGCCGTGGCGTTCGGTAAGACCGAGGTTAAGGGCGTCATCTAATGCTATGATAAACGGAGCTAACAGACAAGGTTGTTTGATACCGGTTTTGAGTTCAGTTGGCTGCTAGCTTTGGTTAATGTGAAGTACTCGGCACTTAGACCCTTCCTAATGGATAATTTTTATGAGCTTGTTTAATATATTTCTCGCTGCTACGGCGACAACCGCCATTCTTTCACCTGTTCGAGAATGATTCGTTTTGAATCCGGCCTGCTAGACAAACTGGGAACTTTCCATTGGGGGCTTGCACTCTGTTTTGAATAACTTTCGTCAGAATTATTTACAGGGTGCTGATGAGCTGCCATAGTTTTTACAGACAAGCCATTAGTTGTAATAAAATAGTTTAAAATTATTTTTGAATTCACCTAAAAGTATGCAAAATTTTCTGTCTATTCAGTCTGAATTGGAAATTAACTAACTGTCAACGCTCTAAGGCTAAAGTGATTTTACAAAATATCAAAGTATCTCTTAAAAAGGCATTTCAACACTTCGACATGGAAAACCGCATTGACACCACTCTTTCCTCCGCCATTGGCTCATTGCAAAATCTAATTCAAAATTCCGCCACATTAAAATGAAAACCGCAATTTTGTCAAATGTTCTTCATTTCACAAAAGCCACACTCTAATCCTTACCGACATTTATTCATAAGCACACGCCCATGCATATGAACACACACCCACGCATACACCGAGTCATAGACACCTGCCTGCACACAGATAAACGGAGGGGACATTTCGGTTGTGGCTGCGGCTACACAGAATGTTTTAATTAAATATTCCATTTTCGCAAAACGTTACGTTCGTATAAGGTTTGTGAAACTTACCGAACAGTGGTCAGAATTAATACATTCGGTGTGCATAAAGGATTAAGTGCTACTAGATTTGTGCTCTCCGTTTGTGTGCATGTATGTGGGACTTTTATTTCATACCGAAAACTCATTAACACATGCTCATCATAATGCCGACAAGGCAAACACACACACACACACTCATAAATGGCAGTGTTAAGGATGCCAAGGCGGAAATAATGGTCAGTTCCGGGCTTGTATGTTGTGAATCCTTTGTGGTTGTGATTTTAATAATTTAGGTTTAAGCGGCAGGAAGTGAGGAGTACAGTGTACTTAAATAAAACTTTGCAGACTAATAAAGAAGCACATACATATTTTTTCCAGTGTCATTTGATTTATATTGACAAGTCCAGGGAAGGGTAAGAATGCACACTGACAGTTGAGTTTGATATATATTTTATTAATATCCTTATAACTCAATATTAACCTATTTACTTACATTTATTTTGCATTAGCACCATCGAAATTGAATTTATCCTTTAATTGCCTGACAATAATCCTTGCCGCAAATTCACACCAACAGTTCCCAGCTGCATAAACAGTGCCGTGCCTTAATTGAATGCGTTTTAATCCCTTAATTACTTGCTCATTAAAATTTAACATGCTCGCGAGGGCATTTAACACTAGTAGCACATATCAGTGAATTATTTTTGGGTTTTGGTTGGGATTTTCATAATTTCACAATTGAATTGTGAAATGCAACTCTACTTGCTTTTCACTGTTGTCAAATTCAAATCAACTTTAGATCATATACTATCTTTTGGTGTGTAACCTTACACACAACACACATTATTAAGTGTGTATGTATTTGATTAAATAAAAAAAAACACACGTTCTAGATTTTGGCATGCTATATTAACACACATGCGCTTTTTATACCCCCACACTCACTGTGGCAGGGTATACTAACTTTGTCACAACGTTTGTAACGCCCATAAGGAGGCGTGTCCGGTATGGAAAAGTATATATATTCTTGATCAGCATCACTTTTCAAGTCTTTTTTATTGTTGTATTCGGTTGGAAATGTTTAGAAACGTATTTTTGACATGGTCCGAGGTTACGAAGCCACATATATATGGGTCTAAATGGGGTCTTGAGACAAACTTTTTTTTTTTGGTGGATTTGATTGGAAATTTTAAGAAATTAATTTTGGACATGGTCCGGGCTCCAAAACCACCTATAATTGGCTCAAAATAGGGTCTTGAGATCACATTTTTTTATGTTCGAGGTACTTCTTCCTACTGTGTGGGGGTGTTTCAGCTTCGGTATAGCCGAAGATAGTCCACTCTCTAGTTTTTAAAGCACTTTAAGCGTATATAACATTTATGCGGCATAAGCGTGTAACAAAAATTATACCAAAAATTAATACACTCTTTAAGTGTATCGATAGTATACGCAAAAGTATGATTTATACACTTAAAAGTACTCACGTGACGCGAAATACACGGGTGTCATGAAATTCTTATAATTTTCTTTTGTTCTCAAAAACACATGTTTTCCGCTGTTTAACTGCGCTATAATTACACACAGAATACGTTTTAGTGCGTTACACATGGTGCGCTATAAATTAACATATTTTATGTGTTAAATTTAAACACTTCTTACTTATAAATACACGCAAATTTGTGTGTAAATAGTGTCTACAAGGTTTTACTCACTTTAGGTGTATATGAACAACGCATTTCACTTTGCAGTGTAGTACACGATTAAAATTTCACATTTTTCATTGCTCTGTTGAGCTATATTTACATTATAATGCAACATAAATACACATACTATATGTGTTAAATTAATACACTTCTTACTTATAAATACACTCGAATTTGTGTGTAAAATGTGTATACAAGGTTTTACTCACTTTAGGTGTATATGAATAAAGCATTTCACTTTGCAGTGTTGACAAGAAAATTTTAAATCTCTACAGGCTAACTTTGTTTTCGATAGATGAAATGTATTTCATAATTTTTGCAAATTAAAATCACAAAAGCGCTGTAGGCCCACTTTATCAATTTAATATCCAAAATGAAAATCCTAACGAGACAGCATTTAAATAAATTAATTTCAATTATATTCGGAATTCAATTAAATTGAAAATATTTAATTAACACTGAGTGGTTTTATGGCACTGGCCATTGTGGTCTTTCAATGATAAATTCATGGAAATATGATAATTAAAATAATATACCATTGACATAATAAATGGTTTAATATGCATTTATATTTTTTGTATTTTATGCGAGAGTTAATTACGGAAAATATTTCGAAATCCACTTCCACTTCCGCTTAGTAGATATAAATTATATTTAACTTTTAATGAAATTCTTGCAAATCGAAAATTCAAAAATTCAAAAATGAAATAAACGTAACTTATTGTTTGTGTTAAACAAGAGAGGGCCCAGAATGCCAATATTGCCACACTTGTGAGTGAGGCACACAAACGGAAATGGAAACCAAAATGGGGGAGTACAAGTTATTGGGTGCGAGGGGATAATAATGCCATCAACTTTACAATAGCGAAAACATAATTTATATATACATTTTTTGTTCTTTGCTTTACCAATACTTTCATACATTCCTCCACAGAAATAAAGAATGAAATTTCCTTTATTTAAATTAACAAGCAAATGCAAATAAGCTTAGGAACGAAATAAATTAGATAAATAAGCCTGAGCCCTGTAGCCCTGTGTGTATAGGATAACAAAAGAAGCGATTGGCAGTAGAGGCAAATTTACGGGGGGAGGGAAGGGCGTCGAAAGCATACACACAACCGCATCGATATCGAAAATACGTAAATTACGTTAACGTCGTTAGAAGAAAATGTTAAATCCTGCCATTCAACATGGATGCCTCGCTCCTCGCACTGGAACTGGCACTGGCTGCTGGGCGCTCTTTTGTGCTTGCTGTTGTTCTTTCTTGCTGGTTCGTTAAATACGATGGTATTTAAGGATATTAGGACATTATGCCAAACTAAGCAGCACAGCCAACTGGCAAGCGTCAATACGTTAAAAACCCCCCCTAGCATACTTAGCTTGGTAGTGGTTATAAGAAAAAGTTTAATGTGTGGTTTGGCAGAAGGACAGAACGACGTTGGAATATTAACAAGGTCCTTGTTAAGGCACAGTTCGGGATTTGTACCAAAGTTATGAGGCCATTAAGAACTTTGGCTGCGGTGTGGCCATAAATATGATTGAAATTATTTAAGATTTAGTCGGGGTATGCATGCATTTGAATAGGCGAGTGGTAAATGCGAGTTTAGTGTGGTATAGTTGGGACATTAAGTTAAGTTAAGACTTAAAATTTCTTCAAGTATTTACTCATCCTTGTCCATTTAATTTCCTTCAAAATTTCTTTAAAATTCTTGGGGAAACTCAAGACTACAACTCAATTTATCATTGTCACACACAGAAGCACTTTCACCTGTGACCATGATACGTTCTTGGAATGAAATTAAATGCATTGCGAACAATACAAAAATTGTTTGCAATTTGCCCCGACCATATGTGACTGCAGAAGGAGAAAGGACTCATTGCTGCAGACTTCAGACTATTGCAGCTACATGCAGATATGCTGTTGTTGCTATGAACACACACACTCGTACTTTCCCTTTTCTCGTAGGGCATACAATTTTTGAAAAATAGATTTCTAAAACGTTTAAGCCAACACACGTCGTGAATACAAAATAGGCGAAAATAAAAAGGAACCAATCTAATAGGAAGGTAAACAAGAAGGTATCAGCCACGTCCTCAGCAATTTAACGTACTCCAACCACACCCACTCCCACTGATGCCACCCGCTCACGCTTCTCGCCGTGCCATGCCAAATAGCGCGTACGTGACCAAAGTTTTTGTGTGACTTTAAAGAAAGGAAAATAAGGCGACAATCATTTATCTTAAATGCACCCCGCTTAAGGGTAGTAGAGATGTTAGGTGGGGGGCTATTGGTTGCCTTAACTATACCGTACTAAATTTAGAAGGGGCGGGGCATATGCTAAGCAACAATTTTTCTTTTTATATAGGTACATACGGTCTCATGGCTCCATCCAAGGTGAATGGAATTTATGAGCTGCTTATCGTCGCAGGACATCATCCGCCAAATGTGAATGAATGGACAAAAAATGGAAAGCGAAATTATGAAATGAAATGGAAAAATTCGAAGAACCTTTAACCGTATTAGAAAGTATAATCTCTTTTAAGATAAATCTGTAAGGTTCATATGCAAGAATTTTCAACTCATGCTAAACATATTTTTTTGAACGATTTACGCCATTTTCATTTCCGCACTGCCGCAATTTCCTTTCCGTTTAATAAAACTGCTCCGCACCTTGAGCGGAAATGGTGACTTCCCTTTTTATATTATAACGCAGTTACTTCCTCCCTTTCCCAAGTTGTTTTTTTTGTCATTGTCATCGTCTGAATCCTTGTGCTTGTCTTCTTGCAAATAGTTATTTTTTACGGTCAATGACAGTGTAGGTGTGTGTGCGGGTGGAGGTATTGTGTGCGAAATCTCTGCTTACTACTTTCGCTGTTTATCCCGCAAAGCTGGAAGTTTGCTTAAATTGTCGAATTATACGAAAATGCTTGTGTGCCTGTGAGTGTATGAGTGACAAAGCCACAAAGAAACTTATTGGCTATGGGGAAAGTTTGAGAATATTAAAGATTTTTATCATTTGAAATGAGAAAATTCTTGGTAACGTAGAAAATTTTGCCAACGTTTTCATATTTTGGAAGAGACAGCGTTTTTCAGGGATCAGCTTTTGAGAAATATGTTCTGAAAAATATTTTGCATATAAAATGTTAATCCATTGTAAGTCTGATCTCTAAATGATTCCAAAAAGTGTGCAATTTTTTGCTAGGTTATGAACTCGGTGTGAACTAGGAGCTTGATCGATTTGTAAAGTATGGCGAACTCATTTTTCTACCACAATAGTGTGTCGAGGTATAAATATTATAGAAATCCCGACACAGTTGTAAATACGCAAATCAAAAATCATCTTCTCGGACGAGGCCCATTTAAGGCTCAGAGGGGGTTTTCCAAGACAACAGGACTCAAACTCTGACTATAGCAAACTAGCTGTTACATACCCGGCGTTGCACGGGCTATATCTTCTTAATATATAAAAACGTTGGTGCGTATGTATGACGTATATCACGGCTAAACCACTTAACGTATCAGAACCATACAAACACCATACGATTATTTGTGAGCTCTGGAAGGTTTATGTACTACTTTGAACTTGATTGGTCAAGGAAGCGGGGTACCACTCATACAATTTAAGTATTACTTCAAAATATATATCTGGGATACTTTCCAACAAACATGGTATTATGCTTCTTATTCCGAAAGTGCAATTCAATGAGTAAAAGTGAACAACGATCAAGCATTTCACAAAAAAAACTAAACGAAACATACAAAAAAATAATTTGTACAAATGAGAACTTCAAATCAGGCGTCACGCAATTACAAATATAAAATTGTTTGTCTCGATTGATTGAATGATTGGTGATAGACTGACTCATCACTGCCCATCGGAAACCGCTGAACCTAGAGTTCTGCAATTTTGTATGCTATGCTCTGGTGTTCGGGAGGGTACTTTCACTACTTTAAGTATAAGTCCGAGCAACGCCGGGGTATTCAACTTGTAAAATATAAAAATTAAATATTATTTTCAACAACTTCAATGGACGCTGACGAGCCCTGTAAGTATGCAATTCAGTATGACAGTTTGCGCTTACTGATAGGTTATGACGATCCCAGAAAGTATGCAAAGAATTTGACTGTTTTTCACGATTTTTACACTTTTCTTGCTTAATTTTCCGGGTTTTCTTGACGGACATAGAATGAAATGACCAAGAAGATCACACCAAAAAAAATCGGCCAAATCGGGCGCTCTGTTCTATAGTGATGCGTTGAGTAACACATTTCACGACTTTGTTTTATATGTAGAGATGATGTAAGCACGAAAACGTCTATGTGAATTGCAGAAGATGTGAATTGCTGAATACGAACTGTCTGTTTTAAAGATTTTCATGGCACCTTATACTCTTATAAGTTTTCCTTTGCTTGCCAAGAGCTGTACAGACAATATTCATGGTTTTTTTCTGCAAATGGAATCAAAACTCCTGCATTTCTGATGGACCCAATAGACCACACATTTTAAAATTGAAACTATTCAAAAATCAGCAGAATTCTCAATTTGTGGTCTCATGAGAAAGTGGAATTTGGTGTACCAATTTTCCCATCACCCGACCTTATCATCATCAACATATTCAAACCGTTTTCCTCCCATATTTTCTCCACCTCATATCAAGTGACAGTGTCGTTGTCGTATTCGTTGTCGTTGTGCCCGCCAGTTGTTTCCCAGCAATGATTTCGTATTATGATGATTGCATTCGTTGAAGCAACTTCCGCTGAGTGTTCATAAATAAAAAGCCACATATGGCACCACATCCGCTTGCGCCACACTAGCTTAACGTATGGAAAATGGCAAAAGGAATGAAAGAAAGGAAAAAAAACGAAACAAAAATCAAAGTAAAGAAAAGAACTAAACCAAATACAATTGAAATGGAAATCAAAGTGGGCGTTCATGAGTTACTTACTGTATTCTTTTTTTATTGTTTCGAAAGAAAAGTTGAGGTTTATGACTTTTGCGAATTACCCGAAATGTGGGTGGCGAACTGGTACACTACGCAAAAGGCGTCAGATCGCAGGGTAGCAAATAAATTCAAAGGCATACATATGCTGCAGAAATTTTCGCAATCGACCAAGGAGGCAACGTGAAAAAATTGTCGTTTTATGGCGATGCTTTTTTTGGGCACCGGAAATTGGAAAATTGTATTTTTGGAAATTTATTTTATTCGCTCTTCCGAATATGAGTTCATCATTGTTTCATTTGTGTTTTCTCTTTGCACCCAAAGTTATGCGAAAACAATTTAATTTTATTGTTTTTCGCATAAATTTTAAATGGCAACAGTTCGGTGCGAAAGTGGAAATAATTGAGTCACGTTTCGAACGGAAAGGATTTCGGAGAATCAAATAAATTTCCGAAATATGGACGATGATAATGTTTGCATGGCATAAGGAATAGAGAAGCTACTTTACTATATGTCAAATTTAAAACAATATTTTTTGCCCCCTCATATTCGTAAGCTTTTGTTTTTGTCAATTTTCTTCACTTTCATTCAAATTAAATCCACCATATGTCACATGGCCAGGGAATAGATTCGTCTGCCCAAAAATGGAATAGGAATAACAAACTTGCTTTGCAACATACCAACAACTGGATGAGTACGTGATCATATTCTGATTGTGAAACGAAAAAGTAACAAGACGTGCTGGAATTTCGTAACTTTCACCCCACCAACATACGAGCGTGTAAACATTTATATAAAAAATTTCGTTCCTCTGAGACAAACATAAAAAAACAACAACAAACAACACCAAACGAAGCAAGAATTACAAAAATACCCAAATTTAATTTATCTGTATCAGTTCTGGCTGCTGACATGCTTCGACGGATAATCCAACACATTCATCTTCGTTGTCGAATGTTTCGCTGGTTTTTGCACACAAACACAAAACTGCAACGCAATACGAAATGAAGGGGAGTATGTACCGACGTACCAACGGTATGTTACCACATTCTGTTGAAGAGAACGTGACGAGTTTGTTTGATTTTTCGGTTCCAACCAAATATTGAAGGAGACATGCAAAAATGAAATGAAATGAACGGAACGGAAATGAACTCAATTGACAGCTTCATCCGTTCTGGTAGTCTGCTTTGTTTCCGTTTCCTGCGCTCACTGATGAGTGGCAAGCAACAATCTTTCAAGTAATTAATAATATTTAATTTCAAATATAGACTGACAGCCAAGTGTCAACTGCAGAGAACCTGTGCAAAAAGAAACCAGAAAACACACTGTCTGACAAAATTTCTATTTTCAACAATGCAAACTTTTACATTAATCACTTGCCAGCACACCCATAACTTGTTGGGGTGGGCGGTTCGCTCCACTAATTTGAATTTCCACAACCAACTTCCTTCCACACCCCTTTTGTTGCGATTTTTGAAATATGAACTTTCTCTCGGCGCCCCAACTCCTCACAAGCTGAGTTTGTTTTCATAAACGAGTCATTAATAAATTTAGGGTTAAAATTCCATTACTGTGTCTCGTCATTTTCCAGCCTGTTCGGTTTTTTTTTCCTTGTTGCCTTCATTCGTTATGGTCTGCTTTATAAATCTCTGGCTCCCCATTGGGCTAAACCATATTTATTTAATAAAAATCCCAACTTGATTTAATTAGATTTATTTAAGTTGATTACAGGCCGAAAATCTAGTTAAGGCCTTTAACAGCTTAAACAGTTGAAGGGGTTGATTTGTGCGAGCAGGGGTTAATTTTCACAATGCGTTTTGAATTTCACTGAAACAATTTGAAGTGTTGAAGAAATTTGATATTATCTTGTCATACTTGGGGTGTTCAATTACACTAGCCACCGAAGATAGTAATTAAATATATTCCATGGCACTTCATGGGGAACATTACTTTTGGGTTATTCCTTGCAGTTTGATGCGACACATACTGCTAGTTGTAGGTCTAGTCAAATAAAAACATTTCAAATATATCAAACATAGTATATGTAGGTTTTTGGTGTCGCTGATTTCGAATCATCGGATCAGTAACCCAATTGAAAGTTATTTCATACATGACCAAAGCATCGACTAACATTTAAGCTATTAGCCAATGCTCTCACGAAATGAGAGTAAATGAGAAAACACTGAGACGAAGCAACAATGCATTGATGCAATGTCATGCAGAGAGTCATGCATGAGAAGTGTCCCACTTTCTCACTACTATGAAAATGTCATTATTGCTTACATTGAAATTTAAGTGCAGTGTCATTTAGAACATCTTTGTCATGTTTGCGTGCTCGCTGTCGAAATGATGACTTTTCTACTGGAAAGGTGATGAGTCCACCAATTTCCCAAACAATTTTCTCCAACTTATGTGCAAAGAATGGGCTGTAGTGGACTACAGTAAATATCAATCCAAATATATCTCATCCCTCAACAGAGAGGAATGGATTTGTCTTATTGGACATGAAGTTTGTAGGATGGGTCTAGTGTTTGTGATTCACCTCAAAAAAAAAGTCGGGTAGAAGGGGGAGAATTCGCCACTATGGAGCATATGCCACCCCCATTTTAAAAACTAAAAACTCTTTGAAATTGACAGTATGGGTAGTTTGTGCGTATATCGATAAAGTTTCTACCCTAAGTAAATGACCTTTCTACCCCAATCGTGATCACGGCTTTGTTTGTTTTTAGGGGTGCTGCGAACATTTTTTGGGTCAGTAAATTTGGTGATAATATTTTCAGTTTTTGCATTAGGAAATTGATACTTTGTGGTATTGTTGCGTTGATATTAATGCATGAAATAAAAGCTCGACTTGATTCAATAAATCTAAGTTTAGAACTGTAAAAGAATTTGTAAGAAACGATAATTGGTTAATTTTTTAAAAATCTTTGAAAAAAACGTGGCGAATGCGCCCCCTTCTACCCTACCAATGACGCACTTTGGGTCAGCTGTAATCCCAACTGGAATGATTCGCCCAAAAAATTAAAAAAAAACCACTCTTGGTGGCAGCGTAATCCCAGATGGCATGATTCACCAAAAATTCCAAAGACGAAACGAATCCACTCTGATTCCTTTTACCGAATTTTCTCTGAAAGCTAAACTAGTATTCTTTGAAATCTACGTTTGAATATTTGTAATTTTATTTTCTGTTAACAATTTCTACAAATTCATAATGGACATCTATCAACGCATATGTAAGAAGGAAGGTCTTCAAAATTTCGATGATCTCAATGAAAGCGTTAGTGAAATACTCGATGCAGAATGCTCCGAAGAAGTTGGAGAAGAACAGGAACTGTCTCAGGAAGAAGAGAAATTGGATTTAAATGTTGTACAGGCCAGTCTCAAATGCATGAAACGTTGGATACAACAGCTTCAGCTCAGGCTTAAAATCGAACTGAATGAATGTCCTCCCACATACGAATGCCCAGACAATGAAATCGAGCTTACATGCTCGGAGAACAAAGATCTATGCGCCCTGCAAAAGGGTCACCACAAGCTCCAGTGTCAAATCAACGAACTGATACGCTGCTGCAAATGTGCCAAGGAACAAATAAACGATTTGCATGAAGGCTTGTGCCAAAAGAATACGGAAATCGGGAAATTGCAAGAAGATGTGGTCACTTTAAATTCGTGGAAATCAACGCTTCCACATGAGTTTAGTGTGTGCATCGAACGGTTTGAGTATTTGAAACATGTCAAGGCCGAATGGAAGGATGTAGAGCAAATGATGGATGAACACAAGAAATGCTTTGAGGTCTTGAAGGACACGTATGTGACGAAGGAGTGCTTCGGGAAAACACAGTCACAGGCCAGTTGTGAAATGATGACATTGAAAGAACTCATCCACGACCTCGTCAAGCGTCTGACTCAGGAAAAGACCTGCAGTGATGGTGGTGATTCGATTTGTTGTGAACCTCTACTAACAACGTGGACGGCTGCGTCTAATCATGATTATATGGATGAAAATAATTGAGTTTACGAAAATAATCTAGTTTGCTTATGGATGCTAATATTTTACTAAAAAATTCTAAAAAATACCAACGAAAGTGCTTTTTTATTTTTGTCTCTTTAAAGTGTAACTAATTACTTTACCATTTCTAATTAACTTTGAAATTCCACGCTACTCGGAAAAATCCCTGCGGATTAGAAATTCCCAAGGAAATTTTATTGCTCTCTGACCACGTACTTCGAATGCCGTGGCTCTCTTAGGCATTTCACTGTCGATTGCTTCACTGAAATTAATTTGGCAACTTAATTTCATTTTACTGCTCCCACTCTTACATTCAAGTGGTATTTATGCTCTGCAACTTTTACCATGAAGATTTTTAATTTTAATTCCTTTCATTGCTTTGGCCATTTCCATTTCAATTGTTGGCCATAATTTTTCTACAATTCCTGTACGGCGCGGCGCGAGGGTGTCTTTGGGATCTCTTTCCCAGGCATAAGCTGAGTGTTGTGATTTTATTCGTTCCTTGGCTGACTGTATGCGGTAATGGTTGCTTCCTCAATTAAGATTATTAGAGCTTGAAAGGTTTATTGGACTTTTGTGGGCCATTGCATTAGAGCAATAATAATTAGAAATTTAGGCTCAATGACTGAAGATGCTTGAAGGAAGGAAATGGGCAATTTTTCTACTTTCTTTTGATATAAATTCAGAAATGGTTTGAGAATCTCCTAAACCAAAAACACTTGTCGAATTCAATGGCAACAGACATTCTTAAGTTATTAGCTGTGATTGCACTACTTCATTCCACACTGAACTTAAAATACGCAAAACAGTTTCTTTTAGAGCTCCCAGAAAACTTATCTGCAAATTGAAAATCTATGAAATGAGACCACAACAAAAATTACCACCAAATCCAGGCATCCCGAAAGCCACTAATGCGAAAATAATTGCGCTCAATTTACAGGCGCATAAAAGTAATCCTCAGGTAATCGATTGCCCAGACAGGCAATACTCCACGGCTGCCAAAACGCTATGCAGACAAATACAGAATAGCATGAACTGAATGCGAGAAGTCGCCACCAATGCCCGGGCCACGCAAATGCTAAACCAAAGACATGTGAGAGATACGCCAACTGACAATACGCAAAGTTTGCAAAGTGGCGCTAATCTTAAGTTTTGTTTTTGCCTTGACGGCCAAATGATTGCGGCTTGAGTACGTAGTACGCAGTTCGCAGTTCGCAGTAAGCGTTGTTGCCAAAAGGTGTTGCACGTTACTTTTAAACCGCAAAATGAAATTGAAGCTGATAAATACACGTTGGGAAAAGTTAATCCGTATGGAAGGTTTCCTAGGCTGGAGGATGGTGACATTGAGTTGGGTTTGAAGGTAGCATCGTAGTGGAACTTAAATGTATGCTTATCGGGTGGTTTTTTTTTATGGCTACCATGTAGTTCTATATAGTACAGTGTGGCGTATCTAGTATACATAACAGTCATGTCCAGAGACCTGCCTAGGCTTAAGCCGATATTTTTTACAAGAACTCTGAAATGTTGCCTCTTTGCTGCTCTCTGAATCTTTCTGTTACCTGTCTTAACCGAACTCTGCTTCAAATGGATATCATGAAGTTTACAAAACTATTATTTTCTCAAAATTCATATAGATAACCTAAGTAGGATGGACAAATGAATCCAATCACGCTCTTAAAAGCTTTTAGAGATTTTTATCGCTTCTTTTAAAAAAAAAACATCTTTCAACACTTTTCATGCGTTTCACGTGATTTATGTTAACAGTTGGCATGCCAACTTACCTTCTACCATTTTTCACCATATCTTCTCTTTTAAAGATGGCAACTCATTGCCACTAACTCGCTATACCGAATGTTGAAAGCATAACAAATGTCAATATTCCCACCAGGATGAGAACGCAATAAACGCCAAAGCAACGTTCAACACACATGCAGCATGCGAGGCAAGCCGAAATCTGATAAGAACGAAAACAGCTCCGAAGATTTGTCGCTGACTAAAACACGCATCCAATTGCTCAAACCTCATCATCATCGGAATCAGAATCAGCATTTCAGCATCATTCAGTCAGAGGCCAGTGTGCGCGCAAAGGCCCAAAACCATTTAGAAGGCAAACATACAAACATGCCAAATAGAGATTGTGCGACGCTAAGGTAGCTACGCAAGACAGCGGCGAATTTATTGGATTTGGTTGATAAGGAATAGAACTACACGCCACAATCCAGACACACATACAGCACAAACCAAAAAAGGGGAGCAAATACAGGAAACGCACGAAATCAAAACCATTTAGATAAAATAGGGTAACAAAAACAAACAGGCAGAGAGACAAAAGCAACAACATGAGTTGGCAAATTGACGAGGAGCTAAGATAGGCAATTAGATTTGCAGATAGTTATTTGTATTGTTCGGGCGAAAGTTCTTAGTAGGAAATGGCATCTGTTGGGGAAATGTGTAAGATATTAAAGAATGGTCAAAAGTAAAATCTTTTTGAATATGTCAGTACAAATATTCGAGGGAATCAGATAGCAGAATATAATACGAATTGAGATTCCTTAAAAAAAAATGTCAATGATGTGATACTGGAACTACTATCAATGATCGAAGCTAAAATACCCCTTTAAGGGTTCAAAACCCCAATACAACCATAGTACAAAAGTGCAAGTCATCCTCTTTAATAAAAGTATATTTTTTTCATAAAATTTCCATTTCTTTTTTCTTTTTTAAGAACACTTTGTCTTTTTGGGTAAAAGAAATATTATTATTCATTTTGAAATATTTCAACGCGAACATTGAATTTTCTTCTTTACAATGAACAATAAAAAAATAAGTCTCCGCCCACTTATGTTGCAAATATATAGAAATGAAACAATTAAGCAAACTCCATGCAATTTCGACTGAATTATGTTGCAGAAAACATATTTGCAACTTTTTTGCAACTTTTTATTTTGCAAAATTTACGATTTATGTTTTGTGTTGTAGCATCAAAACTTTTATGCAACAAATTCTGCTTGTTCTTCTTCGAAATATGTTGCATGTGCTGGTAGGGTTGGCCGAAAGGCATTTCCATACTTAGGCCTGGTTTGCATTATGCCATAATCAATGGCTTCTGTAGGCAGTTAAGTGAAAACAAGTTGGAATTTCGTTGTCAATTTAACGAACTGATATAAAATATTGCAAAATGAATATGGGGTGACGTCAGCGTTTGTCAAGCCTGGTTTTCATTATGTCAAAATAATGGCAATTGTTGTCATTTGTTGTGAGAACAGGTTGGCATTTCGTTGTCAATTTAACGAACTGTTGTAAAATGTCGGAAAATGAATATGAGGTGGCGTCACTGTTTGTCATATACGTCGATAAAAGTCAACATGCTGTCACGGGCACGGGCCAGCAAATTCAGCACTTTGCTGAATCGTTGTCAGTTTGTGATGCCATTGATTATGACATAAAGAAAACCAGGCATCATACACGTCGATAATTGCCAACATGCTAGAAAATTTATTTACATATGGCACGGGACAGCGAATTCAGCAAAGTGGTGAATATGCGTCAGTCGTTGTCAGTTTATGAATCCATTGATTTTGACATAATGAAAACCAGTCATTAAAGCAAACCAGGCTATCCAGTTATCTTCTGACATGACAGATACTAGCTACACCTCCAAGGCACAACACTTGCCAATGAACTTGATATTTGCATTTGAAAACTCGCTACCATCCTCTCCGATGGATTTCATTTTTTTTCCTACCGGGTACATATCTCTTTCTGTGAATATGTGGGACTATGGATAGGAAGCAATTCGTTTAACGCACACATCCATACATATATGAGCGTTTTTGTGAACATTTAATTTAGGCAAAATGTTTTATTCACAGAAATAATCATAAAACTCACATGAGTAGGCTTAATTGTTAATAGTTTTGGGTTTGGGGAATGCATATAAAGGGGATTTTCGGTACATTTATGTATATCATAATACTAAAATTTAATTAAACCAGTTTGCCAACTGAAATCAATTAACAATTACTGTTGAGGCTAATGAACCATTAAACTAGTTGTAAAATACTTTAGCAATCTAAATTCGTTTCCTTTGCTTTGGATTGGTTCGGTAAAATTTTCAGCCAATAAACGTTATTCTTTAAGGCCAGTTGTATCCTGGAGTTTCCCGGTAACTGCCACTTTACCAGTCAACACTACTTTGGACATTTGCAAACATGTTAATCAGGCTCATTCAATGCTCCAATCTTACTGCCAATTCGCCATTTGATGGACAAATGACAGGAAAATTGATTCATTAAAAGGCCCTGAAATGCAATCTGCATTTTTTCAGTTTGTATTTCGAACAAGGCAATGTTCACCGATTGATTAGCTCTTCTTGGGTGTTTAGAATTTAAAATAACTCATTAACAGTAGCGGGATTTACTAATCTAAAGAGGAAGAAGAAGATTGCAGAAATAATAGTTAATTGAAGGAAGCCAATCAGAGAAGACTTTCCACTGAAAGTTTCCTCCTTTGATGAAACATACTCGTAAGTAAACAGTTGCCTTTGCCAAAGTACACCTCAAAGGCACAGCACATCCCACATCAGTTGGCAACAGAAAATTCTTTTATTTATTTTCTTCCAACTCATTTGACAAACAACTTCCGCGCTCTTTAAATTTCCCGCTCGCTCGCACAACGCCCAGTACTCAAATTTCACCCATTCAACATCTCAACTCGGGCCTGTGAAATGCCGCAAATGTCTGCGGCCCGTATCTATGCAGTATCGAATATAGCCTGAAGCAATTGCTTTTGCTAAATTGTAACAATTCACATTTGCATATGGTCGAAGCAGTCAAAGGAGTTGGCCATGTTTGAACTGCAAGCGGTCGAAATGGAAATAGAAATGTTCATCGCTTTAATTTGGCAGCGGTTGTGCGCTTTTTCCGCATTCGTATTTTTGTTTTTGTTTTCGTTTCGAAAGCCTGTTTCTCACTTGATTGCATTTGCTCTACTGAACTTTCGGCTAAATAAACATGCTTCACTATTGGTGTGGTAAAAAGCGAAGTCGCATGCGAGTAAAGTTTATAAGAGTAAGAGCTTGTGTTGAAAAATTGTGGTCGTTTTGAGGACACTTTGGAATAAATGGAATTCACATAAATTCAATATTTTAAAAAAATTAAATTCTTGTCCATAGCTTTTCTCTCCAATTGACTCCTCTTCATGCTGGAAACATAATTTTTCCAAACTTTAGCCAAGATAAAACAAAAGATAAGAAAAAAATGAGTCGTAACAACAAACAACAACAACAGAAAAATTTGCATTTTCATGCCCCATAAGAGAGTCTCCACCACGAACCGTGCCAGTTTCAAGAGCGACTGCGATAACACCAAAACTGCCAGAGTCAAACACTTGGCAAACGGGACCAGCTTAAAAAAAAGAAACAGCCATAAGCCTTGCGGCGCAAGTGCGGTGGCGCATCATCATCAGCATCATCAAGCGACGGGAGTCGACGCGACGATGGGAGCCACCAAAGTCAAAAGGAATTCGTTTGTAAGAACAAAAACAAAACACAAAAAACCAAACCGGCTACCGAATGCAATAAGCATTTCAAAGATACACAACAACAACAAAAACCGCTCCTGTTAAATATGGCAAAAAGAAATTTACAAAGAACGAACTGAAGTTTCAACCAGAAAGCAAAGAAATGGCAGAGCACCACCACCAAAGTCAACTTATAAATGCAAATGAGTCGTCGTCGTCGTCGTTGTCGTTGCAAAAAAAACAAGCAAAAGTAGAATTGTGCCAAAGGCTACCAAAAGCTGGGAGAAAACTTGCCGCTAAAGTGTAGCAGCAAAGTTCTTTGTGGCAGATGAGGAAACAAACATGCAAGCGAGTAACTTGCTACACTTGCCGATAGGAACTGTTTAACCTCAGAGGCAAGATATTTACCCAAAAATACAAGTAAATAAGCAGCAAATATTGATAATAACCATGCCGGCGAAGTAGTACTTCTATTCGCTGGTGGCATTGGTTGTACTTCTTCGGTTTCTCTGTGAGTAACTTGTTCGAATTCTATGGCCTGCCCAATCAATTGCAGATGGTATCTATGAGATAGTATCAATTGACAGCAATTGAGCATTTCGAAATTGTTTTTGAGTTTTGGTTGGAATTTTGGTATTTGTTTGCAATTTGTTGGAAATATTCCATATGGGCGCCGTGGCTTAGTTGGCAAAGCGCCTGTCTAGTAAACAGGAGATCGTGAGTTCGAATCTCGCCGGGGCCTAATTCAAAAAGTCATGGAACTTTGTGAAGTACAATTTTTTATTTTGGATTTCTTTATCGAATTCGCAAATATCAACCTACAAAATAAATAAATATTAAAAATACAAAAACATTTTTAACATTTGTTTTTAAAATTTTTTTTTTCAAATTGAATTAAATTTGAATAAAATTTCTTTAGCAATTGGAATTGCAATTGAAAAAGCCACGATACCCCGCACATTCGAGATCTGGGGCACTGCCTCGAATGTGAATAAACTTCGGAGAGTCTAAAATCTAAAATCCTGATACAATTTGCCAGATCCCCTTTTATAAGAAACACTCACAGAGATCTGGATATACCGACAGTCAAAGACGAAATTTCGAACCTTACCTTGAAGTACCTACAAAAGTGGTGTGTAACATCCACGTATGTGACGTATTTTACCCTATAACTCCTTACAGGGTCATACCGCCCCCCGCTCCCCCATTAAATTTGTTTTGTTTCTTGACCAGAGGAATCAACTGGCGGAGATTTATTGTCTTACTTAGGGACACCCTGTGTATGTGGATGATTCATAAGTAAAATACTTTAAAAATGCGACAAAAATGGGTATCTGATTGCTGATCTGATAACATATTCTAATAAGTCTTGGTCCACGAAATAGGTCCCAATTGGAATCAAATAATTCCCAAATAAAATTACTCTCAAGTGTATTTTTATATTTAATCGATAGTTTTTCGATAATTGTTCGATATTTTTCGATAATTTCCAATTTATTTTTGGTCGGTTAAGTTCCGATATTTATCGATCATTTTTTGATATTTTATCGATTATTTTTGGATAACTTATCGATAATTTTATCGATGATTTATCGATAATTTGTCAATTTTTTTCAATAATTTAAGTTTTTACTTTATTGCTAATTTAAAAATATTGTTCCATTTTGTTTCGTTCCAATTTCATTTCATTCCAGTTCCATTCCCATTCCGTTTCCGGCATCATTTCCAACCAAATAAGAAAAACAGCGTGTTAATCGGTTCCGGGTACAAAAACTAATATTAAATGTTTCGATAAATCAAATCAAATCGAATCTAATTTATTATTTAAATTTTTTTCTAATTTTAATTTTTTTTTAAATATGCCTTCTTTAAAATAGCACCTTTCTGCCAATTGTTAATAGCCACTAAAAGGTCCAAATGCATAAATACAGTCAACAAATTAAAATACTCCATTAACAGCAACGCACACACATTTTTTTCTTCGACATTTTTTGGGTTTTTAACAACTTGTTTCGCAACATGCCGCAACACACTTGAGAAAAGTACTTGGACAGCATAAAATAAATGCCCATAAAAATAACAATAAAGTTGGTACTTGAAATTTGATTCCTACTGTCTCACATTCGGGGGATAAGCCACCCCGAACACACGCACAAACACATATCGAGTTGTTTTGTATTTGTTATTTAAGCCAAAATACTAACGGCCAAAATACCAACTGACGCCATTGCTGAACATGTTCAAATTGCCTCAATAATTGTTTCAATAATCGTAAAAATCACGGAAAATGGCGGATGGTATGAAGTGAAATGACTTCCGTTGCTTGTGTTGTTGCGTAGGGAAGCGGTGGTTATTACACAGATTCCTGGGCGGTTGCGAAGGTAAAGCCTTTGGAAGTGGGCGCTGAGGAAACTTAAAGGGAGAATGATTTCAATAATCTAGGAAAATTGTGTTTCAACTTTTCGGGAGTAAAATAGAAATTGTATTTCCATTCTATGCTGATCAATATAGAACTTCGAGTCCTTTGGCTTCCATTCTGAACTCAATAAAAGCACATTTTACAGTGAAGAAAATATGGAAATACCTTGACCATTCTTCATAAAATAGTGCCTCACCTTCCCCTCTTCATGTTCATGAATTTCTTTGAAATGATCGAAACCTATTGCAATTCTGAAATACTTTCATTCTCTCTTCCTCAGACTCATGCGTGCCTTTCAAAAGCCGACATCCATCTTCCGTGTTGTCCATCATGCGAACATCTTATTTGATTTCTTGACAATTTCGCCTTAAGTACTTTCAACATTGGCCTGGCATACCAAAGGAAATGCTTAAGTGCCCACCAAGTAGCCGCTTGCTGGCTCTGTCCACTCAAATCTCATGTTCAGAAATATTCCACTTGCATTTTATGTGGTTTCAGGTTAAAAAAATTAAATTTTACTATGTTAAGTGCGCTTTTAGTTTAATGCATTCATTTTCACATTCTTCTAAGCTACACCTGGCGACTAATTTTATTTCATTTAATTGCCAAAAAAAAAGCAGAATATAAAATAACTACTGCTTGATTCTTAGTACATCGCTTGACTATTTATTAATGTAAGTATTGCTACTAAATTTTATATGACTTCCCAATCAAGTTTTAGAGATCATTATGATTTAGTTCTTTGCAGTATTAGATTTTTCATCAGATTTTATTAATTTGTACAAAAACTAAACTTAACACTTCTACTTTCAAATAATTACAGATCACATTACATACCACATCATATTGGAAGCGGTGGAAACTTCCTACCCAAGCTGTTGCGCACATGACAGCTCAGTTGATGTATGACTTTATTCTTACGATCAGCTTGCTTGTCTTAAGGAAAAATATGTTATACGACAAAACAAGAATCTTACCAAATAAGAAAGTATGATTTGTTGTATCTTATAAGATCATGCACGAAAGATAAGCAGTGGGGAACTTTGAAGGAATGAGCGGCTGTTGTGTTTGCGGTTTTAATGAAGCTTGTGAAGTCTAAAAGGAAATACGATCATATAATTTTTGGTAATCTCAATCATAGGCATAGCCACAATATTCAAGCCGATTCAACTTGTTTTGATCACCGGAACTCAAATTTATAATTATGTAGGTCATAACTTAAAAAACCATCGAAATTATCAATGATAATTCACAATGGAAAATATTATCAAGAAAAAGCTACTTGAAATCGGACTAGACTAGGAGTAGTCTATAGTCGCCACTACTTCTGATTAAAACTGGTCCACAAACTAGCCAATTGAATTGAAGCTGATACAGTATTACATTTTACACTTTAGACTAAACCAAATTTAACAATTTTCGGGCTAGTTTCGCTTAAATATTACCAAACTTAATTAGGAGATTCAAGATGTCAGATTTAATATGACGACCGAAACTTCAAGAGACCATCGAAATAATACGAATCTTGGTGTAGATGTGTTTTTGCTGTAGTAAGTGTAGGTTATAAGTCAGTTTAAACCGACTGAAACTTAAGCCTGGTTTTCATTATGTCATAGTGAATAGCAACTAATGTCAGTTAAGTGAAAACTGGTTGGCATTTCGTTGTGAATTTAACGAACTGATGTAAAATATGCGATAATGAATATGAGGTGACATCACCATTTGTCATATACGTCGATAATTGCCAACATGCTGGCAAATGTATTTGCATATGGCACGTGCCAGAAAATTTAGCATTGAGCTGAATTTGTGTCAGTCGTTGTCAGCTTGTGATGCCATTGATTTTGACATAATGAAAACCAGGCAATACTCACTTGTTTTCTTTACTTATACAAGCACATAAATATGTATCTGTAATCCAAGAAGAATTCATAATATTTTTCTGTCAAAGAGTGATTCAGCTTGAATAATTTTCTATAAACAATGCTTTATTTCGAGTTCGAAAAGTTTAACCGAAACTTTTAGGTTTGTGCTTCAGCTATTCATTACGTACTCTACTTTTTTGAGTTCATGTTGCAACCACTGGAAAACATTAGGCCACTTAAGTATAAACTAATAACCTGCAGTAGAATATGGAAATAAGAACTAGAGAAATCAGGTATGGAACCAGTTAAATAACTGCAAGTCTATTGGGTCTTAGTACAAACAAACTGAAATTAAGATATGTATGACGAACTATTTTAATAAATCAAATGTTAGCCAGGTACTGTACTGCTAAAAATAAATGGCGAATATTCGGAGGGATGACATTGTGTCAATGGTATTAATGTCATTTGACATTATGTCTAAATCAAACGGAAATAATGTCATTTGACAATAATACGATTGACATTATGTCATCCCACCAAATATTCCTAGTCAAATTTATTTGCTACTAAACCATAGTTTTAAAAAAAAATTGTATAAAAACAACAACAAGTGCCTTGCTTTGCTACACCAAAAAAAGTCTATGTTCTTTGCTTTGCTACATGTAAAATGGTCTAAGTCCATTGCTTTGCGGCATTCGAAAGTAAGCAATTAATACATATTATAAACATTGGACTATAGCAGTATTGGGCTTGTCAAATTGAATAGTTAACTAATTTTTTGGTATTACGACTCAATGACTTTCAGTCCTTCATTTGTACTCTGACGAATATCGCGTTCGTTCTACTAAGTGATTATTGCTTTTGTCTGCAGAATTTGGCCATTCCAGGAATTTTAGTTGCTCCACGATATCTCTTTCCAATGGAAATCCTTTGTACATCCTTTGGTGCATTTGAAGTTCAATACTACAAGCACAATTAGTTCAAATAGTAACGAATTCAGACACACACCCAAACACCACCACTATTTAGTCCTTGTGCACCAAAAATAATGTGACTACAATATAATACGTTGGTCGCTCGTATACAATCTTGGTGAAATTGTCCAATTTCTCATCCATCAAATAGCGCATAGCGTAACAGATGCCCTGATTTTGCCTTTCGATGATGGTAATGAAACAAACGATGCGGTGCCTGTGTCGAATTTTAGAGTAATTAAATTAATTAAAAATTTCATCAATTTCAATAATTGTACGTACTCACCTCTTATAGTTCAATTTCTTAATCCTGTCTCGAATCTCTGTGGCCATACCCTCTGCCATTTGCAATGAACGCCAGGAGTCGTACGATCGACTGAATCGATCCCAGGTCAAGCGGTCCTCAATTGTGGTCTCAATTAGCTTGTAAATTTTCTCCATGCTAAAATTGTTGACGAAATACTTCTGCTCATTTTTCGGTTTGCCATTCTCGAATTCACCATGATTTTCACGCTCGTTTTCGGCGGGCATAGACTTGAGCATGGCTTTGCGTTTGCTCAACATCGACTCGGAGAGCAGAGCATTCATGCGATTTGTTGTGCGCACGGAGGCGGTGATCCTGAAAGGAGGTCAAATATAGTAAAAGAATTGAATGGAAATACAACTACTGAAGGTCTTAAGGAATATGAGACCTTGAAGAACAGAGCAGTAGAGGGACTTGAGAGAAATTTCGAGGAAGCCAATTTGGCCAGTCAATTTAAATATTATTTTGCCTTACAGCAGACATCTTCTTTTCAATAGAGGGTTCACCCTTGAACTGAAAGATCCTCGAAGCAGAAGGGGCCACTTACTTCAAGTGCATTGTGCACTACAATATCGTGCACCGATTTTTATGAAACATGAAAAATTCATAGCAAATAAATGTAATAGAGCAAGAGTCCTTTCATACAAAATATAATCTCAGTTATCGCTGAGCCGCTTTGAGCTGAAAATCGAAACCTTACTTAACTTAAATTTAGCCACCTACCGCGTCTTCATACTCGTCCAAGAAGACATTGTATCCATAAGCCTCTGCTGCCTGATGTCTTATTGGGAAAACTTATTTTTTTTATTAATAAAATATATTATTATTTTGTATTTTTCTAATGCTCACAGTGTGTGCGGCAACATGCACTTTGCATGCAACTGAAATTGAAAATGTTCGCAACTATTCACTTAGCCCGCAACCGATGGAATGTAAGCAATACATGTGAAACCTTCATGGTTTTCTTCGTTCATTCATTCATTTCTTGGTTGTATTCTTCTTGTATTCAATGTGGTTTGACAATAACGACTCTCACCCACAATAGGTGCCACAAGGATACGGCGCGCTGTGACGCCTCCGTTTGCGTGTTGCCAATAATACATCATTAGGCGGGAACCGATTGCATCAACGGTATTAGAATACTGTACGGCAATTAGCCCCCATCAGACAGAAGACCCTGTGGAAGTTGTGGTTTGAAGAATTGGCACATGCGTGTGCAATTTATCAACTAAAGTGGGTAAATGATACGAATTGCATTCAAAGCCAATTAGGTTAGGGCGAAAAGTCTCTAACTAAGCTTTTAGTCTCTTCTGAATTATATTTTTTACAATTTCTAAATTGGTGATTTTGACTATTGGGCTCATGTCAGGTAGCCCACTGATGGAAGTCATACAATTTAACTGAGATGTATTAAGGTATAACCCAAGAAGCTTTTATCGCTGTTGGCATATGTTATTGAATACCCTTTACATGCTTTTATTGCCTCAATTTCGAATATTTATTGATTTAATTTTAAAGATGTTTTTTGTGATATTTCGTGCTAGTGGAGGGAAACTAAACTAAATTCAATTTCAGGTAGGAAAATTAATAAATAAGAAAAAATTGCAAGGACAAACTGTTAGACTGACAGGTCGGCAGTCTGTAAAGTTCCTGACTACATAGATCAAATCACTTTATGCATGTTCTTTCTTCATAGATGGCAACACTAATACAAATTCTCATGTTTCACATGCCCAACTTTTAATGAAACAATCTAACGGAATTGCAAAAAAATTTCAAAAGTGCAATTAAAGTAATTCGCGGAACTTTTGCCCTAACTTAACCCAGTACATTGCAAATGTATACAGACAGACATACATGTGTATATTTTCGGTTTAACATGTGCCCACAGAATTGCCAACAAAGTTTAACTTTTTAGCTGCTTCTTACACCACAAAATAGCAAACACACATGCAAGCAAACAGCACAAACACAACACACTCACAGAAAAAAAAAATAGCAAATACACAAGCACATGGCACTGGAAAAATGGGCGCCAAATTTGATATTTGCCTAAATATATGTTAATTATAATTTGTGAAAAACATTTTTTCCAACTCACTGCTGTATTCGCAACATGTTGTCTGCCTTACTAACGTTGACGAATTCTCGGTCTCAAAACTCAACTGAAACTAAATGAAAAAGTGTAAAATGATTAGAATTTGGCTAACTTTTCTGTTTGGAAAACATGAAAATGTAGTTCAACGTATGAGCACACATATGTGTTTGGGAGTCATGTAACGCGTGTATGTCTGTTCATTTTGATTGAATGATAATTTCATTTTTGACACGTACTCACGGCATTATCTACACGGCAATTATAAATACAGGGTGGAAATGATAATATTATCGAAGAGCTAACATGAAATTTGAAATTTTTTCACCAAATTTTTTGAGTTTGATAGATTTGTAAATGATAACTTCATTATATCGATTTGTTTACCTCATTCCATTCAGCTCAATATGGGAAAAAAATATACAGCTAACGATAAATCGAAACATATATTTATTAAATAATTATGCTGGATGGATGGCTTTTTACGAGAATACTTTCTTTATTCAGGCCTCAAGGTGACTATTTAGCTTTTTCTATACATTTTATTCTGTAATGAATAAGTTGTACAAATCTACAAACTTTAAAATTGTAATCCATACTGGTAAATGGTGCGTATGAGTAATATTTAATTATAGCTAGTACTAACGTTACTCATACGCATACGCACCGTAGTCTTCGGTCGCATTAATTTTTTTAAAAATATCTTTCAATACTCACCTAAGATACCTTTCAATCTCATATATGTAGTCAGTCATCTTCTCATTTACTACGCCATACAAAACACAAAAATTTTCCGTCTTAAAAGTTTGGAGGCGTATAGTTGGCGGACTATCGATTTTCACAGTTACCTCTCTGCTCATTCATCACCCAACACTTAATCCAAAATTTCCTTTAAACAACGCTCGAGTTATGGTGCTTAAAAATTTGATGCGTGGCAATAGGCGGACTGTACATGCCCACAATACCCAGCCCTGGATTACTGCTGGAGCAAATTAAGCCCTTACTTGGGGCCCGAATCAATTTTAAGGGTACCAAGCAAGTACTTAATTCTTTTTAACAAATTCTTTTTAAATTACATTGATCGATGAATCATTTTTTTCCCCACCTGAATCCGAATATGATCATAAAATTATGCCAACTCCATTTCATGCTACACACGAAAAACTTGCTTTCAGTAGTTTCAGTATTATAGCGAGAACAGATACACGAATTGTTGTTTAAAGCTATTGAAATTGGTGTCCATTCAAAAGTAAAACACACAAAACCATTTATCCAATTCGTAAAGTTTTCAATATACGGTCAACAAAATAATTTTAACATATATCTTTTTTGTAAAAAAAAAATGGTTTAAATTGAAAAAATTTGATTCAGATCGATAAAAATTGTTTGTTAACCGTTATTGACAAAAATTTTGTCACTTTTTGCACTTTCTGAAAAGTGGGTTTTTTTAATGTACCAATTATATTGAATGTAAATGCACGGCTGTATTTTTGTGGAAAAACGTCAAAACTATCTTAAGCAATGCATAAAAAAAAGCATTTTTTTAATCCCGGTATTCTAGACTCAAAATCCCTGGTTTCGGGATTCGGGATCCCGGGATTATAAAAAAGTGCTTAAAGATAAAACAAATAGAAAATTTGGAAATTGTTTTAAAAAATCCCACTTTTTCCTGGAATTCCTTTCTCACCCCTCAGAATTAACTAAAAATTAATATTTAAAATTTCCAAAATATTCCAGTAATTTACATGTAATAAAATTATCATAACCATCTTACTTTGCAAGCCTCTACTGTAAGAAATAAAGTGCTGCCATCTGTGAATTTGAAAGCGGAAGTATATTTGAATGGTTTGAAACTTTGATATGCATGGAAATTCAAAATAGCAATGCCAGTTTGGTAGGAATTTGGTTTGGTGGGGATTTTTTAATCACAGAGAGATAACTGTTTGTATGCAGTATGTATTATGATCCATAAATAAAAAAAACTCAATTGAATAGTATTTAGCCACAAGTACTTATTGGTCATCAAGCTTTTATAGTGGGTCTAGTGTCCAACTGATGAGGAGGAAACACTTGAACATGTTCTATGCTTTTGACCAGCGCTGTTCAGATGCAGACTCAAAATAATAGCAGAGGCTTTCTTTAATTCCAAATTAAAAATCTCTCAATTGAAACCCTTCGCATTGCAGACCAAAACTTACGAAGGAAAGACTGTATATTTTCAGTGAACAGAGAGTCGTGGTAACACTATGAACCAACTTGGTCTATGTGGGGCAATTAGCAGCCACTCTAACCTAATCTAACCTAGTCACAAATACAGATTTTAATTTTTTATTCAACCTGGGTATTTATGACTAAAAATTTGGTACGTACTTTTCGGGGCCGAAAACACGGAAATTGGTAAGAAATGGTAGACAGCTACACGCTAACAAAGTAATTTGTTAGTGAACTATCGACTTCCTGTTTTTTTTTTTACCCCAAAAGGATGCAAAAAATTACCTTGCATAGTAACAATTGTAAAGTTTCCATTCTGTTTCTCGCCAACACAACCACATTTTACATAGTATATCGATTCTGAGAATGTAGATTGACCCTGTCCTCAATCTGCATTCTCAGAATCGATATACACCGAGAGAAAAAAAACAGTAAAATCAACGAAAAAGTTGGTCAATTTAACAGTTTTCGCGGTTAAAAACCATCCGATAGTCTAAACTGGCAAATTGACAGTTGCTGCGCTGTTGATAACCGTAGCCTAGTGGGAAGATGTCCGACTGCCACCCGGGAGGCCTGGGTTCAAATCCCAATACAACCGTCGCTAATTTTTTTTAAAATAACTTTTTTTTAATAAAAAAAAAAATGTTTTCTGTTTTTTTTTTGTCTCAACTCTAAATTTTCTTAACTTTATTTATAAATGTTTTTAAACTAAGTTACAATTGTCCTTTTGTAGTCGCTCTAGACAAGGCTTGAACCTGCGACCTTCTGGTTGATAGTCCGACATCTTATCCATCGCGCCAATGATGCCATTCATGCGCGCATGGCAATAAATGAATAACTTAAATGTGCTACACGCAAGATCTGTTCTCTACCAGAGTTGCCATATGAAAGGACTTTCATTGTTTTTCGGGGAATATCCTATGAAAAGAAGAAATGGGCAAGGAATTCATGAAAATTTGAGAAAACTTTAATAAACACGAACAATGAACAATCAAAACCAATGAAAGTTTAGTTGTAGTTGAACAAAAAGGAGACAAACATGCGATAAACCTGGCAACACTGTGTGAACTAAAAGAACAGTAACCTTTTAACAGCCACTGATATACGATTTTATGTTCTCCTATCTTTTGAACTCACTGTTACACACTCTGCGGTTCATAACATGATTTTGATGGTTGTCAAATCTGTTGACATTTGGACTAGTCAGTTGAAAGGCCAAGTTAGTACCCAGGGACCCCTGGGTTCAAATCTCGTTGGCTGCAACATTTTTTATTTATTCAATAGAAAAATAGATTGACAGTTTTTTTTAACAGTTCGAGAAGTTGAAAAAAGGTTTAATTCAACAGTAAAACTGTTAAATCAAACAAAAATACTTTAAAACAACAGTTATTCTGTTAAAAATAGAATAACAGTGCCCGACTGTCATTTCCACTGCTGTCTTTTTTCTCGGTGTAGGTACTATTCACCATAAATGCAATTTCCTAAAACTTAATTCAATTGAGTAATTTTCCAAATGTAGGTCAAACCTACTCCCAAATATATAAAAAAAAAACTAAACTAATTGAGACATTTTACTGTTTTTGTAGGGAAAAAAACATGCTACAAACAAACACCAGTAAACAAAATATTGTTGAGGTTGTAACACTTAAGTGAGAAATAAGCAAAGGACGCCCACTTTCTTTAAAAAAAACCTCCTCACGCACTTGAAAATTATACATTTTTAATAAGGTTAATTAGAATGGCTGGTAGTAGGCAAAACAGACACGCAATTGGACAATATTTGGTTAATAAAACAGAATACCAAAGGAAAACTCTTAACAGTCAATTGGAAAACTTAAAAGTAAAAACTTAAAAAATTACAACCATTTTGGGATTGTGAAAAAATTTAAAAAATTAAATCAAAAGATGTATAAAAAGTGTATCATAGGCTCCGCCATACTATTCGCCTTGGGTATTTCAATTGGTTTTGTGGGATTTCCAAAACTAATGAACAAAATGATTAAGAGTGTAAGTTTTACACACTTTGTAACTTCTTCGAAATTAAAAAAAAATTATTTCACCATTTCTTACGTAACTGAATTAGCAAATAAATCTGAAACCCGGTTCGGAAACACGTCAAATGTGGGAGAAATTCCCATTCGCTTTGAATTTCTCAATTTACGTATTCAATGTGACCAATCCCGAGGAAAGTCAGCGTGGCGAAAGACCGAGGCTCCAAGAAGTGGGCCCTTTTGTTTTTGAGTATGTTTAAATTTTTGGTTTAAAATTTTAAAAAATATTTCAAACACTAACCAGAGAATGGAAGGACAAATACAACATTGAGGATATCGAAGAGGAGGATGCCATCACATTCAATATGCGCAATACTTTCAAATTTCGTCCCGATTTGGGTTTGAGCGGCGAAGAAGTGATAACCATGCCTCATCCTTTGATACAGGTTGGGATGTGCTCTCACTATTTATGCAAATTTCTTTCGAATGTCTATTAACATTTCCAACAGGTTATGTCAATTTCTATAAAACGTGATAAGGCTGCCCTGATCAATATGATTGCCGAGGGCTTGGATGTGATCTTTGACAAGCCCACCAGTCCCTTTGTACGTGCTCCATTCATGGATATATTCTTTCGAGGCCTCGATGTGGACTGTTCGCATGATCATTTTGCAGCCAATGCCATCTGCTTGAATTTCCACACGGACAGTGTGAAGGGGGCATTCAAAGTGGATGCCAATCATTTCAAATTCTCGCTGATGGGTGCGGTAAGTGGAATCAGATTGGAATTGTCAACGGAAATGAATCGAAAGTATTTCCATGATCCCAGGGCAATCACAGTGATGCAGGCCGCTTCAAGGTCTCGAGAGGCATCAAGGACAGCAGTCTGGTGGGCAAGGTACTTCAATACGACGACGAAGACGAGCTCAATGTATGGGAGGGCGATGAGTGTAATCGTTTTCGTGGCACTGATTCCACCATATTTGCGCCACTCATGAAACCCGAAGAAGGTCTCTGGACCTATTCGGCTGATCTGTGCCGTTCGCTGGGACCGAAATTCCAAAAGAAAGTCACATATGCGGGCGTTCCAGCCTTGCGTTATGTCATGGACTTTGGCGATGTGAAGGTGGGGTGGGCAATACTTCCGAAACATTTTAGCGAATTTTAATAGTAAAAAAAATCACAGAATGAACCGGAAAATCACTGCTACTGCAAGGACTATCCCGATAACTGCCCAGCCAAGGGAACTATGGACCTGAATGCCTGCAATGAAACGCCCATGATTGCCTCCATGCCGCATTTCCTCAATGGCGACTCGAAGCTGTTGACCGATGTTGAAGGTTTGAAACCGCAGGAGGACAAACACGGCATTTACATCGATTTTGAAATTGTAAATTTAACACTCGAATAGAAGGTGGGACAAATGGAAGTTTTTACTTGACTTTATTATTTTCCAGATATCTGGCACACCCCTTTCCATTGCCAAACGTTTGCAATTCAATCTCGACGTGGAAGCGATACCCGAAGTGAATGTCATGAAAGATTTGAGAGCCCTGGTGATGCCACTTTTCTGGGTAGAGGAGTCCGTTAACTTGGATAAAACTTTCACCGACATGCTGAAGAAGAAAGTTTTTCTGTGGGTATCAAATCTCAATTGAACATTGTTCTACGCTGTACTAATTTCCAATTGGCTTTTAATAGAGGCATCAAAGCCAACAACGCCTTCAAATGGATTGCCACCATTTTAGGTGCTATTGGTTGCATTCTGGGCGCCTACATGCTACATACGAGGAGGATGGATATCACCGAGGTAAAGGTGGCCCAGACTGCCCCATCCAGTGATAATTAAATTGACTTACCTCATAGAACTGTATTAGTACTTGCATTTTAAATGTTAGAGTTAATTGCTGGTCTGAAAAATACACCTTTTCCTTTGGTAATTAATTCTATGTTTTGTATTTTAATTAATTGGGTGCTAACCCGAAATCATGAACATTTGTTAAATTCCCAAGGGCATTTGTCATGTTTTTTGTTTTGATTATACAAATTATTCACACAATATATTTCCGAGGAGTGGTTAATAACTATCAATTCATTAAATATTTAATGACTTAAAAATAGGGCACGAAATTTTGCATGAGAGAAATGGACATATTTAGCAGGGTTGGCAACCGAATCGAATAAAGGTTTCGGTGTGACTTGGCAAACTGCTTCGGTAATCGGTTTCGCCCCTTGATTTTGAAAACGTTTCGGTGTAGGTTTCAAAAGGTTTAAATATGGCCGAATATCTAAATTTTTAGCACCTTAAATACTTATTTTTAAAAAGTATAAACGATATTTACAAAAAAGTAGTTTTTATACCATTTTTCAGTAATATTATCGACAGTTTTCGATATTTTATTGATAGTTTTTCATTTCTGATCCATTTAAAAATGTTGTTTCAATTCCATTTTGTTCCGGTCCAATTCCATTTCGTTCCAGTTTCATCCCCATTTCATTCCCGACATCATTTCCAACCAAATACAAAAACGGCTTCCAAATCGGTTCAGTATTTCTCAAGATAAACGAAAATAATAGAAATTTGTCGGCCATTTTGTATGGGAGGTAGGCGTGGTTCTTATCCAATGTTGCCCATTTTCAATACCGTCCAATCATTCGCCAAAATAAGAGGAATGTCAAGTCGATTGCTCAAAAGCTAAGGCAGTTGTCGAGCTAAATGACAGACAGACGGACATGGCCTAATCGACTCAGGAGGTGATGCTGATCACGATATATTTATTTTTCCATTCTGGACACGCCTCCCTTGAACACTAGTGTGCAGGGTATAAAAATAGCTCAATTTAAGGGGCAAATAAATTAAAGCATTAACATGGTTCCCTGGTTGAGAAACGAAAAAAATTATATGGGGAAGGCCGCTAATGAATAAAAATCCAAGGCCAATTCACAAAATCAGATTTATAGGAAAAACTGTTGATCGTAGCTAAAAAATTATTAAGAGTGTTTTTGTAGACAATTTTCCAAGAAACAAAACTGCATCATTCATAAAAACTTAAGCAGAGTTTTCGAAATAACCAAGCTTAAACACAAAATTTCCCAAAAAAAATAAATTTATGACTTTATAATAAATTAACGCTATTTATGTTGATTGGTATATGACGTATTTTTGAACGTTGTTTTTGTTGTTTAATTAGCTTTACAACCAGCCCAAGTCTAGCTATAGTAATTCACAAGTAAGACAACAAACAGTGAAAACAATTTTTGTTTCTTTTTGTGCACAATTCACCCTACAGGGTCATTTGCGGGCCACCCCAGTACAATTTTTTTCGCTTCTCAACCAGATGAATTAACAAAAAAAATTAACTATATTTTTGAAAAAATTTCCGGAACTCCTACACTGTACACTAATTTACACTAAAAAAACAAAATTAAACAATTTTAAACTACAGTAAGTTACAGCATAGGGCGTCAGAACATTTCATTGTTTTTCCCCTGAGTGTGTCATATGCAGATATACAAGACCTACATAAGTTGACTCGACCTTATTACCAAAGAAAGAAAACACCAAGTCAAATGTCTTTTTTGTCTTTTTTATACAATATAATATTAAAATATGCCTTAAACTAATTGTTAACTTTCAATACACTTAAATAACAAAACGTCAATACGTACTTGAACTTTTCAATAACTTTTCAAAAACACACACAGTAGAAAACAACCGCAACATTATCAAAATAAATTACAATTTAAAGATTACAAAATGCCCATCAAATTTTGAATAAAATTTTAATAAATTTTTTTTTTTTAATATAAACATAAAATTTTGCCTTTGGTTTGTTTGTTGTTTCATATCAATTTAGTTATTGTTTAAATGTAATTAATTTAGCGTTTTTTTTAAGAGAATATTCGTAACAAAATATTAATTTTACTTTGTACTTAAAACGAAGAGAAAATTAGCATTTAGCACTGCTTTGAATAGGCTAAGGAAATAATTTATAATTTTTACAAAATAGAGAATAGCATATATGTATATTTACACTACTTTTTCCTAATGCGGAAAGAGTTGAAAATATTTGTTTTAAATTCATTTAAAAAGAACCTGCAATTGAAATCCTTTTACGCACGAGACAATATCACCAACAAAACAAAATAGAATAAAACGGCTCTACAGCATAGGGGTGGGATGCGACTAAGTAGATTATTTTACAGCTTCTTGGACTTTTTGTGCGTCCGCATGGTGTTGGGTATAACATCGGGACGCAGTAAAAGGCGTTTGGCCAAGAAGACAAATAAGTAGGTGGCGCCCAGATAGAGAGCGGCCACATCGAGCAGGTAATACTGCAGCCAACTGCAAGAAGTCAAATTTTTATTAGAAGCAACATTATTTGGAAAATGTAGTCAAATTACCTCATGTTTCTAGCGGGCGACTGCAGATGATAGGCTCCTTTATGTCGCAGCACATACTCTGTCCAATACACCGAAGTCTCCAAGGGTGAAGAGCGCTGGTCAACCAGCAAGGCCTGACGGAACCTGTAATGGCACATTTTTTTTATAATTTCACTGACAATCAGGAGAAAATGCATGAAATCGTGAATACCTGGCTGCTTTTCTGTACTGCGGATCGTGTATGACCTTCATAATCGATTTGTACAATTGATCGGCGCTCACTGTGGCCAAATCCAATTTGATCGCATAACCGTCGACCTCCGCCTTCGCTGAGTTCACATCGTGATCACAGAACACAGGCATTGTGACCACCGGCACACCATGGAACACGGTCTCATACATGCTCAACAGGCCGCCGTGCGTAACAAAGGCGCGCAGTTTTCTATGGCCCAGAATGTCCTGTTGCGGCAGCCAACGACTCAGCTTCACATTCGGTGTGAGTTCCTGCATCTCGGCAGCGCTACCCTCGTACTTCCACAACACATGGTAGGGCAGGCGGGCAAAAGTCTTCACCAACATCTGTCGCAAGGATTCGGGCATGTTGGCGGCCTTCACAGACGAACCCATGGAGACGTAAATGAAACCCGATTCACCAGCCGAAGCAATGAAGTCTTCCAGATCCTTGGGCAAGGGTTTGGCGGCCTTGCAATGAATGCACGCCACCTCAGCCACATTGGGATTGAGGGCGCGCGGATACGAGACTACAGCATGGCCATTTTGCAGTATGAAACTGACATTTTTCGAGATATCATACGGATGGGGTATGTGAGTGCCGAGACGTTCACGCATCACACGATACACCAGCGCCATGACGAACTGTGCAGTAAAACAAAGGGAAATGAGTATTTTAAGTGATGACATGAAGACCCTTGCAGGCAAACCTTGTGCATAAGATCCTGGAAAAGTTGCAGGCCTGTGTTCATGGCACGCTCCAAGAGATTCATATTATCCGTGAACGCTGAATAGAAATTCGGGGTGACCGCATACGAACCGGGATTGCCTGACTTGGCCAAACTTCCTGTATAGAAACCCACAGTGTTCATGTACATAAAGGGAATCTTATAACGGTACACCATGCCTAGAGCGCACTCGGGAAATGCACCATCCAAAATGGCCAAATCGAAATTTCGATTCATGAGCTCCTTCGTTTCGGCATCTTCCAACATGACGTCGCAAGACTGCAAAAAGAATTGATGATTTAATTTTAATTTTAATTATTTCATGAAAAATATTTCCAAATTCATAGTGGAACGGTCACTACGTGCGCATCATCAGCACCATGGCTGATTCAATTATTATACAAAATTTCCATATTTCCACATATTTCTCGCATGCAACATTGGGCAACAAATGGTGCAACTATTTACAACCAAAACAATAACAACAAGAAAAGAAAAAAAACTCAAAATGAGTACCTTGAACCAGTAACAACAACAAGCGGCACAAAATACTGCAATTGCACTTGTTGCTTGCGCGCGTGTGGTACAACAAACGATTGCAATCATTTGTTAAGTTGGCAACTTAACAAAAATTAACACAAAAAAATAATTTGTACCTAAGCGAAGCTCACTGATGAACTCAACTGCATTTTCTTTGTAATTTAATGTGTTTTTGTTCGTACTATTTTCCTGATATTTATTGAAAAATAAAAATTCATGTTCACAATCTGTCAAGTGTCTCAGAAAACATTACACTTTTACACGCGTGGAAAAATATTCATCCAAATATTTTGGTGGAAAAAATGGTTCCTTGTAATATTAGTGGTCGTGGCGCACTGCTTGAATTGACTCATAAAAATTACCATAACTGGCCATGTACGGCATTAATTGGCATTAAAAATTTGTTGCATACTTTCAGGAGCAAAAACCAGAAAAGGCCAAAATTTTAAGTCAATAGTTCAATAATTAGGACGTTAATGTCCACATATGCTGCGATATGGCTGAGAGGTACACTAAACAACGTATTAACTTAAAATGTTGTCACTTTCTGACTTTTTACCCCAAAAAGTATGCTAAAAAAAATTAAAGTCATCAAAATCCAACATTTCCATTCATTTTCGCATTTATATTTTCAAGATACTCCACTAGCGAGCATTAGCGAGCATTACTATGTCTTGAGTTTGTGTCTCAGCTATTTTTGTCATTATGTTACCAACATTTTGCTGCGCGCGTAATGGCATCACAGCAATTAGTTGTCGCTTACACTGTGAATGACAATTACTCAGGTCTTTCAAATTTTTTGTAATCTAACATTATTGTAAATCGCAAAAGATTGTCACTCAACTCAATTATTCACACTTTTCTAGAATTTCAATTTATTTTCGTTTGTTTACAAGATTCGGATGCACCGGGTGGATGCTCTTGCAAGTGTAATTTATTTATGTAGCTCTGTCAAACTTTTGAGGTGAGTCAATAACTTTGTGTACAGATTTGTGTGCACTGCGCAGTTTTTGCTTCATAGATGAATAATAGTGGATGCACACACTGTATAGATGAATACTTTGAGGGTGGTACCATGCTACTTAAACCAATATTTATGAATCTAGCGAGAGGAAAAAAAAGGGCGAAAAACTGATATTGCAAATGTTCAACCTAATCTAAATTCGTTCATCACGGGATGCGTGCCATCATTCGCGGAGGTGATGATGCGGCCCAAAACAAGGGTCGAAAGAAATTGTGCTGTTCACGTGAGCTTTGTTTCAATATTTTTAATCAGTTCAAAAGTTCAAAATGCTCCCGGAAACCCCTGGGCCCAAGTTGACTGTCACCAGAGTTTTGGTGGTATCGACGATCTTTGCTGCAATATTCTCGCCATTCTTTTAGTTTCAGAATCTATAGGAAACTGACTTGGAACAGAAGAAAATAATATTTTTGTATTGCTACACATGGCGTATGAGTAATTTTTATAGAAAATCAATTTTTAAAAATTCAAACGAATTGATTTGAAAAAAACGATGACTGTACTTTTTGATATGCATAAGAGACTTTTTAGGAGCACTCGAAAGCTTTTTTCTCATTTGGCCCATAGTACAATTTTGCTCAGCAATTTTTTTTTAGAACATATGAACCCCTGAACTTCCTTTCTTTTTTAAAACTTTTTTACCACAAGGATGACAACCATACAAAAGTATTTTTAGTAACCATTCACGATAAGCGTGTAAATATTTATATTGTGCATATGACTGTCAGTTCATAAGATCCTGAACATTGACCTGTGATATCATACCGCAGAAATGCCATTAAAATTTATGCAAAGGGAATTTACCGAAAATGTATTATTGATATAGCTTCTTCATCAAAAAACTCAAAAGATCAACTCAAGTATGAAAATAATACAAATAATCAATAGATTGACAAATACGCCAATGACGGATATCCTATTCGACACACACAAAAATAATAAAAATAATACAAAAAAAAATCAAAACTAATTAAAGCAACTAGCTCCGCACACACACATACATGTGTCATTGATATTTTTAGTACCATTGCCGATTACCGTTTATAATATGTACATTTGCACTTCATGAAGAGCGACTCACCTGAAAGGCATATCGTACACCATCCCATAACGTTATTGGCATTTCACCCGACATGCGCGCACCCAGCAGATCCCAATTCGTATAGTTGCGTATATATTCGACAAGGCCCGACGGTGTTATTTCGTGCAGGCCATTAATGTGGAAATCCGAGGGAAATCCATTTAGGAAGGTTATATTGTGACCCCTGAAATTGTCACAAACGAGATATAAAAATTAAATAGAAGCAAATAGTTAGGTTGTGATGAACGCAGTATGATAATAACTTCAAATGTAAAAAATATTAAATTTATTTTATTATATTTTACTATAAACTAGTTGAGTTTAAAGGTCGAGATCAATAGAGATATGGTTCTGAAAATATGATTAACAAAAAAAAACTGTGCTGACAGACGGACAAAATGTTATGACAGACATACTGGCTGTGGAGAATAATTTCCAAAGTGATTTATTTCTTGTTTATTCAGAAGTCGTTACCCCCAGACACATTTTTTGGTGTTTTATTACAAACACCTCACGCACTCAAAAATTCTAGTGCCTAATAAACTTATGAGAATTCCAAAAAAACGTTTAAGTGCGAGTCTGCACCTCGTACTGCTCTTGACAGTTGACAGCAATTGTCAATTGTTGGCATTATTCGCTGTCTTCATAAGAGTTGTTTTGATGACAAAATTATTGCTTTGTTGTCATTCTGAATTGGCGAAGCAAGCCAATTGAATTAGTATTTTTGGCAATAAATTTATTTTGATATTTTGACGGATCTGTCAATATTATGTCAATGCATTAAAATACTTTATGGGAAAATTTATAAACGTTTTCAAAGCGGTCGCAGGTGTCAGACAGCTTCGCAAAAAAATTAGGAATTAAATTTAGTTTCGTTTTGTTATTACCGCAAATTAAATTTTAATGTTAAAAGATTTCAATTCATTCACCTGTCAATGAGTCCTTTTGCCAATTCCCAAAAGGGAATCTTGTGTGATTTTGTGCCGCCCATGGTGACCATCAAAATGTCTGCAGCCAAAGTGCTGCCCACGCACAGCAGCAGTAGTATACCAAATAATTTAGACATCGCACTGGAAAAAACAAAATTTTCAATTATTTATTTTTTTATTTCATAAATATTTAGGAGAATGTTTGTATTCCTACCTCAATCAAGGCCTGAATGAACTAAACCAAAAAAATAAAACTTTCGCAGTAGCCTTTATAGACTTTTTTCGTGTCACCTCAAAATGTGAGTTTAATTTTGGAGCATTTATTGTATTTTTTCAGCCAAATCTAAATAATTACTATTTAAATGTCAACACAGGCACTGCGAAATGTTTGCATCCATCAATGATTGGAATTTCGCCATTAAATAAAACTATGTTGACGCGTGTTGCTCAAAATGGCTCTAATGGCCACTTCAAGCGGATGAAGATGAGCGCGGAGGGACATCAACAAGTTTACTAATGTTTGTGGAAGTTAATATCTTAACTCAAACAAAAAATGTTAGTAAAGTTACGAAGTTTTGTAATACTCACCACTATGTGGATTGAAGCACTTTGCTTCGCAACGCCTGATATCATCGCTGACGTTACTGACGTAACAGTGTCACGAACTGACGTAACTCATGGAAAAATGTTTAGGAGATACGGCAGTTCGTGAAATCAAAATTTAATCAGTAAAGTCATTTGGCTGTATTAATATAAGTACATATCAATAATAGAATAACATAACCGACTAATAAATTGGCCGTGACTTCACACGGCGAATATTAAGGTGGGTGAAAAACAAAAATCGTTTCTGTCCAATACAAACACCAAAATAAAAAGTTAAAAAAAAAAAATTTATTGTAACGAGAAAAAAATTAGAATAAAACCCAAAATTAGTGATACCACCTGATCGCCTCCCGGAAACAAAAAATTCTTAATTTTTAGAAGAAAACAAATAATTTCCACTTTTGGGGTCCAAACAGTTGGAAGCTTTAGTTTTTTTCGACACCCCTTGGACTTCCTTTGAACCCAGCATTAACTGTCACACCCATATTATCAACTGCCATGCCCTCTTTCATAATCAGAAACCCTGACCGAAAGACTGTAGCCTTCAATGAATATATATGATGAATTACAGCTGCCTGGGTCCACTGGTGACTGTAAGAGTGGGTACTTAATTAACACGGTCATATATGCAAATTGGCACGCCTCTTTTTGAAACAAATCCAAAATTCGACTCGGGAAGCAATGGTCTCACAGAATATCAAAATCCATTGGCTGCTTCAGGAGAGCTAACTTTCCACGGCCCACACGCCCACCTTTCGAATTTCCACACCCCCTTTTAGAAAAATCCCAAATCTGGCTCAAGAATCTCTAGCCATGGTCTCACATTATATATATATATGCAATTTGTCACGCAATTCGTCCAGATATTTGTGACATCTGGACATTCGGTCAGACAACCCTACTGACAAAGAATGGGATTTTATGTAATGTGAATTTTTTTATTTGAGATGAGAACCCCCAAGCTGACAAATGCACTTAGGCATTTGCCCCCTTACATATCCTAGTACCTTCGATAAAAGCTTAACTTCTTGCGAAGGCTAGACAATTGCTTAGATAAGGTTTCCTGTTCTTCCCTTACAGGTTTTACAAACAGCAGCTTCGGGCTTGTTTTTATAAATAAGTGGCATCCAACATTCACTCTTATTTAAGAGTATGAGTGCCCATCCACTTTGAGATGGTTTCTTCCCAGATAGTGAAGATTAGTTCAGATTTTATGATATTTTTATCCACATATGAAACTGTTGTTGTTAACATTAGTAATTTTTTCCTAACATTTTTCCGTGTGAGTTTATATTTTCTATAGAAAAAAATTTAATAAAAATCATTAAACATTTGCGCTGCGTAATTAGCCAATTTGGCAAACAACGAAGTCAACAACATCCTCTGAACACAAACAAACAGCAAAAACCACACAATATCAATTTACTACGATTTTATCAATTTCCAAACCATAAAAACCGATTTTATTTTACTAAATCGACCGTGACCATTTCGATTTTTATTTCTTTTTTTTTGCACCAAATTATTTACATTTTAGTGCGTTCTTTTTTTTCCTCTCGCTCTCACTAATCTGCAATTAAATTCTGTTATTTTTTTTTAGCAGGTTCAAGGGGGCACAACTTGGAAAACTTATATTGCAATTGCACAGCGGTTGGTCGTTTGGCTGCTGAAAATTCAACAACATTTGACCAAAAAAAAAAACCTGAGTGCACTTAAGCTTGCCAAACCGGCTTCAATTTGGAGCATTGATTTAATGAGACTTAAGCAAAGTTCGCTGATTTCAGTGGTTAATTTCGAATGGAAGAATTCTTGGAACATTGCAACATTTCCATAATGATTTGGGCAATTGCAGAACACCCAAAACTAATAACATACGAATGTCGAAATTAAGCATAATTGCCAAAGTATTTCTTACAGCGTAGTTCAATATATTTTAAGCTTCTTAGATGTTTTCAAGTATTGCCTACCATTTAAAAATGATTAAGTTAAAATAACTTGAATTTTTGTAATATTTAATTTTTGTTTGTCGTATAATTTTTGCATTTTTAATTGGGCATTAATATTGGAAATAAAAAATAATTTATCATTTTTGCCATTTGTATGGTTTGCAATTTCTTCTTTTGTTTCAAAAATTTTAATGGTCGTAGAAACAAAAAATGAAAAAAAATTTAGAAGAACTTGTATTGAAATTTGCATTTGATTAAAAAATTTCAAAAATGTATCTTTTTTAGAACACCGCGAAGAAAAATGTTTGAGTGAATTTTGATTTAAAAATAAAATAAATTTAAAAAAAATTATTTGTTTTGATTTATTTTTGCTGTGCAGCTATTCATCGTTTTGCTATTCTACGCATTAAATTTCACATGCTAAATCACGTTTCATGTAGAACCTTGTGCAATCATTATTAGTTATAAATCAGTTCTTAACAAAATATACAAAGCATTTTTGACACCCAGTTATTTTATCAGCCCCGCTTCCGGTGGCTTAGGTTCAAAATGTATTCATCAATATTTGCCATACAACATTAGGAGAAGAAGTAGAAAAACCTAATTAAAAACTCCAGCCAAATGATACAATACGATCATTTGCATCTAAATGATGTGCTAAAAAGTCAATAATCGATAACACAAAAGCAATACGTCAACAAACAAATGGCAGTGAAGCTCGCAGTGCGTTGCGATTAAATTCGCATTTGTGCACACACATTCGTCAATTTGCCACACAAATGCAAATCATACAAATCAAGCAAATTGCAAACAATTATAATCACATGCGCACACAACTTTGTGTGCCGCTTAATTGTTCGGCCAGCCGTCGAATGGAGGCTTTGCATTATAAGAAACACCTGAAAGAAGCACTTCTTGGCACAAATGATTTTGTAACGTTTTGTTATCTGTTATGGGTTGGCGTGTGCGTTGTTGTTGTTATTGTTATTGTTATTGTGTGGCTCATTATTGCTGTTCATTTTGGCATTCATTGTCAAGTTCAAGGTGGCTTCCCCCCCCCCCCCCCCCAAACAAGATACTCAGAGAGATGCTTGTATATGTTTGGATGTGATGTGATTTGATGCCTGCTACCGGAGGCTACCTGGCAGTGACAACAAACCTGCCATCATCACCGCCATCATTCGTCAATGTTTACTTTCGAGAGAGCCGCTGGCGAATGGCAAGTGGTGAACCTACCGCTCAAGTGACACTTGATTGCTAAATGGTAGCCGTATCAAATTTGATTAAAATTCAATAAAATATATTTCCGCAAAATCAAATTTTTAATGAATGGGTGGGTGTCTTTTGATATTAATTGATATTAAAAGTATTTTTGACAAAATGTATGAAATTTCCTTGAAGAAATCGTTAACATATTTTACAACCTTTAATTAGAAGCAAAATGTAATTTTAATAGCAAAAATAAAAGCAAAAATCTTTTTTTTTTTACTTTTTTTTTGTTTAACCTCCAAAAAATAAACAAAATTTTAAAATTTCGTAAAAAAAAAAAACAGCAATTGACAAATACTTGAACAATCACTTCAAAAAGCAAAGACCTCACATGCCTTAACACATACGCGAACAGTACACAATAATATGTAATGTATGGAAATTCAAACGGTCAACACTCAAGTATTTTATTACAATTGACTGTTGACGTTTCTTCATTTTCAGCGGTAGTAGCAACTTTCATGCCCTCATACTTTACGTTCCACTGCACCGTGGGCTCTGTGGAAGGGCATGAATGTTATCTCAAGCAAGTTCTGTTTGTATGAAAATTAAATATAAAACTCATATTTTTGAAAGTACTGATTGCAGGTGTCACAGTGCGTTAAATGACTGTCAACGGCCATTTAAAGTTAAATTTCCATTCGGAAAACGTATATTGTGAATACAAATTGTTACTCAGTACGCACGGTGAAATCGGGCCTAAGAAGTTTAAATTGAAACAGAATAGCGTTCGTTTCTCAACGTCTTTTGTTATCTACACGTTCAACATTTGAAGGCGTGGCTCTATTATCGTTTCAAAGGACAAATTTTAAATTTTTCAGGAGGAGCGAAAACGGATTTTGCCAATTGATTTTAATTTGGTTTTTTAAACCCGTTTTAAATGTAATCGCAAAGTTTTCTTAGTGTAAAAACGTGTTACATCCAAACCTCAATTGATGACAACACGTGATTTCACTATGTACAATCTATGAACACTATATACTATCCCTTACGGCGCATAACACGTTTTAAAAATTTAATTCATTGGAACTAGTTAAATTTACGTTCGAAATAGTTAATTTAAATGAAAATACTGTTTAAATTCCATTTTCGAACAATAGAAATTACAATTGCATCCGAAAATGGTGGATTTTCACATATTAGAATACATATTATGGTCGCTTAACACGTTTTTCCAAATTATCTCTGTCGGGACACTTTTGCTGTGTATGAGCTTCCCATTTTTCTCAGATATTTCGTTTCATTGTGAAATCAATTGTCAACATTGAATTTACGTTTTTTGCCCCTTGTACATTTTTTTAACACCCCACGAGGAACGTTATTGCACTGCAAGTATTCTCAAAAAGTTATTTCCATGCCTCTGATTTGGAAATTTTTGTGATTTTCTAACGCGGGGAGAGAAAACTAACCGGTTATTTGCGAAAACCCCGTTCTTAAAAAATTGTCGCTTGACACGTTAATACAGCCACACATTTCAATACGGTTTATTAAATTTAAATTTAGTTATTTATTTTAAGCCAAATGGACCACATTTCAAATCTAATATCCATCGAAATAACAGTGTTGCTGTTACTTAGCATTTAGCATACACTAACAGCACTCTAACATAGCAACATGGTACGATACAACAACAGATGACAAAATCACCTGCTATGTATGCTCAAAAGGAGTAAACTGAAATGTTTGAAACCCGTTTAAATGCTTAAACGCATGTTCGAAATGAATGCCCAGCACGTGGTATTACCACACTGGTTTGTTGTTGTTACAGTCGTAACTTTAAGCTACTTGGAATGTTATACCCCATGTTGGCGTGTATTTTTTTCGCATTTAAAAATTTGCCTTACCACTGTTTGGTGGCAATTTAAAAATAACAAATATAAAAAAAATGTATTTTTACTGTGTCTTTTCTTTGTTTAAAAATTACAAAAAAGAAAGAAAACTAACGTCTAAACGCACCAAATATAATCAATTACTTACGACTCATGCGGAGAGAGGGCACATAGCTGCCAGAAAACAGTGTTAATTGGTCATGGTGTCTGTGTTTAATAGCTTTTGGTGAAATGTAACTTACATTTAATGTCGTTTTATTAAAGTTTTTATACCGAAAATTTCCTAATTAAAATGTTAGCTGAAAGGCAGTACACATACAAGTCTACTCTCTTGTATATAAACCATTTAAGTGCGGGAGTGGAAACTTTCACTGAAACGCTTCTTGCATTATACAATGAAAATGCAGTAAACTTGTACGTACGCATATGGTTGACAATTTAATAAAATGATGATGAAAAAAATTAACTAACCGGTGTTTCTTAACTAATTAAGTGGATGACTCGTTGCATTCAAAATTCATATTTCTGATGGGTCTAAACTCAAATTGTAATATATTTGTACCAAAACCATACCCACTAATGCCAAGTTTCAAAAATTCAACTCTGAAAAAATTGCATCTACAAATTTTTCCATTGTAAATCCGCAAATAATAGCGTCTGCCAGTGACGTCGTCTGCCCGTGTGAGTTTTGAAGAGAAGTGGGCGTTGGGCGAACCGACATGCTTCACGCGTAAAATGCAATTATATTCGCTTGGGTATTTAATCAAAATACACTTTAACAAAACTTTAACAAAACGTTGAGAAAGGCAAGCGTACAAAATCAATGGCAAATCTGCAAAGAAATACCAACAAGCGATTATTTTTGCGCTCATTTCTTCACAAATCACAGACGAATGAGATGTTATCAAGCGATGAGGGGTAGAGGGAGGATGCCAATGATGCCATCCAGTTATTGTTTGTTGTTTTGTTTATTGTCCTACACACATACAGAGTTTGTTATGTGAGCTGCTTGAACACTTGTTAACTTGTGTACTTTAGCGGTTATTAACCATTTTCGATTTCGCATCTAAACTTTGTTTATGTTTTTATTTTGTTAGGACCACCATCGTCTAATAATGGTTATCATATTTAATTTTATTTAAATTAAATGTACTTAAACGTTTAAGTGCCCTGTAAACCATTTTTATCACGTTTATTAAACGATTCAGCCACATTTCATCTCATTGTGCAGAGTTTATGTATATGATCTCTTTCGTCATTAACTCGTGCTCATCCCATTAATTATGTTAACTTTGCCTTTAGCTTTTCACTTGTTCGCATTAAGTTTTTATTTTCTTTCATTTCTTAAGGCGTTAGACTTTCGTGTTAATTATTTCAGCCAACACTTGTGTGTGTTTGTGTAGATGTGCATGGATTCGGCTTACAACCAAAGGTTAATAACACCTTTTGACAGCCGCCTGCCAAGAGGTGCTCATTTAGGCAATTTGGTTTATGAAATTAGTGCATCATTTGAACCTTTTCAGTTCAGTTTTGTGTACATTAAAGGTGTTTAGGGTGGCTCATGGTGCGAACAGAGATTTAAGTGATTTAATTTAATGTGAGCCTATTTAACTTAGTGCCGACTCATTTCTAAGGAAAGTGTGAATCATTTTGTAAATATAAATTTTATACTTTTTTGTTTGCTTATATGACCAACTTGGTTTGGATTTTGCGTGTTTATGTAATTTGCTCGTTTTGAGCTATGTGTTGGATTCGTCCATTCCAAGCACTTTTCCTGCATGCGCTGAAATGTTGTTTGCTACTGCTTGCAGTTGCATTTCACTGTGGACGCCAGCAATAATAAAAAAAGCCAGCGCTTTATTTTTCTACTTTTTTCTTCGGTTTGTTTTTTTTTCATTATTGTGTTTTTATAAAATTTCCAGTTTGGCATTAAAAGTGGCGGTGGTGCGATGAATGCACTTTTCAACAAGTTTGACGTAGAAAACGAAAGTGCACAGCGAAATGGAGTTGGCGCGCTTGTAAATAACAAAAAACCAATATGCCAAAGAAGAAGAAGAAGAAAACGGAGTAAGCCACATAAGAAAAAAAAAACCATAACAAAATAATACAGCAGCTGTGGTAATAACATTAAAAATGGATAACACTTCAATTGGTCATTTGCCACAAAAAGAAGAAGAAGAATTGATTTTAGTGCAAATTTAGACGCTGAGATCAATGGTTAATGCATTTATGAGATTTCTTAGCTTAAGTAAAAGCTTTACTTAAGCATTTTGCATTCCCCTTCGACTTTTTTGTTATTTTTGGTAAATTTACCTAATTTTGAAGAAACACTTCTATGACATGAAGCATTTTGCGTGGCTATTCTATACCAAAAAAACCAAAAAAAATACAAAATTTTATTGCAGAATTTAAAGACATTTAAAGCCACTGAAGTAAGTATATTAAATTTTTAAACCAAAATTCTCAACAAATTTCGACGGACCAAATTATTTTTTTTATTCATTAACAAGTCATTTTAAACAAAGACATCCTGTTTATTTAAATTATAATAAAGTTATTACCCTTTAGCGTTACTTAATATGTCTTTGTTTTGTGTGAGTTTCAATTAAAAAATTTCACTTCGGTAATATAATTTTTGGGGCCTTGTCAAACATTTTCATTCTGAAATATTCAAAATACAGTTCATGTCCGGAGAATGAATTTGTTTGACTAATTTGAGCATATAGTTGAGGAGTCACAACCCACATCGTTGTCAATACCACAAACTGACGTAACTTTTCTTAATTTTCTTATTAGTTAAGTCAGTAACGTGATATATTTGTCCCGATATAACGAACCCTATTCCAGTCCATTTCCATGAGAATCGATTTTTTGGCATTTATGGATTCCTGAGAAGAATCAGCATCAGATAGGCTGTAGGTGGTTTGCGGGAATCGTGATGAAAGTAATTGAAATATGAGAAAATAAAAACCCATTTCAATACAAAACATACCAATTTGAAAACTGGTTTTCCATTTTCTAGAGTTTTGAAAAAATGGCTATAGTACACAGAAAAAAAAACGTCGGTAAAGTTAACCGAAAAAAGTTGTTAATGAACAACTTTTCAAAATGTATGAAAATTGTAAATTTTTTAACCGAGCTGGTGGTTGGATTAACCGAAAAAAATTGTTAAAATAAATATTCAAAATTCGACATAAAATAGTTCAAATAATCGAAAAAGTTGTTGTTGTTGTAAGTTCTTGTACCTCAATTGTTGGTTATATGTGCATTTTTCACAAACTTATTGAAAAATTTACAACTTAAAAAAAAATGGTGCAATAAATTTACCATCTCTCATCGGTTAAACGTTCCGAAATTGGAGGGTTGGAGCGTTTTTAACCGTCTTTTTCGGTTAGATTTACCGACTTTTTTTTTGTGTGTATGGGTTTTGCTTTAAGGTATCGATATGATTGATTGGTGAGCTCTGAAATTTTGTGTGTTATGTTTACTAAAAATGTCATAATTCCTATCCTAATGGACCCTTTTTTCGACATTTGGTGAATCGGAAAGGAGGACTTTAGTACACAGAGGGAAATAAAATCAGAACTGCATGGTTATGATTTGAAACGGCTATCGTTACGAAAAATTCAACACCGCACAGTTCTAAAACACAACCGAAACAGTTTCACTTTTTGAAGATTGTATGAGTTACTGGAGCGTGGGTTCGAATCTCAGTCGGACCAAATTTTTTTTCGATTCTATTTTTTTTTATAATTTTTTTTATATATTTGTGCAACAAAAAACCCATTTAGAGTAAAAAAAATACAAAATTAAATTTAAATTTGAAATTAAAATTTTTTTTAGGTAATTCTAAAAATAGTCCTTTCCAATAACCTTTTTTGTATTTTCAATTCAAGAAATCATAAACATTTCAGTCGCAAAACAAAAATTTTCAGTCTTGAAACAACAACATTTGCGTCTCAATTCATCAATGTGCCGTTTCAATTCATTCATGGGCAGATTCAAAAAAATTTTAACGTTTTGTTGTCAAAATCAGAACATTCAGTTTTGGCTGGAAATTGACAACGGTTCGGAACGTTTTGACAACGTTTCGTTTTGATTTTTTTCTCAGTGTACTACAACAGGAAATGTAAAATGTGGAATCCAACATGCCGGATCCAACTAGCTAAATACCGCCCTTTCCCCTATTCCCTTTTCCCCCTTAATTTGATGTTATTTATGGTGGGGGTTCCATTAGAGCACTTCCACAACGCCAGTTTATTTATATTTATTTAATCACAGGTAATAAAAAATAAATGAGAATACTCTTCATAAGCAAATTAACAAGGAACTAACCAACATTTTTTTTTGGCGGTGTCAATTTTTTAGGGGCTTATATGACTTTTTATGATGTGGTCTTATTTACAAAAAGAAGGTGGCCTTAAGAACAAAAAATGTTCGTATCATAACAGCCGTCACACTTTTAAATACAGTCGAACTTCTCTATAGTGAACTTCTGTACAATAAAGTGATTCTCAGGTCCCGGTAGGACCTCCATTTTGTCGTGACGTCACGGAATACTTCTTGTTACTCAAACATTTAAAAAAAACCTAATCTACGACCAATCTACTAACTAAAAATCAACCAAATCTAGTAGGAAATCTACTTATCGCATTTCTTGCGCTCTACCAAGAAAATAATGATGAGAAAAAAAAATTTGTTAGGTCTCAACTTACCTACAGAATTCTGCTATTCCCTTGAGCTACGACTTGTCGAGGTTCTACTGTATGAATAATCTTCCAAACGACTGACAAATATGTAAATTCAAATTTTAAATATTGTTTTCGGAAACCTTTCTCAGTATACTATTCTTTAAATGGTTTTATATGTGTAAACAAACTATTTAAATATATTTGTTCAATATAAATTACATAATTGATGAGTACAATTTACATAAACTGGCTACGTTTCAATACCATCGTTAATGAAGACAAAACAAAGCCATGGATAAACGTTTTTAAAACATTTAATTTAAATTGTGATTTGGATTTTTTCCAAATACTTTTCCTCATCACCACATCAGTCAACAGCCATTTCGTCACTTGGCAGTGAAAGTGTTCTCATTTCTATATCATTTCATTTTTGTCACATTTCGATATTTGTTACCAACAGCAACGCTCGAATGGTTTCCGAACACAGCACAGCAAACACACAAAACAAATAACCGAAATTCAAAAAAAAAAACTAAAAAAAAACCATTTTAAAACTAAAACAAAGCCAACATTTCATCTTGCAAGCAGCTTATTGATAAAAAAAAAGTCTTTCATACGCGCACATGTGAATGACTTTTATTTTCCCACTAGATACTTCTTCTTCTTTTATAGCGTTTTTTTTTTGCAGCATTTCTTTTTTGCAGTTTTCTTTTCTGGTCGTTTCATTTCGTTTTCATATGTGTGTGTGTGTGCGTGTGTGAGTTTGTGATTTTTTTGTATCGATTTTAGTATTGGCCACTAAGTTAAGCTCAGCAGTGCGCGCCCGTTTAGTGGCCACTAATAACCATTTGGCGACGTCGCGCAAGTACAGCTAACTTTTCTTCTTCGCGCGCCTTCGTTAAAATAACCAACTCAACGGCTGTTGTGGTCTATTCGTCTGTGGGATTATGCGCTTTGTGGATTTTGCAGCGTTTAGCAACAAATATGAATGTAAGTATGTATAAGGAAAAAATTCATACCGAACTTTCTATGCTAATTCATTTGTCTGAATGACTTCTTTGTGGTTTGTCGTTGATGTTGTTGTTATTAGTGTATTTTGTTTAATTGTATTTTTTCTTCTTCTTTCAAAACGTTTTGTCGAGCAAACTTTTATTGTGTGTGCTTTTTTTTGCAGTTTTTATGCGGCTTCGCTTCGGATTCAGTCAAATTCAATAAATTATATAGTTTACGTTTGTTTCTTTGGTCTTCTGTTTTGGTACATAGTTTTTATAGAATTTAAGTTGATATATGAAAACTTTTAGATTTGAATTTATTCAACGAGGTCAGTCGTTGGGTTGTAGATGTTTTTTGTGATAAAATGGTTTTAGGTGACAAAATGTTTATTTCCATTTCAATTTTGCTTTTAGGTTATGTAAGAAATATCTGCTACTATATACATTCTAAAAGCAGTATATTATAAAGTGAGCGGCCTCTTTTTAACTGACATTTGTCACTCACATTATTACATAAATTCCACCAAGTTACGTACGTAATTTCTATCAACAACTGCATTTCTCATTCATACTTTCTTTACATTTATTATTATTTCAACCGCTTCCTTGTCACATATATATTTAATTTGAATTTATTTTTTATTTTAAATTGACTTACAGCTAAAATTTGCATGTCTCACAAAATCTAATCAATTCATCAAAACGTTAAATAATTCAATTGTGTTCAACGCAAAAAAAAAATATTAAATAAAAACTGAACTTGCATAATAAACAAAAATAAAAGCAAAAAAAAAGGCAAAAATAGTTTTAATAAAAACGTGATCATATGCGAAATGTTATTTTGAGTAACAACAACAACGAAGCACAAACAACTCACAACAACAGCAACAAACTGAATGTTTCCAGTGAATAATTGCAACATATTTAAGCTTTTACCGTTATTTTAATGATAACACACACTTTAACATAGCAAAAACAAATGAAACGCTTAAAAGCTTTAAATGTTTGTTTTTTTTTCTTTTATAAATATGACACAAACACATTGAAATAAAAAAATAACAGCGCATAAACTACAAAAAATTACAAATTACTTAATTTGGCATTTAGGCAAAAATGAGACACAAAAAAATGCTACCCAAAAATAAAAAATTAATTCATAAAATCATCATGTGCATTTCGTTGCCTTCAAGGTACTCACATGAATTTATAGTGTAATTGCAAAAATATACTTGGAGAAAAAAGGTTAGTGGACTTTGATAGACAGTTGATTATGGAACTGACAGCTGGGCAAATTAAGAAATAAATGTAAAGATAAGCAGGGGGATAGACAGAGAGAGATAAGGTCGAATTGGTCGAATAAATGACGATGAGTTCTTGAGATCTTTGGGAACCATTAGACCAGTTGCCTCCTCTCCGCGCCTCACAGACACAATACTGAAAAAAAACTAGTAAGAGAATTATCTTCGGTCTGACCGAAGCTATAATATCCTGCACATGCGAGTACGATACATTCTGAGACCATATGTTAGTAATTTTTATCGAAAATCGGTATTTTATTGATAGTTTTTCGATATTTTATTCATAATTTTTCGATATTTTATCGAATTTTCATCGATAATTTTTCGATAATTAATCGATTTTTTATCGACAATTTTTCGATTTTATATTGGTAATTTTTCGATTTGTTATCGATAATTTTTCGATTTTTAGTTTTTCGATTTTGTATCGATAATTTTTCGATAATTTATCGACAATATTTAGATAATTTATCGATAATTTTTCGATAATTTATCGATAATTTTCCAATATTTATCGATAATTTTCCAATATTTATCGATAATTTTAGTTTCCTGATCCATTTAAAAATTTTGTTCCAATTCCATTTTGTTCCGGTCCAATTCCATTTCGTTCCCGACCTCATTTCAAACCCAATGCAAAATACCGTATCCAAATCGGTTCAGTATTTCTCCAGATCCAGACCTGTCAGAACTTGGCGTTGCGCATTGCCACAGGCTATCACCTGATAGCACATGAAAGCCACCTGCTCCATGAGATGAGTCTCTCACCATTACAGGACCACAATTAGATGCTTATCCAACAGTACTTGCTTGAGTGTCATATCCTTGGGCACTCTATAACACAATTGCAACGGCAACACAACTCCAATGTTCATTGAGCCTCTACATCAATGGACCAAAGGTAATACAGAGATGCCATAAAATGCCTCAAATGACAGCTGCAGAAGAGCGACTCTCCAGGGAAACTAGGACCAGCATCGCTCTGGCTGGAGTAAGGGCCTGAACTATTAGCTGTCACGGATGAAGCCAGAAGTTCAGGACAAGTGTCCAGAATGTGATGGACAATCGCATGAGGCGACGCATTTGTTCAACTTCAAGCCACCCTTCCTTCCCCCTCTCTTTTTGGAATCACAAAAGCTGCCTTTTTGGGACTGAGTACATTTATAAAATCGCGACTATAACAACAAAAACAGAGAGAAACATTTTTTTCCTGTGTACCACAAACAAGCCCAAATTAGGAAAGTCAACTCCTATTTTTTTTAATCAAGTTCATCTCCACGTTTCCAAAAAATGTATTTTAATTTATTTTCGGCACTATTTAAAGTTGGCGTTTATGCGTTTAATAGCGGCACTTAAATGTCAAATGGCAACTACTCAAAGTAATTAATTTCTCCAGCATTTGCAATTACAAACAAAACCAACAAACGACAACGACCTTGACCACAATTGCCAGAGCATCATTTTCATTTGTGTTTTTTTTTTTGTTTGGTTGTGTTTTTGTCATTTTGTCAACCATCAGACATCATTGAGTTGATGGATTTTTCGCAGAATCTTCCATGCCATAAACATACTTGACTTTAAAGCTAAGAAAAAAATTCCATGAAGTTTTGCATGCAAAAAAAAAGTTCTGTAAAAACTAGTTTACTGAAGATTACAGAATCAAGTTCGTGGCCCCAGTCTTTTGTTTAAGAATTTTATCATCGGCTTCCTGCTTGAAGTCGCTGTTGTTTGTATTCTTCTTTTATGAAGGGTTTTTTTCTTGTTTTTGTTGTCTTCAATATTTTATGCTTGAGTTTTAATTATGGTAAATAGTTAAAAGGGCATACATTATGCATGCGTAGAGGTTTGTGCCAGACAAACAGACGAGTAGAATTATTGGAAATTCAAATTCTTTTTTAAAGTGAATCATTTTGAGACAGAAGGCTTATACACGTTTTGCCGTAATTAAAAATTAGTCTCAAATAAATGAAAATTAATAAAATTTAACAACTTAGTTGTTGGTTTTAGTTAAAATTTTCATTCACTTCAAGCATTCGCCAAATTACTCATAATTATGGGCTTCACTTGTTATTGACTGCACATTTCACATTTCGGCCACCACATTTCAAAAGCCAATATGTTTTTGGCTTTGTGGGTCAGAAACTGTAAATGCGTTGACAGCTTTGAACAACTTGCGTGTGTGTGTAACGATTTAATTGAAATGACTAGAAGTTGGGCTATGATAAAATACAGAAATCGAATTGCAAGCAGGAAAAACTAGTTGCGGGCTTTTCTGGTAGTTTTTGGAATTTTCTGTGCACGCTTTGATTTTTGCAATAAATCAAGTTTGTCGGTGGGAAAGGGTTCAATAGATTATCACAATAGTGATCTCTGATTACAATCACAATGTCCTCGTTAGTTTGATAATTCGTTTGTTAGAATTTTGTCAATAGTTCGGTAATTTTTCAAAACTTCTAAACTATTAAAAATGTTCTTAAAAATGTTTTTTTTTTCTAATTATTAATTAAAATAAATTCTGAAAAAATAAATAATTTTCATAAGTCAATTTATACTAAATCGAAGTCGCAAATCATAAATCCGAAGGTTATGCAAAATTAAAATAACAAAAATAACAAATATCTTAAATACTTTTTTGAAAAAAAATATTTTTTAATTTCGAATTTTTTCGAAAATTTTCGAAACTTTTCAACATTTAATTTTTATTGTTTATATGTATTATATTTATATTAAAAAGAAAATAATTAGGAACTAATTGGTTTGACTCAATTGTTTTTGGGCTGCATTTCATTTAGTGTTGGTAAACGGAAAATTGGCAATGCCAATTTGAATTTCGAAACGACAATAAGTGAGCAGCTAAAGGTTATAAGGTTGTGTGGTAGTTACCTATGTAAAATTTCCACTGGATCCAAATCTTCAGTAAAATAAAAACTTTTTAAAAGGAACTTGAATCAGCTACTGCTTCTGTCGACGCTATATTGTATTTCGGGTTAATTTTTGTGTTTTTTGTTAATAAAAATACCTGATTTTTTAAAATTAAAATTTTCTACCTAAAGTTTAAAATTTACCATTTTTTTAAATTCCATTAAAAACATGTTAAACCAAAAAGTAAGTTTAAATCTGCCATTTAATTGCTTTCAGAATTTATATAAAATATTTATAGCCCACAATTCCAAAGACTTAAGCAACAAACCTGAAAATCAATACAAAAACAAAATTGCCATATTTTTGTGGCCACAAACCTTTTGATTTACTTCCAACAATTCCAACAACAGCCAAGAGAGGAACCCTTAATTATACGTTGTAATCCTTTTTTGTTGTTGTTGTTTTTTATGTAGTTGTTGTGTTGAAACTTCCGCACTTTTGCAACTGCACTTTTCCCAAAACGCTACCAACTGAGGGCAAGCAAGTTTTTATTTTTGAATTTTTTTATTTTCGTTAAAACTTCTTTTGCGCCGTCTTGAATTTTTTGTGCGTTGATTTTTGGTTTTTATTTTAACTTTATAATACGTTTAAGCACTTTCACCCGTAAAATATTTAATTAAAAACGAACTCGAATTCGAACAATTCAACTATTGTTGGTACGCAACACCCAGTATATATCTGATCTTGAATGCATTCGAAATACTTTCGATTGAAATCAATCTTTGTGCAATGGCCGGGCGCATTTATTTTATAACAAACTCTTGTAAGTCTTTAACACCATACGACGGCTCAACACACTTGTTATCAGGCGAAGTGACACCAACAAAAAAATGTATATTTCAAATAATTCAATTGCAAAATTAAGCGCGCTGCAGCCGCTTCAATCCGAATACGTAGTTTCACCGCCTAACGTCGAAAGCCAACTGGCGGCCGTTCGTATGCGAATTGATAAAGTTAAGGCAACAATGCCGACGAAGAAGAAGACGTCTTACGTTTGGTCAAGCTAAGCTGTAGTCGAGGCGATTGCTTCTTCGCTGTACTTGGCTTTGTTGACGTTTAGTCTGGCTGTTGGGTTTCGGCTTTTCTTCAGGTTCGGCGAATTCGCTCTTAACTTGGGTAGGCTACTCAAAATTAAGAGTGACTTTAAGCGTTTAAGTGTTATATTTTCCTTATGCAGTTGCCAGCTCAAGTGCAGTCAGAAGGAAGTGTTGTATGCATATAAAATCCATTAACAGTTGCTGACGTCTTCGAATCGTGTATGGTTTAATAATTAACTTAATTTTTTTGTTTCATTCCTTAAGTGTAACGGTTTTTCGTGGTAATTACACTTACAGGGCCTTATATGGACCAATGCATTCCAGATCGTTGTCTTGCAAAGCAAATGACATTGGGCAGAGGCGGAGCTCATGTCGCATTTAAAAATGTCTCAATTTTCATTTTTGTACATCTGAAAACTTAACTTAGAAACCCATCAAACCGTTAAAATAAACACACACACACAATTAAATTTAAAGGTGGTTTCTTTATTAATCTTTCGCTCTGTGACGGGCACTTGCATTCCTTTATTGAATCTAATGAAGTTAAATTGGTAAAAAAATAAAAATCATATAAAATCAAATATTGTGTAAGAACTAATGGAATATTTCGATAATGGTTTGTTCTAAAATAGAATATAAAAGTAAATTTATAAAATTCATTTGCAAAAAATAAAATTATAATAAAAGTTAAAGTAAAACTAATTCAATTGTTGTTTCGTCGTGTTTGACGCAAATTCTTTTCAATTTCGAACTGACGCAAATCAGTGCGTTGCAAGAAGTCCTGCCGCTCCAAATATCTGCAAAGGCCAAAGAGGGATATTAATTTTCTATACAAAAGAGAATGTCATTCAGCTTCTTACCCATCCTTGCCCTTGTTGAAGGTCTGCAGTTGCTCGTCAATGCCCTCGTCCTGCTTGAAACTACTCCAATCGAGTTTGGTCTTTTCCAGCACCGACAACTTCTTCTTTTTGCCCAACTGATTGAGCAGCGAGCCCAGTCCGCCACCGCCACTGCCACCCGCTGAGGGACGCTTGAGACCTGCAGGAAAGCCGCTGCGACCACTAATACCTGCCACGGGTGTCACTTTGTTCTCTTTGATGCTCTCGGCGCTTACGGTTTTTTCCACGCGCACTTCTTCGCCCGCGAAATCCACAATTTCGGTGACGGTGATTTGTTTGGGCTTTTCAACATCTGGCGTTGTTGTCTTTGCCTCTACTGGTGATGTTTCGGGAACAGCTTCCGCTTTTGAGGAACTTGCTTTATTTACCGCGGACGTGTTGGATTTCTTTGCCGCCACCGGCTGCTTTACATCGCCCAGGAAGTCTGCCCAAAGGGCATCAGTGCGGGACTTTTCATTGTCGTCCGACTCCAGTTCATCCTTGTCATGCTTGGATTTTTCACGTGCACTGTCTGCTTCCTCCGTTTGCCGGGTGCTTCTCCTACTGCCTTCATTTACTTCCTCCTCTTCATCCTCGTCATCATCGTCCGAGTGCTTCTTTGCTTTCTTCGATTTCTTTGTTAATACTTTTTTTCTGCCTTTCGTTGGCTTCTTGTTCGATGTTTCTTCCTCATGGCCCTCCTCCTCCTCATCAGATTCATCCTCACTGGCCGGAGCAACATCGCCGGCTTTCTCTGGACAAAAATCCTCATCGTCACTGTCTGATGTGTAGTCCTCTTCTTTGTTCATTTTCGTGGATTTCGTGGATATTTACCAATGGTTTTTCTTAAATTGTGCGATATACACCACAAAAAATCGAAATTGCAAGGAAACCACGGCAATCAAGATACATGGAATTAGAAGATACCGCCATGAAGCAGTTTGCAAATATATAGCGTGACGTCACTGGATACTCCTTGTCACTTTGACAGGAAAATGGAAGTGTTGCCACAATTTAGTTTGTTTTGCAACAGTGTTTCCCATTAGTGTATTTCTTTAGTAGAAATACGATTCAAAATTATAAAAATACAAGGAAAAATTAAGACTATTATTTACAAATTAACGTTTTTAAATAAAAAACGATTTAAAACGTTTCTTTGTTTTTTTTACAAATATCTTAGAAAATTTAGCAAATTTTTTGTAATCTTCAATTTGTGGTTGAACAACTGACAATATTATTAAATAAAACTTCCTGGTAGGATTTGAGATTTGATAACCAAAAAAAAAACAGTGCTGCCAAAACATTTCGTAATTCCTACGGTCCACAAAATTACGAAATGGTGTTATCGTAAAAAACAGCTGAGGAATTAAATAAAAAATAATTTTTTATGTGTTTTTAGGGAAGTGTCGAATTTGGTATTTTTGTTATTGTTAATTTTTATCAAATTTAACGCAAATTACTAAAAAAAATTAAGACAATTTTGTAAGAAAAATGGAAAGTGTAAAACTGAGCTGAAGATTGATCATCACGTGAAAAAGTGACTACAAAAATTCCCATTTAATCGATTTAAAATTGTTAACTAAAAAACAAAGAAAGCCCAAATGCAGATAAGGAAATGGGGCAAGCCAGTGTGTAATAAAATGAAAATGCAAGTCAAAGTGAATTTGCACGGTTGCGAAGTGTAAAATACACCATTTGGCCAAGAGAAGAATTGGTGAAAGCCGATGAAGTACAGCGGGTTCAAAGGTAAATTTTTGGCTGGACCAGGAATTCTTTGAATTTATCTTGTTAAGAAATATTTGTTAAGTCAAGGGTGTACTATAACATACTCTTCCATTTTCAGGCCTCCCAGACAATAATGCAAAGCGATTACCAACAAGCTCGAATGATACAGTAGCGCTCAGGTCAGCGCTCGTCTAATTTTGTAAACATCGACGCTCTCTTTGCACTTAAAAGCACCGAACGAAAGTCACTGGCCGCCATTTGATCAGCATAAACGGAAGTTGAAGACAACAGACCAGAGCCCCTTCAACTGCTATCTATCTACAACACAATTCTACCAAACTGCAATCCAATCCAAAAGCAAATAAAAAATTTGTGATATTTTTCGAAAACAAACGAATACGAAATATTGCACCCATCCGCCATCCATCAGCGTACGCATCACAGGAAATCATCCACACGCCAACAATCTTCATCTAAGTGTACATTTTGACCCGCCATCACGTCGCTGCAACTGATACGCCGTATAATGATGTCCGACGTCGACGACTCCGAGGAGTTGGACACGATCGCTGACGTGATGGGGCTGCGCTCGCAGAATCGCCTCAACACGTTCCGCGAAATGTGGTACCACATCTTCCTGTGGGCGCTCTTCTCCTCCATCTTCATACACACATGCGCCGCTGGGGTGGCGTTCGTAACGCTCCGCAAGCACAAGTTCGGACGCTTCTTTTCGATATTGATTCTGGTGATGGGCTTTCTGTCGCCGGCGATGAGCGGCATCATCAGCAGTGCGGTGATTGCGTTCGTTCATCGCGCCTCCAGTCTGCCAATGTCGCCAATCTATGCAATGGTGTGGGGTGTGGGTGTGACGATAGTGTCCGCGTGCCTGGGCTTCACGCGCATTCTGGCCACACTGTAGAGCAGTCGAGCAACTGCAGGTGATAAGCGAGGGGGTTTTAGTGTAATTAATTCACTGTTTAATTTTAAGTTGAAAAACAGTTCTTCGTTACGTGTTCATAAATGCTAATCTTTTCTATATAATTGCATACTTTAGTTTGAATTAATCAAATAATGGAAATTTCTATCTTATAATCGTTTTTTTTTTCGATGATTTTATTAAACTTTTCCTTTTTTTTTTTTGGAAAGTAGTATACACATAGCTTCACTGGTGGCTTTAGCGAAATTATACATGCATCCAATACTCCTTGACATATACACATATAAATATATATTTAAGCAGACCATTACCGGATTCTATGCAGTAGACTATGCTAAATTTATATATAACTGCTTACAATTATATACATTTACATTTCGTATAAACAAATTCATAATAGTGCTTACTAAAATAGCAAATATCGTAGCTTTAAAAAATTCAAATTCATTCAAATTGATAATGGCATAGGGTAGGCCCATAACACACGTCTGATAACTTCTTTCATTTTGGCGCTGCGAAATTAGTTTCTTCAAATTTCGACTAAATTTGTATTACTTTTGATTCAATTTAATCACACAATTAACAACAAAAAAAATGAATTTATTTAAACCATTTTTAACTAGTTTCAGTGGAAAAGTAAATCGAATCACTATTCAGGCAGGTTCAATTAACTATTTAGACAGGCTCCAGAATCCGAGTGAAAGTGAAATTGAAAGGAAAGAGAATTGGAATCACTTGAAATTTCCAGAAGAACCTTAGTACCGTTTGACCGAACCTAGGTCACAAATGAAAGGAACCCGGCTTTGAATAGAAATTTGAAATCAAGATGAAAGAATCAAACAAATACGAAATTCGTTTTTAACATTACAAATTCTTTCGAAAGCTCAGCCTCAACTCCAACTTATCAATATTTGAGCTGCGACACAAATTTCTTATTTTTCGTCCATTGATTGATTAAATAATTTATTTTTTAAGTTCGATTGGCTTAGAACAATTGGTTTCTTAGTGCCACTTTATACTATCAATTTCATGACGGAATGTGTGACAAAGAGCGGATAAGGTTTGGAGTAGTGTAACCGAGAGAGAATATTTTACTACGAAAGTCCATTCAAAAACCTAAAAATGGGCAACTCCATGCTTTGTTTATTTACTTTTTGATATAAAATTTGTCATATTAAAAAGAAAATTTCGCCATGCTTAGGCCTAGTGTATGTTATAAAACGGCAGTTCCATGCGACATTTTCATGATAGTGTATTTTGGCTCCTATGTTCAATTTAATAGCAATTTTTTAATTTACAAATCGTATCGTGTGTAATATAAACATTCCCACGAAAAGGGATAATTTGATAAACGTTCGCTTTATTTCCTTCTTATGTTCGTTTGTCCGTCGAGCCAAATTTTGAAACTTTGTCAAACTTTAGTCAAAAAAGTGCATATCAAAAAATATTCATACTATTTCATTAAAAGTTCTTAAAATATAAATTTTTCCCCCAAAAAAATCGCATGTGCCAGAATTGACCAATACATCAGCCAGCGTTTGATAATGAAAAATACAAGTGTTAACTATGCCGACATTTTCCAAGCCCAAATTCCAATTAAAAAGGCCAAAATTATTTTAAAATGTAGCTGTAATCAAATTTAAAGCTTATTTTCATCGAACGAAGTACATTTTCAAGCAACATTGAATTAAATTTGTAAAGCAATTAACAGTAAAACCGCTAAATCGAAATGATTTAGGGCAAAAGCGAAAAACTTATTTCCATACATAACCTAAAAAAAATTTATTTTCATTTGGGTTTTTCAACAAAACAAAAAAAATTACGATGAATCCTAGAAAAAAAAACAAATGCATAATTAAACAAAACTATCAAAATTCAGTCTAAAAAGCGTATTAAACACTTGAAAATTTGTATGACGAAAACAAAAAAAAAAGAATTGAAAAAACCAAGTAAAATTACCAAATTAAGCGAAATACAACTAAATTATGGAATATGCAAAATATGTGATTTTTTAATTATAATATTAGCAATTATGTACATTACTCTAATTTATGGAATTTTAATTAAACAAATAAGTATTAAATTGTATAAATATATAAATGTGTAACTACAACAACTAACATCTAAGTGAGATTTGAACAAATAAACGCTAAATGAATTTCAATATGTAATCCCTTCCCAGTTCAAATCAATGTGGTGGGATCTCTCGTATTGTACAGAGCATACAGCTTGGCGCTCAGAACATTGCCAATACGGCGTTCCGTCTGCAGGGGCAGTGGTGCCCCTCGATTGATCTTTAATTCCGCCAAAGCATTTGCTGGGTCCGCACTGCGTTCGAACGTGTCGCACAATTTCTTCGGGCACGAACACTCGCCGATAATCGTCTGGGCCACTTCCAACGTGACTAAGGGCAACCGATTCAAGTGCTGTTGCCACAGACGGCCCAACCCGTTGCGATCCACGACCCGTACGCATTGCTTCTTGTCGTTGGCCAGGTATTTCTTGAAAGCGCCTAGGTTTTCCGATTTCTGTTGCTTGTACTGAGCCTCAGCAATTGCTTTTGTAAAGCGACGCAGTAATGCCATCAGTTCGTGGACACCGGGTGCCACTTGCAGTACGGACAATTGTTGAATTATTTGCAGTTCAATCAAAGCTGTCGAAAAGGTATTGGAAGTTTTCTTTTCCGAACGGAGTATAACGACAGAGTGGCGCATACCCGGATAGGCCGTGTGCAGGTGTTCGCCTATCGATTCTAGCGTGTTGTCTCTGGCCGCCTTCTCTACGTCCGAAGACGTGATAAGCCGTACGACTTGGTTCTCCATTTGCCATTCTTCGTCCAAGCCGCTGCCGACTTCGGCCGGTAAGAGCGACCTTTGGCCGACACTGCGTTCCCAAATTATACACTGTCTTCCCGGTAGACTGCGTATGTCGTACTTAACAGCCGAATTGTTCAATTCCAATAACAGTTGTTGGCCAAAGGATCCATTTATAACTCCAGTGTCCAGTACCAAACGCACGAATTTTTGACACTCGTCTGGTTTCATGCGCTTTTGTTGGTCCTTAATGGCCTTTATGCGTAGTTTGTCTGCCATAATAAATAATTGTAGTAAATATTTTATCGCAAAAATTCCATTTAATGTGAAATGTATTTTGAGCCCTTCCCGCAAAATGTCTTAGGCGCCAAGTACATTTTTCAGGAGACTGTTTTTTTCTTCCAGCGGGAGAAATTCAAGCACTGCTCAGTAGAGCTGTCCAACAAATTTTGCCCGATCCATTCCGAAAGGGCTTAAATAATACTAATGCCCAAAAAACTGTCAAGCTTAAAATTTCAAGCCGATCCGATAACGGCAGCCGGCCCGCAAAGACCCTAAAGTTGGCCAAAACGGACTAAAGGCTGGAACCGTTTCACAGTGATTTGTCAGCACTGAAAACTTCTTTGTAATTGGTTTTTGTTTCTGCGGATTGACGTAGCGAAGTAAGGCTGGAACCTCGCTACGTTTCACACTGGTTTGGTAGCACTGAATTTGTTTTTGTTTCGGCAGATTGACGTAGCGAAGTATTCATTGGGTTCCAGCCTTAACACTTGTATGGAGGAAAAAAACACAAATTTTAAGTTCGTTTTAGGTCAAGAAAAATAAACTAATAAACCATTATTAACCATTTTTGGCTGAAATGGTTAATTAATTAAAAAACAGTTTCGTAAAATATATTGCCAGTATAGAGCTGTCATCTACTTACACCACCTGGTTCTTGGTGTCAGTAGATGACTGCTCTAAAAATTTAAGCATATTTGCTGTCATTTCGTGGCTTATAGAGCCGAGTTGTAATTTTTGATACTTTTTTTGAAAAAGTGTAACAAAGAAATCAAAACTTTGATTTGAGTTTAGCGTCAATTTGTGATTTATCTTTTTGTAGATTCTTTTCACATACTCTAAGCATTCTCAAATTGCAATACAACTTTTAAAAACACAGAAAAATACATATTATTTGTATGTACAAAAAAAAAAACAACCGTTCTCATTTATATAAGCCACAGCATTTGACAGCTATCCCAACTGACATCACATTCTTATTGCATGGGGCCTGGACCTCAAAAATTAAAATATTGTGTAAAGCTGTCCGTAGCAAATATTTGCCTAATCTGACCGTAGCTTAAGAATGTGAGATTTTTTGTTGTGAGGCATTTATCTGGCATCCGTGATTGGGAGTTCTCTCTAAAGTTAACTTGGCAGCACTTGGTGTCGAATACAAAGTTCGATGATTACCTTTCTTCGCATCACTAACGGCCAAACCAATATCGACACACGTGTTTACACCAGCATTTCTTTTGATTTTAACAAGTTTTTATAAATTTATAATAAAGCAGCCGCAATGTATTTGATGTACACTTTAAACGAAAACGGAGAACGCGTGTACACGCTGAAGGTAAAATTATTGAAAGCAATTGGAAATATTAAGTGTTTTGAACAATTCCGTTTATCAACAGAAACGCACTGAAACTGGGCTGCCCACCATTTCGGCCCATCCCGCACGATTCTCGCCGGAAGACAAATATTCCCGTCAACGTTTGACCGTGAAGAAACGTTTCGGACTTTTGCTCACCCAGCGTCCAGAGCCCGTTTATTGAGCGGAGAATATTGATTTAGGTTTTAACACAGATTTAAGCTTCCTAGTAAATAACGTCATGATTGAAATAAAATTAACTTTTTATTAAGTAAAAACAATTCTGTCTACATTCAAATACGACGCTTCAGTCCCGCCGTGTAGTCGAACAACTGCGGATTACGGAATTCGCCGCGCATATCAAGAATATAGAAGAGTGATCGATTCTTAACCTTCAGCGGCAATTGGACCTTGGCTATTCCGCGGGATTCTTGCGCCGAGACGCTCTTGATTGGTACATTCATTATGCGATTTTTATTAAACGGTCCATAAGTGACGAAACACACTTCCTGTCCTCCTTTGCGCAAAATCAAATACCGCACCGATCGCAGTGTGAACATCCAAGCAGCCACCAAGATACCATACCCTAAAAAATGGAGAATTCGATTTAAAAAATCTCGTTATGCAATAATCAGGCTTTACCTATGCCAAAACAAAGAACTGTGAGGGTGTTTCTGTACTTGTTGTCGCCCAGGTTGATGCGTTGATACCACGACAGCTCTTCATCTGGCTTCTGTTCCACTGGCGCATCTTTGAGTGTGGTAAAGGCGAAGTGAGACAAGTAGTTCCAGAACACAAACTGACATACCGCGAAAATGTTGAGCATATTGTAAAACTTGGGATTCTCATATTTGAAGAGGACCACATCTTTCGTTACATTTGTGTTGACATCGTAAGCGCGGCTACAATAGTTTTTGGCCACAGTCAATTTGCCAGGTCGGAAGGAGATTGTTTCTTTCAACAGCTGTGTTAACGTTGTTTTGTGCAGCAGCCGATATGTTTGGGCTTTGAAGACATTCGCCGTGTGCCTCAAAGCTAGATTAAGTAAATTGCTCATACTTTTCAGTTAATTTATAATTTAAGTAAAGTTTATTTTCGGCAAACTTTTTTTAACCTAACATTTTTGCACAGCTGATTGATTATGTGTTTAGTGATGCTCCATGTAAAATATCTCAATTAAAGAATTTAGAAAAGTTTTTGAAAAGTTTTCGAAAAATTATCGAGATTTAGTGTGAAATTATCGAAATATTGGCGAAGGATTCGTACTCCTATACTGCCCTATTTTCTGCAAAAAATTTGCATTTTTCCTCCCTCCTAAATTATTTTCCAAAGAAATGCAGACCTCTAAAAAAATCATGTTATTTTCTTGAAAATGTAAGCCGCAAAAGTATTCAAGATCACAGAATTGAATACAATTGGAGTCATTTATATGCTTATCTTCTATATTAAATCTATATTAACTGAATTACAAATAAAAATACAACGTTTTATTCAATGAATGGAATTTTTTTGATTAGGTGGGGCAACACTTTTTGAAATACGAAAAAATTGTTTATTCAGAAAGCATCAACAACACATATCGTAAAAAACAGCTGGGAATTACGAGATTGTCTTATTAGAAAAACGCCAACAACAAATATCGTAAAACTTATTAAACAAACACTATCTAATAAACAGAGTTGATGTTGTTGGGTGCGAACAATTGTGCGGATAGCGGACAAACTGAAAAATAATTTTCTGCTCGAAAAAACCCATTGAAAATTGTTAAAAAAAATAAAAACATACAACAATCCAAACAACCAGTGACTGACACTAATAAAATAAACATCTTTCCAGGAAGAGTTGGTTGGAAAAACAGATAAACGCTTTTCCAAATTTGTAAACAAATTTTCATTTTAGCGGCAAATAATTTATTTAATGTATGAAAGGTAAGCATTATTTGGATCTTACAATGTAATTGGGTAAATGCAGTTTCTTTCTTTTTGGTTTAAAGCTACCCCTTTGAGCCCAGAAAAAGTATGGAGAATCTTAAAAAAGAATTGTTTGGACAATTATTAAAACATGCTTGTTGTTTACTATTCAATTAAGAAGCCTATAAAAAAGAAATTACCATTGCAAGAGTTGCCAAATTCTGGGTTACTTTCTTTGCATGAGTTGTCTTTAAAAGTGAAAACCTAGATGATTCTTTGAACAAGTTTATTGCAGAACTAGTTTCTAAAATTTGGTATCATCAACTTGCAACCTTGGAGATAATTTTTCTTTTCAAGGGGTCTATGAACTCCTGTGCTATTAGAGAGGCTTTAACTTTATTTTCATTTTAAGATTAGATTAAGTTTCCTTTTTTGCATAATATTGCAGAGTATTATAATTAATTTAAGGTGAATTTTACACGAATTAAGATGCATGTTTTAGACAAGAGTACGTGGCAATCCTAGACCTCTGATGATGTACAATGTACACTTTAAATTCACATTGTCCGAAATGTAGAGCTCCTAAGCTCTATTGAAGATATTTTTAAAGAGATTATCAACAAAATGTATTTTGAAGAAGTCAATAGTGAACCTTGTCAATAGGAAAACAAATTTTCTTTAAAATTAGATTGAAAAAATAAATAAAAATTGTTTACCGTGTATTTTGTTGGTTATAGTGGTTACACTTGTAAATATATTTCGGATAATTTCCACGATATTTTTATATAAGGTCAAACCTAACCTCAAAACCCCAATCAATAAATAGAAAATTCAAGTAATTTTTTTTTCCAAATACACATACCCAAAACACACACACCCATATTCGCATGTGAATATGAGAGAGCGCTACAAAGCCACCAACAAAAACTTAATGCAGCGCCAATGACGGATATTTTCGTAACTAAATGAAGATATAGAAACAAAACTGGTTGAGTAATTATGAACAAAGTTAGTAATAATGCAATGCATTTACCAAAAAAATAGAAGAATAAAGGACAAAATAAAATTTTTAATAAAAAATTTTTTTTTCAATTAAAAAAAAAAATTTTTTTTTTTGCTAAATTGAATTATTTGATTTGGTTTTTTTTTATAAAATCAATAGTTTTTCTTGTTTCCAGACGTAATAGTACCCATTTCTCTTATGCAAACAAACATGGCCGCCTCCTCGCTCGTCTATACTATATATTGTGTAGTCTCATGCATAGTATCATCAATGGGTACGAGCACATTTTCGGTGTGTATACTAAAAACACCAAGTGTTGTCGCGGCTTTTGTTTGCTACAATTGCGACAATCCCGCGGGCACAGAGGGGGTAGAGGATTGAGACCAAATATCGCCCAAAAGATATCAACTCATTACTGTATAGGTTAGAACAGGAACCCAATCCCGTAATATCTTCCCAGTAACCAATTCCCTCAACCGAATACTTCGAGACAAAGCAATGCTTCATAGCAATGACGTTGTATCAAGTATCACCTCGTTTTTCGCTTTGTGCTGAACGAACTGTGCCGGCAGTTTTTGGTGGCGAAATGAAATTCAGATTGACTTTGGGTATTTTGATTTGTGCCGCATCTGATCTTCGAACAGTTTTTAAAGAATCTGCAAATCTTGGAAATGGAAATTATATAGAAAATATGGAATATTGATTTTTTGTAAGCATCGGTTTGTGGGTACATTTGTAGTTTTATCTCGTTTGTTCCCTTGCTCATTGGTGCGGTTTGCGCTCTTCTGGCGCGCGCCGTGTTTCTCGTCTGCTCTTTCTCGCTTTTGGATTTTGTGCGGTTATGGAAGTTTCTTTTTTATAATTTACATTTTTTATTATGATTTTTTGTGCACTTGCTCTAATCAAGTCTACTGTTAGTGATTTCGTTTTATTTTTTGTTACTTTTTTTGTTACTTTTTTGTTACTTTTTCCCCCAAATTTCTAAGATATGAAAAACTTTGAAGAGGCCCTCCTTTGGTCTACTTTTTCCCTGTAGTAGTTCATCTAATAGTTCCTCTTACCCATTCCCCATTTGATCCACATCTTTCGGCAGCACACGCATTGTGCAGACAGCGCCACACAACGGTGCCGCTGTCTAAAGCCTCCAAACTCTGTTTCGAGCAGTTTGTGCGAAAAAAAGTACCTACATTTCCTAGGTATGTAGGAGTGGTTGTAGCAGTTTAGCCTAGCAAAGAATCAATACGTAGTTACTTAAGCTCTAATTTACTTTAAATATTTCATAACCTAAAAATGTAATTTTTTACAAATTAAGCGAAAAAATTCCAAATTGTAATCTTTTGCAATTCTTTTCGAAGATGAGATATGAATGGCTCCCTCCGCTCCCCCTCACCCAAATCGTTTTGTATTTTCATTTTGCCAGGCAATTGTATTCACTTGCTCCACTCTACTAGTGTGCGCTTGCTACACTCAACTTAATCATTTGAGACAGAAGTGGTGAATTCGATTTGTTCGAATTTGCACCTGCATTTGCTTAAATTCAAACTCTAATGAATTCTATATCTTTTCTATATTATATAGGTACTTTTTATAGATTTGCTTTTACGTATTACAAAATCATGCAATTACGTCGTATTTTTTGCCTCTATATCTCTATTGTTTGTCTCGCTCTGGCTTGTACGTGTATAGCTTCTTTCAGTGTGCGTCATTCGTAACTAACTGGTTTATATGAAAATTGCACATTTAGTTATACATTTTTTAAAGTTTTAAAGATATTATGGTGATATCTCTGTTGATATCTCAGTGAATATTCACACTTTTTCCATTTAGCTGAAGATCAAATAAGGAAAAATATAAAATTTAAGATTAAGTCCCCAAGAAGTCATTGACATGCTTAATTAGAAACTTAATTTAGTTTCAAATTTCATTATTTGTAATACATTTTAATGCATTTCTAGCTTAAAGCATTTCAAATTCTATAATTTGTAAAATATTTTTTCATTCGTGTCAAAAAAAAAACACGAATACCTCAATGAGTTGAAAAAAGAGCAAGAGCGACAGAGAGAGTGTGTATCGTTGGAAAAAAATAAAGAGGGCATACCGTTCGTTCTTCATTTTGTATAGATTGGGCATAATTCTGAAATTTTTTCAAAATACAAACTTTATTTTCTAAATTTTAAATCCTTCTGCTGAAATATTGGCCCAGGTCATGACTCTTGATTGCTTCCACTAAAGGCTAGCAAAAAAGCAAACACAAACAACAACAAAGTCAGAAAATTATACAGCACTGATGCTTCCTCTTCTTCTTCTTCCTCGTTTATAACCTAGCTATGTGCTGTGGTGCCATTTCAGTTGTACCGAGTTATGTACGCCCAAAAAACTTTCGACTTCTGTATTATTTTTATATAGCTTTGTTCAGATTTGAACATCAAGCAGATATATTGATAGATATATATATATATATACTATATACTATAGATGATTCCTGGTTTGTGGAATCCATTTGGTGTGGAACCCAAAACAGCAACCAGCACTTGCAACAAACTGCTTTCGGCTCTGGGTACATCGCATCTGGGTACGAACGGACGGACAGTTCGACGTCCATTTTGTTGCTTGCATAACTTAATTCAATGGAATTGCTTTATTTTTCATTGCTATGACAATAATAATTTGCTTTAGACTTTAATAAGGTCATTGATAAGGATTCCACACCCATTCTATACTCTATAATTCGAATTTATTGGTATTGGTCTTTGAGCGGCCTGACTTATCTTTTTGTTGTTGTTGTTGTCTGTCTTCATTAACTACTAAATATAAGTTATTTAGTAGTTCATAATTAAAAATAAATAAATGCAAGGAGCCGTTTGTCCACAATCGTTTCTTTCATATTCGCGACTTGTCCGCTCTCTTGACTCTTCCCTCGCTTGTTGGCCAGGTTTCAGGTTTTGCTTTGGTTTCAGTTTTGGCGTTGGCAAGTTTCTCGTTTGAAGACAGAAATTCCAACTAGGCTTTTGAAACATCAATTACATCCATATAATATCTTAAATTGTTGATAGTTAGATAGCTCCTATCATCTTTTTACTTTGAAGTTTTATTGAAACGTGTTACCTATTTGCTCCAACCTTGCTGAACTTTCTCGTAGGCTATGTTTTTTTTGCTATTACTATATTATTCATTATAAAAACTTTTAATAAAAATTTCATAAAAATATCTTCCAAACCATTTGGTTCTACATGACATTTCTCTTTCTCACTCACTCACTCTTTCAAACAGGGCCATGCATTGTTCGTGCGCTGTTCGTTGACTTGTTCCACTCTCGTATCTCTGTGCGGTATTTGTGACTATACGGGCTGGGCTATAGTGATTTTTTCTTCTACTTTTTTTTGTCATCTTTTATTTATATGCATTATAGATGTATATAAATAAATGAATGGATAGTTATAGTATATTTTTAGTATCAAACAAAATTATATCATGGATCCGACTATATGTATTTATGTAGTATATAATATAGTTATTTACCACACTCCTGTATACCGTAATTATGCTCATCCTTCAAAGGCCGTCTTTTAATCTTTCGATTAAAGTGGACTTGCTTGTGTACTTTGGTTTGGTTATGGCACCCTTTTCTGTTGCTGGCCGGTCTCCTGTGCATATACATACATACTTGTTCTGTATCTCAGGCAAAGTTAACAATAGGTGCCGGCTTTGTGTTCCGTTTGTGTATGTATACCATTTAACCAAATCGACCTCAACCAAGTGGATTCAAATTTGTGCTTAATGAAGTTTTTTCTGAATTACTTTCAGTTTATGCCTAAAATTCCAATTTTAAAAAAAATAACAAAATTAAATTTTATTTCATAATTTTTTTTAATTTTTCAAAAATTTAATTTTGAATTAAAATTTTTTTTTTTTAATTCTCATTAATTCTTAATTGTAATGGAATATGGAAATACATTTTGTTTATGTTTTTTTTTCTGAAATGTGGCTCTAGCAACGAAAGCTCTTCTGCACTGCTTTAAAATATGTAGTATGTACAAAAGCTCGTCTGCCTCTTAAGCAAATTCAACAATTTCAATTATTTTGCCCCCGAACTTTGTTAATTTTACTTTTGTAATTGCAATTCCATTAGTAAGTAAAAGTAATAGAAAGAATTTGTATGTATATATAAAAAAATATATATGCTGTACTGCTTCTTCTGCAAGTTTTCTCTATCTTTCTTGCTCGCTCTATTATCTTTTCTATTTTCTACCTGCCCTTGCCTTCCCTTTCCATTACATTTGTGTTTTTCAATTTCATTTGAGCTATCGTTTAGTTTTCGAGTTACAATCGAATTTTCACAAAAAAGATCTATCTTTGAAGTTTTACATTTCGCTGAAATACTTCAACGAATCGATGCAAAAAAACTTGTCTGACAGCTTCGGCTAATTGCTTTCAGCGCGTACGTTCCACATGCCATCCACAATACGGATTGTTGTGGCTTTTTTGCTTAGGAAATTGATTATGAGTATACACAAAATACAAATTTTACTGTCTAATTTTTGCAAAGTTTCTTTCGGAAATTTATGGATCAAAATGGTTAACCGAAACCACATTCTAACCTATTGAAGAAATTTCACAGTAGGTTGTCGAAAATTCGTTTCGCTGCTGACGCGCAGCGGCATCTGTCACATTTCGTACTGTGTACTTCGTTCGCTGCCTCGCGATTACGTTGGATAGCAAAACTATTTTATTACATTTTCGAGGCAGTCAATGCCATTGTAGACCTAACTGAATACGCTTGAGAATTGGCTCAAAATCTTCGACTGTTTTTAAAGAAACCCGCTAAAATTCTCGAAACCCCTGGACTTCTGTCGTAATGAAACCCATTTAGTAAAAATTTAAAATGCTCAGCCCTCCCGTACTTCCCCGTTCCGGTAAACACTCTACAAACAGTAAAAACCGAGCGCACATCGCACGAGCGCCGCACAAACAAAATCGCTTTCTCATTGAGTTCAGTTCTCTGCATCACGTGGAAACGGTTGGTCGTGTTTGGTTCGCAATCACGTTTGGCTTCATTCGGGACAGTTAAATTTTAACAAATCTTCAATATTTTTGTGCATAAAATTGAAAAACTGTAAGTTTTAAGATATTTTTTGACATTTAAAAAAAAAATACATATATTTTCTAGTATTTTATTTTCTAATTTTAGCTCGCCCCATTTTAATCTCTCTCTCAATCTATACATCATCTGTCCCTCTCTTTCACTCTACCGTTTCTCATTCGTTTTTGATTTCTTTTCTCTGTTATTTTGCCATTTTTGCTGTGAAAAAGTAATTTAAGTAATTTACTTAATTCCTCAAATTACTTCGTTTTGGTTTCCTAACTGGTTTCGTTTTGTTTGCCAATTCGTTCCCTAAGTAGCGTCGGCGCTTGTTTAGGTTTTGTTTGCAATGCTGTTGTTGTTGTTGTTTTTCGTTTTTGTGTGTTTGCTTTTGTTTTCATCCTGTTGTTTGGTTGTTGCTTGATTGCAAAAACCGGTTTAAAACTTGGGTAGTTTGGAAAAGAAAAAATTCTTCGATTTGTAATGAAAAAAATTAAATTTTTTTTTTGAATTAAATACAAATTCTTAATTGAATTAAATTTGGACGTCTTTTAAAATTTATGTTAATTCATTCGCACATTTTTTGTTTTTTTAAATCTCTTACAATTGTGTCTAGTGATGTGCCAAAAAGTACTCATCGAATATTTAGTACTCGGTACTTTACTTTGAGCACTCATCTTAAACAAATTTCCATACACGTAAGCTCAATTTTTGAACTTTTCCGCTTCGGTCTTTCATCACTTAATATAAGATACAGAATGGCATACAAATTTGTTGAAAAGTTAAATTTTGGAACATTGTGCGAATTTCATAGTCATTTGACAAAACACGAGTGATTTTTGATTAGTGTCATCGAGTAACCGGATTTGAGTTTTCAACACCACTAATTGCGGCAGCTGCTTACTATTTGGGTGTGTTCAGTGGGTGTTCCTTTTTACTTTCTATAGTGTAAATGCACTAAGAAAGGAAAATATTTTACAGATTCTTAAAATGCAAATTTTTCGACTGTTTCCTAGTGCAATAACAACAAAATCACTTGAATGCTCCTCATTTAAAAATCTTAAAATTATTGAATATTTTCTATTTTTTTTAGAACCTAATCTTAATGCAGAGAACTAAAGAATCAATTTCGAAAGTACTTCACTAAAGCAGTCCTTAACAAAATATCCAAAATGATGGAGGTAAAGCAAAACACGCCAATGGAATTTAAAGAATTGGTATCGTCCAATAGTAACAGCAACAGCGATGATGATGTGGCCGTGCGTGCGAACTTGGATGCCTCCGAACTGAAGGCGAATATCGCCAAGGCTAAAGGTATATTAAGTGATATTACAAAAGAATGTCTATACAAACTTTCTAATTTCTAATTGTATTTAGAACTGCCCACAAATGGTTTGACTAGCGGCACAACAAATGGCTGCAAGGTTATTGAGGCCGAAGCAAAGATCATTGATCTTGATGACGATGTCGATATGGAAGAGCCTATCAATCCAGAATTGGAAGATGCTTTACTCGCTGAAGATGAGCATGATGAGGCCAAACAGCTGACCGAAGTTGTGCAGAAGACTGATGACGATCTCATCGACGACAAAGCAGAGACATCCAGCTCGACTACAAGCTCGGATAAACAGCGTAATCCGGGCGATGATCTTGATACGTTACTATCAAAACTGAACAATATCGATTGCATTGAGCCGGCAGAAGGTGATAAGAACAAAGAACCATCAAACACAGAGGAAGGAGTGGTGGTAATTGTGGAAGACAGTCCGATTAAAGAAAAAAAAGAAGAAACTAAGAAAACTGCAGCAACTGTGGATAGTGGGAAAGATGTGGCTACAGTTGATAGTGTAAATAAGGAGAATATAAATGAGGAAAACAAAATAGAAGAGAAGAGTGCTGAAAAATCTCCAGTGGTGACCATTGAAGATGACGAAAGGGAATCTGAGTACATAAGCCCAAGCGATCAATTGATTTTGGATGTGGATTTGGAGGCAGTCCAAAGTGAAGCTGATAAAAGAAAATCTGATAAGGAACTCGATAACACAACCGAGAACGGGGACACCGAAGAGACGGCATCTAAGAAACTGAAAAGTGACAATGAAGTAAAATCAAATTCAAATGATAGTGAAAAGATACCGAAGGAAGCGGCAAACAGCAAAGATGATAGCGATAAAACAAAAGAAACTGAAATAAAAGGAGAAGATGCAAATATTGCTAAATCTGATTCACCACTCGACAAGGAAGCTTCTGGCGAAAAAACATATGAAAGAGGAGCGGAAAAAGACAGCTCGGAAAAGACAGAAATCACCGAAGAAACTGAAGGAGGAGAAGAAAAACTTGCAACCACTGATAATGGAAAAGAAGAAGATGAGAAGGAAGTGTCCAAAGACGTAGAAACTGAGAAAGAAATTCCCACACTTACCATAGATGATGATGATGATAATGACAATGAGGAAGTCACTGCTGGGAAATCACAATCTGAGCTTACAACTGAGGAAAGCAAAAAATCAGCAAAAACCGCGGACATCGAAGCGGATACCAAAACTTCGGCAAGTGTGGATGCCGATGACTCTGAAGATGACATTGTATTCCTTGTGGACAAGCCAAAAGACACAGAAACAGACATCACAGAGACAGTGGAAAAGAAAACTGTTGAGAAGTCTACTAAAGAGGAAGAGCCTGCCGAGTCCAAGGAAGCGGTCGCTTCAATCGAAAAATCCGCTAAAGTGGAGGAACATAAAGATGGCAATGGCAACGACGATGACGAGGATGATGATGATGTTGTTTTGCTCGAGGATGAAGTTGTCGTCCTCGACGATGATGATGATGATGAAGAAAACACTGCAGACACAACGAAGAACGACAATGAAAAGAAAGTAGCAGAGAACGAATCTAAGGCAAAGGCCGATGTTGCCGATGAAATTAGTGAGGACAGTAAAAAGTTAATTATTGAAGAGAAGTCTGGCGACGCCGTGGCTGTGAAGGATAAAGCAGAAGACTCAAATGAAATGGAGGTAGACGATTCGGAGGGCAAGAAGTCCGACGAATCTGCTAAGGAAAATGCTTTACATTTTGACAATTCCGATAATGCACGCGATGATTTCGAAGCGCCGAAGAGTACAGACGACAAGAAGGAGACGACGAAAGCGCCCAAATCGAAATCCACTGAGGCTGATGAGACCAATAGCAACTGCAGTAGCAGTAGCAATTTACTGCAGGAAGCTAAATCTGCCAGTCTGGCCGGGGATGACGAACCGACCGATGAACCGGAAGTGGAAAATGATGAGGACGAAGAAATGGAAGAAGCCGATGGTGATGGCGATGTGGAACTCGTCGAAGACTCAGTAGTGTCCGCGGTCGATGACACAAAAGAGGGCCCTACCGCTGCTGAGGAGAAGGACGATGTGGCCGGCCCCCCAGAGAAACGCATCCGATTGAGTGAAGACAGCAACGAATTGAGTGTGGCTGCTCCCGAAGACGAAGAGAGTAGTAAAACGAGCGTGTCGCAAGAGAAACCCGATATCACGGAAGAGAAGGCGGAGGTGGAAGAAAAGCCCGTTCCAGAAGAAACATCTGCAACTGCAGTGCCTGCCAAGCGCAAACATGACTCCTTAGACAAGGACGAAGTCGAAACAATTGCAGCTGTAGCGGAGGAAACGGCTAATAAGAAAACCAAGATTGAAGATGGCAAAGGATCTGAAGAGCAGAAGCCCACAATTGAATCGGTTGAAAAAACAGAAACGAAATCCGAATCCGAATCTGACGATAAAAAAGACATTAAACCGGTCGACGTCATAGCCGACGTGCCCGCAGAGACTTCCTCTTCTTCCACTGTAAAGGACGAAACTGAAGAAGTTGCGATTGAGGTCAAAGCTGTGCCCTCTCACATTCCAATTCCATTGTATCCGCCCCCGAAATTCGAGGCAATCACACCGACGCTGAGTCTTGACTTCTTCAAGCGCTTCCGCAAGTCCTTCGATAAAATGACCAAAAACGATCTCGAAGAACTAGCGCTGCAGAAGATCGTCGAGGTCATCGTGCACAAGAGCGAATTCGCCGAAATGCGCGAAATCGTCGAGAAGCAAGAGAAAATCATTGCCACATCGCGTACGAAGATAACCGAACTGTCGAAGCAGTTCCGTGACTTGGAAATGGTGCACAATCGTGTCCTCAAAGATGTCGAACAGAAGAACTCCCAATTCATAATGCCCGTGAAGATAACGCGCGCCGTCGGTCTCCAGGTCTACATACCGAATAAGAAGAACAGCGAGCCCACAGTGAATGCGGCTGCCAACAGCACATCGCCTGCCTTATCGACTCTGCTGGGAAGCACTGGTGCCATGACACAACGTGGTACCATCAACATACCCATTCAAACGTCTCCGTTGCGTCAAAGCAGTTCTGATGCCTCCGGCCAGACAGTGGTCCACACCCGCCTATCCAGTACCGCACTGGCCTCGGCTGCGGCTGCTGCTGCGATGAATACGCGACGCGGTTGCACTCAGAAAATCACTCCTCAGCGACCGGTGGATGGCAGTGCGTCGTCATCGGCCAGTGGCGCCTATCGCACTTCGCCGCTATCCCAAATCTCACAACAGGCTTCGCCTAAGGTTTTGAACAAGAGTGCTGCGCCCGGTGCGACAATAATGCAGCGCGGCCGCTTTGCCACGGCCCAGGAACAGCAGCAGCAGCAACAGCGACAACAACAGCTGGCGCGACAACAAGCCCAGAACAACATGTGAGTTGTACTTGCCCCAATAGAATTTTGAATTTGTTTTATTTTTTTCGGACTGTTTTTCTTTTAGGAGGAAGCTGATTCCAAAGTCTTCAGCTACCAGCAACGCTGCACAACAACAATATCGTCGCTCTGATTCTAGCACATCACAGGCCACGGCCGCCACATCTACGAGCAGTGCAATGGACACTTACATGAATTCGCTGACTCAAATGTCGACTGGCGCACCCTCTGTGAGTATCACACCCGCTAAGCCCAAGGAGAAGGCAGTCATCGATTTGACCGATGAGGATGATATGGCAGCACAATCAGTACCGCCGGCATCGATACGGACACGACCGGCCGGCCAAACTGCCAGTGCATCAGCTTCTCCGGTCAACAACAGCAGGACTGTCCCATCGCTGACGCGCATGCCAGCGACAGGCAATACCATCAGCACCAAGCAAGTGGCAATGCGGCAGTTGGCCACAATGCAAGGTTAGTACAAGTTTGTTGTTTATTCAAATGGAAATGGTCGCACTTCATAACCTACCCCTTTTCAGCCTCAAAATCCAATGGTCATTCGTCGGTCTCCTCCATTACCACACCGACCGGCACAAGCATCACTCGCATTCATGTGGGCAGCAATTATCCTACCCCACAACGGGTTAAGTATTCTCATCCTGCTCCGCTGCCAACTACACCGCCTCAGGCATATAATCCTTCCTGGAAATTGCCACCGCCACGTCCCACCATACGCATAAGCAATCTCGAAAACGGCATTGTCATATCCTGGACCATGGAGGAGACAGTCGACCGACATGCCGATTGTGTGAGTTATCAGATTTATGCCTATCAGGAGACATCCGGCCCGCCAATGGCCGACTCGTGGCGTCATGTGGGCGACGTGAAGGCCATGCTGCTGCCGATGGCCGTGACGCTCACACAGTTTCAGGAGGGCCAGCGTTACTATTTCGCTGTGCGCGCCGTCGATCAGCATCAGCGTTTCGGACAGTTCAGTTTGCCCAAGACCTGGAGTTAAACTGTTATTATTTTTGTTCGTAGTCTTTAGACTGGCCCCCAACACCCCCATCTCCCCCGCCTCGAAGCAATTTGAGTTAGTGTTAAACTTATCCGTAACCTATGTATGCTAGCATTAAGTCAATCTTACCTAGGAAAGTCAGTTTTGCCTAGGACCTTGGTTATTACGATTACGATATTCAAAACCCGCTTTTAGTTTTATTTATTTAACCGAATTCCATTGTCCCCAATACCACACCCTGTCATGTTTTTTCATTTGTTTTTTTTTTAATGCTTTCAAATGCTTGCAAGAAGCTGGTTTATTTCACTTTTATTTATTGTTCCTGTTTCCACGTACTACTGGCAGCAAAAACACAACAATGAATTTTTATCACTGCTCTAAATTAGTTAATAATTTTATTCAGTTACAACATTAAATTAGGCCGTAATTTTTAATCTACTACATAGTATGATATATCAAAAAACATAAAAAATTATTAATTTTAATTACACAACAAATACAATTTAACATAACTATGAATAAAATCAATGTATGTAATACTCAAAGAAAAAAGTTTATCCTGAAATTTATTTATGGGCGGTTTTGGTTCTCTTCCCTTTAAATTTGTCTAAGAAGTTTCAATTAAATCAGTAAAGCCGTTTAACCGTGATATGGGGTAGAAAATTGTATGGACGGTGCCACGCCCCTTGTCCAATTATTCCCATTTTCGACACATAGCAGTACAACTCCATTCCAAATTTCATTAAAATATATCCAATAGTTGCTTAATTAAAAGTTAGTTTGGCGTAAAAAATGCCAAATCTTACATCCGAAGTTTGGAAACACATTCTGATAACTTTGGAAAACGAAGGCAAGAAATCCGCATCATGCATCAATCACGGATTTTTTAAAATATTTGCTTTTGAAACTGATTGAAAAAGATTGATTCTGACCGGTAATTTTCGGTCATTTTACATCTCTAACCACCACTCATAGTATATATTAAATTTGACACAACGCTTGTAACGCCCATAAAGAAGCGTGTCCGCTATAGAAAAATATATCTTTTTAATTTTCAAAAGGTAAATATCTTAATTTTCAATATGGAATTTTTCCAATCTATTGCATTGACCAGTGTTTGGTAGCGAAAGTTGAAAATCGACTTTCTATTCTACGATCATCTATTTTCAATTCGATTCTGAGAATCGATTTATCCAGGCTTAAAATCGACTATTTGTAATCGACTTTCGATTTTTGGAAAAAATTTGTTATTTTATTTGAAGTGAAATAATCCAAAAAATCAAATTTTTTTCTATTATACAAATTGAAACATAAAATTCGAGCTATAACCATTTAGAAATAAAACATTTTTATTTCAGAAATAACATAAATTATATTCAGAAGACGTCATATATAGAGTCATAAGCGGGAATTATCATAAAATATCATTCGAAATTGTATTTTTTCATACAAAAGTTAATGTCAAATGATAATTTTGTAATAAATTTTTGTTTATGACTCTAAAACTTGACTTGGAGCCATTATGATACTTGACTTACAGCTATTATGAAAAGTTTTAAAATTATATTTTCAAAATCGATTATTTGCATTCAAAAATCGATTTTAGACTTTTTTGACATCTCTAAAATCGATTCCGAAATATCCGATTTTGAAGCCTAAAATCGATTTTCGATTAGAATCGAAATTGTCAGATTGTGGGAATTACCCATTTTGCAGGGAATTTCGAGCTATGTGTTAATTTTTCCATTTCGCTTCTATGTTGTGAATTTCTGTATTTTTTTACAGGTGAATGCTCGTAAATACATATTCCGATTAATTGTGCACCGCTTAATTGAGTCAAAAAATGTTCAATGAAAAAGTCCAATATAAGATATACGGTTAATTGTCATTTAAATTAACATTTTTAATGAGAATATGTGTCAACACTGCCTATCATATGTTTTGAATAACTGTGCATATAACTGTGGCGCATTGAGCTCTTTAATTCTATTATTATTTCGATATTGGTCATGTATTTTATTAAGTGAAGAACCTTTTATTTGAGACTATGATGAAAATTGGTGGTACGTTCGCAAAACAATTTTTTTTAAATAACCCCTAAACCGACTAAAAAGCAGAAACAAATTTAGATTTAAATAAATTTTAGCAATTTTTGATTTAAAACTAAGGGGGTTTGGCCACTTCAAATAGCCAATTTGTTGAAGCTTTTAGAATTCCGACTTTTCCGATTTTTTTGTTCTCCCGAAAAAGGCGGAACAGACTTAAGATGTTATCGCTAACGGGTAAAGAATATATGTATGTTCTTGATAAAAATCGAAAACTGAACCGATTTAGTGTCTTATTGCTTGACATTACACAAGGAATCATGTGTCAAAATTATAAACATAAAAAAATCTATTTCCAGTGGAAAATTTAGAAATTAATAAATTTTTGCAAAAAGGCATTTATTTTAAATATATTCCACGATTTAATATGCTGAAAGCACTGAAAGCAACCAAAACTCGGCCAAAAAAAAATGGAAGAGGCATGGGGTTTCCGTTTCCGTTCACGTGTCCCAGTACACACGCACGCACACACGCACGCACACACAAACTTCCGGCACACATAAATAAATACTTGTGTTGTCCACACAAGGAGGCTCAAAATAGACGCCTCAAAGTGGGTACTATGGCTTTTGTAGCAAATAGCAGAGGAACAGGGGGGATCTGTTAGCTATAATGCAATACACGTAAAGGATAATGCAACTTTGGCCTGCCAATGCTATTGCCGCGTTTGCATTTTCAAACTAACAAGGTCACGGCCAGGAGGCAATTTTATTTAAACGCTTCCATGCTGTCTTCTGCACACACACACACACACACACACACACACACACACACACACACACACACACTTACACCAGCAAATAGTAAATCGAAAGACATAAAATTGAATTGAAAATACAAGAAATGCAAAGTTTTTGTCCCACAGCAACTGAAAGCAATACGAGGAACCTTCCTCAGATTTGCAGAGAAACCGAAAAATTCCTGCACATAATAGGGTCGAAGTTTCATTTCGCGTGAATGCTAATGGCTGCAATTGACTGGAACGACCCTTTTATGCTAAAGTGGGTTCGTAAAAGTTCTTGACAACTTAAATAAATACATTTTTGCACCAAAACAAGGACCCAAAGGAACGGAAAGGCAAGGAAAGTCTTCATTACATATACAGAACGAAATAATAAGCCACAATTATGCCATAAACTGAAAACTCTTCAAAGTTTTATTTCCCAACGTCGTCGTCTAGAAGTCGTAAAGTCTCATTTACGGCCCGAGAGCCTAAAAGCGTGCCAAGCATTTTGCTAGGCTATGGGCGTCTTTGTGTGTGTGTGTGCGTGTGTGCCATTTAACCCTTGCAGTGCGTGTCTGCGCCAGGGTAACAACTCTTGTGCCAATTGTATCGCAACGACAACTAAAAATTGCGTGTAACTACAATTATGCCGGAGTGTTTGTCACGCGTGTGCTTGTGCCCTAAACAAAGGCGTATGAAATGCTGCAAGGTGTCCACAGCGTGAATTACATGACATCGGCGTTGCAATTTGTCTTGGTAATTGTAGTTTTCACCTACTTGAGGAACATATGCATGGCGTGGTGTCTCATAAATATGCATCAACGCTCTACTAACATACAATTGAAATCTTAATAATAAAGGATTGCATTGTTGTAGTATTGGGAACAACACTCCGGGAAGTCGGTGAACTGGAACTGCAATTCATGTTTGAAATAATATCAAATTGTAAATGGTATGCGTCACAACAGTTCTATTCAACAAAAATCTAGTGTCCTTTAAAAACTCATTGTTTTAATGAAAGAAGAAAAAAAAACACAAATTGAGGATTTTTCCAATATTGCCTTTTTCTTGGCTTTTATTAACTTTTCAAATTTTAACAACCTTCGCCCAAGGACACATCCATTACTTGGCACTGTTTCAATAACAATTGTCCCTTCAATGTCGATACTGACAATAGAAACCTTTTGTGCTATGTCGAATTGTGTGCTAGGTCGTTTGTAACAAATCACAAATGCCACGAAAATGTCAGTTTCATTAACACAATTGACAATATTTACTGTTGTTGTGTACCTACGTGATTTGCTGTATTGAAACGTGACCAGCCTCCGCCATGGTCTTCCTTCAATGTTGCATTGCCGACAATTTGTCGGTGGCCTGGCATTGTGCAATGTCGCGAATTGAAGTGTGCACAATGGTTTGTTTATTTATCTCAAGAACACTTTTTTGTCTGTGGGAAATTATAGCTTAACATTGGAGCTAATATAGTAATGACATAACGACAGTAGGTACACATCGGTTAAGTAGCTCAAGACAAGTGTTATACCTTTGGTCCTCGGCCAGTTCGCTTTCTCCCTTCGCACTCCTCGAATTCGCCTGACCACCAACACTTACTTTTAAATCACAAAGTAGAAAGGTTGAAGTGGAATATTTAAGTCACCACAAATTCTAAAGTAAATCCATGTATTAAAGGAAAGGAATAGTGGAAAAATTAGAAAAGGGTAAAAGCACTTGGACCATTTGCCAACAGTGGGATTCGAACACACGCCTCCTGGGTGGTAGCAGTGATGCCAGATTGACTTCTTTGACGTCATTTTGGCTTTTCTCGACATTTTATTTGCCTAAAAATTACATTTTTCCCCATTTTTTTTGATTTTTTTTTGCCTAAAAATAGCTTTTCTTCATGTTCTAAATTTCTAAATTTTTATTTTCTACTATCAAATTTATATTCCATTAAATTTATCGTAATTTCAAACAATGGATAAGTACGTGATACGGTCAAGTCAAGGAGTATTTTTCCTTTTGGTGGTTATTGTGTCCTTATTATTACATTACTACACTCAGAAAACAAAAACTTTAAAACCACTTTAAACCCAGTACAAGGCACTTTAAATTTAAAAGTTTACATGTATGATTCTGTTTACATGTATGATTTATTTTAAAGTAAACACTTTGAAATTTGAATACTTTGAAATTAAAAGAAGCGAACGCAAAAACAAATTTTAGGTAATTCATATTTAGTGTCTATTTTTAGAATTTCCTTTTTTAGTTTATTTTCATTAAATTTCCATTTCTTCTTTTTATTTATTTTAAATGACATAATTGATTTTTCAATGTCCTATTTGCTGATGGTTATTTTATATTATACATATTTCCGAAATAAAGAGTTCATATAAATTTTTGCTTACTTACTTGGTCTGGCGAGATTTGAACCCAGGCCATTTGGGATATGATGACGCTCTTTGCGAAAGCCTCTTAGCTGTAGGCAATATTTTACAATGTTCTAACTTCATATAAGTACTATATGATATGTAATTTTTGTGTGTATATGCATTTTTTTAAAAATATTTTTGGAGAGGAATTTAAACATTTAGGGTAAGTTTTATTTTGTAAATAATTTACAAAAATGGTTCAAAAAACCTCAAACTAATTACTTAATAGCCTTTTTTTTTTTAATAGATGAAATTTAACAAAATATTTTTGGAAAATAAGTATTTACTTGAAATGTAAATTTGATATATTTTTCAAAAAACATATAAAACAAAAAAATTAAAAAAAAAGAAAAAATTACAAAAAAACTAGAGAGTGAACTATCTTCGGCTATACCGAAGTTGAAATACCCCCACACAGTAGAAAGAAGTACCTCGAACATAAAAAAATGTGGTCTCAAGACCCTATTTTGAGCCAATTATAGGTGGTTTTGGAGCCCAAACCATGTCCAAAATCCATTTCTAAAAATTTCCAATCAAATCCGAAAAAAAAAAAAATTGGTCTCAGGACCCCATTTAGACCCTTATATATGTGGCTTCGGAACCTCGGACCATGTCAAAAATACGTTTCTAAACATTTCCAATGGAATACAACAATAAAAAAGACTTGAAAAATTTTTAACTTTTTTTTCGGTGTATGGGAGCCACGCCCAGTTTTTGTCCGATTTGGCTGATTCTCGAACTTAATCTCAGTATTCACGAGAAAAACATGTAAAAAAAGTTTCAAGTCGATATCTCCAAAACTGCGACCGCTATCGTGCGGACGGACAGACGGACAGACGGACGGACAGACAGACGGACATCGCTATATCGACTCAGGAGGTGATACTGATCAAGAATATATATACTTTTCCATACCGGACACGCCTCCTTATGGGCGTTACAAACGTTGTGACAAAGTTAGTATACCCTGCCACAGTGAGTGTGGGGGTATAAAAATGTAAAAAAATTTGGCTCCAGCGGGATTTGAACCCACGCTCCTAAAAACATAGACCATTTTTAAAAGAGTTAAACTTTCAATGTGAACACTTTAAATAAAATAGTAAAAGCTTTGAATTTTAACGTAAACATTTTATATTTAAAGTGTCAAAATAAAATTAAAATTTAAATTCACTTTACTTATTCTTTTAAAAGTGAAAACAATAAAATGTAAGGTTTTTTACTTTTAAATATAAAGTGTCTAGTTTAAGATAAAGAAAACACTTTTAGAATAAAGAGGTATACTTTAACATCAAAAGTGTTTACTTTTAAACTTATAGTAAACACTTTAAATGCTTAACACCTTTAAAAAATAAATTTATTTTGCTTTGCGTACACAGAAAAAAAAAAGATGGGTTAATCTAACCGAAAAACCTTGTAAAAAAACAATTTTTTATTTTATATGGAAAACACAAACAACAACTACAATTTTTGTGGTTAATCTAATCGTCGAAAAATTGTTAAATGATTTTTAACTACAAAAACAGGTTAGCTAATCGAAAAAAATTGTAAAACTCAAATTTTAACCAAAAAATTTGTAAAGCAAACAAATTAAGTTGTTCCTTAAAAATTTTTGTTTGTTCGCCAACCAAAAAAATTGTAAAGACCCAATTGCGGTTCGCAACTCAGCTGAGTTTGGTTGCTTGCGATGTATGAGCACATGCTCATACATGCTCAGCGGCGTGCTTTCGTGTCTGTCATACTACAACAGCAACGATTTTTGTTTTGTCATTCGAGTATACTATCAGTGCGTTCAGTATGGTCAAAGGGTGAAGTGCATAAAAGGGTATGTAAATGTAATATTATATTGAGAATGGTTTTTATTATATATTTTTACATTTATTTATTCTTTTGTTTTTACAGATTTTCGTTTATCTCTTTTTTCATTTTTAGCATTTTAGATTTCAATTTTGTAATATTAAATTTTCTTTCTATTTTTCTTTTTTACAGATTTTTATTTTTAAAATTTTATATTTTCAGACAATACATGCGACATCAATAGTCGTGTTTTGGTTGCAAACAAATAAATAAAAAAGCGTCAAGTTTCGACAAGATTGCAACCAAAACACTACGCGAACAATTTTTCATTGTACGCGAACAATTTTTCATTGTACGCGAACAATTTTTCATTGTACGCGAACAACTTTGAGTTGGTTCCATTTACCACGTTTTTTGGTTGCTGCATTTTTAACCGTCTTTTTTGGTTAGATTTACCTACTTTTTTTTTTGTGTGTATAAACCTTACGGGAGAGACACTTTAAATTATTTTTGAAAGAGTTCACATTTAATAGAATTAAAAGCGCACTTTTTTGCTCAGTGTACAGTTGTGAAAAAAGTGTCCTGGGTCAATATCGGGCGCTTCCAATCCAGTGCAAAATGTACACTAAGGGGAAACGGTTTTTCTTAACAAATCTAGCATTTAACCATTTTGAAGTTTTCTAGACCCAAATGGCGTGCAGCATACTGATGTATGATGGTGGTTGGCACAAATAACACCCGAATACATCATATTGATGTACATTTTTTTTCTATGCAAACAGACCCAAGGAGTCACCTTCTTCATTATGTACACTGAAAGGAAAAGTAGCTACATGTAAATCTTCATTACAAACATTATATTTGATATGTTTGAATGTATTTGATAGACAACTGAAATGAGCTACACAATGAACTGCATAGCACTGCGCCTAGCAAGCGCAAATGCGAATTCAATTGAATTTGCCCATTTCTATTGATATTGTCATTGCTGCTGGTTCGTAATTGAATCGAATCGATCGCTTGCACTGTACATTATAATAAAAAATATATCCTTGCAAAGCAACTTGACATTGTCAGTCGTATCGTACGTTATAGCGTGCTCAATAGTACTTTTTGGCTTTTGCCAGTATAAGTACGAGGAGGTACGTCATTTTGCTAATTTATGAGGGGGCATAAATGCACATGAGAGAATCACAAGCACAAGTGGAAAAGGATAAGGGAGGCGTTTGAGTGCAAGGCAACGTCATCGTCATCATTACCCACATCATCATCATCGGCGTCAGCGCACTTGAACAATATCCAAAAACCTTGACATTCCCAGCGCAGCGACAAGAACGACAAACATAAAATGAAATACGTTAAAAAAATAAAAGAAAAAAAAACAACATTGGCTCAAACAAACCACAGCTAAATTGCATTCATGTGGGTATTTGTTTTGGCTTGCATTGCCAATTCCTATATGTGTTAGTGTGTTTGCCTATCTGTCTGAGTGTGTGTTTTGTGTGTTGGTGTGCGCACCACATTTCTTCAATGAGCATTAGGACATTTTGGCCCAAAGGAACGTAACAGCTATTTGAAATTTGTCAACACTCCATTATGGTGTGAAATTAAAGTGTGGTGAATTCACATTTTTGTGCTCTCTTCTAATGTCACATTTGTCTTTGGAAAAGAGCGAGTGTTCGTGCACTTATCATTACATTAACACTAACGTAAAATTTGCTTGTGAATCACGTGTCTGCGTTTGGCGGTTTGGCGATGCGGCTGGTGATTCATACTTTAACGGTGCCTCGAGGGGCGAATGCATTTGTTGTTTTATCGAATATACTTCTTAACAATCGATAATGATTTATTTGTGTCCGTCTTCGGTAAGAGCTAATGATATGACAAACAATACCATGGCTGTCAGTAAGGTTTTGTGGGAAAAAATGCATGTCCTTAAAGGTTATTAAGTGACTGCAGACGCTTTTAAATAAATATTTCAATATGCATAAGGGCATTAAAACTGGAAGTGTACAAGCAGGACACGGTGCTGCTGGAAAGTGCAGTGGTATTATATCGATCGTGGGTGAAATCAATAAAATTGTTTCAGATTCCATTGCAGTTGCCATTATTTCCAACTTTTTAGTCCCAGTTCGTTGTATTTAAGTCTTTACTTTGGTCTTCATAGCAAGACTGTAGCCGGAGGAGGTTAATGATTGGGAGATCGGGGCTGCAATCGCGTATCTTGATATCGATCGAAATCGATCGAAACCGACCGGAGTGCTATATCATGTCTTGCCATCGTTTAGGTTTCATGTTTGGTCCGAAAACTATCGAAATACATTCGACACCATATTTGCCAAGTACCTATCGAATATCGAGCTAAACGACTGCACCCCAAATAAATCCTACGAAAGTGAGTTTAGTAAATTCCTCCGACTATATCATTTATACCCAACGCTTAACAACACTATTTACCACACACCCATTCTCGTCGCTCTCACACACACTCACCACACCGCACTGCCCCCTTCCCAGCCAGCCCATTGTCAACATTAACAGCACAGATGACTGTCGGAAAGGAATTCAAAGAATGCGACAATTTTCCCTGTTGAGTGCAGATTCTGCGCAATAATGGACAGCACTCACAAACAGTGTTGCCAATGCCAATACGGTAAAGGTGGTGAACTTTCAAAACTCACCGCATACACATAACAAAATACACTCACACACACACACACACACGCGCGTGCGGACATTTTTCAAAAAGCCAAAACATCATGTAAAGCCATTGAGACCATTATTCGAGCAGGAAACTCGGCGAAGGGTTGTTGTTTATAGCGGTAACGATTTCAAGTTCAGTTAAGGGATGACTGGCTAGCGCGACGGTACATTGTGACGGTTAATGCGCAAAACCAACGGTGTTGAGAAAGTGCTGGAAATGGAATATTATGAAAACAAAAAACATAAATAGAAGAAATACTTCAATTTGCGATTTAACAAAAGTGCGTGGGAGTGTGTGTGTGTTTGTGAAAAATTCATTGTAAATAAATAACAATAAAAATGCTAATCCAATGTAACTACCGCAAAAATAATCGTAAAAATACAACGCAAACTGTCCACAAAAGTGTGTGAAGTAAAGTAATTACCGCTTTTAATCGTGATCGATTGCTTTGATTGGAGCGTAAAAACCTTAATTGAATTAAAAAGGTTCGATTTTCGTTTTTGCCAATTTATATTTTGTTGATTTTGCACATTCCTCAACACGTTCGTAGAGGAAATGAACTGACACATAGACAAGCAACACCACAACCACCACCCGAACCACAAATTCTATTACCTTTCCCTCATGCCATTGGCGCTATTCGTTACCAGCGCTGCAGCGCCCGTATGTTGGCATGCATGAGTATGGGGGTCCGTGTTTATGGTCAACCTTATTCCACACGCGTATGCACACATTCACACAAATTCAATAATATCGTTAAATATAGTGTCTTCCAGTTGACATTATCGGCTCGCTGTCATTTAGTGAGTAACTGGTCGGTGGACGCCCATTTTGAACGCCTTGATGGACACCAAATACTGACCGAAGAAGCTTGCGGTGTTGTATCCATAATTTGCCTAGCCAGGCATTCTATTAAATGGACACAAACGCACATTCCCATATGCATTAAAACATACACACGCACACACACGCGCACACACACACATGCTTAAATGGCATCACATCATCGCTTACAATCGATTATTGATTATAAGCCCTGCATACTAATACAGTTTCCGACTACTTTGAGCATTGTGGTTGTTGTGGCTGTTATAATGGCTTTGGCGTACGTGTCTTTTGTGGCATTAGAATGTCACATTTGCCTTGTCCATGTACAAGTACATGTGCACATGAGTGGGTGTGCGGCATTCATTTCTTTTGTGTTGTGGCTTTTGCTGCCATTGTCTGTTGGTATGCTTTGCCATTTCCGTATCCGTTACAATAATAACAGTAAACAGCTGATAAGTTTTACCATCGCCCATTGTCATTGTTGTCGCCTGTGAGTTGAGAGGGGGTTCTTATGCCATTTCACCACCTGGCCATCTGGTGACTGCAAAATGATATTGAATTTAATGTTTAGTGTGTCAATTTGTTTTGTGTTTCTCTATTTGTTTGATTGTGTATACGCCCATGGGGATTGCAAATACTTTTGTATTCATGTTCATTGTCCACTTCTGGCCTCTAGTGACATAAGAAATTCGGGCTCCAATAGTTTTACTGATTCTAGACTGTGGGATCTGTACTTTAATCAGGAAATTAACTACGTTAACCTGAAAATCGTTAACCATTAACCGTAATCCGTTTTTCTTTAGAAAAATATTGTTTCCAAACAAAACTCCTTAGACCCATCAAATTACATAAGTAAACATATTTGTTTTTCTTACTTAAGGTCGTTGCAGCGAAGCTACAATGTCACAATTCAGCTTTGAAGTGAAAAAGCAAAGATAAAAAATCCCTTAAGCATATTTGCAATTTAATAGCACCGAGCTCCTTTCCAATTACACTCAATTAGCACGAATTGAATTAGCCCAGAAGGCACTGCGAGGATTAGGAAGTCGACTTGTCAGTTAGCCAAAGCGTAGGGAAATCTGTTTGCTTGTTCAACTATCGTAGGACACACCTTGCTATCAAATAAAATTTAATAAAAGAGTATTTTTTTGACTTAATTAGACTTTATTAAAGATGCCAAAAGGATTATTAAACTACTGCACCCAGAAAAAAATCCTATAAAACTACTATAGACGTCGGTTAATGGATTTTAAATACTCACATCATACGAATTTTTGTTCGAAAAACATGCAGATTCCATTAATCCTATTATGTATGCATGTGCAACTTCAATGCGATGCCAAATTCATCTCAATTCCAAATTTATTCACAAAATATTGTACTGAAAATAAATCTTCCTTTGCGTCCGTACAACGAACGGGCATTAATGATTTCAATTGGTTTGAAATAATATTAAAGAAAAATTTGGCAATGGGATTTGCATTTGGATTCCAAATTCCTCAGAAAGAAATACTATTTAATGTGGTAAATGGGATATCTATACTCTCTTTGATGTTAGAATTATACCAAGAAGTCATCTGTTTTTGTGAATTTTAATAATTTTTTCATATTAATTCAATTAGTTGGGCAGTCCAGTCTTTGGCTCCCTTCAAGAGGTTCATTCTAGCCTATAACATTTCAGCATTTAAAATAAATTCAAAGAGCAAATAGTAATTAATTTTACCTATTAACTGTGCCTTCTCTAAACACTCTATATGCATTTATGTAAATCACTAGATTATTTGGACAGCTTTCCCCTGTGCCCATAAATCTGAAAAAATCTTACAAAGTCGATAATAGCTTTTAACTTCGTTTTTCGACTTAAGCAGTTATTGATTTTGGCCACAGAAAAATCCTTGTTAAATTTATATAAAAGTTCATCTTTTCAAGTAACCTCAGCATAAATAAAAGCATACTTTCGGGGTTTAACGTATTTTGTGGTTATGCTTCTTTTATGGCTTGCAGTTGTGAGTTTATGATAAGCGTTCGCTTCTGATAGATAGACTAACAGTCAGAGAGATTTTGATATGTAAAGCATCATGTGGTTGTCAATGTGAGTCACATCGTTTATATAAATGCATTAAAATTTTTATTTTTTGAATGGATTTCGTTGTCCTAAAACTTTTAGTGCTTTTAGTAAAAACAACATCCAGTAATTGCAAAAATTTGAAGTCAATATTTTAATAATTACCACATTATCAGGCACATATGGTGCGAAATGGCAGACAGTTATTCTAAGCAATGTAACTATAGACTTCAAATGTTGGCATTTTTTTGACACTAAAAGTATGCAACAAATTTTTTAACTCAATGGATATCAGAAATTCCTTTCACATAATATTCTACTTTTTTTGTGACTTTGGAAACGTATTTCCTTCAAATTTTCATCTAACTTTATTGCAAGGCATAATATAAAGTTTAATGTAATTTTATGGAATTTGTAAAACTCAATTTCGTCTCATCAAATGGAAACCAAATTTCCAAATTATCCATTTCCCAAACAGTCAAAAGGCCAATTGCTGCCTTTAAGACGAAATAAATTGGCGAATATTCTTTTGATTTATGCTTAAATAAATTATACGCAAAACAAAATTACAATCAATCATAATAAAATACCAAATGATAAGAAGTAAAAGAAGGAAAATGGAAAATGGTAAACAAGATAAAACGATGATACTCCATTAAAAATTTAATGCCATTTGTCAGAGCATCTTGTAAATGTCATAAAAATGAATACAAAAGTAAGAAGCGGAAATCCTGACGATACACACACACACGCAAATGTATGCAAACATACACAATACAAATAAAAAGAAATGTTAATGAGACTCATGGTGGAACGCGCACTCACACATGCCACATGCGAAACGATAACAAATACAAATAAAATAAGATGAAAACCAAACACACTCAAACTCAAACTGAAACATCCCCAAACCTAATACACACGCATAAATTCCAAACAAAAAAATAGCAAAAAAAAAAAATACTAACGAAAAATGCTGGCTTCAGGTGTTTTTCCCTTTTAGAAAATACAACAACATAAAATAAAAAATAAATAAAAAGGAAAAAGGAAAACAGTGAAGTAAAATTCCACAACGGATTAAAATAAGCAAAAATATTTCCCAAACATAGAAATCCGCTTGCGTTGAACAAAACCAAACCAACTGCAAAAAAAAAAAAAAAAAAAATAAAATCAAAAAAGGTCAAGACAGATAATGCGATAGCTACCGCAACGGGCTACAAATACTCTTGCATTGCCTAGTTACAAAGACATTTGCGAAAGCTTCATCGTCATCATCATCAGCATCAGCGCTGGGCTTTTGGTTCATTGCGTTCAGGCATTGGATTGATGTAGGCGCACGTGTGCGATACGTCAAGCCAAAGCGAATCGATCTGAAACATCAGCTCAAACCACTACTCAGTCGCAACTTGCTTCGGGGCCGCTTCCGTGATCTGAACTCAATCATTGGCTGTGCGTATCGAATGTACTTTTGAGATACTCTCAACAGACAGACACAAGCGAACACACACACACGCTCGAATGCCCCAAGGACAAGCTGGCAAAGTGATGCGCACTTAGTAGCGCAGCCAGTGCCATTGTTTGGGCAACGCAATAAAAACAAGTAAGCAAAAGGCTTACTGCGGAGCACATTTCACTTGGAAATGGCTCTACATACTCGTCGCCAGTTCCTTTAACGTATTGTATTGTACTGCATCAGCTGCGACGTGGCAGCCCAGGCCAGGCCAGGCGCTCTTATCGAAATCAACGTGTGGAAAACAATAAATCGCTATGGCAAGGTAAGTGCCCTAACTGTTTCTCAAAGGTTCGCTTGAGTATTTGCAATACTTTTCTTTACTATTTCGAATGATGTACACGGTGAGATGAATTGTGGATTTACTAAATTGTTTTACAAAGAATGAATATTTTTGTATGTAAGCACTAGTAAAATGCCCACAGGTATATATATTACACTCAAATTTAATTGCCATGACATGTAGTGAATCAGTAGCCATTGGAGCTCTTAAAGCCGCCTGGTGCCTTCAGAAGAGACCACTACAACTACCACGCCCATTATTAAAACTGCCCCGTTCCCTTTTGAAAAAATAATTAGGTCTAGAAGGTGTACATACCGACACAAATCTGGACAAACGTTGGGTTTACATAAATGAGAAGTCAAATCGATTAACTCCATTCTCGTATGGGTTTCTGCGCCAAAATAGCTCAGTTAGCGTTAGCTCAGTTAAGTCTTCATCCTTATAATTATGAAAAGTATTTCGGAATATAAACTTTTATGGGGTTTTCAGGTGCTTTGACACAATAAGATCAAAAATTCAGTTAAGTGGACTTAATTGATTTGACTTCTGAAAGGTTCCAACATTAACTAATTTCCCTCGAGGTTTTGACACCAAGTGTGTTAATTGATTATAGTTTACTAGATTTCAATCGTCGTTTTTTTAAATTTCCTGATTTTTTAATTATTTTGTTAAAAGTGCAAAACAACTTTCCTCGGTGTATGACACTACTCTATTCTAATATATAAATATATATATATTTACAGGCACTGGGCTCTACGTTTCCCCATTGTTATTTGTTGTGTCAGTCAATTCGGCATGACACGTTTGGGATTTGTTAGACGGGTGATTGTGTGTGTGTGTGTGTGTGTATAGTTCTGTATTGTATACCCTCGAAAGTGAAGGGGCTGTCAAGTGATTGGGGTACTCTGTGTGGGGCTCTGTGTATGTGGGTGCGGTTGGCGTCAGCAGCATTTGCTGGTGAAGGCGGTATATGAGCTGCTGTTCGACGCTTAAGAAAAGGGTTAAATTTATGTTATTTTGTGTCTTGATAGGTTTCTTGTTCATTGCTTGGTTTGGCACTTACAAAAACAAAGAAAAAAATTCATTTGGTTTTCATTTTGAAAATTGGTTGACATTTTTGTGTTGAATTTTGTGTCTTGAATTTAAATTAGTCCTTGTTGTTGAGGGCATTTTCGAATTTAAGTGGACAAATCAAATGTTTTCATTTGGGAAAAGTAACTGCGTGTTGACTGAACTACTGAAGTGGAAGTGCTGCTTTAAGGCATGAAAATGAAGGAAGTGAAATTTTGATTTTTGATAGTGGAGCTGTAGATTGTTTAAAAAACCATTCCATAAAATTTGTAATCTAGTTGAGAGCAATCATAGTCAATACTTATAGTAGCAATACACCATAAGTCCTTCAATGATACTTAAAAGCTTCTTTATCATATAAAGACTGTAAACGTTTTTTACACGAAGCAAGCAATCGATTTTTCCCAGTGAATTCCATGCACGAACATATTCGTACCTAATTGCGCCATCACAAACACTTGTTATTCTACCCCCTAACCCGTACATAACAGCTGAAATGCCAAAGAAGGAAATAAAAGCGGGCGAACAACCACCACGAACAACATGCAGCATTGCATAAATTACTGCAAGCAGCAGCATTTGCATCTTGATGGTGCCTATAAAGAGCGCCATCAAAATTCCAAACACGCAAACTACACAAAAACACAAAGAAGCCTTCTAAACTTTGCAAATAACAACAACAAAAACAACAACAGTCAAACAAGTAGGGGGGAGAAAAAACAGCAGAGAAAAGGCGAATTGCAATATTAATTATTCAAGTTCGCCTGAATGCGCTACCGCCGCCGCCGCCGCTGCCGCTGACGAAGACGACTAAGACATTGCGTCATTGAAGCGAAAAACTTTTCATTATCAACAACGAGTGGACGAGTTTCACCAGAAACCTAAGCTAGAAAAAGAAAAGGAAGAAGAGTGGTCCGACAAAAACTGAGCATTTGCACTTGGCCAAGAACTAAACGGAATGGAACGGTCTAGAGTGAGTAGAAGAGTGAAGCCAAACACGTGCCATTGCGTTAGCATAATCGTCCCCACTACCCCCCGCCACCGCAACACAAAACGTCAAAGGGCATTTAAGTGCACAAAGTGCTTGCTTAAGCAAAAACCATATCGGCAGCAGCAGCTGTCAATTGTTTGTGTTGTTTTTGCTAATAAATATTACAATTTAGTTAAGCTTTCAGCCAACAGCACATCCCCTTATGTCCAATGGATTAAACAACAAATTGGTATTGTTTTTTTTTTGTTTGTTGTTGTTACTTTTGCTTTCGCTTAGGCTTATAGTGGGAAAAGGCCTTAGTCTTAGCTTAACTTGGCTCAAATTCGTGGCAAATCCTGTCTTAACTGCCTCAGTAGGCGTCGATTGGGAAAACGGTCTAGGCTCCTTCTGCTTCTTCTAATTTTTCTTCATTTTCTCTCTTTTATTTTTCCCTTTCTTTGATTTTGTTTCCGGTTCTTTTTTTCTTTTTTGTATTGTTTTGCTAACTAAACTCAGGAATTGAACATGGGCGGGGTGGGAAAAAGCCACCCCTCCTTGAGTTGAGGAGTGGCTGGCTGGCTGGTTGGCCGTTCAGGCTCTGTATTAATGCTAGAGTCTAAGAAAATGTGGCAAATTAATTTTTTATAGCCTTTGCGTTGGCACACAACTTAGTGCCGTGTCATTTAAAAGGTACTAAATTAGCTTGTCTGTTGGTTGTTTTTTCTTTCCACTTTTGCCACGCTGTGGCATGGCGCTGTGACAAAGCGGGTATGATAAATACTACACTTGAAAGATTCGTTTATTCTTTAAGGTCAAGCAATTGCGGGTTAACGCTTTAGAAGCTAAACTGTAAAATCGTAGAAAATTTATAACAAAATGGTCTTGACAGCAATCAAAAAATGCCACAATTTCACAAATATATTTTTGCTCACGTTTCTGCTTTAAAAATCCCATAGTAATTCCGACATCCCTCATGCAGGTAGTATTTTACACAAATCTGGCCACACTGCCAATAGCTATTAGACTTTTGTGTGTAATACACCATAATTTTTCAATTTGTTCATTGCCTTGCTCATTGCCTAGTAAACATTTCATATTATTGTATCACACTTGATTACGTTCAGTGTACAGACATGCGAACACACACTCACAGTGAAAACCCTCGAATAATATTATTACAGTAAGCCCTTGGCACCAGCGACGTCTTCGTCTCCTGCCACTTCTGCACTTTCTCACTGGCCATTAACATTTTTACTCGCACACAAATTACGTTGCATTTTTACAAGTGAAATGACAAGAATGGCCCACGACAACAACAGGAACAATAAGAACAAGTAAAGTGAAAAGTAGAAGGAGAACGTCACTGCAAATGGTTGTTAACACACACACACATATACACACAGACAAAGCAAAAGAAATGAAATGGATTATCGTAAGCTTATTATCGAGCAAAGGCGGAAAGCGTACTTCAGCCATATTGTCAGTAAATTGAGCAGGAAGTAAACAATACTCGATACTTCAGTTCAGCCCAAAGGGTTTTTGCCAAATTGAAGGCAACAAAGTGAAAAAAAAAAACGGAGGCGGAAATACAAGTCCACATTTTAAAAGCTTTTAACTATTTTCATAGTTGAGTGACTGGCAGAAAAAGGATTAAAGGAACCCAAGAGACAAAGCGGCAAAGTGAACAACATGAATGAAACAAAACACACGGCAACACCTCGGATGAAACAATGGGCAGCCGGTCTGCTGTAAATATGAAGCTCCTTAAGGCTGGGTTGGGTAAGAAATTAGATATGGCAGAACATGAGAAAATGCAAGTAGCAAAGATTAATTGAATTAAAACGTTTGGGTTGGGCACAAATATGTACGTTGGCACAGTACCTCGGTGGGTGCAAATTAATTTATTTAAAAAAACCCTTTAACGGTTTTGTGTACAGTGGAAAAAGTTGACACACGAGTTGAAAGATAAAAGTTCACACTCCGAAACATACTAAGTAGGAATTCTATTTTGACTTTACCAATTCTCCTGCTGACATTTGAAATTCCCTTGAATGCTTGAAGCAAACAAATCCATTTCAGACAGAATTATTCTAAATTCGTATAGGTCATACACACCCTGAGGGTGTTTATTTGCGTATTTATGTAACTATATCAACATTAGCTTCACTTATACATACAAGTTTCAATTTCGAAGTATGTGTGTGGGCCCTTGCTTACTTAGGCTTTTTCAATTCAATTCAACTCAAATCAATTTCATTATGTTTGTAATAATTTTCTTGAGTTGCATGAGACGCAGGCAGGTGAATATCAGATAAGAATAAAATTTTCCACTTATGTGGCATCTACATGGAAGGCATTTGATTTGATTCGATTTTCTATTTTCCGACGCAGACTTTTTTTCGATTTTCTTTGCCTGTCTTTTCATATGTATTTTGTTCCATGGAATCATGTGATGTGGCTGTAGCTTTTTTTCACTGTCTGAATGTCTGTCTTGTTTTCATGAGCCCATGTGTCCAGCTGTCTCTCTGCCTGAATGCGTATCCTTTGTGGGTTGTGATTGGATTGTGCCTTTTTTTTTTTGGTTTCTGTATTTTTTTTTTCTTTATTTGATTTTATTGATTGCATATTCTGCGTTTCAGTTTTTGAGTCGCAGACCAGCAGGTCATATTTCGTATGAATTTTTCATTTTAAATTTTTTTAAAGAACTTAATTTTAAATCATGTTGAGTTAATCAAAATTCAATTTGATTGTGTAAGTTTATTTTTTTTTTTTTTAATTATTTTTAAAATTTTTTATATTCATTTACTTGGAATTCATGAATATTCTTAAAAATAATTTTTATATACATTTTTTTCCCTAATGATTTGAGTTTTGGAAAAATGTTGCCCTCCATTTGTGCCAAAGAAAGTGGCGTAATTTACTTATGCCATGTCAACAACGTGCCCAGCCATATTTCATGTTTCATGACCGACAACAATTAATGGCAATTGTCGCATTCAACAGCCCCAAAAAGTATGCAACGAAAATTCCTTTCTTTTTGGGCTTGGCCGTAATTTGGTTTTTGTTCGGAGACTTTACCTAACGCCATAACGGAAACGGAAACGCTGCCGCCAAAACACACTGTGACAGGGCAACAAAAAAGGGTATTTTTCGGTAGGAAAAAAAAAATATATATTATCAGCGAATAAACAAAGACGTGGAGAAATTACGTTGAAATTAATGAGAAAATAATTTACCTAGCGAAGGGGATAGAGCACAAAAGCTGGAAAACCGCATACGGCGAATTTCTTCCAATTTATAAACGTTTTTCGTGGGTCAACCTTTTGTTTGATTTTGGGCACTAAAAGGAATATGAATACGAAATGATTGCAAAGAACCGCAAAGCAAACTGAAAAGTATCAAAACGAACAGCTGCTCCCCATTTTTCATCTAGTATATTCTCTGCCTAAAATAACCCCCCAACCCCACTAGCCATGAAATGATAAGCTGAAAAGGAATTACAACAACAGAGGGGCGCTTATCACTTCACTGACCCCGAAAGAAGTGGAAAATACCCATGGCCTGGCAACAAGAACAACAACAACTCCATGCAGAAGCACTTTCAAGGACCAGTCACTGGTAGTCCTAGGCACCGTTGCTCTCGCTCGCTCGCTCGCTCGCTTATCATTGCTTAATAGAGCTGCCTTTTGTGCTGAAGCGGAAAGACAAACGGCAACGGAAGCAAAACCATCCATTCATTTCCAATAGCCACGACGCAGCACAAGAAGTGGCAGAAGAAGAAGAATACTTTTAAACTGCCACAACGAATTGGCCTATTTTCCGAGTTCGAATTCGTTGTTTTCCTACGGTTGGCCTTAAGTCCTTTTTAATGAGGACACTCTTGCGGGGATACATTTATATGCTCACTGAGATGTGCATTAAAGCTCAAACCAGCAGAATTTGCACTAAAGAAAGCCGGAAAAAAAAGAAAAGCTGCTAACAACACAAAATAAAAATGAATGTCCTTTTGCGTTATTATTTCCATTATTGCGGTGGTATTTCACAGTTGTTGTTGTTGTTGTTTTCTTGGTCTCATAGTCTGCACATGATTTCTTTGGAAAATAATAATTAGCGGGATGCCTTCGTGCGAATGTGCGATGGTCTTCTGTTCCCTATTCTGTTCTGTTCTGCTCGGGACTATTCTGTTAATGACAGCGGAACTCTTTGCTTAATGCTGCGGTTTCGGCGCCAGCTGGTGTCGCTGTGGCAGACATGTTGGTTCTTATTCTTTTTATTACTGCTGCGGTTGGTTGTTGCTGTTGTTGTTAATCTCAAGCCACAAACATAATCTGTTGATAGCTTTGCAATGATAATTGCATGCTTAATTTTTAATGATAAGGAGGAGTTTGGGGTCATTTTGAGTGGGATTTTCAGTTAATCTCGGGCAATTGCATATTTTCTCTGAAAAGAGATTTTCTGCAAAATGAAGATTTGAAAGAGTGTGGGGAAAGTAGGGAAATGAGTTGAATATGTTAAAACTTTGGTAAGTTGGAAAAAATTGCTAAAAATGCCAAAAGCGACCTCATTTCGGACTCCACTGTTCTCCTCCATGTCATGCGAGGACGTCTTGCTTTCCGGTTTACTCGCCGGTTCACGTTAGGTCTTGGTAATATCAAAGCTGGGCATAGTTAATCGAGAATTTAACTTCGTTAATCCGGAAATAGTTAATCTAAAATTTAACTTCGTTAAATTAAAAAGTTAATTGCGTTGAAAAGTTAACTTCGTTAAAAGTTAAATTAAATAGTTAAATTCTCTATAGAAAACATATTTTTTCCAAAAAACGCATAAAAACACATTTTAACTATATACAATTGAATGCCTGCACTCACAGAGCCTTTTTTCGATCCCTCTATATGCAAATTTAACTTAAAAAATGAAACCTTTGTAAAAATTTTACAAAACGAATTTGCCGACGCGCTTTGTTTTGATTCTCACTACGCACCCAGAGTCCAAGTTGATTGGAAAATGTCGGCGGCAGCTAAACAGTTTCGCGCCGACCATAGTCGGCTTCAATCGGCGTGCGAACAAATCGATGTCAATATCGGTTGAGCCGACACAATCGACTCAATATTTGACGACTTTCAATTTTTGTCAACAACACGAAAGAGTTCTGTGTTTACAATTTTTCAACAGTGTGGCTAGGTAGATTATTAAAAATAGTATGAATTCTTAATTTTTGCTTTTTTTTTACATTTAATAATAAAAAAATTTTTCGTTTCAAAGTTAACTAATGCTAGTTAATCGAAGAAATTTAACTTAACTAAGTGAAAAAGTTAATGGTTTTCGAAATTAACTGAAACGTTAAAAGCTAACCAAAAATTGAACTTCGTTAATTAACTATTAACGAATTAACTAGTTAATGCCCAGCTTTGGGTAATATGCATTTGATAATGGCGCTGATATCCTGATGGATATCAGCGCTTCGTGTCCGACTACGATTTCGTCATTCGTGATGCGATTGAAAGCGTTTTCAAAATCGATGCATTGTTCTACTATATTATGCACAGATTATTTGATACTATTTTTTAGTAACAACAAGTATTAGAGAGGCGGCAATATGCCTCACATAGATCAATACGGCCAATTAACGTGTTACGGCGGCTTTTTGATTTACTCAAAGTTTTCAGTGCCTTTCTTCATGGTTTTTATCCAATATGAAAGTTTTGCTCTGCAGCACGAAGGGTTTCAGCTGAGAGAGTTGCAGAGTGGTTACGAGTTTCCCTGTATCCTCAGCCCGGCTCTAGCTGCAGCTATGTGAAAGTAGATATTCAAGCGAGTCCTCCTTATCAGGTTCGTTGCAGATACCACACCAGTTATTGAACACCAGACCCATCGTACAAGTGTGGAGGTCAATAAGATAATGTCCTGTCGCAACTCATATTATCAACCAGAGATAAGGAGTGGGAATAATTGAGCTAGCGATTTTGGAACTTTTCTTTTTTGCACCCAAAAGTTTTGCAACAAATTCTTATTTGCATTGAAATTCGCTACCTAATAATGAGATTATTCACACAAACGGTGCGAGAACTGCTGAAATATTAAATAATAAGGGCAAACACAATCCCTGAGGTCCGATTTGTCTTTGCAATTCGACTCCGTTTCCTGTTCTTGGAATATGCGCTCTCGTGCAAAATGACTAAAGCGAGAAATGGGAAGATGGGAAAAATTAAATAGGACAGCCAGGCTGATAAACAGTGTTACAGCACCATACAAAAAATGGTCAAAGGAGTGCAGATTTTGATGACACTTAATCTTAAATATAAAGTAGGTTTTCGTCGGCCATATGTCTGCTGACATTCGTTCATGATCCGAATTGTGGGTAGTGTGAATGGACTGAGATTTGACGTAAGCACATATTTCTCACTACTTCGAAAGCAGACAGTCTTTACACCCTTGGTTGTCCAGAATGGCAATCATGAGAATCGGACGGAAACCCACGCTGAATACAAATCGTTTTGGTGCTCTTTCGCCACATATGAGGAAGTTAATTTGCTGCTCCTAATTAGCTTTTCGTAAAATATGACACAGCTATTTAAAGAATTTCCCCCACAAAATCTGGGAAAAATTTCAAAATAAACCATTCGTAATTTCCGCCATGCACCACCACACGAGATCGTGGGCACACACACACACACTAACACACAGCATGGCATACAAACGCCTCATTATAAATAAAACAAATTGTTTCAGTGGCGAATGTAATTTAAGAATCCCATACATCTTATTCTGCAGCTTCCTGCTTCGACGACTCCAACCAAGCAGCCAGTAACGCCCTGACCTTGCGCAGCGCACTGCTGGCCCACAGCAATTTCCACGGCTTCCATCTTTTCTGCTACGCGCCATTTGAGTAACTTAAACTTCCCTTGCGGTTAAATTAACACAATTTATTTGAATTTATCGTTTAATTTTGTTGTATTCCATTTTTTTTTTTCTTGTTTTTTTTGTTTTGTTTCTTCATCCTGTGGGCGAGAAATCCCTGCTGTAATGGATTCTTCTTCGTGTGGCAGTGCGTAAGAGTAGGAGGGAGCTGCGTCAACTAAGGGATTTATATGCTTATCTTGTTTTGTGCTTGGCGAAATTAATGCAGTTGTTGAAAGCAAATCAGAACCATAATGGCAGCCACAACAACGATTTTATATTTAAATAAAATGACAATCGATTTATTTTGTCTGTGAACACAGCAGGATGTACGAGATTTAGCGTTTCCCTGTACCATTTCGCTATTTCATTTTATGCATTTGCAAATTTTCTTTGGCATTCGAGTTGGCAATAAAAATTCAGCAGCGACTTTTTATATTATTTTTTTTTTTTAAATTTCGCACTTTGTGTGCAATAAATATGAATTAAATGCCAAACAAAAGTGACAGTTTGGCGGTTTGTGTGAATGGCAAAAAGCGCATAAGAATGTATAAGGAACTTTGTGTGCTGGAATAGAAAGAAAAGCTTTAAAATCTATTGAATTTGTAAAATTTCAGTTCAGTTCAATTCGATTTAATTTCAATTAAACTGAACTTAATTTTTCAAAAAGGTTTCATCTTCAATTTGTATTATACTAAACTTCAACTGAACTAGAATCGTACGAAAAAAGTCCATTTCCATACTTAACCGCTTTTGCCCCTCACAACACAACAATGAGAAAGTTTTCCATCTCGCAGCATAGGGTTGCTCTTGTTTATTATTGCCGCACACATTTATCAAAGGTATTTGAAACATTTACACTCCGTGACAGTTGCGTACAACTGGTACGCGCTTATATGACTTGGGAAATTGTTTAGAAAAGGTTTGAAATTTAAATAAAATACAAGTGAACCGAGTCAATATTTCTTTGTGGCTTAAGAACTGGAATAATGGTTCCGGAAGGAAAGAAAATATTTCCAACATTTCCCAGTGACAGCATGACAACGAGAAAATTGACAATAAACTTTGCATAATAGCGCAATGTGAAAGGAACCTCACATCCGTTTCGCGTTTCAAAAGAGATGACACATTTGGACAAAAGATAAAGAAAACAAAAAAAAAAGTGAAAAATATAGCAATTCACCAATTGACAGTTTAGCTTTCAGAAGAAATAAATCGCGGGTGGGTATGTTTATAATGGAATGACATTGGATGTAAATAATGTACTTTACTAGGTCTTGGCCCTCTAACCCATTAAGTATGAAATAATTCCACGCCAAATCGACCGTACCCATTTGCTGTATTTTTGTGGCTCCCCAAGTCCCAATCGATTCCTAACAATTGGACCGAAAAGATTACGCCACGCATAAGCAAACCTTTAATGACAAAAGTATGCATATGAATTTGAATCCAGTTGAAGTGATCAAGCACCTGAAAGGTTTACTAATTGACTTTATTAGCATTCGTCGATTATTGCTGATTTGCGTCTTACTGTATTCAACCCAATTTTAGCCAAGAGTCTAATAGAAAAAATTCATAAAAAAGCAAAAAAAAAACATTTCTAGTTAGTGTTTTGAAGTTTAGAAATTTTGTGGATTTGTCAAAAAAAATCAACTGGGCGTATGAGTAACATTTATTACCTTTTGGCACCAAAATGTTATTTTAAGTCATTTAAGTGAACAGGCGTGTTTTTTTTGGGTTAATGTGCTTTAAAGAGGTGTTCAGTTTTACTCTGGTTACAAATTTGCAAAATAAATTCCTCATACAACGTGTCATAGTTGAAATTATCGAAAAGCCAACCAATTCGCTGGGGCGCTAACATTTACGAACTCTGGAAGAACTTTATTTCCTTTAGGTAGTACTTTCACCTCATCATAGTCAGGTCCAAAGCCCGGAATACAGTGTCACACTCTGTAATGTTTAGGAAAAAGTTTTAATTAAATGAATCCAAAAATCAGTTGCTATCGGTCCGAAGTGCAAAGTTTCTACGAGGAAATAATGCCATAAGGCTCAGTTAGTCAAATCGTAAACGTAAATTTTCAGCGATTACTCGACTGTCTGCAAACCTAACATATCGCAGAAGTCAGTTGTTCACGTTTGAAGACGGTTGACTAATCGTTTGTATGGAGTTCGAGTAAGGTAGCTTCAGTCAGCTGATTTCTGCGCTGCGATTTTACGATTTGACTAATTGGGCCTATAAGTTCAAACTTATTATAACTTACTTTCGAGTTGAAATTTGTACCAATTTCGATGCCATTTTCACATCTATTAAAGAGAACCAAGGTTAGGTAAGGTTAGGGTGGCTGCTATTAGCCTAATAAAACCCACAATTCAGCTGAACATTTTTCTCTAACCATAGCACGGCAAATAAATTCTAAATTTTCATATATATTGTTGTCCTCAATTATAGAAACTGATATACCAATTGCCGTTTATGGTAAAAGCACACCCACACACACATGATATTACTGGGAATCGCTGTTCAATTGGAGTTGGATGCATGATTTCATATTTTTTTGAACCGATTGTTGACCAGAGAGTCTAGTATCAATTAAGTGGAAATAAAATTCAAGTGGAAATTTAAATGAAATTTCATATAAATTGATAATTGCGAGTTATTTCATGAGTAAATTCTGCAAAAATTTAATCATCTGAAAATTTAATTTCATACACTGATTAAGTGTTTTCAATAAATAAATACCTAAAATGTCCTTTTTGAGTGATATTTCTGAGTTAAATGTCCTCGAAAAGTCACCTTTGATTGAATAATTTCTACAGAAAAAATCAGTACAATTAAAAACTTCAGAAATACAAATGGAAGTAGACAACTTATATCCGCCCAAGCCCATCACAAGAGCTCTTCTCGCCATATCATACATTTATACCCTTCACCTTATCGGATGAAAGTTTGTAATGCCAATAAGCATTACATTCCGTTGAGTTGATTTATTAGGTTCTAGATAGATTTGGTATTGCAAATGGGCATAGGTCAACTGCCACGCCTACTTCGTAAAACAGGATTTTTGTAGCTGCTAATTACGAATTCAATGTTGAAAATTTGAAAATCAACATGACGAACCCAGGTGTAGGGTAAGTCAGTTTTGACCGACTGAAACTTACTCACTTATTAAGTATTAAAAACTCCAATTAAAAATGCATTCATGGATTCTTTTCATATTCAGCTTATTTATTTTTTTTTTTTTTAATTTTTGCTCTCGGCAGTTGGCCGCCGCTTTTCATATGTAAATGTGCTGATTCTTTTTACGAATTCCATATGCAATTGAATGCTTCTTGTGTGGAGAAAGTGCATGATAGAGGATTTGCATTGGTCGGTTTCAGTGTTGGTCCTCTGACAATTCCTCTTTTTTGCTGTATGATATGGATTATTGTTGGAGTGGACTTTTAAATGACTTTCATTCCCCGTTACGTGCAAGAAGATTACGTGCGGACAACGCGATTCTGTGAAACGCTTTTATTTTAACTTATTATATTGGCTCTGTGTAGGGATTTGTGTGTAGTTTTCCATGGAATAGAAATAAAATGTTGACCCAGTTCCGACACATTCGTGGAATTATTAATTAAAGTTTTAACGAATCAAATGATTATCATTTTTTGTCCTTCATTAGTTATTTTGATAGTCGTTTATAATTCCATATAATGAAACATATCTACTTATCCGTAAGAAATCAATATTTACTCAAAAACGAAAAGACTTCGCTCTCTTTAATGACCAATCGAATTTACGACCATAACCAAAAGAAAAATTCCATTAAGATTCCCCAAAAGTGGCTACAAACTGTTACTTCGTATGGGTGAGAGGGTAAACGCATAACCGATTTCGAGTTCTTCCATGATGGATGGTTTTAAAGAGAGCTCTCCAAACTATCAGCCTTCGAAGAGCAACCCTTTCAAGTCGGACAAATCATGAAAGGGAATAAAAAAAAACAAATTTCATGAAACGTCAAAAAGTTATGTTGCTTACGCGTTCGAATGTCTTCGGAAGAAAGGAAAAAAAAACCCAAATGACTACAATAAAAATAAACTCAGCAAAATGTTTGTTCCTGTTGACTGGCTGACTGACAGACTGGCTGGTGAGTGCGTCTTCCTGCTGATTGCCGCTGTTAGCGTTGATGATGATCACGACGATGACGGACCATGATAATGATGTCCCTTTTTTATGGCACCGAACGTTACAGTGTTGCCAACTTATAATGCGAAATGGCAGATATGCTTAAGCAACATTTACGACAGTCAACAGTGGAAGTGGACTTGGAAAGAGTGGACCGCAGCAAGAAACGGCTAGCGATAAGAGAAATGGCGGGTAGCGCAGCTTGTTTGCCATTAAATGCATTTGCGCGTTCTGAACTGTTTTGTGGAGGAAGAACTGAAATGAAGACGTAAATAAATAGGAGGGGGGAAAAAGATGCAAAAGTAAGTAAATGAAGGTAAAGATAAAAGGAAAGGAAATAGAGGGAGAGAGAAGATACGAAAAATTTAATAAAGCTAATAAAATAAATGTATTTCCTAACATAAAGAAAAGCAAATAGTGAAAAAATGAAAAAAATATATTTTTTAATAATGAAACTAAGATAAATACTAAAGGCATTCATGCGACCCCTTTAATACGACATCCGAAACATACTTTCATGAATTGCATATGTGAAAAAATATTAAAATAAAATAGAAATCATTGACCGCAATTTGATTTCAATTAAAAGAGTATGTCAATTGCCATTCGAATTAAATAGAAACGTTCAAATGAAAAAATTCTACACTAGAAATGGGTAAATGCCAACTTGTTTCTTTACAAACTCAGACAACCTTTTAATCGAAAGAATTGCCTCTATTATCGCACAATACTGCATTGCAATGGACATGTGAAAGGACATCATTATCGCTAACCAGCACAAAAATGGAGCACACAAGGCGCACTTGCACCCAGCCCAGTGGAGAGATACAATCAAACTGTTTGCTTTACAACATACAAATGTAAACAGGCGAGCACATAAAAAAAGGGGGAAAAAAAGCTGATAATACACTAGAAAAACTACCAGACAGACAACAAATCTTTGCAATTTTCCAAAGTGATGGACACGGAAGAAGCTTCTTTTGTGCCATTCATTCGTTCATTTCGTTTTTATTTTCCATTCACATTATTTTTACATCCTTTGAAACGGCTCTGGGCTTGTGTTGTGTGTTTGTTCTCTGTGTGTGTGTGTGTGCTGTTGGAAAATGTCAAACTGACAGCCGTTATGTTGAATGTCCGTTGAGAGCTGCCATTGCCAGCTCGAGGCAATGGAGCTTAAAGGAGTTTCTGTTGCAGTTCTCTAAGATTCTGTTCGGCTTTTATGTTGTCATTGTTGCTGCTCTGTGTATATAGTAGTTGGTGTTGTAGTTGTTGCAGCTGCTTGCTGGCAGCTAATGTCGCATAGATTGCAATGCAAACAGCTCTCCATTTAGCTCGAGGGGGGAAAACTTTAGCTGCCTGGATTATTTGTTTGATTTTGATGATGAGGAAAAGGAAAAGGAAGTAAAGTGAAGACAATTTTTTTCATTTCTTTTCTTTTCTTTCATCTCTCTGATGACTCAATTAAACCAGATTTATTTTACCATACTTGCAGGTAAGCTTCAATTAGGGCAATTGCTTTAAGTTTATCTGAGAGCAAATTAAGATGAGTAGGAGCTATGTTTATACTTTGAGCTAAATTTATATTTTAAATTTAGTAAAGAGACAAAGAAATTTAATTTGTAATTTTCTCTGACAAAATACACTGTGTGGAGCTTTTAATGCAACTACCATGCAACAAATTAGAAAATATAATTTATGAGAATTTACTATCAAAAGTTTATTCGATTATCCTGCTTGGTGCAAAGCTTTGGCTTATTAAATGAAAATAGCAAAACCCAAAATGATGTCCAGCAAAATTCCACAGAATCTTGACAATCGCTTCACATTCAAAGTGTAAAATAATTAAATTTTAATTGACAAAATAATAAATTTACCCTTAAACATGTGCGGTGAGTGGAACATTCTATTGGGGTTTTGTGATCAAATTGAGAATTTATTGCGTTGTGCTGGAATTCATGTTGATCGAAATGGTGTAGTGGCATTTTACGTTTTTCTCCACTGGCACCGTTCTTTGTGTCTATTCTTAACACAATAATAATTACATTGATTATGTATTTTAAAGAAGTATTTACGGCTAGGCACCTATGATGAAATTAACATCCTTATTCTAGCAAACCTGACAGTGACAGCAGTGGTGAGTTTTTAAATGGCTGGTGACCCGACTTGTTATTGTCACTCATTGTAAGAATAAGGCGTTAAAAGGTTGGGTTTCAAAAATTCACTATTACACAGCGTTTTTTGTATGCTCTGAAAAAAAGACAGTGTTAAAACAAAGTAAATTGTGTCCTTGTCAACAATACCTGTTTTTTTCTCAATTTGACAATTTTATATATAAGTAAGGAATCTATCTCTTACTTATATAAAATTCTTTGTGAGTATGTTTGTAGGTTTGTATGTATGTATGTTTGTTCCCTTTTAACTCAAGAAATACTTGACCGATTTTAGTGAAACACATACCCAAATGTAGGTAATTTCATTGATCTCATCATAGGCTATATGCCATTTCATTAAATTTGGGCGTTCGAGGTGTGCGTGGCAAATATTATTCTAAAATGCTATAATTTATGCAGTGTTTAACCGATTTCGCTGAAATTTTATATGTGGTTTTGGGTAATGAATTGGTAATATGTTGATTCTGAAAATTTGCAGTCCGCCCACTGCCACGCCTTAAAATTTCTAAAGCTCTGTAACTTGGGTCCTATTCAAGGGATTTCGCTGAAATTTTGGATTTGGTGCTGGGAGGTGAATGGGCAGAGGGATGACTATTGAAATTTAAGATCCGCCCACTGCCACGCCCTAAAATTTTTGAAGCTCTGTAACTCGGGTCCTATTCAAGGGATTTCGGTGAAATTTTGGATTTGGCGCTGGGAGGTGAATGGGCAGAGGGATGACTTGCAAAATCTATTTTTATTTCAGTTGCTTAAATAATACATATAACATTTCTACTTTAACATGAAATTACAATATTATTGCGAGCGAAGCTGTGGGTATAAGCTAGTATAATATATAACTAAGTACATATTACCATAAATGTATACGTGTATGTTTGTCACGAGTAGACGCGAAAACTACAGCACCGATTCTCACCAAAATTTATATATGTGTTCTAAGAGTCGTGAGTCGTAACATGGGATAGGTTTTGACGCGCCCATTTTTACCGCCCTCAAGTTAGAAAATACATATTTCTCTCACATTTTTGCAGAAACTTTTTTTTTTATAGCAAATACCATATGATCAACAATCTACTTGGTTGCCACCTAGGACTTAATTTCTCCCACCCAAACAGTGTTACCATATCTGTGGGTTTTATCTTCGGTGAAATTTTTATTTTTCGGTTTCAGGGTAAAAATTTGCTTATAGAAAAGTTTAACAATGCAACTATAAAAGTTTTTTAGGTCCAGCACAGCGGGTCGGGCCCAGCTAAGCTATATATATAAAAGAGACGTATATGTTTGGGACCAGTAGACGCTAACACTACCGCACAGAGTCTCACCAAAATTTATATATGTGTTCTATGGGCCGTGAGTCGTGTTCTACACACAAAAAAAAAACTCGGTAGATTTAACCGAAAAAGACGGTTAAAAACGCTCCAACCCTTCTTCGTCGGTTAATCTAACCGATGAGAAGTGGTTGATTTACTTTAATGATTTGTTGGTTTACAATTTTTAATTGTAAACATACAGCAAAAATTTGTTTCGATATATATTTTTTTAGTAAGAAAACTTTTTTCGATGAATTAATTTTTTTCTTCATTTGAAAACAAACCCCAACAACCAAAAAAAAACATATTAAACACAAAAATATATTTCAAAAATGCAAGATTACATGTTTAAAAAAATAAATATTTGCTTGAGCGCATAACTGACACAAGCACTTATTTTCCAAAAGTAGTATTACAAGCAAAAAACTCTTTTTGGCTCTGCTCAAGCTGCCTCTATAAGGCACAACATTCATAACACGTTTGGGAATTCTTCTTTCTTTGAATCCCAACGATTCAACTGATGATGCGCGAATGGGAAATTGCACAAGTTGGTGAAAATTCAAATTTAACCAACAATTGCTGTAAAAGAACCTAAAATTTCTGTACAACAACAATTTTTTTCGGTTATTTCAACTATTTTTTTTTACCATTTTTTTGTCGGTTAAATCTACCGACGAGCTCGGTAAAAAAATTTACAATTTTCATACATTTTGAAATGCTGTACGTCAACCACTTTTTTCGGTTAATTTTACCGACCTTTTTTTTTCTGTGTAGGACAGGCTCTGACACTCCCACTTTTACTGTCCACAAGTTAGAAAAACTGCATATTTCTCTGAAATTTTTTTCTTCTTGAAAATACCATAATATCAACAATTAACTTGGTTGCGGTTGCGCATTTGCGAATTGTTTCTCACAGGTGACGCTGCCAACAGTGTTACTATTACTGTGAATTTCTCAAGAACCTTTCTGAAATTTTTTCTTTTCGGTTTTAGGGATAAGTGTAGATGGGCCCGACCCAGCAAAGCGTGTCGGGCCCATCTAATTTATAAATTTCAGTAAAAGAGCCTCCTTTGCTTTTTCTTAAGAAGTGGAAAGTAGGCTTTAACTGGAGTACATTTTTGTTTCAGAGTTTTATATCACAAATACCACTAATATAAGTTAAAAAAAGAAGTCAACAATTTCTATTTTTAACTTGAAATTTCATGGTAGGCACTTAGTGGGTTAAGGCGGTAGATATCAATATCATGATTGTATACAAAATTGCTCACTTTTGAAATTTTCCACAATATTGTTATCACGAATTTTATCTGACTGCCAGGAAGCACTTGTATCTGGCGATATTAATAGCTCAAATGTTTATCGTTGTGAGTATTCCAATCGTTTCGCAAAAAAACACACACAAACAATAGTAATCACAGAACAATTAATAATAAATGTTCTGCCGCCTCACGGCAACCGCAAAAACACTTGTTTCGATTGATTATTCCCGGGCGCGTAATCATTGATGCCATAATGAATTTGAATCAGTTGTATTGAATGAAGTACTTACGGTGTCCGTTTTCGTGTGTGCAAATTCCCTGATAAAATGCTCACATTCAATACAAAATCAATTAATAAATATGATTACCGACAGAATGCGGGTGCGTTGTGTGTGTACGCTGGGAAATCACAATTGTTCTGCTGGCTTCTGATGGGACTGTGGGGGATTTACTTGATTTGATTAATTATGTCGAGTGTAAGCTGTGGTGTGCCCACCGTAATCCTTTCATGGAGATTCAAGTTTTTTTTTTTTCATTATCATGTCGTGGATGTTCTCAACTATATTTGGAGTGGGTAACCTCATTTAAACGAAGTGAAAGTTCTTCATCAAATATTGGGCTGTGTTCATTATTTTTGGTTTTCATTTCAATAATTTTCCTTATCTCTAGAATTTTTTTTAATACTATGAATAGACTGTGAGTTAAAAATACGTATTTCAAAGAATGAAAACCGCTTGCGCATTGGAAAACTATAATTACAATTATTAATTGTCATTAACTGGTGTAAAGGTGAGTCAAAAATATAATCGACAACAATATCAATCACATAGCATTAAAAAATACAGTGGAACGATTTATTTTATAATAATTTCTCGGAGAATTTAACTGTTATTGCTCATTCATGGCAGTGCATATGTAATTGTTAAGTATTAATGGGTTATTTTTGATTTCCCGCAAACTGGGTTTTGCACTGCCCTATATTATTATAAATTTAGAAGTGTTGTATGAGTTATATGGTTTTTTTCTTTTATTCGGTTTTGAGGGGTTTGCTAAATGTTTCAAAATAATGTACTTACCTTTCGAAGTTTATTTCTTGGCAGTTATTTAATCTCAAGATTTCCAAAAAAAGGGTTATTCGCTTAGAAGTATTCTTTCCAATAGAGATTGTATGACAGATAACGCTTGAGTCGTTTTAAACGGTGTGTTCAGCATTGTTTGACATTTCATCATGGCACAGCACGTCTACATCAGCTGTATTACGAAATTCTGCGTTCCACGAGGAATATGTTTCGTGCGCCTAGACCAAATGAGTCTCATTTTTGGCTTAATGGCCACATCCATTTGGACTGAAAAGCAACCCAAAGAGGTTCCATTACATCCAGACAAAACAACGGTTTGGCGTGGTTCTCCATAAAAAGGTGAAACCAACGGTCAATATTTCTTTAAACATTGGGGCGGTAACTTTGAGTGCCGCCATGATAATGGAATATTTGCTACTTGAAATTGAAGCACGTGATCTCAACGACATTTGGTTCCAATAAGACGGCACTACTTGTTACACAGCCCGTGAGAGCATGCCTTTATTGCGAGAATTATTCGGAGAATAGTTAATTTCACGTAATGGACCAGATCATGTGATATCACATCTCTAGAGTCTAAACTTTTTTCTTTGATTCTATGTAAAGTACAAAGTGTCATGGCTAAGCTGGTCACGATTGAGGAATTAATAGTCAAAGCTACTCGAGGCAATCGCCGAATACCACTCGAAATGATCGAGATTATACCAACGAGATTAGTGAAATCTATTTGCCACTTAATTTGCTTATTTGTGTTGATCTTTTCTTTTATTTTCTTTCATTTGACGTGTTTTTTAGTTTCACCAGTGGTGGTGAAACTAAAAGAATAAAAATCGAATACGAAATATTTCCACAGGGAAATTCGCACCAATAAATCTAGATTATTTGCAAATCGAGATTTTGGCAAGATTTTGCAAGATGAGTCTGGGTTGTTATGAAGTGGTGAAAGAAGAAATGAATACCGCTTTGAATAATAAAGTGACGTACTAAATAAACGAAAATTTACTGAAAAATGTTCAGAATGGACGTACCTGCAACAATGTATCTTGTATAAAGGGCCGAAGTACAAATACATTACTCGAAATCTCAATATAAATTTCACTCAGAATTAAACAATATAAATGAGAAAACAGTCGAATATAAATAAATAATACAGAATGCTGCGGCAACATGTTGCCAATAACAGTCAAAAGCAAAAACTGTTATACTGTATTGAACAAAAGATACGATGAGAAGAAGGCATAAAGCTGTGGCGAGCGAGCAGCTGAAAAAAACACGATTCGCCAACAATGAGATGAAAAAGGCAATAATAGTGTTGAGTTGGAATATTAGAGATGTACGTAGTAGATATGAACTTTATACAAAAGTCAGGCCGATCCGACCAGCATTTGAATATGAATTTGATGGGAGAAAATGCTCGTCTGTAACTTGAAAACTGAAACGAGAGCGGGCAGCAGCAGCAAGTGTGCACAAACAACGAACGAAATTAGCAGCAGCAGCAGCAGCAGCAGTCACACGCTGCGGAGACGAACGAACGACCGAGCGACAACGATGTATCGAACGAACGCGAATTCAGTCGAGAAAACACTCTTTTGGAGTACGGGCGGTAACGTGAAATCGCTGAAGTCGTCAAGTGTTTGTGGCCAATAGCTAATTCAATTTTAAAGTTTACTTTAAAATTTATTTCAAAAAAATATACCAACAAAAAAAAAGAAAGAAATAAAGCGAAAACCTAAAACAGCAATAACAACATGGTGCGTGTGAGTGTGCGTTAGTGAGGCTGTATCGGTGTGTTTTTCTTCACCAATAGTCAGTATTGCTAATTGTTGTTACTATTTTTGTACTAATAACGAACGAAAATACTGCAGCCACGAAATACAAGTGATTTTCAGTTGCAAATCTGAAGGAAAATCCGCAAAAACGCAGTGGAAATATTAAAAGAAATATTAAAAGTATAGCGCTTGTGCGTTCGTGCCCCCCTGTGTTTGCAAGTGTGTGTATTAAAAGTTGCCCTGTGGCAGCAGCAGCAGCAGCAGCAACACAACTATTATATTGCTCAATTTGGTTGCTGAAAAGGTTTTGGCCTGAAAAATAAAAAGAAGCAGACGATTTTTGATTGGAATAAAATAGTAATAGTTTAATGAAATTATGCAAAATAGTATCGTAAGAATTCGTCTAAATTACAACGCAGTGGTACAAGTTTGTTTTGAAAAGTGAAAATTTTTCATCGAGTGTGTGCGTTCGATAGAAATTGCAGAGAAAGCGTTTCTGCAACATTTGTTCGTTGTTGTCTTTTTTCGTGAGTGTTTTTCTGGAGAAAAGTCAATCTGGCAGCTGGTGGGAAGTAGCACTGCAACGTGGGAAAGTATCTTTGGCAATTTTAAGGTACAGCAAAAACAAAGTTGCATTTGCTTAACTAAATAGAAATCGGAGTAGTTAAATATTATAAAAAAAAAAACATGAGAAACATGTCGTCATCGTAATTATGAAAAAACAAATTTTTTCATTGGGAAAATGCTTTTTTTTGCATTTATTGTACTGAATGGCTGGCAGTTTAGTGCTGCCACTGTTGCTGTGAAGACTGCTTTGCGAGCAGAGTTGCCAACTCCTAAGTGTACTAACAAGTTTGCAGTTAAGCTTTGGATAAAAATACATTTTATGTTTCATGTAAAATGAGACTATTTGCATCAAATCGTGAATAGCTCTAATGATTTTGTTGTTATCTTCTTAAAAGCGTAAATTGTCCACAGATAGAAAAGTTGAATGTATAAATGTTGCAACAATCCATTCGGTTGTTGTGGTTGCAAAGAGCCAAAATCGTATGGTTAAACGGGTCTTGGGTGTTGAACGTTCACAGTGGTGGTCATCTTGCCCAAGTGGAGGGTCAGAACAGTTTCGATAATGGTCCACCCGATCTTAATTGCAATATTCTCAACCAAATAGCAACAACATTTTTATGACTTTTGTATATTTCCACAATATTATGACTGATATGACCAATATGAGACCTCTGTAAAGTCCTTATCGTAGGTTTTACCATGGAATTATGAAATGGAAATATTTATTGCTTTGGCATCTCTAGTTTCCAGCACACATGTGATTTTTGTTTTATTTTTTTTGCCAAGTGCAGTGTTGCCACATCCAAAGCACCTTTAGCTCACTCACTTATATCTACACTCTCTCCGACTTGTGTATCTTTTTTTCTTCGTTTCTGTTTTTGTCCGTCTTGTGTGCCGCTCTGTAGATACACAGATACTTTGGCCTAACTGGTTGCTGTTGTTGGTGTTGTTGCAGCTGGGCTATTATGGAGAAATCGTGTACATGTTATTTTTTTATTTTTTACTTTTGGTGAATGTATTATTTGTTTTTTCATCAGCGTAGCAATTAGTAACAGTCAGTAATGAAACTATTAACAATTAAGACATCCTCAAGCCAAAAAATGGAAGTACCCTCCACTTTCGCATTGCAGCAAAACATGCGCATTTGACACGTGATAATCGGAGAATAAACACACCATCACACCCCAGAAATTCATCATATGGCTACACTCACTCAGCCCCGGCCAATCAATATGAAAGTCACATTGCTGCCTCGAAAGTGCTGTCTGTCACAGTTTAGCACGATTCTGGCTGTGATTTATTTAAGCTATTAGTTGAAGTATGCAAAAAAGCATCAACAACAATCGAAAAGCAGCATGGGCCCTGGCATCGCTTACAAAATACTAAATAAATTAAAATTGAAGCATTTAAGTAAACAGCTCAAGTGTAAATACTTCAACACGTTAACTGCTTAACTGCGTCGCTTACTTGTTGGACCCCCAGCCAACAGCAAAAGTGAGCGAGCTGGCGAACACTCAGCCCAACTCAGCTCAGCTTAGCTTAACTTCAAACCGACCCCATAATCGCAATAAGTACTTGTATCTGTGTACTATTCCAACAAGCGCCTACCTGAAAATGGTATGCATAGGGCTGAGAGGCGTAGGTGGGGCCACCAAATATCTAAACCGACCTTACTTTCAAGGGCTTACTATTACCAACTTTCATTATATGTGTACGTACGTCAAAGTTAAACTTCATAGAAAGCTATTTAATTGCTTATGTCTGTGATTCAATCAAATCACAGTTTTGGCGCCCCTTAAGCAACAAAATTATTGAAACTTTGCTAAACGTCACCAGCAACATTTACTGCACACAGCATTTACGCCAAAGTGTGCTCCTACTCAGTTGCTCTCTCAATGCTGTCAATACCAGTACTTGCTGTCAGTTCGTTTGCACTCTGTGGCCAGTGTTGCCATCTTCAAATTTCAAACAATTCGATTTGAATATATTCGAAACAGCTGCCATTGTGGTAGCGAATGCAAAAATTTCGCATAGGCAATAAGAAAAAACCGAGTAAAATCATAAAATAATAAAAAGTATATTTGCTGAATGCACTGCGATTGTTTACAAGATTTTTTTCGTTCCATTTTGAAAAATAATTTATATTTATATACATTCGCTTTGTTTTGTTCAACGTTTCGCGTTTCGTGTGTGAGTGTGTTGCCTGTTTTGATTTTCAGCCGCTCTGTGCGCGCGCTCTGTTTGTGTCATTTTGTATTTGCCAGTTGACATTGAAATTTTTAATATTATTATTTTTTTTTCCATATACATACGTTTTTTGTTTTTCGTAATTTTATTTTAAGTGTGTTAATAAATGTACATGGTCTCGGTGGCCATAAAAATTAATGCAAAAAGTATACCTAATAAATGAAGAAAAAACAAAACAAATTGTGTTAATTATTTGTTTTTGTTTATCTCTAGAGCGTATAAAGAAGAATTTAATTTTTTTTTATTTTGTAGGTAAAATATTTTTATTTTACATTCGTTGACTTCCTTAAATTTTAAATCTTTTAAAGATAGTAGTAGTGGCTGTTGTTTTTTTTCGGTTCCAGTCATTTTTGTATGTGTATTTAATTTCATCTTCGAACCGGATTTATCACATACGATATGCTAACAAAGTAGCATTGGAACAGAGAATACGAAAAGTTTCCATTGATGACAAGAATTTAAAATTCATTTTTCAATTTGTTTTTTTTTCGAGTGGATATGCTTTGGAAATGTTCCGTGAACGTACATACTTTTGTGTACCTATGTAGAATATTTTTTTTTATTCAGAATGTCATTGCTCTGGAGCCACCTCACCTCGACTTTTCATTGAGACGCTCAGACGTTGGGATGTTTAAGAAAATTAATATTTTTACTTCTTGCTAGTTCATTTATTTTTAAACGGTTTGTATTGATATTTAGTAGCTGTGCTAAATAGACTTTAAGCACTCGGACACTTAATAAGACACTTAAAAGCCTGATACTAGAATAGTTGTCAGAGCAGTCATAGGAGACTGTCAGTTTCAAATTGTGCATTTTTCACCTTTGACTTGATTTACTTTGGCAAGAATTGCGAAGGAATTTGTCGTCCCTTTTAAATAAATAAGCTGGTAAAAACAGCCCATAGCCAAGCCTCTTGATACAATAATTAAATTGAAGATAATTATAATCTCGAGTTGTATTGAAACTCCTAATGCTAACCTATACGAACCTTAACCCTTAAAATGGATGGTGTAGATATTACAGAGTCAGGCGCTCGTAATGTTCTGGACATTTCAATTCAATGTGATCTCTGTTAAAACGATCACATCTTTTATTTGTAGGACGATCAGTCAGATCTTATGCGTTCTGAAGCGGTGCAAACAATACTTCACTTCCGCTAATCTATGTTCCTTCTATACCAACACGAATAGTCCTAAGATGGAGTATAACTCGCCCATATCTTGGGCTCTTAGGCCCTATTATAGATATTAGAGACTGCAGTGCTTCCAGAACTATTGAATTCTTAGAACATGGTCGTAGCAAGGGATGGCGGTAAATGTGTCTCTGAAATGAAAAGACTTATTCCATCACCCCAAGAATTCACAAGATCTATTCTATTATTCAGAGAGTCTCACCAGTTTTGGGTTGCTACGGTGTTCCAACCCTGCGAAAAATCGGTCTAGTTCAAACATTAGTACATTAACTAGTCCGCATGTAACCAGTACTAGACCGAAAATGTTCCATTTATATGGAAAAACACTGGTTACATTTGTTCGGCTATGTCCAAAAATTGGTACAATTGGTCCAATTTTTTATTACATTGGACCATTCATAGACTAGACCTGAGGACCATTCCGTAGACTAGACCTGATTACCATCCCATAGACTTGGTAGAAGAAATAACAATTATTTATAAATATCATTGGAAACCTATAATAAATTAAATTGTATTGACAAGTCTACGGAATCATCTCATTGAAATGGAGAGCAAGACGAATGATTTCCCTCTCAGCAAATGTGCGTTCATTTTCACTACATTGGTCCACATCTGAATTACATGTAACCAGGTCTTGTAACCACTCCACATGCTTGAGTTGTTTCTACACCACCGACTACTCCAATGCTGATATTTTGGAGTAATTGATCCACAATTTTTGCAGGGAACATACCTCGCATTAACGTGACTGCCCGTTCTGCAGTTGAATAATCCGAATGTGGAATAATATCTCTGCGAAAATTGTCTGCACCAATTGCAACGTACCTATCCAAATTCAAAATAAGCATTCATCGATATTTTTCACTATTTACTCCATTCCACTGACTTATTATCCTTTCAACTTTGAATGTTGATTTGGTGTTGGAAAAAGTGTATATTGTATACAAGTAGATTGAAGACGATTGGCGATCGATTGAATTGGAATAAGTAGGCGGCAGATTTTTTAATACTGAAAATATATCTCTGACATAATTCTAATTTAATCAAGGTTTAATTGATAATAACTTGAATTGAATGAATAACTAAGACGATTAACTCCAATTAACTTAATCGAACCCCAATATAAAGTAAGATAAAATTATTTAAAAAATAGCACATCTAACTTATTCAATTAATTCCTTTAAATGAATGATAACTGTTAAGGTCTTATTTAAAGCCGTTCCATAATTTTCGCTATCAACTAAACTAATAAATGAATTCAAATTCAAACAAATACATTAATAAATGCCAGAGGAAACTCTTCGATTTACTTATACTTATTTGAATTAACATTAGAATATCAAGATGTTGAACCAGGCATTTAGAAATTTAACCTCATGATTAATAGCCAGACAATGACCGCTTATTATAAACAAACTGACTAACAACTGGCCACACTCACTGGCGGGTAACAAATGGCATCTAAAAATATATTTAAAAAAGCATGTTTGCATATGAGTATGTAGTAATCGCAAAAGCAACATCAAACCGCAAACAGCTGGTTTTTACACAGATTAAATTTGTCGTACAAATTAAACTTACACGTTTGGTTGTGTTTTCGGAAAGACTGTATATTGCTTAGTTGGTGGCTGTATCAAATTGGTAAAATGTTTTCATTTTTAAATGTATAACAGTTTTGTCTGCTTACCAAGCAACGGCCTAACACAAAATTCTAGTCATGAGTAACGACTTTTAATGGAAAATTAAGACTTCTTATCTAAATTGGTTTAATTTTAAGATTGTATTTTTTATTAGTCCAGATAAAAACAAAGATAGGTTCAACAAAAATAAAAATAAAAATATAAACATAAAAAATAATTAAAATTCAAGGTTGACTACGGCTACACTTCAGTTCAATTACGTAGTTATGAAATGTACAAGGGGCTAGAACCTTGAGCAAAAAAACTTCTCTACGATGATAGCTACTTCTGGCATCTTTTAACTCGATTAACCATATTCGGAATTCATAAATCAAGCTCCGATCGGGATTAGAAAATGCTTATCAAGTTCTCACATTTGTTTCTCAAAACGGCTAAGAACTTTTATATAATAGTTAGAAAGAACTACACTGAGGGAAAAAAATAGTGAAATCAAATGAAATCGTATTTAAATCAAATATAAACGTATTTGATAGTGCTCCTAAGCTGTTTTTATATAAATCAAATATGCGCGTATTTAAAATTGTATTAAATATGCAAATATTAAAATTTTTTTTATTTATTTGCACTTCTATATGTTATTTATTTTTTACTTTACTTTATTTAATTTTTTTATTTGACAATTTCCTTAGAATTATTTGTAACAACTTTTCCACAAATTCAGTTTTGCCGGAATTCGAACCGACAACCTCTGGAGATTGGAGTGCGTTCTAACCGACTCGTCTATTTCCGGCATTATTCACAAGCGTCTAAATGTTTGTTTATTGCTCAGCAAGTCTTATAAATTGAAGTATTAAAATCTTAAAATATAAATTTCAGTTAAAGATTGCTCAGCAAGCGTTGATTTTTTTCTTCTAGAAATGTAAACTGAAGTTTTCGAATCCAAAAATAGAAACTCACAAAAAAACGTTGTTTATTTTCTGCTTCATATATGTACATACATACATACATATATTTCAGTTTAGACACAGAAAAATTATGCCTGTGATAGATCAGTGTGAATTTCTTATTTCCAATTTGCAGAGGTCGTAGGTTCAAACATTTAAATACGCGCGTATTGAATTTCTATATGAGATACTGATATCCACATCTTAAAATATTTAAATCGCATTTTAATAAAAAATATTTAATTCTACTATGCGTTTGTTCGCTCAGTGTAGTTGCTAGGACTGGACGTTAGACTTCGCACAGTGTTGCGTCTACGTATAAGATGTGACCAAAAATGCATTGAAATTATAACCACCCTAGTTATCAAACAAGGTTATTTCTAATAACTTATTATAAGCATGAAAAAATATTTATATTCTTCATCAGCTGTTGAAATGTACTGACGCTCCACACATTTCATCGCTTGTTTATTCTGAGCGTGTCATATGTGCTATGCGCACCAACCATGGCTTAAAACACTCGAGCAGGATTTTTGAGGCATGGCATTTAAAAAAATGCCGTGGCTGATTTAATAGACTCTGCTGAAGTCACCAAAGGACTTAAAGTAGGCTCTCCTGAAGCCACCAGTGGATTTTGAGATTTGCCTTTTTAGAAATATGTTCTGTGATACCATGTCTCGATCTGAATATCGAATTTTTACAAAAGGAGGCGTGGTAGAGCTTATAACATTAATCATATTTTCTCAAAGATTTCTTCAAAATTGTCCACTAAAAGTTTCTTTTGTTGCTTGAACTTTAAAATTAGCTGAATGTTGGTTCGCACTCGCGACACTGTGTTGAAATGTCGCAAAACAAACTACTGGGATGAACCATTTCTCGGAGACAAGAAACAAATAGAATATTAGGAAGAATAAACATTTACGTACACACGTAACTATAGTTACACCCCAACCGAGAACTGGTTAGTTATATTAATAATACAGAATGTGTGAATGTATTTGCAACCTTGCTATAACTCTGAGATTTAAGGAAACTATGTTAATATTTACATATGTGTATGTTATTTATAATTAATTAGAAATAACGATTCTTAACACATGCCTACCAGTTTTTTAAAAGATCAAAGTTTCGTGAAACCAGTTCTACTAAGTAGGTATGTAACATATCGAAAATTAATTAGTTCGTGAGATTTACAGCACGAAGCTGTAAATTAATAAAATCAACAAAAATTTTCAATAAAATTTATATTTACTGTTTGTATTATCAATTATAGAAAATATAAAAAAAATTAAACAAAAAAGTTAAATTTAGTATTGATAAAAACCTGTGTGGAAAGCAACAATCGTGAGACATCAATTTGAATCATAAACTTTAAACACAATGGAAATACAGCAGAGGCATATACAATTGAAGCAAGTTAATATGGAAGGGTTTTAAACTCATAAACAATATTTAAAGAAGTTAAAAATTTTTTGATTTTTTCGATTTTTCATCTTTGATTTGAATACTTTGCATTTATGTACTTCCAAAATTTGTTCAAGTGGAAATAACCACATTCAACTGGATAAGCCATAGGTAAGCACTTAATTTGCAAAAGGCATCATTTGTACAATGTGCGTGGCAGCAGGTAGACACTAACCCGTCCAGTTACACACAAGCGAACCAATCTGTTCACAGCTCATTAATATACAAAATGGCGACTTTTTTTTTTGTTAACAATCTTAAAGTGAAACGAAAATTTACGTATCTCCATATAAGACGACAACGTCGAAAAAAAAACAACAACAAATATAAACACAAAATAAAGAAGAAACGTAGTTAGTTAGAAGCTGAAGACGGACGCGACAGGTTGGATTGCTTTGTATGAGTTGTTGTTGTTGCTGGTGCTTGTGCTGTGCTGTTGCTGCATTGACTGTCTCAAGTCATTTTAAGCTTTATTTCGTATTATTTATTTATTTTTTTTTTGCTTTTTGCTGCTGTTGTTACGGCGTTTGTATGTATGTGAATTCAGATAAGTTTGTAGCCGAGCTGCGATTCAAGTTTGTTAGTCAGTTAACTTGACTGTAAAAACGTCAAAGAATGAATATTTGGTAGAAGGTTTACTTTTTCGTGCAGCAGGGCTAAAAATAGCTACAATTGATAAGTGGATTGTGAAGCTTGTTGCCTTAGAAGAGTGATTCAGGTTTTTTGAAAAATCGAAACCTCTAATGGGATTTCGGACCTTAGCTACCTGTCAAGTTAGTTGTTAGATATAATTTTATCATTTGCCCATATTTGTCGCTAATAACAAAAGGACCACTGTGCATATTCATGCAATTAAAGCACTTGCCATATAACAAATTAACCTTTGCGCCCTTCACAACAAACGAGCGTTGACTCGTCACCAAATTGTAATAGCGTTCCAGCGCATCGAGAGAGTTCGTGTTGATTGCTGTTTACCGCACTTCTGATCTAATGTGATAATTGCTTAGATTAGCGTGTAATATGGCACTATGGCTCAAGCAGATTATTTGTTTTTCTACATACAACGTCAACTATTTGGCCAATTCGAATGACGAAATTCCAAATACTAATTGAAAGCACAAATATTTTCGAAGCAGGCACAAATTGTGCTCAGTGGCTTCCATCAAATTCCGAATCGGTTTGCAATTTTCATATTAATAAATCATTTGTGTAACAAGTTAGTATAATGTAAGTTTTATATCAATCTAATGTGTTGAGACTCTATTGATTAGAGCGTGTATATGTGGTTTGACGTTGGTCAGTTATATGGAGAAAGAAAGAAAAAACCCAGTGACGATTGGCGGCACTCCCCCTTAGGGAATTGCTTTTATTGTTGAACAGATTTAATTGCCATACATTATCGCAAACATCGCACATTACCAATGCAAATATTGTGGCTACTTACTGAATAGATTTTTGTATTCCCTCTCTGAAAGGCTTGAATCATTTCAGAAATTATATATTCACATTTGGGTGGAAATTGCAAAATTTATTATACATACAATTTTTGTTGTGGAAATTGCAATTCAATTGTATAAAGTTTGTACTTTGATTGACAATGGAATCGACTTGAGTGTTCCCTCGATATTCGCATTGGAAAAGCGCACGTAATTCGCAAAGAAAATTGAATACATTTTGTGAGACGACACACTACACTGTGGGAGTTGTTAATTGTGTGCATAAATTATTTTTGATATTATAATAGTACCCACAAAAAAAACGTATAGTTAATAACATTTTCGTAACGAACACAACATGGAACAACTTTTAACTTCACCCTGTACCGTTCGTTCTTAACTTTTTATCTCAAATATATATGGCTTTGCTCTAAAATTTCCAGTAGTGCATATAATTTAACCAAATAACTGTAAATATTATCATAAATTAATATTAATCTTTACAATATACACTTAGTTAACAATTGCAAATTGCTTATGCAAATAGTGGATTTCAGATATAAAAATAAAAAAGTTATCCTTTCTAAACGAGATCTTATATAAAATATTCTCAACCATGTCGTGATGATTGTTTATTTATTTTTTTTTAATTTTTATTTTATTTTTGATTTACCTTGCATGTTATTAAAATTACTTAGAAATATGTATATCGAAACAAACTTGCAAATGATAACACATTAACATACTAAATAGGAGAAAATTCAAGTTAGTAAAAAAAGGTGAATGCAAAGTCCAACACATTACAATTGTTGAATGTAACTAAAAACAAACAAAATCTGAACTTGTTTTTAGGCACAAAATTGTCCTCATAAATTTGCACAGATGTCAAATATTTTTACTTCCTGTCTTGGTTTTTATAAATTTTTTTTATTTTAAATACAAAAAGAACACCTCGTGTCCCTGAAATACTGCACAATTCACAATTCACATTGAGGCATTTTGCACCACCTGTCAACTGTCACATTGTCATTGGAGGAAACAAGTGATGGAAGCAGTGACATTTCAGCTTTTCATCTGAAACTGTCTTTAATATTTCCAGCAGGCTTATTTTTTACATTAAAACCGACTGTCATGTAAATTGTTTAAAAAATACTATAACAGATTCGTTCTTGTAAAAAATCGTGAAAGAAAAAAAAAACCAATGAGAAAAAAAACGAAAAGAAGATTTTAATATCAGGTGAAAAGCATGGAAAGCCCAGGTGGCATATTATTGCTAATTTATTCATCGCGTCTACTTGGAAGCTGCTATCCGTCTAGTAGTCCAGAAGAGTTTAGTCCGGATTTGTCTGGATTTGTTGTCCGACTTGTTCATCTTTGTAGTGGTTCTCAAATATCCTGAATAGAGTTAAATCGGCTTTGCGTCACATTGTATAGGTTTTGCTTAGAACCAGTTCCAAACCGGTATCTAGAAGGTGTCCAATAGAGACTTGCGGTACTCCTCAAGGACAAAGCTATATAAAATGCACCGCTTCTCACCAAATAAGCCTCAATAACTGGGACAGAGCGTAGTACCTCCGCAGCAGTACATACAGCTAACGATAGTAAAAGCAACCATCAAAATGGCAATCACAATCGGTTCTCTGATGGGTACTCTTGTAACCAGTCAGCAAACACGCAGAGAAAAAAAATTATTGGAGCACGATCGCAGAGATCATAGTAGTATTATGATTGTAGCGATCATTGTACTGCGAAGTGAACCTATCTTTTGGTGTGTAATTTTACACACAACACACATTTTTAAGTGTATATTTATTTTAATAAATAAAAAAACACACATTCAAGATTTTGGCATGTTCTATTAACACGCGCGCGTGTTTTTTAAAAGCACTTACAGTGTTTATACACGCAAAGTTGTGTGTAAAATGTGTCTACAAGTTTTACACACTTTAGGTGTGTAAGAAAAACACATTTCACTTTGCAGTGAGGTAATGAAAAGTGTATATTTTTGATCAGGGAACGCCAAGAACCGATTCTGGAACCGAAACCGGAAGCGTTTTAATTCATGGAATCAAAACCGGAAAAGAAGCCGATATATTGGAAAGTCTAGGAACCGAAACCGGAATTGATAGTTATTTTTATATCTCAGAACCTGAACCAAAACCGTTAAATACAATATAAAAATATACATTTTTATTAAGTTTTCTTTTTCACTTTCAGTGAGAAATTTAAACGTTTTTGATTTTATGGAACCAAAACAGGAACCGAAACCGATATTTTTAAAACCCTGAACCAAAACCGGAATCGATAGTCGTTTCAGTTCCAGTCCCTGTTTCCGATCAACATCAAAAACCGCACGAAAGCGGCCTCAGTTTTGGTTATATCGACTTGAGTTTTACAAGTTTTTCTCATCCATCCTAATCGAGACGAATCCTTCGGTACTTGTTTTTTGTTCAATACTTTTAACAAATTTAATATATTTTGAAAAATAAAATTTGCTAGGCAACGATTTCACCCTTCTATCATTAGAACAACCCTAACGACTATTTAATACTCAATTTCAACTCAAACCAAACGACGTGCAGCGTTGTCGTGTATACTTATAGTTAGGGACAAAATGCATTTCGCATGCAAGATTGCAGCAAAACATCGTTAAATAAATCAGAAATTGTGACATGTGTGCGCCTGATATGGTTTTGTGGGTTGTTGGTATGTTGAAAATGTCTTCAATATCATATGGCATATCAAGGTTTATGAAAATTTATTGGTTTATGCTAAAAATAAGAACGTTCGAGGACATTAAATGCTACAAAGATAAAGCCTCGTAGAAATGCAAATGCCATTCAAGAATAATTCCAGAGCCAAAATACTCCACAAAACCATATTGAAATTATGTGCATATTTAGAAGTTTCAATTGAATTAACAAAGGTGTAGGCGTAGAATTTAATGGAATTTACACGCGTAGCGCTATGGAATCACAAATGCATGTCGTTACCGCAAGTGGAATATTCGTTATTTGTGAAATAATGAAATGGTTTTCGGTGGCTTTTTTTTTAGTATTGAATTTGGTAATTTGTACGCTGCGCAAATCGCATTTTTATGCATTGAATTTTTACAAATTGATTTTGCCCCCACAAAATTTGCACACGAAAATTGGAAATTTGGTTTTTGGTTTGCTTGGTTTTGTGTTTTTTTTTTGTCATTTTTCCATTGAATTGCGTTATGGAAACGCAATATTTGTTCAAATTGCATTTAAAATTATTTGTTCAAATATTTTATTTACAAATACAAATATTTGCTTTGCATTAGGCCGCGAAACGGTTTAGCGCCTTGGTTAACGCAAATTCGTTTTCACAGCTCGCCAATTATAATTGAAATTTCCGACATTTGTTTTAATTTTAAAATAACAAACATCAAACAAATATGTATGCACATGATAATAAAATATTTAATGAATTAATTCTTTTCTATTTTCAGGTGAGTTTCCCCCCAATACGCATATAATTGTAATTTTATTTCTATTGACGTAAGTTTTTCAAATATTTCCTATTAAATTATATTTTTGCAAATAAAATGAAACTCTTTTTGACCTTTTGTGTTGACAATTTGTGTATTATTGTTCTATTTGCTATTTGTTACCCACAACAAGGGTACTTTACACTCTTATCGCTTACTTGCTATAAAATTCTTATCAGCTTGGAAAGTGTCATTATCACTGTTTCACATGAATATGTAGCTCGAATGGTATAAGTTTCACAAAGCATCTAAAATTAGATTGTTGTCACCGAATGTATGTGTCAGCAAAAGTGTTATAAAAACAAGTGAGTAAGTTTCAGTCGGTCAAAGTCGACTTATATGTACCCTACACCTACTGTGCTACATTAGATCAGCCATCTTGAATTTTGAATTACCGCTCGACCGCTCTAAAGTTACTTCTAGCTCCAGCAATCGTGTTAACAAGAAAAGAGGATGGACATACGGATCAAGAACACCTACTCGTACATCAATATGATGTATACGGGTGTTACTTGCCACAACCACCAACATACATCAATATAATGTACAGATACATCAAGTTCATGAACGGATACAGCATATTGAACACATAAGTGTCAAAATGAGATACAACCACCATCATACATCAATTTGATGAAAGGATACATATGAAAGGATTCATATCCGTACATCATACTGATGTATATGGTGGTTGGGGCAATTAACACCCATATACATCATATTGATGTCGAATTTTTTTCTATGTATTATGTCTCCATCTTGTCTTTAGAAACTTCCGACCAAAGTGAATATACCCATACCTCATGAGGTGTAGGATATCAAAATATTCTGGTTTTAGGAGACTCTCGATAGCTTCTGTAGCAAGTTTTGACCTTCTTTGATTGCAAACGATAAAGTTTTCGCTATTGGATGAATATTTTTGGTACTATTTTTTGGAAGATTGCTTTATGTCTATGAAAGTCGAATGACGTCTTACTCAGCTCCTGTAGCTCGATTTATTTCAGTTTTTAATGCCTTTTCAAAGTTTTTAAGAATATTTTAAGGCATTGGTACACTAAGGGTTCAGTCAAATTTTTATCTTGAATAGACAAAAGGAGTTGTACACAAATACCTGACAGCCTTGCTTTTCAAGCGTAAAGTTCCAAATTGCTACTCAAAATGTCAAGTTTTCATCGTAACAGCAGAGAATGTTAATTATAGAGAAGGTGCATAAAGGAATTTCTGTTAAATTGTGGTTGGAATTTTGGGCCAGATTTTTGAGGAACTTCCAGTCGAACATCGATCAAGTATTTTTTTAAGTTCGACTGGATTTTGATGTTCGGTTCAAACAGAAATGGAAAGAATGATACCAAAAAAAGTAAGAAAAAAAGAACGCAACCAAAAGGAGGTGGTTTTTTCTAGTTCTCCTTCATGTTTGTGAATTGGTAGGTTTTGAGCTTTTGTTTTGATTATGCAAACCGGTTTTGGGTTTTCTAAGCAATTTGCAATTCTTGTATTTTGGTGATTTTCACAATTCTTGCATTTCAAACATTTTCCCAATTTTATTCAGTTTTGATTTTCATGTTTTTTATTTAATATTTTTATTGAGCATTGTAAATATATTTCATTTGATACATATTTGCAATACATATGTTTGCATAACTTCATAAGTTCATTGACCTACATTCAATTTTTCCCCTGCTTCTATTGTTTCCTTTTTTGTGTGTGCACAACAAGGAAAACAAAGATTACTTCAAGATCAAGGTTGACGTTGTTTTCATTTTTTTTGCTGAGTTCATTTGTCGGTTTAAAATTGAAATGCACCAAGTACATAGATTTCCTTAAGCACTTAGTGCATTTCAATTTTGAATATACGCATTATACTTAGACAATTTTACTTCTCGCTATTTATTAGCCACGTTCTTTTTTTCTTACTTTTTTTGGTTTCATTCTTTCCATTTCTGTTTGAACCGAACATCAAAATCCAGTCGAACTTAAAAAAATACTTGATCGATGTTCGACTGGAAGTTCCTCAAAAATCTGGCCCAAAATTCCAACCACAATTTAACAGAAATTCCTTTATGCACCTTCTCTATAATTAACATTCTCTGGTAACAGTATACAACTTGGTATAAAAGGGTTCTCTGGATTTTGATGACAAAATTTCAAAATTCCATTGGGCAAATTTTCCATTTTTCATCATAGTTGAAGATGGTGTATCCAATTTTGTTTCGTTTGCTTTTCCTTTCTTTCCGGTTATTTCATTTGTAGATGAGATTATCAAAAGAGAAGGATAAACGTATCCTTGTCACTACTGCCAGTTGTGGACCTCTATATTTATATAACTTATCCCCGAGTCTTGTTTTCATCAGAAAAGCTGATACATTATTAGGCGAGCTATCACCGATGTTCGAGGTAAGCCCTCACAGTATGTTCTGCTGTTTCTTCGTCTTCGTTGTATATACTCTTTTTAATACTATTAAATGTAGTCCAAGGGATACCCTTACTATTGAAATAATGGTAGACTCTAATTGAAATGATAGGAACAATTGATTAAAATTCGTATTTATAGAATAGTGTTTTTTCCTGAGTGTAGTCTACACATATCATCCTGTACTATGTCTCAAAAGTTGCGTATTGATATCATTAAAAAATCGTTAAAATTTCATTCCGATTGGATAAGTTCTTGGGCCTCTGCAACGTAATTTAAGTGTCTGGGAAAAATAAGAAATGTTAGCCTGAAAACATAAACCACGTTGCAGAGGCCCAAGGTCTTATCCAATCGGAATGAAATTTACAGCGTTTCCTATTGAAGTGAATACGAAACCTTTGAGACCACCCACGATTTGAACGGACTCTTTTGCTCCAGCCTACAGCATATTCAGTAAATGTCACAACCTCGTATATTCAAATTTCAAATTCTTAATTAAAATTTTCATAAAAGTCGCAACCTCGTAAGTTACTTACAGCGCTTTTAAGGCGTGAAATATATTACATCTAGCGTGGATTATTCTTTACATTTACTAAAAATTGTCCTCTTTTCTATTTTTAAAAAGAGGATGGTCGAATTCGTGCACCAGGAGCTTGCAAATTGGTTTTTTGCATCTCCTGAAAACCTAACATTTTTCCGTTACGAGGTTAAGTCAGAAACCAGTCGATATAATCCTGTACTATACCCATGGGTAATATATATTTTTTTACCCTACAGTGTCCTGTTAGGAATTCTATAAACACCCTGATGGATGATCTATTTAGCGATAGTAGTTGTTGTGCCCGTCTCTGAGAAGTAGTTGGCCTGTCGAATCCCTCTAGTAATGTGATATTTTCTCTTAAAACCGGAGTTTTATATTGAACTTAATCCATGGGAAGCAACAGAATGGTGTGGTTTGGGTCCAGTAAAAGTACTGACCGATCCTTTACTGGGAAGATCATCTGCCCTTTCGTTGTCCTCATAGACTCTGCTATGAATAGCAAGGCGGTTTACTTAGTAGTTCAAGACAGTCCCAAACAAGCTTGGCTCTAATTTCATATGCATCCTGTGTAAATGTTTTTGTTGGCAGAGGGTATGTTTACATTTTCTCTTAGGCACATACTTGCATATAAAGATTTGTTTGGGGCCCAATTTCTTATACTCCTGTCTTAACCCTTTCGTTAGTCTTGTAGCCGTCTGTGTACCAGATATGATGGTCTCCTGCAAAACTTAGGTAGTTCCTGTTCCCATTTATTTATATCTCTTCAATCACCAGCCTTGCTATCTTCTGCATCGTTCTCTTGATAGTTCAACAAATGCAGTGGAGGTAAATCAACTACGTTTCAAGAGATGATGTTGATGTTGTTCGCATTGCTCTTGTAATTTCAATAAAAATCATGGCATAATATTAGAACGAATATCTCTTATCTTCCACAACTGCAATGTGTATGATAAAATATTTGCAATTCGAATCGAAAATGCATTTGAATGCTAAAAAGTCTTTAAATCAGAGAATAGTTATTTGCAATTTAATTTCCATTGGAGCTCTTGCGAAATGTTCTTCGAGGCCATGCAAACAGTGGCCATTTGAATGCACACAAACAATGTAACAAAGCAGCCTTTCCTAACTTGCTCCACTTTTTGAGAATCACCTCCCTAAATATGCTGCCATGGTCTATTTTAGAAAATTTCCTACTCACCGCGAAAGGTACTTTTCATTTCTGAACTTTCACCGTTTACTTACAACTCGGTCAGTATAATTTGAAAGTTTTTTTCGTTTCTGTTTGCACCACAACTGGCCCACCGCCCGCCGCCACCTCGATGAACATCGTTTATCATCATAATTTTAGAATTTACCACTTATGTAAAGTGTTTTGAAACCTGAGCGATGTCGGCACAGCGGCTGCCTAGGACGAAAGGCACCACACAAACAGCAACAACACTCTGCACTCTCCCTTGTACACAACGAAAAAAAACACATTCACTCTACAAATGCGGTTTTTCCACACGCTTCATCAACTCCAATGGATCGTTTGAAGCCGTCGAAGACGAAGAGGCAATGCTTCCAATCATTTTTCAATGACCTAAAATGGATTTTCAACATTTTTGCACACGGCAAACACCTAGCATCACCACCACCGAAGCCCCCCTCGCCTACGACGTACGTTCTCGCTCATTCGAAATGCCATTCGACTGATGAAAATTTATGTTGGAGCCCAGCACCTGGCACCATACACACTGACACAGACACCTGGCACGGATGTGCTTCCCGGAGTGATACACTGTTTACGTTCTTGCTCCTTCTTCGTTTTGAAAACATTTTCTTTTTTCCTTTTAATAAATTTTTGCTTTATGAATTCCAAACTTGAGCATGAGGAAATACCAAAGAGTACGGCCAGGCGCCAGGCGTATATGTATGCAGTAATGGCGAAGTGAAGGCGATGATGATGGAAGTGAAGGCGTTTGTTGTTGTTGTTTTCATTGTTACTGTAAATTACTTTCATTTGGATCAAAAATGTTGCATGAAGCAGCAACCATTTAATGAAGATTGTCTGCAGCGCAACGAAAGTGTTTTTTTGTTATTATTTGTAGAATAAATTTTTTGGGTTATCATAATTAAATCTCTTTTTTTATTAATACAATTTTTTCCCAACACAAATCGAATTATTGCATGGCAGTAACAATTGATTTTCTGAACTTGCAACGCAATTTCAACGGACATTTGAAACTAAAAATAACAAAATGCCAACAACAAATGACACTTACTGAGCAAAAATGCAGAAACATGAAAACATGAGAGCTGAACAAATTATTTTCACACATTCATCAATCGAGAATGTTTTAATTGCATATAAATTTTAATTAAATGTGGCCAACAAGTGTTAATGTCCAATTAAGTTTAGAAAAGTCGTGCCACTTCTTTTTGTTTCGATTTTGCTGTTTTTGCTTCTGCGTTGTCTGCTCTGGGGTTGCTTTTGTTTTAGATGCAATCAATCTCAAGTGCCTGCAAGGAAATATAAAAAAACAAGAAAACAAATGGTTTGCTACAAAAAATTATATAGTATACGTAACCACGTATGCATATCAAACGATCCATGTACCTACCACATTTGTACATATTTGCATTAAATGGTAAAACGTAATTAAACGCCTTCTGACACCAGTTGAGTGACTTCAGTGCAAAGGTTACCAGATGCAAACATATTTTATCGAAAAGAATACGTCAAGGAAATGTGATATGTTGACAGACAAGGCTTTTGTTTTGAAGTAAATGTGGATCGTGTACGTGTGAAGCGTCTGAAGCGTCTGAATCAAAAGTGAATAGAAGTTGTGTTAGTTCGTGATAAATGTTGTCAGAAACTTGTGGAGCGAAAAAAGGCTAGATTACAATAAAAACTGTCAAAAAACATGACACAGTTTTTCTAAAAATGTTTAAGGGCCTATTTACACTATCATTTCTATGACGAAAAATCTGACAAAGAGCTAATAGGAACTGCTGTATTGAAAATGGGATGTCAAAAACGGTCAAATTTCGGAATGCCCAGGTCAGTGTAAATTCTAAAAACGGTATGCCCATGCGGCATGGAAACGATAGCGCAAATAGGCTCTAAGAAAAACTTTTATTTGGCAAGTCCTGACTGTTAGATGTTTGTTCTTTATTACTCAAAATAATCAATATTTAATGCTCCAACTTCCTTCCCCCCAACCAAACAATTAAACAGCTTCACTGATATGACCGAGCATCGGTCTCAAATTTGAACTTGGGCATATGCATTCGTATCCTCAACATCTTCTCATCAACATCCGCACTTTGGTTCATAAAATTGCAGACAGATTACATTCATTATAAAGGCCTGCGCACACAGAGGCGTTATTCGTGCCTAGAGATGTAAAAAGACTTCTTGACTGAATTTGACTGTCAGTCATTTACAGTCACATTCGTCAAAAAACAGTCAAATTGATGTCAAATTCAGTCAAATTAGTCAAAAACAAACGTCGCTCGATTGATGCAGAATTTTTTGTATTTTCAAAATTAATTTATTTTTATCAATTTTATAAATTAATAATGGTACAAAAAACCCAAGAAAACAGTAAAATGGACAATGCAATATGCAGATAACAATAAAATTATAACAAAAGTATTAAGAAAAAGATGCGTTTCAAAAATAAGTATATTCTCATTCTTAAATTTTGATCCCAAAATTGATTCGTAGCCACAGTATATGAAAGAAAGTTCATTGCAGATTATTAAAAATCGCTGAATATATGTACAAATACAACCTTAATTGGGACCAAAATTTAGGAATGAGTTATATAGGTACATGAGTGAGTTTCATATAAAGAAAGAATTATTCTAAAGGATCTGTATCGGAATGTGAAATTTGAATTTCTGCATTTGATTCCATATCCGAGTCGGACTCATTTTCGAGGTGGGAATTTTCAGTAATTCGAAGGTTCGATCGCACAAATATAAGTTTCTCCACTCCATGGGGTTCCTACGCAAAGTATGGGTATTGCTAAACAAACTCCAGTTTCGTTCACTCGCAGACGATGATATATAATATCGTTCTGAGATCCCGCAATGAGAGAGTTATCGTCACTTGCTGTTGAAGAGTCAAGTGGGGTGCTATTTTCGACGACTGCTTCACTGCCGTTGCCCTTACGATGTGTTTTCGTTTTACCTCCTCCGGACATAAGCTACATTTTATTATGTGTCCCCTTAGTCTGGTTGTAGTTGTATTTCCATATAAATGGCTACAATATATGCATGTAGCGCATTTTTTGCTACCCGATTCTTCCAAAATTGTGAAACACTCCCAAATAGTGCTAGTATGTCTTGGCATAGTGCGTGGATGCTGGTGATTACGGTTATTATGATTTTAAATTGTATTTTATTTATTATAAATTTTAAACTTACCAATTGAAAATGAGAGAACACAAAAAGATAAAAAATTCGTTGCTGTTTAGAAAATTTTAAAATAATTTTTGAAATATTTTTCAGTGACATTATTTTAGTCAAATTCAGTCAATTTGACTGAATATGACCAGTCATTTCGAAATAAATTTTGTCAAAAATCATTGTTTTTTCGAAAATAGAGCGTTTTTTTACAGCCTGTTTCCATAGCAATACAATACAATAAATAACAAATACAAAAAGCCAGTTTCAGAATCATTTCGAATCAGTTTGAAAATAAACTTTTTTACTGTATCCATAGTAAAAAAAAAATAACAAACAAAATAGTCAGTTTCAGAACCATTTCAAACAGACTTTTTGGTTGTTTCCATAGTAATATAATAAATAACAAACAAAATCTACTGCTGCGAAATCGCTGCCTGTGTGAGGCCCTTTGCGTTTTCGAAGCTAGATTTTTTAAATATCGAAATGGTTCTGAAATTAGATAGCGAATATCGCCTCTCTGTGCGCAGGCCTTAATTGTTTTTTGTTTGTTTTCTATTTGGAACACGTGCTGAGTGAAATACTTTTCATATTTTAAATTCGTACTCGTGATTGACAGGTTGACAAGTGGTAATGGCAAATTCCAGTTGGTTAAGAATAATTTATGAATTTTTCATGAAAGTAACTGAAATTATAAATTTCATGCGACATTTTATATTTATAGGAAGCTCTAAAAACACAATGAACTGCATGAACTTGTATGGAATGTATTTTTACTTTAATTGAAAGAATTTCCAATTAATTTTTTAGGTGACTCACGCGTCACTCGGTAATTTTGTTAAACAAATTAGTCATTTCTTATGCAGAGTGTGAATCAGAAATTGAAACAGAATTAATTTTTGCTGTGAAATTAAACAAATGCAGTACAATTTTTTAAACCAACAACTTGAAATACAACATTTCAAATGTTACACTGAAAAAATAACACGGTAACAATGACTTTAGTACAATTTCATTATCAATTTTTTTTTAAATAATTAATTTTTCCTTATCTGGAGTACATCTCATTATTATGAATATTCATGAATAATTCCTTACAATTAGGAAAAATTCCGTAAATTGAGGAGAAAACGTGTCTTTTTATCAAAGACAAAATTTTCTTGGTGTAACACTGTCTTCTTTTCAGTGTGTCATAATGTAATTTTCAAATAAAACTGTGATTAGTAAATGTTTATTATTACTTCATGAGTTGTGGAATATGATATTCACTTTGGTCTGATGTTTGTAACACCAAGAAGGAGGCGTGATGGGTATGGAAAACTGAATATATTGTTCATCAGTGTCATCTCCTGGTTTGATTTACAAGGTCCGACAATCGGTCCTTGTAAACATGATTGCAGGAGCTAGAATAAAGCTAGGGGACTTCATAAATTTATATATATATTTTTAGGCCCTCGAAGGAGTTGGTATTGAAAATGGACGAGGTCAGTCGACTGCCACGTCTATCTAGTAATCTTCTACCGCTGGTTCCAAACTTGGTATAAATGGGTTTTTATGGTTGCTAATTTCGAATTTGATGTCGAAATATAAAAATTCATGATGGCGAACCCAATGTGACCCAGTAGGTGTAGGCTTTTCTACAATGTTGCAGTCATTTTTTATTTGTTAAAATTTTAATTTTTTTCCTTATGTGGTTTTTTTTTGGATTAATTAGATTTTGGTTTTCGCCATGGCATTCCTACGGTATATAAATGTAATACATATTTATAATTTTACGCATACTTGCCCGTTAATATTTGCGAAAATTAAATTTGAAATGACGTGAGTTTATGAGCATTCGCACATTCCCCACTCTCAGTTCTATACGAATTCCCTTACAAATTAGTAGCTATTGTTATTTGTTGTTTTTTTTGTTTGGTTTGACAAATAGTTTTATCTCTGTTATTGTGGATTTTCGAAAATTGTTTGCACACATCAATTAGCTTAGCAATAATAACTACAATGTCCAGCGGTAAATCAATATTAAAATAAAACTGAAAATATTTGCTTATACCTGATTGAAATACTAATTTTAATTATTAAGTATTTGATTTACTTAATGCAATCATTGGACATATTTTTGAAATGTTCTATTTACACAATAAAATTTTTCAATGATTTTTTGCACAATTCTCCCATACGCAGTCAGACATGAAACTGGGTTTGTCTTTCAACGAATTCCGTGATGGTTTGTAATTATACAAAAATAATTATAAAGGTCATAGTTAATCTGCATTCGATATTAAATTAATCGTTCTTGTATTTCATATGAAATTTTTTTGATTTATTGCCCTCATTCATTTGATATAAACTTAATTAAGTTTATCTGTAATTTATAATTTTTGTGAAAAAATTTCATATTTTAACTGATACATTTTTATTTGTTCATTTACAATATTTAAATTGAAACTTGACCGCTCCGTCCAGGAACCTCATGAATTTATGCAGTTATTTCACCGAATAATGTGAATATTCGTGTACCCTGCACTCAAGTGTTTAAGGGTATATTGTATTTATCACACCGTTTGTAACACCCAAAAGGCTATAGAAAATTATAAATTTATATATTTTTGATCAGCTTCACTTCCTGAGTCGATATAACGATGTCCGTCTGTCTGTCCATCATTTCGCACGATAGCTGCAAGCAGTTATTTTGACTTAAAATTTTAACATTCCCATTGTTTTTGCTTCCATTTTAACAGAAATGGGCAACATGGTCCATCTCCCATGGAAAATGCCCCCCCCCCCCCCCCACATTTCTTGATTTTCCTTTATCTCGATGGAACGGAATGGAAATAGCACTGGAACGAAATTTAATTAAAACTTAGAACTGGAACGGTAACGGAATGGAAGTGGAAGTGGGACAGGAGCCAAATTAAAATTAAAATGATCGATAATATATTGAAAAATGATCATAAAAGTATAGGAAAATTAAACATAAATGCTCAAAGGAGGTATTCTACTCGTATGTGCAGGGTAGTTTGTATTTGAATAAACAGAGGATTTATATGAGTAAAATTATAATTTTGTGATTTTGATGTATTTAAATGCTAAATGCTCTACACTTAGCGAAATATAAAATTTTTTACTCTGGACCTAAATTGAAAAAAAATATTTTTTGATTGCACTTTTTTAGACTTTAAAAAAAATGGCAATCATTTGCAATACTAACGGTTAAAAGCATGTGGTAGAGCAACATATTCTGCACAAAAGCTAACCAGTTTCATCTACTTCTGCCTGCTTCTGCTGAACAAAACTCATGAAACCCTAAAACCTTATAAATTAATTGTGAGGTTCGGGTTATTTACTTTGTTCGGAGCGCTAATAAGAAGGCGTGACCGGTATTGATCAGTATCGAAAACTGAACCTATTAACTTTATCGGTATGGCCGTATATCTGTCTGTCTGTCCAATTTGTCCGTCTGTCCTTCCCATCTATTGGTAAGCACGATTGTAGGAGCTAGAATTAATCTAGGCAGTCTAAACTTTGGATTTATATTTTGTAGGTCCTAGAATGAGTTGGTATTGAAAATGGTCTGAATCAGGTAACTAACACGCCTACCTCCCATATAAGTGAAAAATCTAAATTCGCTAAAATAATACCAAACTTGGTATGGGGGGTTTTTGGGGTCGCTGATTTCGGATTTGATGCTGAAATTTTAAAATTCAAGATGTCGGATACAATATGGCGACCGAAATTTCAAGTTTTCATCGAAACAGTATGAAATTTTGTATCTGTGGGTTTTTGAAGTCGTTGATTTCATTGCATTGCATTTACCTTTATTGAAAACTTTTCTAGTTAAATTTTTAAACATAAAATCTTTAAACATAATTTCTTACTATAAATTGCTTAAAATAAAAATTTGATAAATAAATTTCGGTTTTTTTTTGTTGAAGGAGATAAACGCCCACCTGGGACATGATTTTGCATATTTGACTCACTGTTATACAATTTATTGCGCTATTTACATGTTTTAGTTTTGGCCAGAAAAAGTGGAAATTTTCCCCATAGTGCAATGGTGAAGTCCGTTTCAATATCTGCTATTTAGTATTTCAGTACTTTTTGGTCGAATATGCATCTATTCAGACGGTTCGTTAGTCATTTTGTTGTATGTAGAGTGGATGTTCAGTGACCATTGTTGACATACGACAATTTTTCCCTATTATTTTCATGATTTCGTGGTTTATTGAAAAAACCCGAAAACCCCCTTGTACCGAGTTTCGTATCATTGCCAAGAAACCAGTCGCCAATTTGTCATAAATGGTACTTTTTTTCGAAAACGTGATAGCATTTGCCCGACACAACATCAGTCATAAGAACAACAGTCGGCTCAGAATAAACAATGATTCGTTGGCATTTTTTCTAGATCAAATCGTTTACGTTTTTTAACTGCAAAATTTTATGATTCAATTTTATTGCTAATACGCAGTGTATGCCAGTATTTTTTTAAGCATTTTAAGACAAATATGATAAAAGAAGGTTGGTTCACATTCATGTTAGGGGTATCCTATTTGTCTCATTGTGTTATACATGACGTATGAGTGATTTTCAATAGAAAAATTTTCCCTTCTCATTCAAATAATTTGCATCCAGTGCATGCAATTAACTATGTATTTCGCAGAGTGCTCTGAATAAGTTTTCGTGCTCTTACATATTTCGTTGAATGCCAACTCATGTCGAATTAACCGAAACCCTGACATTAATTTAAAATTTCAATATGAAATTTTAAGTACAAAATCCCACACAATTATCATTGTGTTTTTGTATGTTTTGTTTTCGCATACTACTGTTTCGAAGAAAGTATAACGCAAACTAATTATCTGAGAATATATCTCATTAAATGGCACAAACCGCACAAAATAATGGGATTTGCGAGTTAATAAGTGTAGTGGAAGCTCATTAAAAATGTTCTGTTGAAAACAATGAAATCGCGTGTGAGAGAGAACAACTGACTAGCCACACAACCACAGCACAAACAATCATTTCTGTTGAGTTGTTGTTGAGTCACCAAAGAAAAAAAGAAACAAATAAATCAAATAAACTTTGTATAAAATGGAAACTGTTGAACGCACAAACAGACACACAAGTGACGTTCAGTGTTCTTTGTTGGGCAATCGACGAACGCATTTGCGCTCATGTCAAAAAACAAAGGAGGTTGTAACTGAGAATCATAAAATAAAAAGTGGCAAGGAGAAAAACACGCCAAAGTATAGTATTTAAATGATTTACTTAAAATGTACTTTTTACAAAAAACAAAAAAATTTTTCGTTGCCTTACAAACGGTAAAACATCGATTAGGGTCAAGTTGGAAATAAAATGCAAACTTCATGCAATTTTTGGCAAGTGTTACCTACTATGCTTTTTCATTTGGTATGCGAGTAGGTATAATATGCCTTTAGTTGGGCAGCCGCTGTGCGGGCTAAGGTGGACAAAGGCCAACTGTATTTTTACTTTGTACATTTAATCAGTATTGATTTGAAATTGAATCATTGCTTAGCCAAGGAGAGAAAGTGCTTGAGCCGTTCGAGCACTTAATCGGCTTAAACTGTGGTGTACTCTGTACACGATTGGGCATTACAACAACTACAATGAATAACAACGGCAGCTGCATTGCCGTGAGTGGCCAATAAGCCGCTATTGTATTGAGACTTGTAAATATTGATTATTGTAAATTGAATATGCGAAGCGTTTTTCGTTTTTTTAAATAACTTTGCGATTTCACTTCGAATAAATTATGGAAAAAAAAAACTTATTCGGCTTTCAAATTTTAAAAGGTGTTCATTTGACTAAAGACACAAACTCACACTGATACTGAAAGGCATTCAATATTTTCTTCTAGTTAATTTTACTATTTTGAATTTTTTTCCCTTCAACAAAATGTGCATAAAACGGTTAAAGGTCATTCATCTGCTGCGACACACCCAAACACCCAAACACACCCACACACAAGAACGCTCACTACGGCCTCTGAATCCGTCGCGTAATAAGTTCTGTGTTTTATCAGCAGCAAAAAGTTTCGCACTGGCTGAGTGAAAACTTTTTATATTTTCTTAACTCAAAGCAAACAAAACTCGCTTCATAAAAGCTGTTTAAATATTTAATAGTCAAACACCCTCGAAGCAGCCAGCCAAATAGACTGTGTCCTTGCAATAGCTGTACGCCCCACCAAAGTAGCAACAGTATCACAGCTAAGCAATGCCGCGGTGCATGCAACCATCAATGTGCATCCACCCCCTAACAAAGATGGGTGCAACTTTTGCTGCTGTGTCGCTGCACTTCCAATTGTATTTGTACAATTTGTTGTTGTTGTTGTTGTAATTTTTTTTCGTTCTGACTTTTTTTTGTGCTGTTGTTCTACTCGCCCAAAAGCATGCAACACTGTTACTAATTAAGCAGCCTGTCTGCCATTAAGTAGCTGCGCCGCATTCGCTTTCGCGTTCACGCCCCCAACTGACAACGCCCCTATCTCGTGCCTTGTCTATTGGAGCGTGTACAAGTGTTGCTGTTTGTTTTACAAGTTGCTGTGAAGTTTTCATGCTGGCACTTTATAGAGGGGTGGTGCAGTGTGTAGATTCCTTGAGGACGTCCCGCATTTATAGTTTTTTTTCCCCCTCTCTATGCTATTAATTCGCATGCTGCTCATTAAAAGCGCTTCATCACAACAATGTGGGTGGGTTGGTGGCAAGCGTGTTGCTTTTGTAAGTGCGCCGCCCACGCATCTTCCTTTGAATGCGCTCCTCTAAGAAAGTCTATTCTGAGGTTTTTTTTCTGTTAGATTTCTCTTGTCACTTCTGTTGAGGGCTCTTTAAAAGCAATGAAGTGCAGTGAAATGCAGTTAGAGTTGGTTTGTTGTAAAAAGGAGTGCATGGTGCATATAAGTGTGCGAGGTTAGTGTCCTGTCTGTGTTTTTGTTGCGAAAGAGAAATATCTAGATTCATTTCCACAAATATGCATAAAATATTTACTGCAAAGAATTTAAATAGATTAACATTTTTTAGAATTTCTTGAATTAAGTATGAGTGTTCCACGGTCTCGAACATTGCTTAAACGTGTAATGGATTACACTTGGAGATGGCGATGTGCGTACGTACTACGTGGTCTGTGATATTTTGCACGAGCACACAACGTTTGTCTAACTATGTGTGTTCGACAGTGGTTGACACGTTTTCGAGAAAGTTTGGTGCAAAATTAATCGAAAAATAAGGCAAAATTATTTAAAAATTGTCGAAATGTTATCGAAAAGTTATAGAAAATTTATCGAAATGTTATTAAAATGTTATCGAAATATTATTGAAACGTTGTCGAAATGTTATCGAAATGTTGTCGAAATGTTATCGAAAAGTTGTCAAAATGTTATCGAAAAGTTATCGAAATGTTATTAAAATGTTTTCGAAATGTTATCGAAGTGTTGTCGAAATGTTATTAAAATGTTATCGAAATGTTATCGAAAGACTATCGAAATGTTGTCGAAATGTTATCGAAATGTTATCGAAAGACTATCGAAATGTTGTCGAAATCTTATCGAAATGTTGTCGAAATCTTATCGAAATGTTGTCGAAATGTTATCGAAATTTTATCGAAAGACTATCGAAATGTTGTCGAAATGTTATCGAAAGTTAGTCGTTTATAGAAAAGAAAATCTAGAATACAAATTTTTCGAAAAGGTATATCGATATGTTATCGAATATCAAAATTGTCAAAAGAAATATCGTTTACACATAGAATAAAATCAAAAAGAACTTGTGAAAAGTTATCGAAAAAAATCGTCAAAGCTATATCGAAAAATTATCGAAAACTTATCGACCACTGAATAGCTGAAATATCAGGGTTTTCAATAACGGTTACCAACGTAGGCTACCAACGCTGATTGTTGGATGATTACAGAGTATATCCGTAAAAACGGTCCTCCTCCGATGAGATGTGGTATAAGACAACCGGAAATATTTCTCGAACATCCCGAGTACTCGCATTTGGGACCTCACTAACTTTGCAGTAGCGCATTTCTGTAACAAAATCGAGAAAGTTATCAACGTGACATCGAACCATTAAGTACCAGATGTGTCGATTGGTTAATTCAATTAATAAAATTTTTTACAAAAACACTACAAGTGAGAATTACGCCATCGTGACGTCGATAATTTTGTTGACTGTGTTATAGACAGTATCCACTCTTTAAGAGATTCGTCACAGTACACAGTAGGAGATTCGATATCTGAGAAGCTGATCAGAATTAAAGGATTTGCATATTCCAAAGTCACAACGATCTCACAACAAATCACAAACTCAGACCAAACGCTAATTATGTTAGTTAACCTCTTTTCCGCCACTGATTGGCTACCTTATAAGCTAAAAAAAAAGCTAATATTTATGCTAATTTCATATGCAAATCATTTCGATGGCTTATTTTTAACATCTGTTTTTATATCTTTTTCAGGTAAGCAAATCAAAGCATCCAAAATCCAAAAATGACCCCATTACCACTTAATTGGAAAAGTAAGTAAATTCGAAAAGTAAATTTGACAAACAAATTTTCGAAAGTCCACAATACGTAAAATGACCCAGTTAAGACATTAAAAGCCAATGTCTGACATGACGCACATACGCACACACACAGAAATCCGGTTATTCTGAGCACCTTATCTCGGGAGAGTTCAAACCATTGTTGACCTTCAGAAAATTATTTTAAAAAAAATAACAAACAAAAAAAATATATAAAACTTATAATCACTTTGAATAAATTAAAAATAGAAACGGAATTTCACGATTTGAAATCGTTGTGTGATTGCAACACTAAAAAAAAACACTTGCAACAAATGCGAAATCGCATGCGGCATGCAAGGCTTTGTGCAATGCTACTGCAAAAACACAGCCAAAGAGCAAAGAAAAAAACGAAATGAAATGAAAAAAAAAACATTGTGCAAAGAGGCTTTAAAGACCAAAGCCAACCAAGAGGCACTAAAATGGAGCTAGCTGCGGTCACAGACGGCCGGAACGAATGAATGAGCGAAAAACTTGTAAACAAAAGCATTAAACGAAACGAAGAAGTGGCAAGTAAAAATATGGCAAAAGTTGCAATTGAAAAACGTGGCCAAATTTGTGCGAAAAGTCCAAAATAGAAACGCCACGAAAAAACTGGAAAAAAATAGCAAAAAAGTTTAAAAGTTTTTCTAAAAACCAAAAAAAAAGAAAACCCGTAATCCATTGAGGCGTGAGTGCAGCAAATGCTGCTGCAGTAAAGTAGATAAGCGTCAGTGGCAAATGTAATGAAATGGAAAGACGTTGAAGTGAAAAAACGTCAGACTAGGGAAATAAAATAAATATAAATATAAAAAATAAACAGTTTGCCAACAAAAAAAAAAAAGAAAACACAGAGACACATACAAAATAATGCCGAAATTGCAACTCGGAACTACAGCCGCAGCACTGCAGACAGCAAAGTCTAAAATCGCCCTACTTTTATGTTTTTATTTGATTTTTTATTTTTTGACTTTTTTTTCGTAGATACCTCAAATTGCTTTTGGTGCAACGCTGCAATTTATTGCAATTTATACTTTTGCATTTGCACATTCAGACCGTCAGACTGACGCACAATCTTTATTTATCCAACGAATAGAATTGTCACTGGCAGCAAAGTGTAAATATGCCCGAGTACCTACACAAATTCAATTTAATTGCATTCTTGTAATTGCGCATCTCCGATGGAGTTATACACTGGAAGAAATGCATTTATGGAATTGTATAATTGGACATTTTGAATTTGATATTTGTCCATTTCGAGGAAAATGCAATTATCAGTGGGCTTGGCAGAGTACTTTACTATGAAATAACTCTTCAGAAATATTAGCTGCTAACTGATGTGCAATTTTATATTGAAATCTCTGAGCTGTAAAATTCCAAGAGTCGGACCTTTGATATTTTTAAAACGCAATAAAAGTGCCACGGAAATGCGCAGTTGTGCTCTCGGTTTAAGCATAAGGTATATCATTTAAAGTGGGCAGTTGCTAAAAAAAAAACTGTATATGTTTATGACCAATTCTGGAAATTTTGTGTTGTGGAACGCATTAGACAAATAAACCCACATACAAATGCTAGCTTAATTCCAAAGAATAATCAGTATGGGAGTTACAGGTGCTGTATCCTGAACACCAACAGCTGCAATTGAAACTATTCCACATATAAATTTTCTGGACAAGACATTCCTGCAAAAAGTGCCTTTAGGCTAAAAGAATCTGTCTTTTGGTAATCCAAGCCATATGATAATAACACAATTACAGTAAATTCTAATTTTGGACTTTCCTAAACGAGGGATCTCTCCATACCAATCTATACAGATGACTCTAAAATGCCGAATGTAACTGGTGGATCACCCACCAAATATTTCGGTCTTAGCAAATCAGGTAGTCTGTGTACCTGATTACAGTAGTGTATTTTAAGCTGGATTACTCGCACTATTAAAAACTTGGCATCTTCTCAATAATAAGTTATTTTCGTTTATAGCCAAGCGGCAATCGAAGCAGTAAATTAAAATTTCATAAAATCTGATTGAGTTTTCGAATGCAAGACAGCGTACAGCGATTTAACCACGATTGCCGCAATACGGTTGGTGTATCGGCGTCTTTGGTTGGTGCCTGTGTCGCAGAATGCAATCTGCTCAATTGAATTCATACAATTTGTTTTTCATTTTCTCTGCGAGTATCCTGCGTTAGCGCAAAGACGATTCAGAGCCTATGGTCGCCATTCCCTTTACTCGCTGAAATCCATTGTGAAATTCATAATAATGTCAAAATGGTTCATTTAGGGTAGCACATCTGTAAGTTTATCGGGTATAGAATGGGCCCATTCATTATGATGACACTTTGTCATCTACCGGGAATAACCTAACCGATTTAGTTTTACTTAATTTAATTTAATTTATTTATTTTGTTTTTTACTTTAATTTTTTTATAATTTATTTTTTTTGTTGTACTTTAATGTTTCTTCTAAAAAACAATAAGGGTATTCATTTCAAGTTGGAAACACCTTGAAAACGCGCAGTTGCTTAAAAGAACTGTCAAATTTCATATGTTTTGACTGCTCATCTGCCCAACTGAATCGTTTCCGAAGGGTTTCCCACTTTAAATGAATCGCCCTATTAAATATTTTCTATTTTGAAACAAATGCAGTTCTCGGTTATTTAAAACGTTTTGCTCACATAACAAACTGCGTCATCGCATCCTTTGTGGCAGATATTTTGGGTCACACACCGTTCGATGAACGCATTCATCAGTGCGTTCACCTCACGGTTGAATTTCTCACTTGCGCGTGAAATCCACACGCAGGCGAACAAACACTCAAATTGGGTTTCGCAAATATTGTGTACACACACTCACACACACGCAAGCAGAGTACTTGTTTTTAAGGTCAATAAAATTTTATTTTGTTTATTCAAAAAAAAAAAGAAAACAACAAAAATGTAAACGCAAAACATGATAAAATGCGATAAAATCGAAGCAAAAAAATCATCATTTCTCTTGGCTGATGAGTGAAATCTCGTTCTCGAAAGTAAATGCACAAGCGGTGATGTGAAAGCCGTGCCAACTGGTTCACCTGCAGTATTTGTGTGTGCGGCACTTTTGCAAATTTTGTATCGATAAAGCCATGGGCAGGTGTCACATTTGACAGATCAATTAACAGTGGGACGAACTCTAAGATTCTAAAGATTTCAATCTGTGTCTTTTGTGTGGTTTAGTATTTTCTTTTTGTATTACTACAATCTTATCGAAAGTCAATTCACAATTCTTGGTAAATTTCACTTACTAGAATTCCTACAACGTTATTAATTTAAAATTTCTTTGATCATAACTGATATAATTGAAGGCTTAAACTGCCTTCCAGGACAAAATTATGTTCAAGCAGAATTTTCTGTTCCTCAAAGCTCAAATATACGAACGATTCTCTGAACAAATTGTTCACGATTGGGTAATGGGGTAAAGTGAAAAAGTTCCTTGTGGAATATTATTCACGATACGAGTTTTCCTACAACCAGTTCCGAGAACAAGTTGCCACCTAGAATTTGCCTTCGTAGCCTGTGAATTTTTCAGTGAAATCAAAACTTTAAAAGTCAATTCAGCATAACTGAGATAGCCTGTGAGCATCTCTTTATAACGCCGTCAATGGCTTAATGGCCCATAAAAAATATTACCAACTAAAATAAAAATCTTCATTTGCAATTGAACGGTTCAATAGAAATCTCAACAGATTTACTGTGCTTCGATGGAGGGGTCTAATGTAGGCCATTAAATTTCAATGAAATTCTAATAGAAAACCGTAATTAGTACTTAGAGCACATTCCCACAGCGACTCGCACACACACACACACACACACACACACGCATAAATGAGCAGACAATCTAATGCCTGGCCCACAAGCCCACATCAACGGTGCTGTAATTAAATTTGATGCGCCCCTACGATGCTGGTTGTGCCTTATGCCTTATGCCTTGTGTACTGAGTTCATTTTTGAATGCATGTACGTGTATTATGTGTTTATGTGTGTGTGTACGCCATTAATATTTTGTTTGTAAACATTTCACTTAATGAGCCACAAAACGGTAATCTTCAACTTTAGTGTGCGTTGCTTTGGCTTTTATTTTAGTGTTTGCTGCTCTGTGGTGTTTGTTTGTGCGCTGGCAAGCGGTTGAAAGCGCGCTCATACTACATTTATCCGAGCAGAGGGGAATCAGTAAGTAGAAGAAGAGGAAATAATAATGAATACACTTGAAATGTGAATGAACTCATCACACCGACACACAGGCAGACCGACACAACACTACGGCAAGAGTGGACAATGCCAAAAAATTCCGAAAATGCAGTTGTTTTTTTTCTCGGTGATGAATCTCTTTTCAGTTTTTGTTGTTGTTCTTCGAGCAGCTTGGGTATTATAAATTCTATGATAAATTTTTGAGAAGCACATACGAACAATGTATGCTTATACTCCATACATTCCTACATCATTTTGTTGCTTTGACACTGAACTTGAGAATTGGAATTTGTAAGTTCACAAATTTTATATACCTACAGATTTTTTTGTTTTTTTTTATTTATGGGTCAAATGGAAGTGTCAATGTCGTTTACTATAGTAGCTGTTTGTTGTTGTTTTTGTATACTTGTTGTTGTGTGAAATTTACATTTTCACACAAGTAGATAGATTCAAGTGACTGGTTTTTGTTGGTAATAGAATTTAAAGTTTTGTGTTTCAGCTTTTTTGCTAAGGTTTTTTATTTGTTATTTACATTCATTGTAAGTACAATATGCATTTGCACTTGAAGCGTAAAACCCTTATTTATTTTATCTTCTTTAAACAATTCATTTTGGTGCACAAATAGATTGGAAAATTACTCTCGCAGTACAGTGCATTAACAGTTTTTACTGAAATTACTGCTTTTCCTCGAAATTCCATATTTTTAGTTTTTTCTCGATTGTTTACACTTGAAAAAAAAAAAAACCTGTCCACGCATTATGTCACATTTTTATTTAAAAAGCAAAAAAACTTCTGTCCACAAATATGCTCTCATCCGCACACATTCGAAATTGAATAAACAAATTAAATCATCGCCACTTATTTGCAGAACAAATTACACTCAAGCGAAGTCCAAGTTAATAGCAGTAAACGATAACTGAATATGTATTCCAATTGGTAGTAAATATATTTGGGCTTTATTAAGCTCTATCAACAATTTTAGTTGGGCTTCAAAAATACACCAAGTTAATAGTTTGAGTAAATGTGAAATATTTTTACTTTTTGTTATTATCAATATTGACCATTATTTCTCTCCGCGTGTTCTAGATACAGAAAACAATTCTGACAAAAATAAAACAAAGGAAATTAATTTCAAAAATTTGTCACGTTTCGTTGGAAGCTGTTGTGCGTTAAATCACAAATACACACACACACTCAGTTGAGTCGATTGGACTTTTTTTTGTTTATGTTTTTTTACAGTTTTTTTTTCCATTTTTTTCAATTTTCTATAATTTTATTTTGGCACATAAAACCGGCCGCAGTGCAATGCTTTAACCTTGAATGTGGTCGTTGGGTTTTTAATTAGTTTTCGGTGTCTTAATGTTTTCAAAAGTTAATTTGTGTTGTTGCCGCTCAGTTTTTTTTTGTTTTTGGTATTGTTGTAAATTATTGTTTCTGCCTTTTGCATTTTAATGAGATATCGTTTTTTTTTCACTTAATGTTTATATTTTACGTGAAATATGCCCAAAAAGGGTCACTTGAATTGGAAAACTTCAAAAAGTTTTTAGTAATCTGCTGTTTAGGACATAATACCCCTGGTAATTTTAACCAAAATAGGTAAATAAATGTGGTGCATTTATGAATTTTTTAGTATATTTACAAAAAAGCTTGGTTAGGGTGGCTGCCAGAACACCGACACACTTGGACCAAATTAGATCCATTGTGATACCACATGCTTCTTGCTTCAAATATCATTTGCAAGCCATAATGTATATGACGACTGGCAGGGACCGACACTTTAATGTGGCATTACTTGGCAGGTTATAATCTCGTAATGCCAATGCTTCTTACAGAATAATTGTTTTCTGTATTAAATTTGAATAAAATTAAATAAAAATACAAATTTTTTAAATTTACTAAATTAAAAGTATTTTAAAACTTACCTTTGCACATGGTTGACTTAAATGTCTGCCAATTGGCATTTTATTCGAGGGTCTTCAGACCATTTGCAGACACTCATTTTACGCAATTGTGACGCAACCTTGTCAATGTGTAATTTTAAATGCTGTAAATTGGAATTTTTTTACTCTGCCTGCTGATGGCGCGAACGAAATTTAATCCATTAGTCATGCACTGCATTCGACCGTACAATCAAAATTCAATTAATTACAATTTAACAGCATTTAAAATTGTTTTCATAACTGCTTTTATGGTAAAGCGATCTTTTTTTTCAGAAGCAACCCATTTTTTTTCTTTTTTTAACATGATTTTTTGAAGTGGGACTCAGGGGGCTTTGTGTTAAAATCACTTGAGAATGTGAAACGCCATTCGTTACTGTGCACGGAACGTAGTTATTGTGCCGCTGGGAGCAAGCATGTATTTTCTGTATTTCCGAGAAATGTGAACTTAAGCCATAAAAATAAAAGTTGTGGCCGAATGCCCAAGCAAAGTCCTTAATTGTCATTACTTACGCATGGTATTGGAAAAGTTGAAATGCAAATGAATGGCCATAATTGAACAATGGCATAAATTCTCAATTACAGATTTTATTTTTCTCGCAAATTGAAAATTAAAAAGATAATATGCCTGGTGGAGTACTCTAAAAGGATTTCGTACATGTGCACTTTATGCATACGCATAATTGAAACATTTAATAGCAAGTCTAACCATTTTGCCATTTAAAAAAGTTTCAGCATAACAAAATGTCGATGAAAAAAGCCGGAAATAAATAAATATTATTTAATTTATGGCCCAGCTACAATACTCGCACGTATACACACATGAGAGAGAAGTGTAAACAAGTAAATAATTAAAATTGAGTGTGGCCACAATTTGCATAAAAACAACCATTGGTCTAAAAAATAAATAAATTCGTCGATAAACTATATGAATACTAAATAATTGAAGACAAACAAAGGTAATACAATAATAATAAAATATGTAAAATGCTTGTCGCACATTCCAGTGAATTATTTCAAATTCAATCGCGTAAAAAATTCAATAATAAAACAAAAAGTTTTACGATACACCGTTTTATCTGTGTGTGTTTTTTTTATTTATTTATTTTTATTTTGATATGTAGTATTCAGTGCACTTGCACATTTGCGTTTTTCACATTTTTTCCGCTTTGGCAGTTGGCCAATGTTTTTCTTTGGTTTTTGTTGTTTATAATTTATTCTTATTTTTAATTTTTGATCACGAAATATGGAAACCAAAAAATTTCACACATTTAATTTAGCATTGAAATTGTATGAGGGTTGCTCATGTGCCAGTAGTGTTGACAATTTTGCAAATAAATGTGCAAAAAGTATTCACACTCGTGCGGAAAATCAAGTCTTTGTAAAGCGGGCATAGCTATTTTTAATACAAGACTGTTCATTATAAATATTTTTCGCATACGTTTATGTGCGGAAGTTTTAGTTTTATGGTAGCAAGAAGAGAAGAAATTCTATTCTGATCGAACAACGTAATTAGTAATTATAGTGTATTCGTAGATTTAGTCACTTTCTGGATTCGTTGCCCCAAAAAGTATGCAACAAATTTTCAAATGCATTGCATGTATCCACTCATATTGTCTTTCGTTGAACATGATTCGCACCATAAGAAGAGGTGTGACTCACTAACAAACAAAATTGAAAATTAATTATTGCAACGATGCAAGCGACACTAAGGAAGTAGGCATTATTAAATGTTACTCATACGCACCGTTGTCTTACATTATATCAAATATTCAAATATGATTAAATTTCTAACTACAGAACAAGACATAAAGGGTATTCACAAATTGTCATATAGTATATAGTCATAAAAGGGGATTTATCATAAATTTGCATTTGAGTTTAAATTTTGTATGAAATATTCAATGGGAAATAATAATTTTTGACAAATTCCCATTTTTGACTCTATTTTGTGAATACCCTTCATGTTTGATATTATAACAGAGAGAAAAATCACACACAGTTCTAACTGGCTTTCCGACATAACCAGTTAGGTCCACATTTTTTTGAAATCGAGTTAGCATCGGAAATGGTTTCTTTATAACCCTAATTTGAACAAAAATAGCATTAGTAAGTTGCCGCCACAAAATCGGCACACTAAAAACTCACATTTCTCCAATTTTACCAGCATAACCAGTTAAGTACAAAAATTTGTCTTTCGATTGACTAGTACATCAACGCACAGTGCCCCAAACGCTGAACCTAGAGCTCTGAAATTCTGTTGGTATACTCTGAGTAAAACCTAGGCGTCATTATACGGTCGGACCTCTGTGGAAATTCTAAAAGACCCATCTTATATGACGGTCGAGTAACGCTGTTATTAAGCTAGTCATTCACATTTAAGAATATTTATTTATCTTGAGTGAATGCTTGATGTTGAATTGAGATATTAGTAACAGTCGCTAGTGGCGAAGTGGTATCGGTCAATCAGCTCGAGACTGACCGCAACCGTAGTTGCTTCTCGCCAAAGACAACTTCATACTTTATGGAAAAGTTAAATTGAGATTACATGGTTGTGCTATACGTGGACAGCATTGGTCAAGTGGTATGGGTCAAGGCAATCAGAACCAAGGGCCCAGAGCATAGGCAAACTGTGGAAAAAAATTCGGAAATATTTTGGTATTGAAATACCTCTAAAACACTATTAGTACTCTTCGTAGAGGATCCAAAATCAAGCTAGATTTTTGTCTCCCCTTTCGAATGCAAAAGAAACTAAGGCAATCCGAAACCTAGAAGCGGAGATATTTGAAGTTGCCCAGTGGTCAAAAGAAGGTGTCTGCAGGCATGCCAGTATGCCTCTTTAGGAGCTCGGATGCCTGTCCTCCTCGCTTCCAACCTTTACTTCTTTTTTATATGAAACGGGACAAATAAACAGGCCTACGACTGTCGCTTCCATGCGTATGCCTGCTGGCAGGCAATATTGCATAGAAAATCCATTGACTCCACCCTATCTCTCTTCTAGCGCAGGCATACCGGCATGCCTCCACTAGAAGCGAGGATGCAATGTGCAATTTCTTCCCATAGCAGGCGTGCTGGCATGTCTCTAGCTGACAGGCCTTGCGAAATTTACTACTGGGTGAATCTGGAAAATCTTAAAAGTGCTCTAACTCCTAAACCAAGGCCCGGAGCAAAGCCAAACTATGCAAAAAAATAGTAGAAAATAGTTTCTGCAATATCAGAGAAATACGCAATTTTTCTAACTTTCAAAACAGTAAACTTACACGTCTGTTTCATATATATAGATTATATGATTTTTCAATGTAATAATTCCTTGAATTTTCTGTAAAGTCATCGATGGCAACAAATTTCTGTAATTTAATTGTTTTGTCCAGAGAGCAATCGAAAATTCATAGTCACCACAATAAGCCACATAAAAGCGAGGGGCATGTCAATAGAGAAAATATCATTACATGTTTGTGGTGTTACAAGCCAAAAGTCAATTTTAATTTACTTCTCCAATGGCTGCGGTACTTTTTGTTCAATTTCTTTTTTTTTTTAAAACATAATTACAGTGTGACCGCCTTTGCGGTCGAGGCATAACATGAATCACTGAAATTGATTGTAGTGAAAATGGAACGTTATGACGTTTTGTGGCATTTCCTAATGAATTGCAAAATTTTGTATTTGTTTTTTTTCCTTCCGCAATTTGTGGGTTTCAATAATTGTGTACTTTCGATCGAAAATCCATTTAAAGAAACCACAGAAAATGTTTCAACTACGATTGATTTTTGATTTTCGTTCGACTTCTGAATGCGAGTACGTTTTGCGTAAAACCGATTACTGTCTCCTTGCTTCCGTTCATTTGCTTCGGCCAAAAGGCTTTTGAAACTTTTCCATTTCGTACGTCGTATCCATTTCCTTAGCAGAGCTCTTCGCACTAATACAACCACACACTTACGCCTGCACACAGTAGCATTGGTGTTTTTCTGTTCAACGTTAGTTTGCCACGAGTACACAACTTTTACGTCTCCGTCTTTTCTGAAACTAAAACAATGCCACTAGCGGAAGCGGATGTGTGAATATAAGCATAGACCACATCATCATCATCGAGTGAATGTGTTGGAGTGTGTGCATTCCTGTATTTTTTTTTGCTCTATCTGCACCCGTTGTGTTGCCTCGTGGAATTTGCAATTGAATTTTCCATTTGCATTTAAAGAATTTAGCATTTGTGCCTTTCACATTTTCGTTTTGACATTTCCTTTTTATTTTATCATTTCATTATTGCAGTTCGCGCACACAAGCGTATATACAGCCAACATATGGCTTTTTTAATGTGGTGGTATTTTGTGCGCGGATAAATATTCCATGAGAGCATCTTCCGATTGTGTGCACTTTGTTGGTATGGTCGAACTTTAATGTGTTTCTAGTTACGTTAGACATATGATAGAAATTGAAATATTTGTTTGTTTATTTATATTTAGAAAATAAAAATACAATAGAAATTGCTAATAGTTCTTTCAAGCGAACAAAACTTTAAAAGTGAGAAGTTTAGAGAACATTTGCACACTCATGTTTTCTCTTAAAAGTACTTTCTGCTATTTGCTAAATTGGAAGTATTTGGAATTAGAATTTAAATAAGAAAAACGTTGTGAGAAAAAAATACTTTTATGCGAATTTCTGCAGGCGTAAACAATAACAAGAACAGAAATAAAAGTTCAATTTCAAATTTCCACAAAACCACAAATGGAAAATTCTTCATAAAAGGAAACTTGACAATTGATCAAATGTTTGTGGAAGAGGGGGGTGAAGTTAATGGAAAAGGCAATGAAATTAGTTTAACTCTTGACAATGGCAAAGGAAATGCACACAAAAGTTTGTACTTATTTCAGAGGAAATGATTACACTCGGAAAAAAGAAAAGACAATTGGGCAATGCACGAGTTGGTCTTGCAGGAGTGCAAATGCAAATATATATTTTGCATCACAACAACAAAATATACAGATTTGCATTCGTTGCATATTTGTTGCATATTTGCCCGTGCGTAGGAAATGCAAAACTGTATACTTTATTGCTGTGGTGTAAAATTATGCAAGACCATTTGCACTGGCTCGTGAAATGACCAACTATCCCAGTTCAAAACCAATTTAAGTTTTTATTTTGTTTTATGTAGGTTTCCATCCAACATTTGACATGCTCAGAGGAAAAGAGCGATGAAATGTTCTGACGCTCCATACATTTCATCGCTTTTTTATTCTGAGCGTGTCATTTCTCTAACTTCCGATAGAATGGGATTCAATGAAAAACTAAGCAATATTTCCTTAAATTTGCCAATTCAATTGAATTCCGTTATTGCAATTAGGCAAGCATACACACATATACAGTTTCCGCACATTAATATGGCAATTTCTTGTCCAAAAGTTAAATTCATTTCCGGTGCCGTTTGGTCTAGTAAAGCTAAAACGCTTCCACATAACTAACCACAGACACAAATTTGAATATTCTACTTCATACATACATGCTACCCTTTTGCGTGCAAACCACTTTTTGTGTAGTGGGGAAAATTCGATTAAAACACTGCTAGCCCATTTTCACCCATTTGCGCCCATTTTCGTAGTTGATCTTTTGTACTTGCATATGGCCACCGTTGCATTTTTTTGCCTTAATTTTCATGTTGCTTTTGGTTGTTCAGCTTTTTATGCCGTGACGATGTTCCTTCCTGCCCTTCGGTGTGTTCATTTGTCGTTTGTTGAATTTCGTTTTTCCTCGCGCGTAAAATTCAATTTTCCTCGCCAGTTGCACTCGCACAAAACTGAAAATCCTAAATGCCACTGGCTTAGGTGTGAGAGTAGTGAGCGCAGTTTATGATGTGATGGGGTGTAGTGTAGTGTAGTGTAGTGTGGCTTGGCTTCACGGTACTTATTTCATTTTTCTGTTTCAATATGCTTCATGTTGACGCCCGCAGAAAAACAGCTTGCGCACAAAGACCGTTCTGTTGCACTTTTTCTTCACTTGGCGAAAGTTTTCAATTCGATGCTCTGATGTGAAAATGTGAAAGCGGGGGTCTTCGGTTCGAGTCTTTTCGAGAGAAACCATGCGACAAGAACTAAATTGAAATGTATTAGGTGAATTTTTCGCTACAGTTGAAATTAAAGCGTAAATTCTTTGGCGCACAGGAATATGAAATGGAAACCACAACTTATTGAAAATACTTTCTTTTTTGGAATGAAATTTAATTAAAACTAGAGAGTGGACTATCTTCGGCTATACCGAAGTTGAAATACCCCCACACAGTAGGAAGAAGTACCTCGATCATAAAAAAATGTGGTCTCAAGACCCTATTTTGAGCCAATTATAGGTGGTTGTCCAAAATCCATTTCTAAAAATTTCCAATTAAATCCACCAAAAAAAAAAAATTGGTCTCAAGACCCCATTTAGACCCTTATATATGTGGCTTCGGAACCTCGGACCATGTCCAAAATCCATTTCTAAAAATTTCCAATTAAATCCACCAAAAAAAAAAAATTGGTCTCAAGACCCCATTTAGACCTTATATATGTGACTTCGGAACCTCGGACCATGTCAAAAATACGTTTCTAAACATTTCCAATCGAATACAACAATAAAAAAGACTTGAAAAATTTTTACCTTTTTTTTTGGTGTATGGGAGCCACGCCCAGTTTTTGTCCGATTTGGCTGATTCTCGAACTTGATCTCAGTATTCACGAGAAAAACATGTAAAAAAAGTTTCAAGTCGATATCTCCAAAACTGCGACCGCTATCGTGCGGACGGACAGACGGACAGACGGACAGACGGACAGACGGACAGACGGACAGACGGACAGACGGACAGACGGACAGACGGACGGACAGACAGACGGACATCGCTAAATCGACTCAGGAGGTGATACTGATCAAGAATATATATACTTTTCCATACCGGACACGCCTCCTTATGGGCGTTACAAACGTTGTGACAAAGTTAGTATACCCTGCCACAGTGAGTGTGGGGGTATAAATATATACAGTTTGAATTACTTTATTGAAAAAGTCTGATATTGTCCACATCACTATGTTACACAGGGCCGCGTTAATCACTTTATGTTTCACTGATTTTAATTAGTTTTAGTTTTGAAATCCCTTTGAAAGTAATACAAGTGCCACACACCTAACTATATGAAAATCAAATTCACTACAGCAAATCCTTTGTCTGCATGTACACAGTTAAGCTGCACTAACAAACCCTAATTACTTGTCCATCCAGACTGTGATCCGGTGCTTGGTTTAAAAATACCACCGATGCCAGCACAACATCAAATTTGTGTCGAACAACGTTTTAAGCCCAAAAATAACACAAGCAATTACGCTCTGTAATGTGCCAAACATAAATGATCGATATCATTTGACTCCACACCTCCCCTACGGTCTTTCGCTGCCTAGGCATATGTGTCTGGCCAAGGCTGTGTACCCTCTACCCTCTTACAAACAGTCGCGCTCTGTTCTCTGTGTGCCGCAGAATTCATTCATTTTCCCTTGAGTGCAATTTCTATAAAAGTGCTTTAATTGACACATTGTGCCCGGTGAATTCAATTAGGCGCATTTGCATCATTTTTTATTTGGAATGGTCACATTAACTTTTCAATGCTATGTTATTTAATTACTCAAATATTTATACCCCCACACTCACTGTGGCAGGGTATACTAACTTTGTCACAACGTTTGTAACGCCCATAAGGAGGCGTGTCCGGTAAGGAAAAGTATATATATTCTTGATCAGTATCACCTCCTGAGTCGATTTAGCGATGTCCGTCTGTCTGTCCGTCCGTCTGTCCGTCTGTCCGTCTGTCCGTCTGTCCGTCTGTCCGTCTGTCCGTCTGTCCGTCTGTCCGTCTGTCCGTCTGTCCGTCTGTCCGTCTGTCCGTCCGCACGATAGCAGTCGCAGTTTTGGAGATATCGACTTCAAACTTTTTTTACATGTTTTTCTCGTGAATACTGAGATCAAGTTCGAGAATCAGCCAAATCGGACAAAAACTGGGCGTGGCTCCCATACACCGAAAAAAAAGGTAAAAATTTTTCAAGTCTTTTTTATTGTTGTATTCCATTGGAAATGTTTAGAAACGTATTTTTGACATGGTCCGAGGTTCCGAAGCCACATATATAAGGGTCTTAATGGGGTCCTCAGACCAATTTTTTTTTTTTTTCGGATTTGATTGGAAATTTTTAGAAATGGATTTTGGACATGGTTTGGGCTCCAAAACCACCTATAATTGGCTCAAAATAGGGTCTTGAGACCACATTTTTTTATGTTCGAGGTACTTCTTCCTACTGTGTGGGGGTATTTCAACTTCGGTATAGCCGAAGATAGTCCACTCTCTAGTTTTAATTTAATTGGAAATTCGTTCGATATTCTGTGAGTAACATTTTATATACCGTTTGTTTTTGAAATTCTTCTCATTGCAGGTATGTAAATCCATGAAGTGGATAGGTTTGCGTATAAATAGCAGAACACTTTATTTTAAGTGCATGTCAAGTGAGTGAAAATTTGTGTAATGATTCAAGCAAATAATGCGATTCCATTCAAGGACGATTTAAGTGGAAGAAAAAATTTGCCTGTGCAAATAACTATGCAACGTTTTGTCGACATCTGTAAGTGGGGTGTCCAGAGGCATTCAAATTCATTTCAACTAGAATTGCAACAACTAATTAATCCCAACAGTGATACCCCTCTGTATCTCATTCCGGAGTTAATGAGATAGATGTAGGGTAGAAGGGGGAGGATTCGCCACTGGGGCGCATATGCCATTCCCACTTTTTTTAAAAACTAAAAACTCTTAGAATTTGACAGTATGGGTAGTGTGTGCATATACCGATAAAGTTTCTTCCCTAAGTACATACCTTTCTACCCCAATCGTGATCAGGGCAAAACGTGTTTTTTTTGCTTTTAGGGGTGCTGCGAAAATTTGTTTGGGTAAGTAAATTTGGTAATAATATATTTGGTTTTTGCATTAGGACTTTGATACTTTGTGGTATTATTGCGTTGATATTAATGCATGGAATATAAGCTCGACATGATTCAATTTCTTAAAAGTAATAATATGAAAAAGAATTTGTGTGAGTGGGAACACCTGGGGGGGGCACATTCGCCGAATCGCACGTCAGTGTAATTAGTATAACAAAACCGTCAAGCAAAATTTTAAAGAAGAGAAAAGGAAGAATTAATGATTTAGGCTGCTCAATTAGTTTAGAAAAATCGTTTGGAAAGTTGCATTTAACTCGGATCTAATTTACTAATTTTTTGTACATTTGTTTAGTGTTTTATTTTAGCTTCTGATATTCAATCCCTATATATCCCTATATATATATTATAAAACTGAGTGTGTGTCTGTCTGTCTGTTTGTCCCTCAATCACGGCTAAACGGCTGTACCGATTCTCTTGAAACTTTCAGGATAAATTCTATAGGTATCGACATGTAACATAGGCTATATGCGGTTGGGATTGGACAAAGGGGCGTGGCACCTCCCATACAACACAAAATATGTCTACAAGGTAATTTAGTAACTATTGAATTGAATTTGAATTGAATATTGAATAATAAATACGAAATTTATCACGAAGTTGCATAATAACTTTTCCAAGCTTTATGCCAAATATGAGCATAATTGGACAAGGGGCGTGGCACCGCCCACACAACACGTAACTTAAATAACAGCTAATTATGCAACTATAGGATATATTTTAATGAAATTTGGAATGGAGCTGTATAGTATATTTTCCCAGCTATGTGTCGAATATGGAAATAATTGGACAAAGGGGCGTGGCACCTCCCACACAACACATAACTTAAATACCAGCTAATTAAGCAACTAATGGATATATTTTAGTGAAATTTGGAATGGAGTTGTACTGCTATGTGACGAATATGGGAATAATTGGACAAGGGGCGTGGCACCGCCCATAAAATTTTCTACCCCATATCACGGCTTTACTGATTTTATTGAAATTTTAAGGTAAAATTGTGTTAGTAATGGAATTTGCACTAGGACATAAGAGGTTGGATTTGGACAACGGGGCGTGGCACCTCCCATACAACAAAAAATATTATTAAAAAGTAACTTAGTAGCTATCGAATATTAAGTGGTCCATGCCACCAACTGCGCCCATGCACATTTTTTGGGTGAATCATACCGGGTGGGATTACAACTTCCACCAATTGCGTCCTTGGACTTTTTTTGGCTGAATCATACCGGGTGGGATTACAGCTGCCACCAAGTGCGTCCTTGGACATTTTTTGGGTGGCTCATGCCGGGGGGGATTACAACCTGGCACCAAGTGCTTCCTTGGACATTTTTTGGGTGATTCATACCGGGTGGGATTACAACTGGAACCAAGTGCTTCCTCGGACATTTTTTGGGTGAATCATGCCGGGTGGGATTACAACTGCCACCAAGTACGTCGTTGGACTTTTTTTGGCTGAATCACACCGGGTGGGATTACAGCTGCCACCAAGTGCGTCCTTGGACATTTTTTGGGTGGCTCATGCCGGGTGGGATTACAACCTGGCACCAAGTGCTTCCTTGGACATTTTTTGGGTGGCTCATGCCGGGTGGGATTACAACCTGGCACCAAGTGCTTCCTTGGACATTTTTTGGGTGAATCATACCGGGTGGGATTACCAAGTGCTTCCTCGGACATTTTTTGGGTGGATCATGCCGGGTTGGATTACAGCTGCCACCAAGTGCGTCCTTGGATTTTTTTTTGCTGAATCATACCGGGTGGGATTACAGCTGCCACCAAGTGCGTCCTTGGACTTTTTTTGAGGATTCCTACCGGGTGGGATTACAACTGGCACCAAGTTTCACGGGGGGAATAAACCATCAACTACAGCGCCATTGAAATTGTCGCAAATTCCTATATATATTTATTTTAAAATTTTATACAACCCGTGCAACGCCGGCTATGTAACAGCTAGTACATAAATAAAAAATTATATTTACCAAAAAAGTCTGTGCATTTCTAAATTATACCCTATGGCGTTTCTACCCCATGGGTGGGACAGTTTCGTCGTTTTGGGCTTTCTTTGAAATTCGTTGAACAAGGAGTGGAAAGCTTTTGAATATATGCTTTCAGACATTAAATTATTAAAGTTAATAAATGTAAGCTTCCAACTGTAAATTTGTAGGAAACAATGATTGGTTAATTTTTTAAAAATCTTTGAAAAAACGTGGTGAATCCGCCCTCTTCTACCCTACTGTCTGGAAGACCGATTTATCTTCATCGCCATCGACTCAAATTTTTTCTATTTTCTGCTTCTAACTATTTCGACGATATCGAAAATGGACAACATAGGAAAAAACCACAACCTCCAGCAAAATTTGAATTATTTTCGTACATCTTGAGAAATTCTAAACTGTTCCTGTATTTGTTGCACACTTTATAGTAAAATGTTCTCTTATAATAAGTGTTTGTATAGTAAAGCTTTAAGGATATACACCTTGTAAAAAATGTTTACTTTTTTTGGAATAAACTTTATGAGTACAGCTCTCTGAGCGTTCTAAATCCTTCAGTTGAAAATGCGTTTCAATTCAAGTGTACAATTCCGATAAGACTTCAGACTCCTGTTGTGCTGTTGTGGTGTTGCTTATGCTTTGTTGTGTTATCGTTTGCATTAAATGGAAATTTCCTGGAATTTAGATTCACTAATGGCTTAAATTTCTTGGAACAAGAAACAATATCCTCAATAAACAATTGCGCAGTTTGATCATGAAATGACGGCAAACACACACCAATACACAATTATAACGGCAGTAATTTGTCAAGGACAAGAGAAGGCGATAAGGTTCTCCAGGTATTTTCCATGAATTAGACTGCTTGTGTGTGTGTGTGTGGGAGGGTTACATGGGCTTACTACAGTATTTCCATATGCATTTCGTGTTTTGTTGTCCGAAACAACTGCAACCAAAAAACCCAAACCGCACATCCTTAAAAATGGCAATTTTCTATTTTCGTCCAGATTGCTTTTGCCTGGCCTGTTGCATTGTTTGAGTTCACGTAACGGCGCTTGTGTATGTGTCATAGTGTGGGTGTGTTTTTGATACTCTGCACATGCATTTAGTTTTGTGGCTTATGCAAGCCCTTTGCTCAAATATGCATGAATGTTCCGTTAAAGCCTTCTTCTTCTCCTTCTCATCCATCTACAATTCTGGTTTTAAGAAGCTCAATTTCTCTTTGCGTGGCTTCCATTGCCAGCAGGCCGCAACTATTTTTGACTTTTAATGCATTTGTAGAGCTTTGTGGCAAACACACGATCACACATTTCGTTCGTACTCAGCAATTTGGTGCTCACATAGAAATGTTCCTGCCACTGGTCGGCCACTGTGCAATGTGCCTCAAATTGGTTTTGTCTTTGTGTGTGCTCCAACATGGTTCGACCACAAACAATGTTGACATACCAAATATTGGCAATGGGCATACATACAATATGGGCACGGGCTAAGTGTGTATTCTATATGACGTAGGTGCATGTATATGTGCTTGTATTTGCTATTAACCGGACAACAACACATACGATAAGGGTAGCTAAAAATAAACCTTATAAGGTGTAGCCTCAACCATTTAGGAGTGGAAATTTAACTCATTAATATTTACATTTGTGTGTTATATTTTTTTGTAATTAAAAATGTTTCCTCAAGTATATAATTTTCCTCATTTTTTGTTTGCCACCCAAAATGCTTTTGGTCAAAGCTTAATCAAATTTACATTTTGATGACATACTCACACACTCATGCTCACAAGTCATAGCGGAGTCATAAACTATGAGGGCGAACTTTTGGAAACTGGTGCTAAAACTGTAGGGTATTTCAGTCAACAAATGAGCGTCATTACAAACGGAACTTCATAATTTCCATTTCAAATTTCAAGCCAACAAATTTTAAACTTTTAGTTTTTAATTTGATTTTAAGGCAATTTCAAAAATGTGCAAACTATGAGATACAAACGCTCTTACGTCGCACACCAAAGCAACAATTTGCATGCGCATGTGCAAAATAATGCCAATCATATCCATTCATATTTTGATATATGTATGTATGTGGGGGAAGCTGGGACTCAACTTTTTGCAGTCGCATTACTTCGCAGCTTGTGGACATTTTTTTTAAATGTTTGCAGTCCAATATCCACTAACTGTAAACGCCTTAATTTAGTTTTCTGTTCTAGGAACCAAAATAATGCGCCCGAAAAATCACAAAAACACGTGCTGATCATATGAGGGCTCTCAACAACTGTTAAACTTTATGAGACTTAGGAGATAGAGTGTGTCCAACTAACTCAGTTTTTAAAAATTATGGCGAGAACACATCAAAACCTCAAAAACTAAATGTGCCCAAGGTCACAGCTACCCTAGTTCACAAGAACAACAAGTTATATCTTCACGAAAATATTTCCATAAGTACTTTCCATTTTCATTTCCCTTTTATTCCAATTCCATTTACAATTTTCTTCCATTTCCATTTTGTGTTGGTCCATTTTCATATCGATCCAATGCCCATTCCAATTAGGTCTTTGCTCTGGCTCCAGCTCCGTTCCAGCCTCAACATCGGGCTAATGTAAAATTAGTAAACAAACATTTGCAAAAAAAATATTCAAAAATCATTCATTGCCTAAAAATTTGCAATTTAGCTTCGCTCCGCAACCAATTAAAAACCGTCCAAATCAATTCAGTTTATTATAAAAAAGAAATAAATAAAATGTTGCATCCTTTCATGTACAAAAAATATTCTTCCACAATGGTTCATTAATTTTCTAATTTCATAAAAAATAAATTTTTCATTCAGAACTCACTAGAAGCCGCAGACGTGAGAACAATGCACACAAGCCGATCGAGAGAGAGTCAGAAAACAAAACAAATATAATTGAACGATTATTCACACTGCACACATGAAGTAGAGTTGAAAATAATTAACCTTGAATTTAAAATTAGATTTACTTTATAGATGGAAATCAGCACAGAATACATACACTCAACGAATTAATGTTAAAGCAATAATAAGTGATTTTAGGTAAATAATGAATTCATTTTCAGAAATGTTCTTTCATAAAATTATTCTAATTTTGGAATACGTACAATTTTTTCCCAGAGCTCTTTACACATTCACTTATAATTTTTCTTTGATGCCCCGTTGTCGCAGCTGACATAACTGTTCATTTTAAGTGGGTGTTATTGCAGTATTTGCCACCCTCACAGCCACACCCGATGCTCGTGTCTTCCTTGCAACGTGTCCAATTTATCAATAATAGAAATCAACTCAGCAATATGTCTTCGGGGTGACTGCAAATGCCTTTTCTGTGATTATTAAATTGAAGAAAAGAAAAAAAAAAACTTGCAAATAGCTGCATTGAGTGGGGTACAAAGCTTACGTACAGACAGACTTTTGTTGTATAGAAAATTGCATATTTATGCAATGTTTGGGTTAATATTTTTGCCTCGATTCTAATTGGATTACTCAATAGTTTGGAGATTGCGGTTATAACATTAATTTGATAATGAATTGCTCGCAATTTTAATTGAATCTAACTGGTGCCTCCTTGATGGAATGGAATTCGATTTGATAGTTAGGAAGGGGAATTTCATTTCACCATTCCGTCACTTCTCATCGCAAGCGTTTAGTGGTTATTAATTTCCAATCATTGTTCACTGCTATGATACCAATTTACAACAATGAAGCTTTGTAAGTATTTGTGTTGGCTGTGTGAAAACTTTTCCATTTATCTGCTCAGAATAATGACTTTCGGCGAATTTCAAATTCTTTTCAGTCAATTCGATTGGATATTTTCGCATTTGTTTTCGTGGAAATTTATGCCAACACTTCAGCATTGAATGCGAAAAGTTTCTAGGCTTTCATTCTTCATCCTCAGACAACTTCACTCCGCACCCGTTGAAGTGCCTTGTGTTGCAGGACAAAGCAAAAGTTTAATAGCCGCAAACAGTGTTGAACAATTTTTTCGCTCTATTTACAAATTTTTTTTCTAAACTGTTTACCATTCCATTGAAAGCCTCTGCTGGCTACTAGTCTTCGTGTTTGAAATTGCAATTCCATTGCCGGGCCATGCAAAAAGGATTAAACGCACAACAGCAACTGCAGTAAAGTTGGTAGCACAAACAACTTGCCTCCGAGTTTTATTGTTCTTCTTCCGTGAGAGCCCCCCGCACCGCTTCCCTTCTGACATTATTTCCTATTCCATTGACTATTGGCTTAGTGGGTTATTGTTGTTGGCATTGTTACTCTAACTTTACAATTGCCTTATGGATTATTGATTATTGCATATGTTTGCCGTAGAAATAATTGAATGAAGGAATCAATTGCTCTTGATGGAATGCAAAATTGGGTTTAAAATTTATCGATACCTTAATGATCACATTGGGCCATACGAATACCAGTAATACCATTGCAATCTCATACAGTTTGAAAAGAGGAATGCCAAATTGGAAATTCCTAGTGATTAGATAAGCGAGCCTGTCCAGCTGTTGGACCTGCCCAGTTGTTGGGCAGTAATAGTTCTGAAGTGTTTCGTAATCAGAACTAAATACGAGTAAACAAATTATGCAACATCAAACCAGAATATAGAAGCTGTCCAGCTATCGGATATGTAAATGTTAACTTCTATTTCGAACTTAAATAGCGGTGTGTTTTAGGAGTCCAACAGGTGGGCACACATTTTTTTAAGACGCTTTCTGCCCTCACCAAAATTGCTGTTTAATTATTGAATAATAGTTGGCTATTGTCCTTAGCTTTCAATCACACTATTGAGCTCCATAAAATTATGTTTCAAAAGAAAGTTATAGCATAAAACGGAAACATGTCCAATAAATGGGCAGGCTCCATTACTATTGACAGCAGTCACTTTAAAATTCTAGCTACTTATGAAAAGATGTAGACTTGTGTACTATATATTCAAGACAGCAAATGTGTTTGAGTCCTAGCGCTAAAAGCTCTCTTGTGGCCAAATAAAATTAGGATGCTCTCGCACGTACGTAGGTTAGGTTACGCTAGAGTAACTGAAATATGAATCATAAAGTTCGATAATATTATTCGTACCCATTGCTAGTTACTCAAAGTCCTATCACGTACATATCGATGGGCAAATGAAATAAATATCGCATGATACATTAAATTTAGTGTAACATACGACAGTAAAATGCAATCAATGTATCGTAAGGACCTCACTGCTGATATTCCATTAGTTTCACTTCGATACATTGCATGGCATTCATTTCGACAACGCTTTTACCCGAATGCCAATTCTCATAAGTTTTCTTCTGTTTGCCAAATATTTATGCGATTGCCTTGGGCGCAATGTGACGCTTAATTGAACGCCAGATCACCGCCATTTGGATAAAGTGCGTCCCCACACACACACACTCGTGGTTTTCTCTCCTTTGCAAAGCAGTGCAAAGGACCGAACATGTATGTATTTATGACTTAAAGCCGTCACACAGACCGTAGGAGTTTATTGCCACCAAATGAAGTCAATAAAGCGTTTTCTTCCAACACTTTATGGACTGGTAACATTTTGAAATATTTGCGCCGTGCAATGACAGGAAGACTGCTTTTAGTGGGCTTTTATGCGCGGCTATTATTTTGTGGCAATCAACGAATAGGGAAATGAAGGAGCAATTGATCGATTTTTATCGCTTATCGTATGCGGAAATGCATTTGCTGGTCTGGCCGTTCGATTCAATTTAATCCAGGCCGGCTTCGTATGAATGAATAATACTGCTCATTATTTCATTTAATCGAAGGATAATAAATTTCGCTGGATTTTCTGTCCGCAAGCATAGCGCTTAATGGTGACATTTCTTTGTTTTCCCTTCAGCTGTCAATTTGAAGCGTTCGAGCACTGTACACTGTACACTTTGCCCTACATCCCTCCCCGTCAAGCGATTTTTAACAGACGAAATTGTTTCGCCATAATTGAACGTTTGTCGGCTCAGTTGTGGTTGTTTTTATTTTTCTTTGCCTTTATCATTTCGCAATTGTTATTACGTTTTATATTTACTACGGTTATGGTGCTACGCCCACATAATTTATTGCATGCAATTTATTGTAATATCGATGGATGTGCTCATAATAATTTTATGTCAGATTGTGGATAATTTCACAGAGAAATGAATGAATTCTCTTACAGCCAATAGCCAGTGAATTAAAATGCACATGGATCCTGACCGGCGAATTAAAATTACTTATGGGCATATGAAATATGAATATGGAATAGGTGAATTGAAATTAACTCATTACTCCATTATGTTTCATTCTTATGCAATATTTTTTTATTATGCACTCTGATGGAATTTTAATTGAGAATGGCCCATTAAATATTTAAAGACATGTGTATTAGAATAAACGATTACCGCTTTAAAGATACAATATACTTGTGTGCAGGTTATAAAAATACAAAAATAGTTATCTATATCTATATCTATCGGTTCAAAAAGTTTTTCGCTTGCAATAGTTTTGTATTATCACGACAATGCAATATAATATATAGCAGAGATCCTCACTAAATGGCACTGTTAATGAGCCACAGTAAAAATGCATTGCCTTTCTTGAAGCTCACACAAATTCCCATTGAATTTGAACACAGATTCGCGCAACTCGGACAAAGGCAACGAGCCACAGTGAATGTTCACCAAAGACCAACTAAATCGAGCACTAAGTAAAAATCTTTCTCCAAGCCACGAGCATCGTGCGACGAACAACGAATTCTTAGCACGAGCGGGTTGATTTCGTTAAAAAACTGCAGAAAATTCAATAAACATTCACTGCCTTTGGTGAATATTATGAGCTTATGGTGAATGTTATGAGTGTATGTTTCTTGTGAGTGTGAGCCTCAGAAGCATTCACGGATAGTGTTTGCTTGCCGTTTTGGTATGTTTGCATAAGGCATATTCACATACAATTTTATTAGTGTGACTCAAATTGAGTGCATTCATGACATTCACTTCTGAGATATGCTTTAAACGACTGAAATAAAACAACATCAAATGTAGTATTGGGTGGACAGTAAATTTTCATAGCCAACTATGTATTATAAGACACGCTGGTTCATTGGGACTATTTCAAAAATGTCATGTTACTGATGTTGTTGGAACCCAGCTCAGTTCTAGTATAAACATAGCTCGGCATTCGCCCGAATATTAGGCAATATGAGGCTGTTAGTCCCACAGATATATAAAATTTCATAATTTTGTTACCAAAAAATGTGTGTAGGTACTTCGTATTATTTTTTCATAAATTCTGATAATGTTGCTTCCATAGCAATTTCGTACCTATCGGTCACATACTTCCTCTTCCGGAGGACATTCAAAATATGGCATTACAATGGACAGTATATTGCACCCCTTTAGTATCTTCATTATGTCACGTACACACCGCAAGGCAAAACGATTTTTTTATACCAATTTCCATCGTTTATTTGCACAGAAAATTGGCCCATAATACACGCAACAGTCAAGATGGAAAAAAGAAGCAAAAACAAATTACAGAAGCCGCCAACAACAAAGAACTCACACACACACACACACACATGGGAAAATAAACAAAATAGCTTATCTAATAAAAGCATAAAAGATCCCGTGAACCCGTGGGAGTTACACAAAATCGCACTTAACCACTACTGCCTCACAAGACACACACACACATATACTGAAACCTAAGACATTCTGGTCGAAAGTAAACACAAAAGCCTACGAGAAATACGAGCGCTCCATTGTTAAAGCCCAAAAACGAAATTCTCTACGTTCAAGCAGCAGTAGCAGTTGCAGCAATTCAGCACTGCAGCACTGTCTTCGCTTTTGTTGCATACAGCGTATGGGCATGGAACTTTATTGAAACAAGCACACAAAAACTTCACCTATGTAAAGGCTTGGCAGCGTCAAAAGACAAGCACACGCAAATAAAACCCAAATTGCTTGCCATGTTGGTGCCACTTATATGAAAAATCGGAGAGGAAAAAAGACGGCGTTTTGTAGCTAACAAAAAAGTTATTCAAAATTCAAGGAATTTCTGTGGCTTTTGTTACTTTCCTTTGCTGAATTGTTACCGAAAGTTTTTCTTTTCATTTGAAATCCTTTGTGTGGCTTTTTGTCAGGCTAAACAGAACATCTGACAGACAGTCGCTTGAGGTTGAAGTGACATGCACAGGCAGTGAAGAATTGAGTGTAATTGCAAATTAAAATCGCTTTTCATATTTGCATTAAAATTTCATAAGCAAAGTAGTGCAATGTGGGCGGAGTATGGTTGCAAGTAAATACCTTTCAATTACAGAGTCTAGTTCTATGACTCAGTTGGCTTATGACTAAGTAAGGCTTCTTGGAGAGATCTAAATATTTTCAACAGACATCCTTAGAACAGATTAGCCAATTTTATGCCCGGATCATAGCAGCAACTCGAAATTTTCCTTAGCTTCATACAGAAGAGCAGGAATTATTTTCACAGACAGACAAAGGCAAACTTCAAAACTATGTGAACTGATAACCTTTAAGGTTATTAAGGTATTTTTAAGCTTTTGTTTTGTTCGTGGAACGTTAAAATTCCATAAATGTTCACAATGCTCTTGTGTCCTATGGTTGGTTGTCTGTCTGTGTGTCAAGCCAGCATGTGAGAGCCAGAGTGTGAAGTAAAATAAATATACGAACTGGAACACAAAAAAAAAGAAACGCAAACGCAAACAGCACATATACAACAAATGCTTGCTGACAAAAGTCACTGTGCTGTGAGGATTGACTGAAGGAAAAACTGCGTTTCGAAGGCACGCCACAATGAATGTGCAACAATGCTTCTTCCTCTGACTATCATTCTGCATGTGTGATAAAATACCACTTTTTTTTTTGTTTAGTCTTTTATTTGCGAAACTATTTTTCCATTACAAATGAAAGCAGTCAAAGCGGAAGGCATTCAAGCAGACATTTAAGTATTTGTTGTTGCCGTTTGTGCGTACTTCATTATTAGTTGGTGTCTGTGAGCGTGTGTATGTGTGATAATGCCAAAATATTTATATTGTTTTGACAGTGACACACAAGCAGATGCATCACAATGGCACTCAAATGCAAATAATTGCGTAGTACGCAGTGCTTGACACTGGCATGGAGCGTGAATGTCGAGAACAGCAAAATAAATTGCTCATATGATAAATCACAAATATTTGAATTGCTTTTCCAAGTACACTTCCAATAGAAACATTGTGCAATGAAATAACGATAGAAAATTTAAAATTCAAAGGAGTCTAATAGGGTGGGTCACAAAAAAATTTTAAATTGAAAAAAAAACTAGTGAGAGAATTATCTTCGGTCTGACCGAAGCTATAATACCCTGCACATGCGAGTACGATACATTCTGAGACCATATGTCAGTAATTATTGATAGTAGTTCCATATTTTATTCATAATTTTTCGATATTTTATCGATAGTTTTTCGATAATTAATGATAATTTTTCGATAATTTATCGATAATTTTTCGATAATTTATTGATTTTTTATCGATAATTTTTCGATTTTTTATCGATTATTTTTCGATTTTTTTATCGATTATTTTTCGATTTTTTATCGATAATTTTTCGATTTTTTAATTTTTTGATTTTTTATCGATATTTTTTCGATTTTTTATCGATAATTTTTGAATAATTTATCGATAATTTTCCAATATTTATCGATAATTTTCCAATATTTATCGATAATTTTAGTTTCCTGATCCATTTAAAAATTTTATTCCAATTCCATTTTGTTCCGGTCCAATTCCATTTCGTTCCGGTTTCATTCCCATTTCGTTCCCGACCTCATTTCCAACCCAATTCAAAAAACCGCATCCAAATCGGTTCAGTATTACTCAAGATAAACGAAAATAATACAAATTAGGCGGCCACTTTCTATGGGAGGTAGGCGTGGTTCTTATCCGATGTTGCCCATTTTCAGTACCGTCGGCAGTTATCGTACGAAATGACAGACAGACGGACATGGCTTAAACGACTCAGGTGTGATGCTTATCAAGAATATCTATAGTTTTCCATACCGGACACACCTCCTTATGGGCGTTACAAACGGGTGACAAAAACAATATACCCTTTGGACAATAGTGTGCAGGGTATAAAAATATGAATAAAATTCGAAATGTCTTCAAAAGAACTCATATCGTTACCTTAAAGCACAATCATCCTATGTCGAGGGTACAAAAAAAATTATTTAATCCAGTCATTCTGTGATTTGCTCCATACAAAAAATACAAAAATTAGCGTACGCCATTGCTCAATTTCAATTTTGTAATTACTTGACAGTTCCATGGAATTGGAAAACTCAAAAGGTCTGACACATGTTATTTTATAAAGGAAATATGCAAAATACGATAAAGTCACAGTTTTTTTTAGTATGATTTTTTAATTGATCAGTACTTTCGCTGAATTTCTTTTTAAAACACATTTTTATTTTTATTTCGCTTTAATTATGAAATAACATTTGCCAGGCCATTTGCATTTTTTGCCTTTTCCAATTCTGCGGTAGTGTGCAGTGAGTACCTACCAAATTTCGAAGTGAAAACTTAACATGATGTTAACAAATAAACAAAAGTGCAAACGTTTTTCCATTGCACAGTGTAATTTGCGGGAAATTTTATTTTAATATATTTTTTACATTGAATACATGAGAAAGTTTGCAGTTCAACGTTATTAAATGCAACCAACTTGTGCAAGGTTCTACAGTTTAAATTTCACAACTAGCAATTAAAATAGAATACGATTTCCAAAGTTATTCCTGCTAATTTAATGTCTTTAAAGCCTTTTGCCACACGAAATAATTGCCAACCTCATATAACACATGGCAAATTACCAACCGCATGAAACTCAATCAATGGTTGAACTGTGGAAGTGGCCAAGTTAAACATGAAAGGAAGATTTTTGTATGTCGAATGGTAATGGGAAAGTTAACCCTTTCATAAAAATCTCGTACGGATTTAAGCTTGTCATAAAAGAAACGTCAATTCGGGTTGGCCATTTCTTTTAGTTATTTTTCTTGCTTGGTGTTGAAGCTGGTCAATGGTAAATGGTGTCATGTAAAAAAAAACAGAAGAAAGAATCGAAAAAAGCGAAAAAAAAGTATGCGAAGTAGGTCAATTAAATCTGTCAGAGCATACGTAGAGAAAATTGTTAAGGGTAGCAAGAAAATCGTATAGAAAGGAGAAGCAAGTTATGTAATTAAAATGTGTTCCTAATTTTCCTTCATTTTTTTTGACAGAACAGATGACAGAACGATAAATTGCATTTTATTTCTATGAAATGGGTTTTCTTTTGATGGTTATAAATATTTTGTGTGGCATACTTATCGGCGTAGAGTTGAAAAAAAATCTGTTTGAGTTCCTTGAAATTGGCTATTTTATAATTTCACAAATTACATGTGACAATAATTTAATTAGATAATTGCCAACTGCCACATGCAGTTTTTACTCAGAATCAAGATATGCACTTTCATCGCATGAAATATTTACATGTTATTTTGCATGCGTGTGGTATGATATAATGACTGCTTGGGGTCCCACAATTTTCACATGAATTCGATAAACATAGTACTTAATATTTTTTTTGTGTTTAATATTAAAGTAATTAAAGGCATTGAACCAATTTATGGAATTGCGACGAAATTTTATTAATTGCAAAATTTACAAGCGAAAAAATGTAATCAACTTGCTGATCAGAGCTTTACGAAGTGATGGTAAATTTTTCTTTGACATTTTCCAAATAATATTTTGTGTAAATAATTCGGAACCTTGTGTTTCTGTTTGAATTTGGGTCTGGTTCTCGTAGTGTTTTCAATGGAAATCGATAAATAAATAGAAGGCGTGATTTCCGTAAACGTTATACATTATATGGTTTATTACCTATATGGTTCGGTCGATTGGCGATCTTACCTCCTCGATGGTTTTTCTAAAACAATCTAATATTTGATTTGGTGCCTTCGGTGAAGCCAAAGTCGCTGCTTATTGAGTTTGTCAATTGACTCAAACGCCATCTACATCTCAAACTTAAATATAGACAAATCACAGAACCGTGGGCACTTGGTGCAAACAGGGTTTTCTATCAGCTCAAATTGATATACAATCAATTTATTCCCCTAATTCATATATTAGTGAAAACTCTTTAAGTTTAAATAAATTATATAACTACCCTACTAATTTAATTACTCTTCTTTTAATTAATTATTTATTAATCACTTTAATTTTGTTGTACTGAAAGATTAATTCAATTCACGAGTTTCATTTTAATATCACAAATTTACTGAACTTTCACGCGTCATAGCCTGATTTGGAAAAGTACTTTTTAAATGTAGTATTTTGCCGACCCTTAATTGTGCACTACTTCAACACTTGTATCGCGTTTAAAAATTAAACAACTTCCGTTTTTAATTTCTCCAAAATACACCATCATGGCAGCGATTATGCCAACGGAAGCGAGTCACCTCCCGCACGGCTCATGTTGCGCAACATGCCACTGCCGGTGACTATGGCAGTGGCAGTGGCGTTTGGCGCTTAATATTTACACACACACACACACACACACACTCACCAATATTCGCACAAGAGGCCAACTGCAGAAGTGTTCGTGTGCCGTATTTATTCGTGTGTTCGTGATGTCTGTAAATTTTCGAAATCTCTCTGGCTGCGGCGGCGAAGTAACTTATGGCCGAACGACAGCAACGGCGAACAGCGGCATTTGGCAGCACCGTTTGGTTAGAGTGCCACCGCCAAGCCAGTCCCACTTCCGGTCGTTACCGACACCCACACTGGCAACTGGCATGGGCTGCAGCCTTGTTGCAGTTCAAGCTGTGTTAGTTTGATGCTTGTTAAAAAGTCAGTTCGTGTATTGTGGGCATTTTCAGTTAATTTAGTTGATGAAATATTAAATTGCAATGGAAAGCGAAGAATGGTTTTTTACGAAATGAATGTTGGACATTGCACTTTTTATAAAGTTTTTTTAGGTTTGAGGTCATGACAGAATTTAAAGGGTATTTTTATCGGTCACATCAGACCATACATTTTTAGTTTCATCCCCAAATCAATCTACCCTCTGCATATTCCTATTTCCAATCATTATCCGCTTTCCATCGAACTGCTTCACAGAAATCACAACTTATATAACAAGTTGCCTGATTGAGCCAAAGCTTCTCAAAATTGTTTGTCATCGAACTTGACGTCAATAAATCATTTGACATAACACGAAAATGCAATTCATCGCGTAATCAAATTGTGCCTTACCTTTGCATTTGCAATTGAATCGAATCGCATGGAGTAGCAGTAGACCAGATGGACGAGCGGACGGGAACGTAGCAAATCTTTATACTTGCCCATCGATCGATTTGCATTCACGTTGCTCACACACGACACTCGACGCATGCAAATGAGCAGGAGGATGAGCACAGAAACGACAAACGTCAACATTTTCGTGACAAATTAACGCCATGCAATACACACTGACACTCGCACTCAAACACACACGAAATAGTATTGCATAAGGCTTTGCTATCGTCTGTCGGACAAAATGAAAATATACACATTAAAGGAGTTGCACGCAAATTAGTCAAATTAAAATTTAATCATGAAATGCAAATTTTTCACTACAAAGTCGCAAATGTTTGTACAACCAAGAGCTCTATACCGACTCCATTTCCTTGGGTAAATCAGTCAAAACGCAAAGGCCACACAGTGGGCAACAGCCATCGGAAGCTGAAGTACTTTTGAATTGGTGGTATGACAAAATGGCGGCCAATGTGCGTACGCACTCAGAACAAACCATTGTCAGCTTGTAAGTCTAGACATTGAAGTGTCTCTTTTCGCAAACAAGTTCATACATACAAACATATGTAAGTGCATATACGTAGACAGAAGTACTTTATATAATAAGGCAGTACATTAAAAAGAAAAAAAAAAGAAGAAACCACAACACAATAGCGCCTGTAACAGCAGCTGTTGGTGTTTCTATTCGAGTACTTTTAAGATTTACCCTGGATTTTTCTGTGCAATATTTTGCATAGGCTTCCTGATATAATACTTTAAAATTGTCAAAGAATTAAATGCCATTCCTAAAAGCACAACATTTGTGCATCATCATAATCTGTCTGTGCATTAAATGCAAAATATAAGTAAAAAAACACTCTTCATATTAAAAGTAAAAAAAATTATAGACAAGTGAAAAGAAAATATTATAAAACTAATGAGATTTTAATGTCATTTGGATGCCTTGCAAAAATTAAATAAATAAAGAAAAACCAACTGAAGCTGCTCAGTAAAACGGAATAAGCATAACCAGGGTGAGTAGGTAACGTTTTTCTTTTCCTAGAAGTAGTAGTTACGCAAATACCTTGCGCTCCTCCTGCGAAAGAGTGACTCGTGCTTAAATAAGGAAAGTATAAATTTCGCATACAAATACAAATCATTTTGCATACCTCAACAATTTAAGCTGAATTCATCCTTTTGATATGGTCTTTTCTATTTAAATGGTTTTCTTTTTCATTGTTAACATGCAATTTGTGTGTGTGTGTGTGTGTGTGCCTGATACTAACTACATTCCGATTCGGTTTTTGTCAAATGTGACATGACGTTGCCATGATGCCATAAGCTGCTTTCTTGCTTTATGCATAGGCACTCTCTGGACTCATGGGTTGCTTTTTTTGAATGGTATTTGTTGTTGTTGTTTTTTCCTTTTTAGTTGGTAGTTTTGATGGTGGCTCAAAGGAGTTTTTATTTCATTCGCCAAGTCGGATTTTGGTTGTTTTGTTGCTACATCTAAGGATGATAACGTTTATAACATAACGTTTAATTCAATTAATAACATTGAGTGAGTGAAATGTGAAATAATAAATACGTTGCATACATCATGGCGTATGAGTAATGTATAACAATCAATGTTCCTCATACAACTAGTTGGGCTCGTATAAAACTTAAAATTCAGCCTGCATGAATTTCCATGTGAATTTTTAAATGTCTGGAGAAATTATTCTGCAAATGAAATCAAAAATTCCAATTTTATGCCTCAGGGGGGTGTGGGTTTTATTTTATTTCACTATACACATTTTTTTCTCACCTTCCATTACAAACACTTTTTCATACGCCTGTCCTTCCCAGCCAATAATTGAACGAACTTTTTACGAAGATCGTATTTTACGAACTTTTCTCGATCAAAAATATTCGAGAAAAGTCCGACATTCACTCGTATATTACGATAGTCGTAATTTCATCGATAAAATATCGTTTACGACTTCGCAATCGAAATCGTTAACGACTTAGTTAAAGAATTCTTTAACGACTTCGTTTACGAGTACATTAACGAACGAAATGATCGTTTTGAAAAGCTATTTTTAGATCCAATGGTTTTCAAACTGTTAGAAAAAAGTTGTATAACGATTTCTCAGCAAGATAATTTCGATTTTTAGAATCAGTGTTTTTCAAACTGTTAGGAAAACAATTTTAAAACGTTTGTTAAGTTATACTTTTAAGCGCTTGTTCAATAATGGCTGAGTTAGGTGAATGTGTTAGGCGCTCGGCACATACTTTAAAATCCGGAGGACGTGAGTTCAATCCCGGGTCCGACTCAGTGAAAAAGTTATTAAAAATTATTCTAAGGAAAAGTCGGCCAATAAAAATAAAGAAAAAAAAATTCCAAGTTAAAAAAAAATATTTTTTTTAGATTTGTTAAAAATATCGTAATGATGATCGTTTACGAGATCGTTAACGAATTCGTTAACGAGCACTTTTTTGTTCGATAACGATAACTCGTTTCGATGCAAAATTATGAACGAAGTCGGACTCGTATACGTATCGTTATCGTGTGTCGCCTACGATTGTTTTATCCGCTTTTCGATCGAAAAAATCTTCGTTTACGAGCTCTTTAACGATAAAATTATTGGCTGGGTTGGCATACATGTGTGTTTGTGTGTGTGGTACAGTCCTCATGAAATTTGTTCGCTTTTAAAATGAATTCAACAGCTCCTAGAATTATTTAAGGCCTGTGCTGTTATTGCCTTGCATATTTATACCCTCACACGTAATGTGGCAGGGTATATTAACTTTGACACAACGTTTGAAACGCAGATAAGGAGGCGTGTCCGGTATGGAAAAGTATATATATATCAGCTTCACCGTCTGTCTGTCCGTCCGCACGATAGCGGTCGCAATTTTGGAGATGTCGACTTGAAACTTTGGGTATTTGTATTTCAGCCAAATCGGACAAAAAAAGGTAAACATTTTTTTTAAGTAATTACTTTTGAGGACAAACCCTAACATCCTAGGGAATTGGGATCATGGCAACCTCAAGCATCCACTGCTCAAATTGGAATTTAAAGAAAAAAAAAATATATTTTTTAGTAAGAGTTGTTGTTTTTGTACGTACATACAGACTCGTACTTGTATGCACAATATATACAGAAAAAAGCACTGTGTGTACTTGAAAAAGTTTTAATTAAACTTGTCCACAGCACAACTGCAACATATAATTGTAAAGGTACGCTCATTCACAGGCGTAAACACCTTCAAGCTAACAGGGACAAATACGCACTAACTGGTACATATGTATATGTATGTTGGTGTATCCACTTAAATTTTGTATACGTTCTTTGTTTGTGGCCTGTGTTCGGTTGTAGTCATTTGCTGAAGTTTCAATGTTTGTGGACGTTTGCATTTTTATGTAATTCAACAAAAGTGTCATCGACACACTTATGTGGAAGTCAGCGATAAAAATGTGCGTTAGCAAACTGTATGCTTGAAGTTTTCTAATTAAAGAAATAACATATTTTTGTGAAATGTTCACATTTTGTCTCTCAGTAATTTGTGTGAAAATGTAAAAAAATTAGATATTTCGTTCCTTTGTAAATTGACCATTGGAAAAATTGCCAACCCTTTTGACACACAACTATTTGTTGCTATGCCTTTTGCTCACTGACGTGTTCACATTGAACTTTTAAATTTTCAATATTTCTCACTACATTCCCATATTTGTGCAATGATTGGAATTTTCAGTTTTAGGAATTCGTCATGTTGTCATACATATCAGCAAAAACATAACAGCAGACAACAAAAATGAAAAGAAAGAAAAAAACTAAAATTCTCGTCAACAAAGCCATGAGTGCTGGTGACATGTTTGTCATAACCCGCTGCCAGTTGAAATGTCGTTCACCCAAAGGTGAACGCACAAAGGCTGGCAGGATAGTATTGAGATTTATGATAAATCATATCGCATTTAAACACACATGCTGGAAAGATTCAAAGGGTTTTTAAACACTCACCACACACACACACAAAAACACACAAGGCAATCGAAAATTAAATCAAATTGTTATCAAGACCAGCATTACAGTGGTGTAATATCCATCAGAATTAAATAACTGTATTTAATGAAAATTTAAAAGTTTCATCAAATTTTTTTTTTCCAAAAGACATTTTAAGGCCATTCCTTCATTGTTTCGTGCAGCGTAATTTTATTTTAATAATACTTTTACTTACTGGCACGTACACGTACACAAACACACACACACACGCGCACATACAGAAATTGAAAAATGTCATATCATCATTCATAACGGTAGTACGGCATTTACGAGAACTGGGTCAACATTATGGTTGCTTTCGGTGCAAGATGGCTGCTTCCGTTTCGCATTTTTCTTGCCATACGACGATACCCAGAGGACACTTTAGGCTCATAGTGGTGGCGTTGTCAGAGTTGCTCTTATGCTCTTATTGTTGTTGTTGTTGTTTTGGTTATTGTTGTTGTTGTTGTACATCATCACGATAGTCGCTGTTGTGGCCCACAGCTGAGGACACATCAGCACACAAAACTTTATCTTACGTGGCTGTCATTTTAATGAATTTTTTCATATATTTTTATACCCCCACACTCACTGTGGCAGGGTATACTAACTTCGTCACAACGTTTGTAACGCCCATAAGGAGGCGTGTCCGGTATGGAAAAGTATATATATTCTTGATCAGTATCACCTCCTGAGTCGATTTAGCGATGTCCGTCTGTCTGTCCGTCCGTCTGTCCGTCTGTCCGTCTGTCCGTCTGTCCGTCTGTCCGTCCGCACGATAGCGGTCGCAGTTTTGGAGATATCGACTTGAAACTTTTTTTACATGTTTTTCTCGTGAATACTGAGATCAAGTTCGAGAATCAGCCAAATCGGACAAAAACTGGGCGTGGCTCCCATACACCGAAAAAAAAGGTAAAAATTTTTCAAGTCTTTTTTATTGTTGTATTCGATTGGAAATGTTTAGAAACGTATTTTTGACATGGTCCGAGGTTCCGAAGCCACATATATAAGGTCGAAATGGGGTCTTGAGACCAATTTTTTTTTTTTGGTGGATTTAATTGGAAATTTTTAGAAATGGATTTTGGACATGGTTCGAGGTTCCGAAGCTACATATATAAGGGTCTAAATGGGGTCTTGAGACCAATTTTTTTTTTTTGTTGGATTTAATTGGAAATTTTTAGAAATGGATTTTGGACATGGTCAGGGCTCCAAAACCACCTATAATTGGCTCAAAATAGGGTCTTGAGACCACATTTTTTTATGATCGAGGTACTTCTTCCTACTGTGTGGGGGTATTTCAACTTCGGTATAGCCGAAGATAGTCCACTCTCTAGTTTTTGTTGTTGTTGTTACTTTTTTAAATGTTTTTTTTTATGTTTTGCTTTTGCTTTTGCAAAATGTTTAAAACACATTTACTTAAGTGTTACGAACTGTTCGCTCGGGCTGCTTCTGATGGACCAGTCTTTTGATAAATTAAAATTATTTTCATTGTTGCTTTGGTGTGTGCGAGGGTGAGCTTGGTGGGGCTTTGTAGTAGGTGTAGTAAGCGAAAATATACATATAAGTAATATTTTGTTTTTTTTAATAGTCGAAATTGAAAAAGCAGAAGACAAAGTAGGGCACTTCAAAGTGCTGGGTGTGTGCTCTGGTGTGTCCCTAGAGAAGCCCTCACTTCCTTCTGTCCTACTGTCGTTCTGTCGCATAATCAAAATGAGTAAATGTAAAATTAAAATTAAATAAAATAAAATAAAGAGAAGAGAAGTTTTACGCAATTCCCAAGAGGTTAATTGAAAATGTCCATCCTGCTGTCAACTACGTCCACTTTCGTTGGTGTTTACATACAAATTGTTCATTAAAAGCTGCGCTCAAAAATCTGCCAAATGCACACAAAAAAATAATCGCTTGGCGCGAGGTTGTGGTAACAAATATTCGTCTGCAGCTCTAGTTTTCGCTTGAGAGAGACCCAAATTCGCTTGTAACACCAGAAGAAACGAAAAAATGTCCAATTCGGATATAACAACAGAATAGTAGATTGAAGCAGACACTTTTTTCAGCTGACAGAGCATTTCAAATGAAAAAGCTACCACAACCGAATCCACGCAATCGCAATGTACACGGCAACAGAATGTTGAATGCCACACAACACACATTCGCATGTACCAACTGAAATCGCTTGTGAAACCTTCCATTTTTTTCTACTGTCAATGGCAGAAGAAATAAAGGTAGTTCCACTTCTTTGTTTTTCCGCACATTTCCAAATAATAATTTTTATTTCAAATATTCTGCAAATAACTTTAAACTATTTTCATAACAATACAAATAAATTTTATTTCGATTCACCCTATCACCTATCAGCTGTTCGAACCCCCGAGCTGTTTTGTTTTAAGCCGTCGTCGAAAAAGTCCCAGTATCTTCAATTTTAACATTCAAGCTAAAATATATTTCAAAACACAAGCAATGTCAAAAATGTATTTATTATCATTTTCAAACTTATTTAACTATAATATTAAACAATATTTATAAAAAAAATGTGAAACTACCTTTTCTTTTTGGCTCATGCCACACTTTTAATTGCAGCCAACTTCAGTTTTAAAAATAAGATAAATGGAGAAGCGGTAAAATGTCGATTTGTGAAGTGCGATTTTATACAGTTTATAGAAAGAAAAAAGAAACAGTAAAACAAAAAGTGAAAAGTGATAAGAAGGCGTACAAAAGTGTAAACATTATTTTGCATTTAGAGTAAATACTTTAAACTCCTTTTATGTAATTGACTTAAAATCTATAAAATGTGACCACACTTCCCACTTATGCAAAGCTCCTTGTGGGGATATCTTCGTTATGTGGGACTTTTAAATATCATTAACATAATAAACGTGATATTAAAATATGATTTTTTTATTGTTATTTAAATGTTTATATGAAATAAAAAAAATGTATTTATTTTCCAAATTGCAATTCTTTTTTCATTTACTTAGAAGAATTTATATAGGAATTAAAGGTTGCGTCATCAGACAGTAGATGCTGCAACATCAGAAAGTAGATGTTGCGACATCAGCAAGTATATGTTGTGACATCAGCAAGTAGATGTTGTGACAACAGATAGTAGATGTTGTGACAACAGATAGTATACGCTGCAACATCAGAGAGTAGATGTTGCAACATCAGACAGATGATGTTGTGACAACAGATACTAGATGCTGCAACATCAGAAAGTAGATGTTGTGACAGCCGCTAACATTCGGTTGGCCGAAAATTCTGCTGCCCCAACAGATTTTGTTTTCTGGGTGTGCCAGCGTGTCCAACTGATGCGGAAATATTCAGAAAATTTGAACTGAGAATTTGGTAATACCGGCTATCTGGAATTTCACATATTTTCAAGCCAATTAACTTGAATATTCAGGATTTATTTTGATTTCTCGGAGATTCAAAGTCTCTTGCAGTTTCCCAGCTTTGTTCAATTAAGCCTTTAACATGCAACTTACACATAATAAATAAAAATTCTGAGAATGACTAAGCACTTGTCATTAGCTAGAACAGCAATTCGTACTCTGTCGTTACCACCAAAGACAGAAAGCTCGTTGCCTACATTCGTTTAATTGGAAAATTCTGGAAAATGTATCACTATGGCGCTTGAAGTTTCCTACATATTCTCCGAAATACAAACAACAACAACAACAATAACAAACTCAAACACTAGTATACAACATGAAGGTTATGGTGAAACACGTGCCGATTGCATTGAGGATTTCCGTTGATTTTGGTACTTCTTTGGAAATACCTGCCAACTGTAACCGACTTCAACTTTAGCACCACTCTTGCAATCACAATCAGGATCTCTCTACCACTGGCACTGCACCCTCGATATTCAGAAACTGCACTCTATCTGCGATTCACCATTTGGATCTCTTGATTGCAAGGTTTTGCCACGACCATAGGTTGGTTGTTGTTGCCTCAGTGTGGCCGATGTTTCCTGAAAATATGCTGTGCGTGCATAAAGTTTCGGTTTGTTGTGGATTTCCTTAGAGCTTTGCTGTATTCTTAGCGTATTTTACTCAGTAACTGCGCTGCTTGTAATGCATTTTTTTGCCTGAAATGGACGTAATCTAATTGAATTGTATAGTTCGGCACTGTCGAAGTACACAAAGTGAGTAAGATTTGGGCTCTGAGCTATTTAAGTTTTTTTGTTTTAAAACTTTTAAATTAATTAAAATTGTAAGTTTCAATATAAGTAAGTTTCCAGTTTATTCGAACATTTTAATTGAATGCAAAGAAGGAGTGGGTATCTTGCTTATGTTTTAGATGAAACAAAATATAATTTTAGACAACTCTTTTTTGTCTTCTACTGACCTAGATGATGAAATCGTACAAATCGCAAATCGATATTTCCAAATACAGTATATTTTGTTGGAATATTTCCTACCCCTTGCCGCACTTAAACACAAATTCAAGGGGGACTACGACCTTTCATATTGACAACAGTAATTGAAAGTAATTAAATGAAATTGTGTGGTAAAGACGTGCGAACACGGTATGAAATTAGCATATGTAATTGGAGTTTGTAATCCCTTAATATCTGACTTCGCTCTTTTTTTCAACTTTCATTTAACAGTCATTTATTGTATTTATTAAAGCTATTAACCTATGGGGAAGAGTTGGTAAAAATTGTGAATTTTTGAAATTCAATTTTCTTTTTGTGGAAAATATAGTTAGTATATCAATTATTTTTTTCGGCGCTACATGGGTTTCAAAAAAGAAAAAGTAAGCATTTTTCGAAATTTGATTATGTTTTCGAAGATATTATTTATCGAGTTAGTGTTCGTGCATAACCATATACACTGGGTCAAAAAAGTTTACATACACCCCTTTCTTTATGTGTAGTGGCTCTCTGGCACAATATTGACATCAATGGAAAGGTCTATTCAATACCTTTCGAATGAGTACCTTTGACACCTTAATTCGTTAAGTACACTCCAAGAAAATCCCGGTAGAAAAAGGACCTACTTTTCGAACTTGTTTCCTGGGGGCTATACATTTTTTTTTGGTATGCAAAAAGTTGCTCTATTTCAAAGCTGAAGAAAGTTTATTGATCCAACATTTGCCTGAGAATGAGAATTTTTTGAAAAATTGAGTTTTCGGTAATTTTGTATAAAAATAATAAATTTTTGTCATTTTTAGCCCAAAATTTCACTTTTCAAAAAATTTTCAAAATTCAGGGTAATTTTTGATCACAAAACTTTCTTCAGCAAAGTTGCTTGTTTTTGAATAGCGCAACTTTTTGTATCCCTTTTTCTACCGGGATTTTCTCTGAGTGTACTTAACGGATGTCAAAAGTACTCATTCGAAAGGTATTGATATCAATATCGACCGTAAAATTGTGTCAGAGAGCCACCACACACAAAGAAAGGGGTGTACGTAAACTTTTTTGACCCAGTGTATGTAACCTTTTTATTCTATTATTAAAAAAAATATTTAAATGTATTCACTTTTTTATGGTAATTTATAATTGATATGAAAATGACACCCTGAACCATCTTTACCACTGAAAGAAGGCTAGTCAACAGGCCACAAGCTAATTGCCCATTGGTATATATATTTATCGAATCGAAAATATTTACATTGCATTAAAAGCAACCATACCTTTTAATTGCTTTCGTACGAACAGCTGCAGGTGTGCTTGTGGTAATATTGCGGTAAAAAGGTAGTTATGTACTTTATTGCTTACAGCAACTGTCGGAAAAAATGGGAAATTAATAAAATAAAAAGATTTTCTTTAATATGAACAAGTTTTGGTCTCTAATTTCTTTCAATTTTCTCTTACAGATTTACGGAATATTTCATCGCCCCTCATCTACTGTGGATTTCGCATAATGGTGAGTTTACATTTTTTACCAAAGAAATCCTGTCAAATTGACACCTGTCGTACGCACAGTGTTCTGTCTTTTGCCTTTAATTCAATCGCCACGTTTTCTTAATGAACAGCCGAAATGACATAAGCTAATTAGCTGGCTATTAAAGCCCGACTAAGAGCCAGAGCAGGACAAAAATAGTCCATTACGACCCTACAAATAGTCGTTAATTGAGATTACGCATCAAAAGTCAAAATTTTCTCTAACAAAATAAAAGCTCGGAGAAAGGCGAAAAAGGAAGAATAACGGAGAAGAACAGTTTTAAATAAACAAACAAATGACGGGCCAAAGACTGACAACCAGACGACGACGCCATTAATTAAAATCACTGTCAGACGGATACAAGTCCAAACAGTGGCTGTGTAATTAAGTCGCGCAGCACAACAGCCGGAAATGTTAGTAAAGTTGGGTAAATGTAGCACAAAAGAAAACTTACGAAAAAAGTAAACATCAAAGTAACTTTCCCTGGTACAGTGCATTTTTTGCTCTGGGTGTATGCGGAAATCTTTCAAATTGTCAGTAAACTGTGTTCACTTTACCTTTTTTTTAATTTAAAAAATTTTTTTCTGTTTCGCTTTGAAGAAGTTTTCTTTACTTGCGATGATTTTTTGAAACTAACTTCTTCAACCAAAGATGCCATTTCGAATTATTAAATACACACAGAAAAATGCTTGCAAAATTGTAGAGAATAATTTTCTGGTTCGGATTTTTCAAGAATTTATGGAGTCGATATGGAACAAAAATTCCCAAATGGGTTTAATTACAAAAATTAAAAGGTTATGTTATAGGTGCAGTTGGGGATTTTGATAATCTGAAGGTGTTATGTACAAATTTGAAATTGGAAGAGGTCCTTGTGCTCCACATCAATTAATCAATCAATCAATCAATCAATCAATCAATCAATCAATCAATCAATCAATCAATCAATCAATCAATCAATCAATCAATCAATCAATCAATCAATCAATCAATCAATCAATCAATCAATCAATCAATCAATCAATCAATCAATCAATCAATCAATCAATCAATCAATCAATCAATCAATCAATCAATCAATCAATCAATCAATCAATCAATCAATCAATCAATCAATCAATCAATCAATCAATCAATCAATCAATCAATCAATCAATCAATCAATCAATCAATCAATCAATCAATCAATCAATCAATCAATCAATCAATCAATCAATCAATCAATCAATCAATCAATCAATCAATCAATCAATCAATCAATCAATCAATCAATCAATCAATCAATCAATCAATCAATCAATCAATCAATCAATCAATCAATCAATCAATCAATCAATCAATCAATCAATCAATCAATCAATCAATCAATCAATCAATCAATCAATCAATCAATCAATCAATCAATCAATCAATCAATCAATCAATCAATCAATCAATCAATGAATCAATAAATCAATGAATCAATGAATCAATGAATCAAAATTCTAAAACTATGACCCACATTGTGAAATTTTCCTTTAACTTTGTTGATTTTTCCAGTGTATGGCAGTTACTTGATCCACGACCAAGGTGAAAATATAATTTAACTTTAGTATAATTTTGCCAAGTTTTCCCATTATAAAGTTTTTATAATTCCTTTTTTCATTATTTTCAACAAAAACATTTTATACCAAATCATTGTCAATAATTATTCAATAGCTACGATATTTTTCGAATTAGCGCCTCGTAAATAGCTTCTTTTTTTAGGGCTTTTAATTTTTAATGTCCCTGACGCCTGCATCGATGGCGTATAATTTCGATGAATGTGCAAAATATTTACTTTAAGTTGTTTTTTTTTGTTGTTTTTTCTAAATATGTATTTTGTTGCATTGAACAATCAGTGCCCGTCATGATTTGTATGGATGTTGTGCAACTAAGTTGCAGTTTGTGTGGAAATCGTCTATTAATTGCCAGACAAAGTTCAAATTTGTCGACACTTAAATAAGACTTGTAAAAACAATAAATTTAAAAAAAAAAAAAACAAAAGGTGTCAATGTTAAATTGTACTTGCACCCGAAGTATTAAATTGCCACACACGAGCAACAAATATTTGTAATCTTATTTGTATACGCTCCTGGCAATTATTCACACAATAAATCAACGCACTCAACTTGTGAACTCACATTTTTACAGGAATTCCAGCAAACTTCTTTGCTGATTAAGTAATTTGTAAATTGCGCGCACTCAAACAAATGTGGCAGGCAACAAACTGACCATGCTCTGGATATTTGTGTGTGTTTTGGAGTTCATTAATTTATGAAACATTGCATGGGCATCGCGCTGAAAGAACTTCATTAATTTTTGGTATTTACCTTTGCAAACTCGCTCTCGCGAAAACCACTTTGCCAACAATGTTCTGCTGGCATATTTATTCTCCTTTGCTTGTTCGCACGCATACCAACATATACCCACCCACGGACACAACGAAACGACTTTTTTTTGTATTTACCCTTAAGTTGACAACAATGATAAATCGCATTTCCATTGCCCCTCAAAAACGATTCATTTTTGAAATTCCGCAACATGCAACTCTGTGCACGGTTGAAGTTATGCTTAAGGTCTTGTGTCCTGTTGGTTTTTGTGCCGTGCTGTGCGGTATTGGTGCAAAATAATCGATGTTGAACGAAATTTGTCTTTCTCTCGATTTCACACCATTTAATTTCACGTTTGGCCCTACCCCGGGCGGGCGATTTCATTCCGCCAAAGTCATCGGAATGCCGTAAGAATGCCATTGTCGTTGGTTGGGCGTTGGTGGCTTTCTTTGGCGCGAATGCTACGCGCAATCAACGAAGATTGATGATTCGTGGAAAATGTCGCAATATGTCAAACTACCGCGATCTCATGGTGTCTTGTGTTGCGTTTGTTGTTGGCCGGAAGTTATGGGCGGTGTTTGTGGTTAAATTAGAATAAATTTGGAAGTATGTTTTCCTCTTTTTGGCTAGTTGTCACCACGATGGCATTGGGCATGTCAAAGGTTTTGCATTCTTTGGTTATGCGTGGGCTTTTGTGGGACAACTTGGCAGGATTTCAGTATGTAATGGAAATAAAGATGATAGAAGGGAGGCAGGTGCTCACTGCGGAATGTAGGTGGAAGGTAGCAAGTTCACAAACGTAAATGGTGAGTTAGAATAAAATTTAGAACCCGGAGTAATGGTATCGGAACTGTAGAATTACAAAATAGAAACGTCTGAATGAGTACTTAAAAAGCGTATTCTGAACCCTTGACTTTCGTTTGATTGAATCCAAGCTTTTAAACAAATTGCCTTTCACACCTACTACCTCACATCCAGTCAGAACTGCTTAATCCACACTGCTGCTCAACGACCCCAGTGGAAAGGTACGAGTATACAAAACAAAATCAATTTCCTTGATAAATTGTTGTCAACATTTTAAGACGCGACTCTTCACCGACAAGCAGATCTGCACAACAGATGACGTTCTTACCAGCGTCAGGCACAACTAAAGATGATTGATTGCTGCCAGCTCAACGCTGTGCTGTGCACGTTGCCAAATTAATGGGATTGATAATTTCATTATGACAACAGCAGTAACAAAGCCTTACACACTCACAACTCACATTCAAGCTTACACCAGCCATGCTCAGATAAACTTCACTCAAAGTCAGGAGCCCCGAAAACCGCGCCCATATGTTTAAGTGAGCACCACTTAAACAACTACTCCCAAGGGGAGGACAACAACCGAACACATTAAACTCTGGCAGGCTTTGTATGTTTTTCATAATATAAGTACATACATACATACATACATACACAAAAAAAAAGGGCCCTAAAACGTATGGCGCCTATTCGTTGGGCAAATTTCCATTTTGTGCCTGTTTCCCGCCAAAGTATCAACAGTCTTTGTGGCTGGAGTTTGGCTGCAGGGCAACACAAAACAGAAACCAAACACAACAAAACAAAAAAAACCGAAAGCAAATTTAATTCAAATTTAAATTTATGCACGCGGCCTCAACGCTGCAAAGTGATTAATCAGTTTTGTTGACATTTATTGCTGAGGTAGCAGGCAGTCTCGACACGATGTTTGAAGATGCTGATGATGGCAATGAGTGAGGCGAGGCGCTCATTCTTGTACTAATAAAAGGGAAATGAAGTGTACCTAATGAAATTACCCTACTGCTGAGAGATATCTGGTGCGAGTACAAGTACCCGCTGTGGAAAGAGACGATTTTTTTTTCTGTTTTGTATAAATCTAGTAATTACTTGACTTTTTGGTTTGAGTAGAATTCGATTTCAAGATTGTGGTGGATTAAATTATGTTTTCACTTCTTGATGTGGCTTTTCCAATAGCATGTCACAAATCGAATTAAATCCAATTAACGAGTTTCAAGTAATGTAAAGATATTTTTCAAATTTAACCCGTACAAAATTGCTTATTGACGGAGAAGGCCATTAAAGTGTGTGTTATACTGGCACTATCTGTGACCCCCTTTGACCCAGTGGCCAATAACGGACATCTAAGTCGATTGGTGGCTTCAGGAAAGCCTATTTTACATAGACCATTTTTAACAATCCTTCCATGGTTTCACAGTATATATACAGATACGCAATTGCAGCTTTCTAGGTCAAATGGTGACTTCAAGTCTTCTATACAAACCCACGCCCCTTTTTATACCCTACACCTCATGAGGTATGAGTATATTCACTTTGGTCTGATGTTTGTAACATAAAGAAGGAGAAGTGTCCGGTATGGAAAAGTATATATATTCTTGATCAGCGTCACCTCCTGAGTTGATTTAGCCCTATCCGTCTGTCCGTCTGTCCGTCCTCTTTTCTTGTAAACACGATTGCAGGAGCTAGAAGAAAGCTAGGGATCCCAAATTTTGGATTTATCCTTTTTAGGCCCTAGAAGGAGTTGGTATTGCAAATGGGCGAAATCGGTCGACTGCCACGCCTACCTCCCATATAAGTGAAAATCGTGTTTTTACCGAAATTTTAAGATTTTATCAGTATGAATTTTGTATAGTGGGGTTTTCGGGGTCGCTGATTTCGAATTTGATGTCGCATTTTCAAAATTCAAGATGGCGGATACAATATGGCCCAGTAGGTGTAGGGTATAAGTCGGCTTGTCCGACTGAAACTTACTCACTTGTTTATTATTGATTTTAATTTTTTTTTTTGGAAGGCTCTTAATTAGGCACTGGAACCGAAGCGAATTTTGGTTCCGGTTCTCAGATTTGAAAATGTATCGGTTTCAGTACCAGTTCCGGTTCTTAGATTTTAAAAATATCTATATCGGATTTGGTCCCGGTTCCCAGAGACTTCCAAATATCGGTTTCGGTTCTGGTTTTGGTCCCATGAATTGAAACGGTTCCGGTTCTCGGCGGTCCCTGCTCTTAATGCAGTTCAATTAATCCAACAAATTTTGTATATTAAACTACATAAAATTTATTTATTGAATCTTTTAAAATAAAAATTAGAAATAACAATAACTTTGAACAAAATAATTAGACATTACATAACAGATTTTTGTATATTGTGTTAGTATTTCCTTGTTTTTAATTTGTGCAGGACAAAGTAATGTACGAATTTTAAGTGCAGCACCGTTAATGATCTATATGCTCAGCTATAACTCGATTCCTTCCTAAGTCCACTTAAGCGCTAAAAGTAAGGTGGCAGTTCGACGGCATTCTATTATGTTATTCTATATTGTTAAGGACCAAATTGGTTTGTTTTCCCCTAGGGTGGCCACAGAAATGGTTCATCATATATACATTCAGCTAGATTTTCATACAGATTGTTGTACGAACGGACCGGCAGACGTTTAGACAATTGGATGGACAAAAAGACTAATGTAGCGATAACCAGACGGACAGACAATAAAACACTATACACAATTATTTTACTATTCCAGCTTGTCTGTTTCCCATCATCCATCATGCCTTTATCGTTCTTTCATATCATCTGATATTATTATTTGATTAATCTTCTCACTGCTCAGCCATCTATGCCGAAAACGCTACAGCTACCCCCAAACCACCAGTCAAACATCTTCTGCTTATCCACATAATTTCCATTCAACTTTCTATGTTGGAAAGTTTGCAATTACACATCAAAGCAATGCTTGGAAACGGAATTGGTCCGTTGAACGATTGAATTTCCTTGTTCTTTTGGTGTAAAACTTAAAACTTAAACCATAAATCCTTCAAAACGATGGACAACATTTGTGTGCAAAAGTTATTAAAATGCTGCATGAGATCTTTTGTCTGCCACATCAGCACATATTTCCATGTCCGTACATGATGGAAAAAAGCTTTTTTGAGTGTAAGTGTGTGTGTGTGTGTGTGTTAAAATTTCCTCCAACTACCAACAAAGAATTGACAGTTGGACAAATTGAATTTCCGTAGTTGCCAAAATCGAACAAAAGCAAAATGTGAAAATGAAAAGAAAATACACTTCAGAGCACATCAAATCGGATGCAATGCAAAAATAAAACAAAACTGAAATCACTGCACCACTGCACAGAGAAAAAGCATTCAAATTAGACGAATTATCAAGCGAAAATTGCATTGGGCACACAAAAGTGAGAAACTCGTAATTCATAAAAAAAAAAAAAAAAAAAATACGACAAGCAAAAAAGTAAAGTAAAATAAAATAAAGAGCATGCAAAATGTAAAATGTAAAATTGAGAAATGAAAAAATGTTGATTCGAACAATTTCGTTCAAACGCTTTGAGTGTTAGCTTCCGTGGGAAAAGTGCTCTGCTTGACAAAAATATTTTTCTGAATTCTGATCTCTATGTGAGTTCCTTCTGCCTTATTTCCGTTACTTTCTTCTTCTGCGATAGCTTTGGCCCCATGGTCTTTTCGTGCGCCCGCACCGGGTATTACTTCCACACTGGTGATTCATTAATTCGCCCATTTTATCAGAGTTTCCAGCATTTTCCAACCATGTAATTCGCATTTGTGAGCATGCAGCAAAGAGCAGTCTGCTATGTCTTTGACCTAGCATACGTATAAGTACCCCAGCAGGGGCTGCAGTGGTGACACTAAATATTAGCCACATTAAATATTGAATGTCACATGGTTTCTGTTCGTATCCTTTCATTTGGCTTGAGTTGTAATCCCAATAGAGTGGAGTTGAAGGAGGTAGCATTGGCAAATAGAGTGAACTTAAATTTAGGCAATATTATTACATGAATAACCCTGGCAAAAAATGGAATTTTGATTAAATTTGTCTCAATTTTTCTCTTTACAGACTATCATCACAATGTCGACCACAGATTACTTATCGGCTAGGCCATTGCCAGCGAAATGCCTTAGCAACACTCTTTCGATCGGTAGCAGCTTCATAGCCAAGTATAATTTACAACATGAGGCCACCAATGCAGTCCGCCGCATTGCAGCACAATGAACCGAGCAGACATCATCATAATCAACAACCACAAGTATCACAACAACAGCAACAGTTTCATGCAGCAACCACAACGGTTGTATCCACAGCAACAGATTTGCCAAATCAATCGGGACGCAAATCCAAATTGCAGCAGCGCGACATTTTAGTTGAAAATCATTTGAATTTCGTTTGTAATTCCGCACCAACAGTAAAAACAGCTGCAGTCATAGCCAAACTGCCAGCAGAGCATAGTACGCCCGCATATCAACAACAGCAGCAACAACAACAACAGTACGCTCATAGCCGCAGCAATTGTCAAGTCCATAGCGACATCAACGACTACGACGACGATTCCATTCAGCTGGTCGACCTCAGCACTTCGCCTCCTGTGCAGCAAGCCTCTTTCACACACCATCATTCGGAAGTTGTGCCCCGCCCTCGCACCTTCACCCAGCGATCTTCGATCATCAGCGATTGCCAGCAGTTTTCCCGTTCTTCGTCCAGCGACGACGGCAGCTTAAGCGGCGACCGTTTGCTGCACTATACGCGCGCCAATACCTTCGACGATGCGGCCGAGAATTTCATCATCAACTTTCCAGCCGATTCGCCATCGCACAATCAGAACGATTGCATTATAAATTTGCCCCTGTCCGAGACAGAGCCACTGCTGACGAACATCGAAGCTACGGTGTCGGACACAAAGCGTGCCATTTGCCTGAGCAAGAATAGCGCCTCGTTGATATTCACCAAAAAGGACATTCCACAGCATAACAACGCCGCAACAACAGCACTGAGATACTATTCGCCTGCAACGAAAGCACCGGCAACTAGCAACAACAACTGTCCATCATCCCACAAACGTGGTGTGGTAAATAACGCATGCAGTATTGGTTCCGTACACTCCACAGCAGCCAACGCCCCGTCGAATACGTCGCGGCGTCATCAGCAGCAACATCAGAGCTTGCGTTCGTCGAACGAGCGCACGAATCGCAAACATTCGAAACACTTGCCCGCCACATATCATCAGCAACAGCGTCGCAGCTTGCAGCTTAATTACAATAACAACCTGGTGACCACCTCGACGTGCAACGCCAATAATAATTACTGCTGCTCCACGTTGGGTCTGTCGGCGACCACGGTCAAAGGAGGAGCCGTACTGCATAAGCATCATTCCAGCGGTCTGACGTCGCCGGTCACGTCGAACACCACGGCCGCGGCTGCGCGCAAGCAACACGCGTACTCTTGGTACGCTCCGGTCTATAGTGCACTCGAGGAGGAACTGGAACAAGATTCTAGGGTAAGTTCATAGATTTTGACTTCCCAAATGCCTACTAGGTTGCCTTGGAATTGGCTCGCCCTTCAAAAATATTTCAAAATTACATTCGCCCAGTCATAATATCGTTTGTCGTTTACATTTGCAGGATTCCTCACCAATTCACAATCTGGCCAACACAAAGAAGCATCACACCAATCACTACCAGCTCCGCTCCAGTCACAACGCCTCGTCCGCTGCCGATAATGAGACCGTTGCGCTGCTAGAGACTCGCAACCAGATCAACATTCAAGCGCAACTGCACGCGCAGACGAACAGTGGCCATCTTCTGCTCCAGCCAAGAAGATCGCATTCGACAGCGCCCACCTCGCTACCGCTACGAAATCCCCACAACGCGCGCTCCAACAGCGACGGCGGCGGTAGCCTCAGTGACTTCAGCAGCAGCGTCTCCGCGCTCAATAGCTACGATGTTGAGGGCCCTCATGCAGGCTCGTTGGGGCTTGCAGGGGGCCCGCTGCCGCCTCGCAGACGTTTCGAGAACTTCTTCAAGTCGCTGTTCCGCACGGCGAGCAGCCGGAACGGTACAACTGGTAGTGAACATGCAACGCCAACGCAACCACCAACCTCACCACAACTGCAGTTACCCGCCTCGCCTGAGATCAAAATCACGCGCACACCCTCCGAGCAGAACATGGTGGTTATGCGCGATCCGGCGGGACGCTGCCATCTGCAAGAACACCATCAACAGCAGCATGGTGACAGCGGCAAGTTAGCCAACGGCAATAGCCGTTCCTCTAACCAAGGCAGCACCTCGTCGCTAAATGTGGTGCAGCAGAAACTATGGAACATGATGCGACGCGAAGGCAGCGCTGCCAGTCTATATCAGGAGAAGTCCCAGTCTATAGTCCAGTATACGGGTCTGCGTAAATGCGAAACGGTCCTAGCGTTGACGCGGCAAACGCATTCGCTGTGTTCCCCGGTACTCGGTATGGGTCCGGGCATCGTTGGCGGCAGTGCGGCTGGCGGCATGAATGTCTCGGGCAGTGGCGTTTTCAGCGCCAGTGGCGTCGAGCAAATACGCCCACTAAATCGGCTGCGCAACAGTATGACCAGCATGAATGCGGCCACATGTTCGCGTTGCTCTAGTCTACTATCGCTGGCCGCGTCGGGATCACGGTATTCGCTGAATATAGCGTCGAACGGAGGCGTTGGTGGTTTTGTGAACACAGTGCCGTCATCATCTGTGTCACAGCATCAGTTGCAGGCGCTGCTACCACCATCGTCTGTCCACTTTCACCAGCAACATTATCATCAGCAGCAGCACCACCACCACCACCAACAACAGCAACGTAACTCTAGTTTCTTAAGCAGTAGCAATTTAAGTTGTAGCTATAATCGCAGCAGTGGCGACGATGTATACGATAATGGCGCCCCCAGCAACAGCGCCGTTGGACCAAATGTCGTCGCCCAGCCGCACAGCAGTAGTGGTAATTGTTCCCGCAAGAGCTCAACCGGTGCGAATAGTTCGCACAGCGCCACCCAAAGCATTAGTCCGCCGTCCAATGTGACCACGGCCACGCTCAATTCCAGCAGCATTACGCAGCCAAGCCACACGACCGCCACATCCGCCTCCACGCCCACCGCTATCATTGACGCCAACATCATCGCGCCGACTTCGCTACCTCAAATTGAAGTCTGTGCGGATATTTTAGGGCGTCCATCATCACAAGCTTATCCCCTCACAGTAACATCGCTTCTCTCGATGTCATCCGACGAGGATGAACGAGGCGATGACGTTATAGATGGCGACCCATCATGTTCCTCCACCAAGGCACTGAACCATCTAGTAAAGCAGACGTCTATGCCAAGCCAACATCAGCAGCAGCAGCAGCAACAACTATCAGCAGCGCTTCCCTTCCAAATATTCACCTGTAAACTGTGTCTCGGCGATGTGGACTGTTCCAGCGAGGCCACAACTCTGCTACTCTGTAGCTGTCAATTTTGCACTGAGGTGAGTTAGATGTTTTAGTGTCTGAGACATACATGCATGTGTGAATGTATATGGCCGGGTTGTGTTCTTACCTATCTCCGAATGCGCACTGACTGTTTATTTAGTGAACTCTTATTTACGTTTTACTGCTGCGAGATGCGAACATTTCGTCGGTATTTGCTGAACACTCCGAAATTGACATTTTTCCATTTGGGCGACTTTAATGTGTTCCTTTGAGGAATGTTTTGCGTTCCATTTGAGTTGGAAAGGCTGTGCCACATGTAAAAATATGCCGATGATAACTTGCAATTCTCAAGTGTACCCTAGAAATGGCAAAGTTGGTGTTCAAACAGCAATAGGATTGCTTAGGCGTGTGCAATGATACGATTTTAAAAAATATTTTAATTGTATTTGTTCGGAAAGGAGCCGCAAAGTTTTTGATTAGTCCAGCATAATAGCAAGGGAGGCATGCGTCCGTCCACTATGACGGATACCCTCTAAATCCCTCTTCTTTTTGGGAACTGAATTAATTTCAGGGCACTTGATATTGAGCCTGACAATACTATTCACTTCTCGAGAGCTCGTTTCGCAAAAGATTTGGAAAATCTTCTGTCCATTCGAGATTATATCCATACGAGATAAGGGAATTCGCGATTTTTGATACGCTGCATATGGAATTCGGGCTTTTGAAGGCGTACCCGAATATTTCACGAAGCAGTAATTTTCCTTGTCTTTCCTTTTATCCCGATGAATATCTAACGGCAGTAATAAAAGGGTACACTTGCCAACAGCACCAGGCTCACCTAAAGTAAGACACATTAAATCACAGCATGTTGTCTTGTTGCTTGCATTTCACAATCGTCCCACCATAAAAATCTTAAGAAAATGTTATTTTTATGCTGCACCAAAACCAGCAGAAAGCAATCAAAACACATGCTCTGATTTGGGATTTACCACCAAAACGTTGCATGCATTCACACCCACACACACACATACATAAGCGCAGTGCTGTTGCATCTGGGAATAGCAACATTTTTCAATTGTTGTTGGAGAAAAGAAAACGATTTTTCCGTAAAGAAAAAAAATATTTACCATCCGATTTGTTCACTTTAGATATGTGTCTGACTGTGTGTGTGTGTTAGAGAGATTTTCCTTGTAGTTTGCAATACCCTTGAGTGTTGATAAGTTTCCGTTGCCGTAGTCTTATGCTATGCAACGGATGTTTCGCAATCAAATATAATTGTTGGCTATAAAATCACATAATGTGTGTGCAGCAGGTGCAATAATGAATCAGGGGATTTTCGATTGTTAATTGGTAAAAGTTGATAATAAATTTGGATAAAATGGTAATTTGCGTGTAAGGACGATTAGGGGGATTTGCAAATCGAAAATATAATTCTGAAAGTAAATTCCTTGCAATTTTTATATTTTTTTAGATCTTATATAAAGTATCTTACTTCCTCTAGGAGAATCAACCGATTCTCCTTATTGACCAAAATAATAAATCCATTACACGATTCTTTCTTCGCTATCTCTCCATTTTCTCCTCCCTGCTACGAAACAAAATCTAATTTTCTTGCATAATGGCACACACTTTGAGCCAACAAATAAATTAAGCCACCCCGCCCAGACACACCAGAAACACACCGTTACCTACACGTGCTGCAGAATTTTTTCGTTTCCATCGCACTTTGGCAACACTGGCTCAGCTTTAACAAACACTGAATAACAAGATTTCGCCAAGAGCATGTTAAATCTTAACGATTTTTTTTTTTTTTTGCAAACAGGTAGAATTTATTGCAGCTCTAAAATGCTTAAACATGTACGTGGTGGCGCGGGCTTTCCTATTTCCAGCTAGACGGACGATTGGAGAAGGGACGATCGCTGCCACAGTACATCACCAGGCAGGCGTCGTTAATGCGAACAAATGTGCTGTAGTTGAATTTGTGACTGCACAAAATATTGCACAGCGGCAACAATTTTTATATTTTTTCTGGAATAAATTTTAAACAAAATTTGTTGAAGACCCTACACGAGGGTAGAAAGTGGTGGCAAAATGTGATTGAATTTTTAAAATTAAAATAGAAAAAAATGTATTTTGTTAAACTTTCAAGCCCTCTGCTTTCCTCTGCCAACCCTTCCATCACTAGCTTCATTTTGATTACAAACTCAACAGCGTGTGAAATTTGCACAAAACTCTCAGTTGTCGCTGGCATTTCAATTGCAGCCGCCACCCTCCACCCTCCGCTTGCAAATGCTCATCAATAAACTTTAATAAAATATCCACCTTTGCTTAATCAAAAACATGTGGATCGACAGCAGCAATAGCCACACAAAAAAAAATACCTCCCAAAACAAATCACATTTGCCGTTAAAGTTGATGTTGCTTATGCATTTGATATGTTTGTGTTGTGCATGTGTACAACGCTTTATGTGTGTAATAGTCGCAATCTATGTTGTTTCCCTCAAAATGTTTTGATTCAGTGATTTGACAAATTTGTCAATCTCGAGAGTAGAAACACACACACACATATATACTTACTCTTAGAAAGCATGGCCATGTCATTTTGCTGCTGAGACATCATTTTTCATGTCGTACATACGAAGAGAGCAAGGCAAAAAAGCAAAACTAGAATTATAGTTGGAGATTACGCACGACAAAAGTGTGCGTCATATTAAACATGCTCTAAATATGGTGCAGTTCCACCCAAATATACCGCAGTGGTATATCAAGTAGAGTAATTTTTGTTCTTCTTTTTTTGCTTGTGGTTTAGTCTTAATCAACCAGGCACTTTTTTGCCTTAGTTGATTCATGCAATTTTGTATTCTTAACAAACCTAGAAGTGATAAGTTCGATGCCATGGAATTGTTGAAAACTTGTGTGCACTTCGAAGAAATGCATTTGCATGTTTCAATGGACAGGCTCGTGTCACCTGCCCCACTGACCCTGCTTACTTAACTCGGGAAGTAACTCAAATAAGCTTACTTTATGAATAAGTTTTCTCGCTCGCCTCTGTTGGTCAACTTTAATGTCCTGTCGAGCTGGGCGGGCGCTCAGTTACTGGCTAGGTAGGTCATGCTGGTATTAATAATGTGAACATTTTTCTGATTCAACATTGCATAATGTCTTGCCACTACGTGAAGACATTAGGGTTCGTTGTGGCAACGACATTGCACTGACCTGAATTTGATGTGTTTGTGTGTGCGCAACTTTTTATTCACTTAGTTTTGGTGCACTAGCACCCCGAAGTATTCAACAAACTTATTAGAATTTATGTGCCAGTGTGGTTTTGTGTCACACACTGGTAGTCCTTTTTGTGCATTTGATGAAAGCTGTACAAATACGACTTCGAAGTGATTGAAGTGGTCTTTTGGAGAGTTTCAGGAAATGTTCCCATTTCATGCAAAAATTATCATTAATTTCATAACCTAAATGGGACTCACACGTCGATGTTGTATAACAGCTCCTTAGTACACCTACACTTGTTTCGCAGTGTATAATTACAATGCGAAAAAGTGTGAATTGGAGCGCAGATACCTGCAAGAACAAAAACAACAAACAAAAGAGTTGCTTCTTTACTATCTACCTTAATACAGTCGAACGTACAACAACAACAACAACAACACCAACTACCACAAAACGAAATCATGCTGAATGGGAAAGCGAAGAACACGAAAAGGATTTTCACTCGACATACTTAAACTTCCAACGTGTTTTTTTCTCCTTTTCCTACAAAAAAAAATACACTGTGACACACAATTTCACTCACACACATACACACATCGTTGCTACTTTCACATACTACATGGAAGTGCTGAAATGAAAAAAAATACCTTTATTAGATTAACTTTTTCCATACAAGAGCAGCGTGTTAGCGTAAAAAGTTCTGATCTTCTTCCTGTTTTGCGGGTATTTTTATCTTGGGTTTTTTTTTTGTTTAAACTTTTTACTAAAGTTTGTTGAGCTTTTCACCGCAACATAATAGTCCATCAAAATCAATTGGAAGTGGATGGCCATTGGCCATGCATATTACTTACACAAATGCTCAAAGGTGCCTAACAGTGTGGCCAGGCTGACGGATTTATTTGTAAATTGCAGATTTTTCGGTAAGCCAAACGGATTGGAACATTTCCCTCGTAGTGCATTTTACAGTTATTCCAAAATTGATATCATAATCTCGATGAAATTTGAAATTTTTTCAAAATCATCTAACCTTAAAGTGACATAAGAACACAAGACTTTACAAATTTTGTGGCATCAAAAATATGTGTACAGTTTGTTTCCCCAAATAAACAAATTTATTTTCAAAAAAAACCGGCAGCACTAGTTGTCAGTGCACTTACACACGTTGACACATTCAAAGTGTACATTACATATAACAACACAACACAAGCAATTAAAACTTTGGCTTACGGCTGCGGATGTTTTGTGTGGCAGTGTGAGTGAGTGTGTGTTTGTGTGAGTTGCATTTTTAATAGCGTTTAGCTTAGCACTTTTTATACCCTGCATACAGTGTCCAAGGGTATATTGTTTGTGTCACAAGGTTTGTAATGTCCAAAAGGAGGCGTGGTGATTGTAGAAATCTTAACGTATATATTCTTGATCTGTCCGTCTGCCTGTTTTGTCATTTCACACCATAAATGGCATAGTCGTTGAGTTATGGACTCTTCTTTTTGTTTCCATTTCGACGGTATTGACAATGGGCAACATTGAATAAAATCCACCAGAATTTCGGTATTTTCGCTTACACACATACTAATTGGATTTACATAATTTTTTTTTAATTGGTGGGAAATTATGTCGGGAACGGAATGGGTATGAAACTGTAACAAAATAAAAATGGAACAAATTTACAAATGGAACGGAATTGAAGTGGAACAGTAAGCGGAACGAAATGGAAATGGACTGGAACTAAATGGTACACCAATTTTAAATGGATCGAGAATGAAGCGAAATTATCGATCATTTCAATAATAAAAAAAACCGACAAATGTTCATATAATTATCGATAAATGGTGGAAGAAGGAATCGCACTCGTATGTGTAGAGAATTTTAGTTTCGGTCAGACCGCAGATAATTCTCTTACTAGGTTTCTATTTAATTTTCTTTTTTGCGCACTCTTTTGTTTGAATGCTTTGAGGGCACTTTTTATTAAAAAATAATAATTTCAAAAGTTCGCATGTAAACTTTTTAATTGCATTTCATTTTTGTTTAACTGAATAGTGGAAAATTTCCCCAGAATTTTATATGTTTTCCGTTTTGTTTTTCTACTGTAATTAAAATTGCCATTCAGTTCAATTGAATTGGTGCTCCGAGGGCATTAATTTCGTGTTTACCGGTGAATGCAATACAAAATCTTACAATTTCAAATGAGTGTGTGGGATTTTTGTTTGTCCATGGATATGGATTTTTCGTTCACTTCCTTGGTAGTGAACATTAGTGAACACAAAAAACGTTTTTTTTTTTTTTTTAATTTTGTTATTTCCTTCACTCCTCTTTAATCCTTTGTCTGTCACAATTTGAGTGGCTGAGTGAGATCCCACGATTTGATGTTTTTGAAGACTTCTGCACACAAACATTCACACAACACGTCACAGCACACACATCACAGGCACATAAGCCACACATACAAATGGCAAACTAGCCGCCTCAGTCCCATGGGTGGTAGTGGGTGGTGCAGTTGAGCGATTTGATTTTCCATTACTGTGGCCGTATGCAATGGTTTGAAGTGAAATGTTGATGATGTGACATATGCAATTGTTCGGCACATATGTGGGCCACTTTGTGCTGCTTGAATGCTGCCGAGGGCTGTAGCTGGGATTTTCGTAAATGCCATCAAAGTCAAATCTTAATAATAGAATTCAATCTGTGCGAAATTGCGTGCTTGTGTGCATGAGGTATACTTGTGTGGACTTTAACAGCTTAATTCGATATTAAGTTTGTGCAAAATGAGATCATGCTAAGTTTAATGTTTATTTATTATAATAGGTACAAATGGTTTGATACTATTTTAAAGAGCAAACAAAAACAAAGTTAATATTCCTTTTCGAGATTATCAGCTTCTTGGCATAGAATCCTTTAAGTCCTTAAGTGTACACATGCAAGTGTTTTGGAAAACACTTATTGACTTATTACAACAAATGCTTAGCTGTAAGTATAGGTGACCAATAGATATGCTTTTCGAGTTCAAACGAAACGCACCAATTCACAAAATCATAAAAAAATATTTTCCAATTTTCATTTCAAATTTGCATTTCCTCTATTTTAACCTGACACATATCGTCCTTCGACGAGTAATTAACAATTTTGCACATTAGCGGCAACCAAAATTTGCAATACAAACAACTGACGTTGCAATGACTTAAACTGAAAATTTCACTCGTACCAACAACAACGACATGAACTGATAACTTAGCATAAAACGCTGTTGCATAATGCTAGGCGCGTTTACGCCATTTTAATTAAAGCCTTGCCAACGTCAGCATAAAACAGCAAATACCCGGGATGGGCAATAAACCGCAGCTGTAGTATGTATCTGTGGTTGTGATTATTTGCAGCACTGCACTAATTTGTCCATACGTAAACACAAAATTGTAGCTGATATTCCAAAAACGTCCTTCGGTTTCAATTAGGTAAAAATCAGGCATCTAGTCTACGGTGGTAATTTCAGCTAGCATTGCTAGTTGCTATTGGTGTTGATGAGGATAATAATGCCCGCAACCATTGGATTAGGCACAATTGAAATTGCAAATAAATCACAATTTCATGATAAATTGTTGGCACTTGACAGATATGCCAAATAATGCGAAGGCGGCTGTGGACCGTGGGCTGACGACTGTGAGTAACTTTAAAACATTTCAATAATTTGCCTAAGCCATTGTGCTGCTTTAATAGTGGTTTCTTGTTTGCCTCACAAAATATCTACGGCCATTTCGCAAAAGATTCCCTCAAATGCAATGCCTAGTGGCTCTCGTCGACCTCGATTCACAACGTAATCCCTTTTGAACTGCAATTACATGTGGCAATTGCAGTCAAAAATCGCACAAAAGGCAAAACTAACGACAGGCAAAAGTTAAACCGAAAATGGGAAACGGTCCGAGTGCCTATTTCCGACTCATAATGGCCGAATGCACGGTCCGTTGAAAGGGATTAGAGCTAAACGCCATCAATGCTGCGAAGCTGCTGCTGCTTGTAAGCCATTGCAAAAATTGAAAAAAAAAAAAAAAAAAAAAAAAAAAAAAAAACGAAAAAACAAAACGAAAAGATAATGGACAATAGTCCAAATAAGAGAGAACACCGCATACTGACTGTTCGGCCATCGCCTGCATGCATGGCAATTGTAAAATTTTCGAATTTATGCTCTGCCACTTACTTGCATGCCGTTGAGAGCTGCTGCTTGTACCACATTCATTGCCATGGCTGCCGCATATAAGCTGCTGTCCTCTTCCGGCAGTGCATGCTCAAGTGTGGATTTCGGGCAATTGTAATTTAGACATTATTCGAGTACGAGTAGATTTTGCAATTGTCCAGCAGCTGTCGAGTTGGAAATGAACATGTTAAATCGTTCGGCTGAAATTATCCGGCGAAGTCTGTGGGTGGCTTGATGGCTGGTGTGAGGAAATTTACAACATTTGCGAATATGAGGAGGATCATTTCGTTTGTAGTCATCCACATTGTATGTACGCATGTAATGTTCCTTCATTGATATCTGGTAATTATTTCAATAAGCATAGTTAGGAGATTTATTTCACAACTAAGTGCTTTAAAAGGAGGTTAAGATGATATGATGAACCGAAAGGCACTTATAGTTGCAACTATATTTTGTGAGATATCCTTGGTAAAGAGCTTAAAAGTGTCAGTCAAGTATTTCAGCAGAGAAGAGGTAAACTTTCATTGACCATAGAGAAGTGGCGAAGGCCTAATTTATGTTTTAATTTTTTCTCTCTCTCGTTTTCTCTCAGTGTTATTGGAAATGTATCTCTAGATCATAACCACCCTACATTTTAATCGATCTACATAGGTCCTACCCACTTAAGCTTATATTTTCTTGATTCTAACCATTCACTCCAGTTTCCACCATTCTAAGAACTACCCTCTTCTCTAAGTACTACCTAAGCTACATGCTATTCCTTTCAGGTCCTTTGTCATATTTCTTACCATCCTTTTCAGGTTCTATCCCGTTGGTCTTCTATCCCCTTGGTCCTATACACACATGTCCTAGCCACTCTAGATTCTATCTCCGCCAGGCCCTATTATTTCTACATGGAGGAAATTGCTTGCTGAAATCATGCGTTATAGGAATCAATTAAGTAAAAATTAGTCACGATATTGATCCATTAATTAGAAGTCAATAATCAAGAATTTTTAATCATAAGAACTGTTAAAAGTGAAAATCATAGTTTGTGATTTGTGTTTGCTTGATTTGTTCCACTTAAACATGAATTATTATTTTCCCTTTTGACATAATCAATGACCAGATGGAATAAATTGTGCAAACAAAAATCATAAATTATGATTGAAAATTCATAATTTTAGGCTTAAGTGAGAATAAAAAAATCATTCGTAATAATAATTTGAGCACATATTTCCAATTAAATAAATTAAAATTTTTTTTATTTGCTAATTTTTTACTTAATTATTTATTTAATTTTACTTTTTTATTTGCCAACTTGCTTAGAAAAATTTGTAATAACTTTTTCACAAATTCAGTTTTCCCGAAATTCGAACCGACATCATCCTCTCAAGTCCGGACGCCTAACCGATTCGGCTACCCTGGCATTATTGTAAAAGCGTCTAAATGTATTGTATATTGCTCAGCAATTCATGACAATCAACCCAGTTACTCATAATTCATGATAACACGTGCAGTTTCATGACCTAGTTAATCATCAATTATTCTTAAGAATAATAAAATAAATCACGAAATCCATAAACCCTTATCATAATGTATTCACAATCCATATGCATAAACTATGCACGATTTCGCATAATTTGTGACTAATATTCACAATTAATGATTATCGTTAGTAATTAAGTAACAATAATTTTAGGGACTCCATAATCGTAAATCATGAACCAACATTTCTCTCCGTGTAGCTATTCATGTCATATTCTCTCTAGATCTTATGCACTCCAGGTTATTTTTACTTGATTCCCACTCTAGTTCCAATTCACTGTAGGTCCACCCTACTAAATCATATTTATCCAGTTTCTTCAATTTCCCTCTTTCCACCATTCAATGGAATTTAGGACTTAATTAATTCAATGAAAACATAAACTTCTAATGAATTCCACCGCACCTGAACCTCACATTCCATTTATAAATCACTTAAAATCTAAATGCACACTTCCGGTACATAAAACTTGACTCCTCCTAACACTAAAACCGAATACTCGCACTGCCACTTTTTATTTATCTTTTCACACAAACGAAGCACTTAAGCGCACTTCCTAGACGAAGGCGAATTTGGCAAATAGATTAATTGCCTTAAATGAATTCATTACAAAACAATTCAGTATGTAAATTACGTATAAGGTGTCTGTCGCTCAATAAATTATATCATCGGGCTACAACATTCGAGAAACAATAAGGGAAATGCCAAATTACAACAAGAATAACCAGAAGACAAGCAAATTTCGCGTGTTTCCTCTCAGAAAACAATTCATTATCGATGGACGCCTGAGTAACGGTGAAAATGGCCGTGCTTTCAGACTACCAACGGGAAAGGAACCCAAAAAAAAAATGAAAAAATCTTTACGGAAATGCCAATTTTCCACATAAAAAACAAGTAATGGCCGAAGAACGACGCAGAAACGGAAGGAATATCGGTTGAAGTCTTAACTAGCAAAATCACGTAGAAATTTAATTTCCCCTAGACCAAAAAAGGAAATAAATGGTCTCGCGAGCGCGGGAGAGTGAGCGAGAGAGGGGGTAGTGTTTTACCGGAAGTGCAATACTTTGTTTTGAACTTTACTGTTTTCATTCAGTGTTGTTTGGTGAAATCGGAAAATGGAAACGAGGGGAAAAAAGCAAACAAACAAACAAACAAACAAAGGCGACCTCTTTGCAAGAGGGAGAGGTGCGAGTAAACAATGGCCGCGTGATAACTTCGTCTCTCACCGCCACTCACGCTCTTTTTAATTTCAGTCAAGGCAGAAAAAAAATGAACAAAAAACCAGTAAAAGCTGCTTTCAATTCGTTTTTTTGTTGTTCTTGCCAACGCTTTCCACCTCACCCCCCCTCCCTCTCTTCTTAGTCCTTCGAATGTAGTACGTATATTCCCAAATGGCTTTAAGCGGCCTCATCATCGCTGCGCCACGTTATTTGCGTATTAAACGCGTTTCGAGTGCTTCGAGCGTTCCTTGGCGTGGAAAAGTTTTGCGACACGATTTGCATACGAATGCAGGTCACGTGCTCGCTCAATGTGTGTGGCTGGCTATATGGGGGTGTTTGTTAACGTGTTTGTTGGTTTGTTTGTTTGGTTGCTTCTGTTTATATTTTCATTTTTCTGTTTGAGGGCGATTATATATAATTTTTTTGTTGCTTTATTCGGGTGTATTTTTATTGGCCCAATAGCTTGGTGGGGGGGAGGGGTTGGGTGCCGAGTGTTGCTCTCAATTCAAGGCTGCAGTACTTATTTGGCTTGCAGTCATTTTCGAGTTGGACGCATTTACTTTTATGGCTCCTCTGGTTGCTGTTGAGTTGTTGTTTTATTTGGTTGGGCCACTTCTTTGCTTGTTGGCTTGCTCCCTTGTTTGTATTTCTCATTTTGAGCTTTTCCCACTCTTTGGTGTTGTAAATTGGTGTTGGCGAATTTGTTTGTCTTTTTTTGGTTTTTTTTGTTTTCTTTGGATGCAAACGTGCGCAGAGGGTATTTTTTTTTACAGTGTCACTTAGCAATTTTTGTTTTGAGGGAAGAAGTCTCGTTTTGCATTCGTAAATGTTCCTTGGGGAGTTTTTTTTCTAAAGAATTTAAAAAAATGTTTGCTAATTTCTGGATTTGAGATAAACAAAACAAAACTCAACCAAATATTTTAGTGTCCCATCAGTTAGTCTACTCTCAATCCCATAGTTGTATCTTAAAATTAACTGACTGAACTCATTTAAAAACTTTAAAATTTATTGCAAAATCTTATTCAGCACAAAACTCCCCCGTAGATAATTGCAACTACTTCATCTTCCAACAGACAATAAGCGAAATTGCTCTGCGTTTCCCATTCCCTTTCCCCGCAAGTCTAATACAATTTACATGCCGAAAGACACAAAAACTTACGGCAGACAATGTGCAGAAACTGTGTATGCAAGAGTGCAAGTGTTGCACACACTAACACACTCCGCTCGCATAGGATAGCGAAATTAACACTTCATGCGCTTGAGTCGCGAACTTTTGAGTTACTCAAGTGCCACACCCACTAACAATAACAAAAAAGAACGCATGTGGAATTGTATGAGTTGCTGCTTGCCAGCTTCATGATAAGTTTGTTGGAGGCGTTGGCGGTGACTGGTGGCGCTACATTGTGTTAAAGGATATGTTGAAATACATTAAAAATGTTACAAATGACTGCACATTCCTTTTATCTAAGGGGTTACGCGAAATTAGAAAAGTTGCACCGCTCTTAACACTAACAAATGGGGTGCATGGCGATGTGCGAAGGAGGAAATAAATGAGTTCAAATTTTGTGGGAAATCTTTAGTGCCGCAGAAACGATGACAACATTTGGTACTTATATAAAATTTCAAAATTTTGCTTAATTTAAGCAACAAAAACGTGCGAGTGTATTGTACACACAAATTCAAATTGGAGTTAAGAACTTTTTACTTGTTCCCTGGAAATCGTTGTCGGCCTCTGTTCAACCCTAATAAAATACTCGTGCTCCCAACTTGTACACCCCCGGAGTGTGTACGGTTCGCAACTGTTTGCCACACAAATGAAATGTAAACGAAAATTACAATTATGCACGCCCTCGTATGGTTGCCGGAGATATCAACGTCATCATCATCATGCAATATTTCACATTGGCACTGAATTACTGTTGTTGTTCTTGTTGTTGTCTGCCGCATTAGCTGGGGGGGGTTTTTTTCTTCTTCTTAGTATTTGATTTGTGTAACTGCTGTTTGGTGTTGCACTGGTTGTTAGTATGACTGCACATATGACTGAACATACAAATAGACATGCAGTGACGCCCGCTCACTCCTCTGAGGGCAGCATAATTTACTCATGTAATTTGTATGCGGCGCATAATTTTGTTGAACTGCCGCTGCGAACTGCAGTAATTTCCGCAATTCCACAGTGGCTCCTTGTGGTTGTTCAGTGTTCGCGAACATGTGTCACGGTTTTGTTGTGCTTTGTTTCATTTTGCATTGTTTTGCCTTATACACAGGCATACATGAAAAGTGGCGCATTTATTAAAAATGCTAATGCTAGAATTTTAAGTGCAGTAAGATAAGTTGAAGCGAAGACAAGAGGAGTTTCTACAGCGCAAAAGTTTTGCTTGCAACACATTCAGCGCATCACATGCGCCAATTCTAGAGAATTCAATTTATAAATGGAAAATAAACATGTCAGAAAGAGACGACAAAAGCGAGATAACCAATGCAATACACATTTTTACCTGGATAATAGCTTCTTTTGATGATAAATGTTAGTACTAAACGATGACGTAAGCACATTTCCTTCCAAAAGATGGGCATACTGGGGCATTTTTGGATACCTTGGTTCCGATTTCATAAAAAAAACCTTATAAATACTGGGAACGCCATCGAAAAATCCATAAGAAAAGCACAGAGTACAGCATCTGCCCTGAAAAAAGTAGCTATCTACTTTCAGTTGCTGCAGCATCCACACAACATCCGCTCTTTGCTGCCTCAGCGTCCACTCTTCTCGTCACATCAGCCGCCACTGATGTCGCAGCATATACTTGCTGATGTCGCAACATTAATTCTCTGTTGTCACAACAACCAAATGTAAAACAAATGCTAATAAATTGGTAGCAGTTCTAACAGCTGATGTTGCTGTGACAACAGAGAACAGACGTAGGCTACAGCAGAATGCTGATGCTATCTCAACCGAAATCATAGGCTGCAACAGCTGAAAGTAGATGTTCCAACAAGCGCTAACATTCGGTTGGTCACAAATCTGTTGGCACAACCGATTTTGTTTTCTGGGTGTGTATACCTCCTTAAATCTAGCCACACATTCGTCAACATATTTGACTTATCAATTGAAATGCACTTTGCTTTAAGTTTTGCTTCAAATACAAATGAAATGTGACTTATACGCTTGGTGACTGACTGAACAGCTCTCAAAGACCCCTCGAAAGACTTGCAATTGCTTACGCAAAAAGTAAATACCAAACGTCGAAAGAGCACTGAACTGCCATATGTGAAATTTATTTTTCGACGACACTCCAACTCCCATGCACCACCTGACGCCCTACAGTGCAACATGAAAATAATAATATTTCATAGCATATTTTTTTCGATCTGCAGAGGAGCACAAATGTCAATTTCAATTTCAATTTCACGAGCATATGCAAAGTGGGCGAACGAACGAGCGAAAAATAAAAACTATTTCGCATAACAATTTGATTTTGGAATTATTGCAATATTCGAGGAAACGAACGCATCTAGCACACATGCCGGTTGGAGGAGGAAGCACTTGAAAAGGAAAACCAAGCGGAAAATTCAACGCAAGAAAGAATAAATAAAATAAAAATAAAATATTTCAAGAATGGTTCATGTTTTCGCGGGGGCGTAATAAAATTGTATAAGCGTTTCGTTGTCGTGTCGTTTGTGTGCGGAGCAAATATGTTCAAACGACAGGGCATATCTGTCAACAACTATAACGTGCAGTTGTGAAAAACTGTGCAGCAGGCAAAAGTTACCGTTCAACGAATTTATTTAGTCAAATTTCCCATTCCAGTCAAGCTTCTTCCAGCTTCAAAGTGCATCGGGCAATTTCCGAAAATAACGCATCACACGCTAAAATGATACCTAAATTTGTAGGTTTTCGCTGGCAATACTAAAATAAACAATTTGCGCGCCCCCTCCTTAACTACACATGCTTGACTTAAATTGCATTTTGCATGCAATTTTCCAGGATTTCTCTTCAAGGTTTTTCATTATTATTTTTATATTTCCATGTTGCTATTTTGCTTGCATAACGTTTGACGTATGTTTGCTCCTCCCTGCCGCAGCTCAACTTTATGTAGTTATGCACTAACAGCAACCAACTCGTGGAGTGTTGCATACTTTTAAGAGTTTATTTATTTTCACAATTTTTTCCCAGCAAATATCAACGTTTGCTAAGCTTAACCATTATGTTTTGCAATCAAATTAACATATTTTTTGTAATGTTGCTCATGCGCCACGGTTGACCTGCTTTACACATTTCAAAAACGACAAACTTTTAATTCACAGAACTTATCATAAATTCACAGGTGCCTGAAAAAATTATGCAAAAATTCAAAAATCTCTTTTACATTTTGTGGAAAAATGTATGGAAAATGCTGTTGAAACTGTTAAGTTTTGTTTACATTGAGTGCATTTTGCCAACGCAATTGCTCAGTGAGTTCACAAAAATGCCAGCCACTCTGTCATTTCCTTTCATTGTACACTGTTCAATTAAAGGTCTTTCAACCAATTCCGCAAAATATAGAAAGAAAAGGGAGTTTCTCGTAACGCTTGACACTCGCTCGTTCTCGTTCATTTGCCTACGAAATCAATTTCAATTAATGCCCGAACACAAAAGGGGCACGGTTGGCATTTATTGACACTGGCATAAACCAATTTGCCCCAACTCGGCTACGTGCGTTCAGCTGTGAACACGAATCAACCTAATTGGTGCCGTTTTTCGTCACTGTAAGGGTGAAAGTTTCCATTTTTGGACAAAGCAACAAAATGGTTTGAAATAAAATTTTTTGCAATGAAAATTATTCAACGCCACACTAACATTTGAGCATTTTCGTTATTCGTTAGCACAGGAAAGTTGAAAAGTTCCATCATTGCAAATGTGTATGTAAGTGCTTTAATTTGGCCTGCACATGGACCGTTAGCCCTTCAGCTTCTAATTGATATTCGTATAAATGTTTGTTCAACCTTTAGTGGTCTAAAACAATTTGGTTGCATTATGTTTTCATTGGTTGGTGGCAACTGTTGCAAGGTTATATGCAAATGTTTGCATATAACCTTGCATTATTTGTTTTGGGGCCATTCATTTTGGACATTTCGGGAATTTCAATAATTGTACAAATTTCACTTTCACAAGAAGGGTCCGATTCAGTTATGACCATGGGAGTGTGTGCGTGTGTGTGTGTGTGTGGAACCATTCAACACTATTTAAGCTACAGTTTATTTATTCATTCATATGGATTTTTCGAATTCAATTGATTCATTCGATTACCTCTTTTAATTCCATTAAATTTAATTCAATTATTTTTTTTCTTCTCTTTTTCCAGGTAAATAAAAAAAAAACTTCCATTAAAAGTTTTATTTAATAAAATCGTGAGTAGCATTTATATAAAATATTTTCAAGCCGAAAAAAATGTGTGTAATTAGGTATTTTTTTGAGCACAAAGCGATTATTTGTGTTCTGGTATGCTATGAATGGAAGAGTTTTTCCATGATATTTTATTAATTTATAAATAATTCAGTTTCAACACGACTTCACACAAAAGCCTAGTAAGGCTAAAAATGTTGAAAACATTTTTTTTTAAACTTACCTTTGATTGGTAGTTTTTTTAAACACATTCACATTTCTATGGTCTTCCATGAAACACCTATTAGCATCATATTGAATCTCTAACTATGTACGAACACATTTTAATTGCATCTATGCAGTGGTTCAATATACTCCATGGTATTATTGTGCCGCTCGCTCGCTGTCTAGACCGGAATACGGAAAAGAGGAAATGAAACTGTTCAACACAAGCGACAACAAGTACAAAAACATTTGAATATGCTAAATGACAGAGTTGAACGTTTTTCAATTTGTGGGTGGGTTCATACATCACGTTGGCTTAGAAGGCATGTATTGTCAAAAACATTATGAACGTAACATTTCGTTAGAAAAAAAATACTAAAACTAATCGGAAGTCAACTTTTATCATTGTAGAGTTATAACAAAATTACACCGTGCGACACAAGAATTGCATCTAAGATAAATTACCCGTGCAACATCGTTTTGCTAGGAAAATTCGTTTTAATTTAAAAAAAATCGTCTTGTTTGAAAATTACTCATCCGCCATGTATGGCATCGTTAGAAAAGTTCTGCTTTCGGCTGCACCCATGCATATATTCTAAGTAAGAGTAGAGTTAAAAGTAAAATACCCGTTTCTCGGGATTTCTCTAGATCTCTCGTTTGAATTAAAAACATCAAATTGTGCAAATTACTCATACGCCGTGTGAAGCACTATGTGATAACTGTTGCACACTGCGTATGAGTAATTGTCTTGATTTGATTTTTTAAATTGAAACGAATTGATCTGGAAAAAACTAGCAAAGATCACAAGTGTTCCTGTCACGCTCAAGAAGAAGTAACCGTTGTCAATTAAGCTTGCTGACACCTAATTGATGAGCAACTAAAAACGAACCACATTAGCCTGAAATTTATGATGAGACTTGCGGTGCCATAGAATGGGCAAGTAAACTGATGACGGACAAATTACAGCGTATGCAAAAGCCAATTCGTAGCTACGATAAATGACAGGCACAAACATCCGAAGTATGGTGACGTCATGAAATTAATGGTTAAAAGGCTACTTTTTGTAAGTAAAAGTTGATGGCTTTCATTATCTAACAGGGATAGAGAATAGAGTCGTTGTAAAGATAAACGCGGCAGCAGGGTATTTGAGCATGGGCACTTCTTACTTGTACAAAGTTATTCCCAGACATCAGGGTCCGTTAAATTTAAATTAAAATTACAAGGCGAATTACTTCGGTGTGATCGAAGCTTTAATATCCTGCCCATACAGTACGAACCGAGAAAAACCCATCCAAATCGTTTCAATATCGTCTCAAGATAAACGAAAATAAAAAAAATTTGGTTCCCAGCCGATGTTTCCCATTTTCAATAACGTTCGAATAGAAAACAAGTTTTTTAAAATATAACCCTTGAACCGACTAAAAAGCAGAAAATAAATTTCCTTTAAATTAATTTCAGCAATTTCGATTTAAAATTAAGGGTTTCCTCTGAATATCATTGCAGATTTTGAAGTCGCCAAATCGAAATTGCTGAAATTAATTTCATCATTGTAGCTTGAAGGAATCAGAAGTTATGCCATGTTTAAAAAAAAGGGTTTGAGTCCCCCCACGGCTCCCTACGCCTCTGATGGACCCCAAATGCATTGTCAACCACCTCATATTCTATCAGTGTTTCAGCTCTCTAGCTCATGTGGAAGTGTATGAAAAAGTTCGCCGCTGATTTGAGGATATATATATATATGTACTAGCTGTTACATACCCGGCGTTGCACGGGTTGTATAAAATTTTAAAATAAATATATATAGGAATTTGCGACAACTTCAATGGCGCTGTAGTTGATGGTTTATTCCCCCCGTGAAACTTGGTGCCAGTTGTAATCCCACCCGGTAGCAATCACCCATAAAAAGTCTAAGGATGCACTTGGTGGCAGTTGTAATCCAACCCGGTATGATCCACTCAAAAAATGTTCAAGGACGCTCTTGGTGGCAGTTGTAATCCCACCCGGCATGAGCCACCCAGAAAATGTCCAAGGAAGCACTTGGTTCCAGTTGTAATCCCACCTGGTATGATTCACCCAAAAAATGTCCAAGGAAGCACTTGGTGCCAGGTTGTAATCCCACCCGGCATGAGCCACCCAAAAAATGTCCAAGGACGCACTTGGTGGCAGCTGTAATCCCACCCGGTATGATTCAGCCAAAAAAAGTCCAAGGACGCAATTGGTGGCAGTTGTAATCCCACCCGGTATGATTCACCCAAAAAATGTGCAAGGGCGCAGTTGGTGGCATGGACCACTTAATATTCGATAGTTACTAAGTTACTTTTTAATAATATTTTTTGTTGTATGGGAGGTGCCACGCCCCGTTGTCCAAATCCAACCTCTTATGTCCTATTGCAAATTCCATTACTAACACAATTTTACATTACAATTTCAATAAAATCAGTAAAGCCGTGATATGGGGTAGAAAATTGTATGGGCGGTGCCACGCCCCTTGTCCAATTATTCCCATATTCGACACATAGCAGTACAACTCCATTCCAAATTTCATTAAAATATATCCAATAGTTGCTTAATTAGCTGTTATTTAAGTTACGTGTTGTGTGGGCGGTGCCACGCCCCTTGTCCAATTATGCTCATATTTGGCATAAAGCTTGGAAAAGTTATTATGCAACTTCGTGCTAAATTTCGTATTTATTATTCAATATTCAATTCAAATTCAATTCAATAGTTACTAAATTACCTTGTAGACATATTTTGTGTTGTATGGGAGGTGCCACGCCCATTTGTCCAATCCCAACGGCATATAGCCTATGTTACATGTCGATACCTATAGAATTTATCCTGAAAGTTTCAAGAGAATCGGTACAGCCGTTTAGCCGTGATTGAGGGACAAACAGACAGACAGACAGGCATACAGACAGACATACAGACAGACACACACTCAGTTTTATAATATATATAGGGATATATATATATATATATAGTCCACCCAAAGCAAGTTAATATAAGGGTTATAAAAAGAGGAGTTGATGGCTCAATAATTGTGGTAGCTATCGTACGAAATGACGGACAGTCATACGGATTTAAACAGGATATAAAAAATTATAACAGTGAAAGTGATTAACAGATGTTAGCTACTTGTACTAACAGTCATTTTACCGAAAATGTTTTCATAAATTTCTGCTGCTAACCGAAAGAATATTTACAAACAAGCTCTAACTAAGTATGGACAATGAGACCACTTGGCCACTTGGTTGTATTTTCAACCTTAAAGTATATTACAATTTATTAACATTTTTATGGTCAACCTGTTTTTGTAAGAGGAGCTGTTTATTTTTGCGAAATATTCAAAGTGAAATATTCCAATTTAATTTCCACTTAAAAATGCGAGAATGTACTTACTGCCGGTAAGGCTAAACCAGCTTCTTTTTTAAATTGAAAGCATAAACATGTCGCTTTGGAGGCATTATGAACGTGCTACTATGTGCTACTATCGCTGTCATTTCCGTTTCCCGCTGCTTCCATGTATATTTTCTGGGTTCTTCTCTTTTTTTTTTGACTGTGCTGCTGTGTAGTTTTCATAATTTTGCACGTTTATCTGCTTGATTTGTTTTGCTTATCTGAAATTTTCTGTTCGCCATCGGAGAGTAGCAGCGCAGGATATGTTGGAACTGAGTTGGTGTTTGTTACTTTTTTTCTCCACTTTTTTGTCGTTTTTTTTTGCCTTTTTTTTTTGTATTTTTTTAACGTGTAACAAAAAAGCGTTTTTGTTAACCCGTAGGTTATATGAATACACGAGAGTGCATGGAATTTTCATGAATTTCAAATAACGTTTTTGTAAAGCTTTTTTTTCATAAAGTATTTATTGTAGGTAGGTACAAAGCAAAGTTGGGAAGGGGAAAACACGCGCCCGAAGTGGTTGACACGTGAGCAGATGTCAGTGTTTTTATTTGTACAGATTGGAATGTGAATGTGTTTTTGCCTGACTTTACATGTGTTAAATATGCCACTGCAATGATATTTTCTTTTTATTTGCGGTATACATTTTCAAAGAGTGCCAACCTATTTGCATTTGAAAGACAAAAGGTTTTAAAAACTTCACGTGCCAAATTTTGTTCATTGAATGAATCGCAGTTCATTCACTTCATAATGCAAAATAAAAATGAAATAAATGAACTCTCAATTTTATCGAAATCAATGCCTGACTCACCCCTTTGTTCAGACGAATGCACACTTATTTGCATACACATAAACATTTGCTTAAACCCATCGATATCCTAATAGTCTCTTCAACTTCTGTTGTACTATTCTGCTTCCTACTACATATTACATAAACGATAAATAACCCCGGGATACTGAAGCAAACCAAACAAACAAAACAAACAGCAATTCGAATTCAAATTACGCATTCGTTCATTAGCCAGGGCTTTCTGCATGGTCTTCTTCTTGTTCTTTTAGGTGCTTTTGTTGTTTTAGTCATCTTCATAAACTGCTGTTATCCTGCTGCCAAAAGTATTTTGTTACAAATGATTGCCAATTTACGTAAGCAAAGGCTTAGCCCGGCGTTTTGTCCTTTCAATTCTTGTTCATCAATTTTCATTTAGTTTTTGTTGTTATTGGCCCGGCCCTTGTTGCCGTAGAACTTTGATAGTCCTTTTCATTTCGCTGATGGCTGATTTATTCCATGTTAGTTTACTGAGCTGGCAAATTTTCCCTTTTGACATTTCCCGCATTTGATATTTGACTTTCGTTTCGTTGCATTTGCTTTTGCTTTTTTCTCTTCAGTGTTTAATGTGCGGATTCTTCCTTTATGCAGCCCTGTTGTTTAGGTCATCGCTTTGGCCTTTTATAAACCAGTTTGTCTATCTGTCTGTCTTATGTCAATGTTGTCATCGTACAATTTTTGTCATTTGTGAGTAAGTAAAAAGCTGTTGGTTTGTATTCGAGTAGAGTTACCATGTTGATACATTTATTTACATTTGTAGAGTTTTTGCATTAAAAAAAAGCGAATGTTAAGTGGGTTGAAGTGGTTAATTGTGGCTTTTGAATTCTACGAATTCCTCTGCTTCTTTTACCCTCGCGCTCTTAGAATTTATTAATTTGCTTCGAAGAAGCCATTTGCCTTAACTTTAATTTCACTTCACATTTGGTTTGGATTAAATTCCGTATAATTTCGGTTTCAATGAGGCAATTGGGGGACTTAAGTTTAGAAGACATCGGCATAAACAGTATATGAAATATGCAAAAATAAAATATTATTTCGACGAATTTTCGTTCACTTGGCAGGATGCCTGCTTCAGGAATAAAGTATTATTTCTTATGTGTTCCCACTTAAACTAAAAACTTCTCCATCATTAACTAGAGAGCAGGTAGTCTTTCAAACTTGATCCTATCTTCTGCGAAATCAAAAGAAATGAAAACAACCATCAGAAGTAATGCTGATGTAACCCTAACCTCAATATGCAGAAATGCCATTATTCAGAATTGAAATGAAAAATGGTGCGAGAAACACTTTTCTTCCAATTGTCAGAAGAATTTGCATAAATCAAATGTGAAGTCATGTGAGTGGTGAAAGGATAGCACGAGAAAAGCTTACATTTACTTAGCAGCTATCAAATGGGAAAACAAGAGATGATTTATCATACGAGAGCCTAGGGAAAAGGCAAAGTAGTTTTTTTCACACTTTCCCTGAGATAAATTGGAAATTTTCTATTCACACAAAAATTTGCAAACAATTTAACAACAAATACTTTAAGCCTAAAATGAATGAAAGCAAATGAAAAAGCACACAATTCAACTCAATAAAGCGGAGCAGAAAAAAACAATTCCTTTCTAACACTAAACAAAAAGTAAAAACACTAAATACGAAAAAAAATCGTTTCTTATTCATTTCCAATCAATTGAAATTCAATAAGGACCGAAAATGTCTGCGGAAAGCGGAAGTGGAGTTTGGACATGCAATTTAAATTCAATTTTGCAAACAGCTTTTCAAAAGCATCGACTTCCATGGCTCAAGCGAACGTGGGGGAACTTTTGTGAATGGCGAAATAAAAGCGGGGAAAAAACACAGGCGTTGTGTAAACTTTTGTGAAGGGGTGTTGGCAGCAGCACTGAAAGGCATTCAGATAGCAGCAAGGGAGAGTTTTAGACAGAAGGGGGGGGGGGGGGGGGTTGTTACTTTAAAACCTTTTTCCCTTTTACTGTTAAATCTGATTTCCGGCAGCTGAGCGAGAAACTCCATTCAGTTGGCCAAAGTTATAATAAAGCGTGTATTTAGTAACAAATACATTTGTAGAATACGGCATTCAAAACACATATGGACTTCCTTGGTTGTGAGTGTGTGTTGTATGTGAATGTTGAACCATTGACTATGCATAGAATATTTTATTTATCAGAAGTCTGTTTTTGCTTTGAAGGCCTTTTAGAGATTTATTCAAAGAACGATGAGAAAGTGGAACTGGAAATAGGCAATTTGTGTGGGAAAAGTAGCTCCTGATTGATTTGATCTTTTTCATATCGTGCCCCTATATATTCAACATGTGGTAAGTAGGCGGGGGCAGGTATAGACAAATATAGGAGTAAGTCTGTTTGTTATTGATCACACATCTTTTGAGCACATCTAACAGAGAAAGTAACCAGTTTTGCAGGAGTTTACTTTAGTTATACCCTATGTCAACAAGCACCCATGGTTCCCTGGTAACACCGTCATCACTAAAAAAGTGCAGCACTTTTCCAATTTCGCCTACTTTGCCTGGAGCTGGTAGACATCATCACAATGCAGCAATGTATGAATTTTTTCAACCCTGGTCGTAATTGCCAACCAAAAATAGACTTACCACCAGACCAAAATTATTTGCAAAAAATACACAACAGAAAGCCTTGGGGAAAATTTGGTTGTAATAGGTTCGTTAAGAGCTGAGTTGTAGCTTTTTTAAACCTTTGATGGTGTGGGAGATGCCACTTCGATGTGGGGCGGTACTTGGAGTTAAAAGCATCAAACCATGTATTAAACATTCAAATGAATTTAGAACAAACAGACAGATGGTCAGTGCATTTTTGCATGCCACTTACACAAGCAAAACTACTGTCCACTTTTACTAAATTCATAGAATATCTTGAGGAATCTCAAGCGCACTTTATGTAAAATTTTTTATTTAGTCAGAAATTGGAAAGACTCTTTGAAATGGAATTGAAGCCCAATAACACAAACTTAAAAAGCGTGTGGAAACTATGAAAAAAATTAGCTAAAAGTTATCGTGGGAGTGACGATCCTATCACTGCCCAATGCATGCCTCTGTTAAAAATAAAGTGCAAAACTAAGCCAAAACTATTAAACTTAAGTTCGAAACTTAAACCAAAAATATGATGCCCTTCCATCATCGCCATATTCATAATCAATATTTGCACGTTGACAACTTTTACCATACATACGTAGTATGCCACCAATCAAGCCTCAATGCCAACTATTTATAATCCTCAAATTCATAAATTCCATCGCGCCGCATATTTAACGCACCGTCCCATCTGACCTGGACCAGAGCTTCTGCCGCAACTTTGTGCGACACTTTGCAGCCCGTCTAATCCATGCCTGACATACGCTAATGCCGCTGATAAATTTTGTTTTCATTTATTTTCTCTTTCTTTTTTCTTCGCTTCACATCTTTCACAGGGTGGAGCGCAGCAAACGAACTCTTAAGTCCCTTTAATTAAAATGTTAAGTCAAGAACTGTTGCCATATTTCACAACTTTGGTGAATTCTCTAGTTGGTGGCACGTGGGTCAGCCTTAAGGTGAGCGCAAGCATGTGGGCCCTTATCATAATTATTGCAATAAGTTAGCATTTATCCACGGCCCAAGGAGTTGAGTGATAGTTGAGCTATTAATACTGTGTTTTTTTTTTGTCGTCTTTTTGGAAAGTTTCCTCGCCCATCTGCTTCTACTCTAGTTGGGTACATTTGACAGGGCATTAATTAAGGTGTCTCAGGTTAATGAAATTTTATTGCATTGCCAATGTGTATTTGCATGGGAGAAGTTGAGCAAATAAAATTTATGTGTGCAGGAATTTCCATTCCATCACGACTACATATTAATTAAATACTTTCCAATTAACTGCCAAAGCAATAGAATTTTGCATTGGCGGAGAGAAAGGCACAGGGAAGGAGTGTGTGTGAGAGGGGTCACAAAGTGCTTTCCTATTCCATGTGCTAATGCTTTCATATTTGAAATGTTTGAATATACACGCACACCCACATGTGCTGAACGTGTGCGCCATTTCCTGACTTTCTGATGAGTTTTTAACTTTTTCTTTCTTTTTTTCCTTGATTACTCCCAAAAAAAACATTTTTTTAGAAAGTTGCTTGGAAACTTTTTTTTGTGTTTACCCTCGGTCATTGGATGTGAATTAGGTTTTTTAAATGTCATTCCATGGATTTTTTTTTGTATTATTTTGCTTTCAATGATCTGTAAATAATTTTAATTATAGAAGTTTATATTAAGTAAATATTAGAAAAGTTTCTACAACAAAAATAGATTTTTGGCCAAAGTTGGAAAGAAATCAGTATTGGCGATTACATTTTAAGTACTTGCAGATGACAAACTTTCATGGTATTGATGAAAATATTCAGTGAATTTCCTTTAAAGCAGAATTGGAAAAAATGTTGCTAAATTAATACAAAAATATGAAAACAAATTTTAAATTTTTCCCCTAGACAAACAAATCGAATTCGTTGTTATCACAAAAGTAACCCCCAGTCGCTTTTCAGATATTCATGCAAAATATCATTTAAAAAAAAGAAGAAAAACTTAGCTTTCAGCCAAAGAAAACAAATAAAAATGTTCACGACAAATGTAATTTTATTGCCTACACAACACAGGCAAACGCCCATGAACCTTCACAACCAAAACGCAGCCATGCCAAAGACATTCGTGAACGGCCACACCCCTTACAAGCCTTAACCTCTTTTTACATCATAAAAAGCGCCAATTTTATTATATGGTTTGTTACGTTTTTTTTCGATTTGCATTTGCCTTGCCAACCATCTCACCCACACCCCCCCTTACATTGTTGGAAAATTTTGAAGCCTGTCTGTCAAACCGAAGCGGAAATGTTAAGTGGCATTTCTTGAAGCATTTCAACGCATTTTCCTTGATTGCAAATGTGTGCATGGGTGTGTGTGAACTTGAAGACCCATTCAACATACAGACACAGGCACGCCATACATACACAACACAGCACACCACATATGCAATGTTGAGTTATTACCACTTTTAATGGGGTACAATTTGGCACATTTATTAAGTGCTTAAACTTTTATGGCGGCATTCCACACTCGACTCTGTCTCTCCGCTCTCTATTCTCTTTTCCGAGCTGGGTCGTTCGTTCGTTCGTTTTACCAGGGGCCCGTTTATTAATTAATTTGACTTGACTTTTTGTGTTTGCGGTATATCGCAAACAGCAGCCTACACACATACATATTAGTGTGACTATGGTCTGTGTCTCGTATTCAAGTGCCTGTGTATGCTCGTGTAGATTTTATACAATTTTATGTTTACGCTTTGCTGAATGATAACAATTTTTGTTAAATTCCTTTTGGGGGTGGAAAGGGGCTTTGGCGAAGTGTTTGTCCCTTGTGTTTCGCATGTGAGTAATTAAATTTGAAAACATTTCCCGTTCGACATTGTGTATGGTTATTTTTTAATTGCATACATTTAGGCTATACAAATTTTATTTCTTTTGAAAGTTATTTTATAAAACTGCAGGCAGTCATTTTGGTGAACACAAACCTCATATGAATTTAAGGAATAATAATCATAAAAAAAAATTAGATGATAAGACGAACTTTTTCACATCATGATGAGAATGTTGGGATTCGTAAAATTTTAAAAGTACCTCGTACATATAGTTAAAAAAAATAATTGTTAGTAAGAATTATTTTGTGTGAGGTGAAATTATGTGCTACCCAACAGTACCTTCAAAACTAACAGGTGTGCTCTCCACATAGCTGAGATCCAACTGGAGCTTTCTCACCTGTGGCCAAAGCGCTGAACAAGATCTAAGGTGAGAGCTACACTTTCCTAGTAGTTGCAGCCACGATCATAAAATACTCGAAAGCATAAATACCGAACTCTTCGTTTACTGCCACGCCTCGGTCGATGCACTTTTACAACTACCGAACCTAGGATATAGCAAATAACCGTTGGAAAAGCTATCATTGCTATCTGCTCACCCCTTTCATAATACAGATCTAAAATTTTAAATTCACAGTCAACATTAGTTTCGCAGTACTCATAAATTAAAGCAATTTCATATCGAATTACGCACAGAGTTTATTTTTATTACTCCGTTTTCAAAGCAAATAATTTCTTTGCCATAGAAAATATAAGTAGGTTTACCTACGAACAAGTATCCTTTCTAAATATAAACATAAACCTTCTTATGCACATAAGAGACTACGAGTCGCTTTTGGGGCTTCATTGGTTCGCAAATATAAATTACAGTCGGAAAATAATTCGTAATTCGAGACTTCGCTGATGCGCAAATTAAATTTCTGTTAGAAAAAATTCCATGGATGTGAAATTAAAGAGACTGTTGCTTCACACATTATATGTCAGATAGAATCAACTACAAACTGCAGCAAATAACACTTTGTTTTGTTGATTTGCGTGTCTTCATGACCCAATTCGGTTGGTTAGTTACTATTATGAAACTTGACAAGACCAAAAGTTTCATTGTTATACCCTGCACCCTTCAAAGGGTATATTGTTTTTGTCACACAGTTTGTAAAGACCATAAGGAGGCGTGTGCGGTATGTCCGGTTGATCAGCATAGCCACCTGAGTCGTCTGGACGAAATGGGAATGAAACTGGAACAACATAGAATTTGAACGGAACAAAAATTTTTAAATGGATCGGGTATGAAGTGGAAATGAAAATTATCGAAAAATTATTGATAAAATGTAGAAAAATTCTCGAAAAATATATATATAAAAGAGACGTGTACGTTTGTTACCAGTAGACGCGAAAACTACAGCACCGATTCTCACCAGAATTTATATATGTTTTCTAGGGGTTGTGAGTCGTGACATAGGATAGCTTTTGACACGCCCACTTTTACCGCGCACAAGTTAGTAAAAACTGCGATATCTCAGACGTTATTGATCACAGGAAAATGAAATATGCCGTGAACATACTATAAGACACCAGCCATAACCTGGGCTACAAATGCCCAAGATTAGACAATGGGGCGTGGCACCGCCCATACAAGTCAATATTTGAAAATGCTGTAATAGCGCTCCCACACATAGTTTTCCAACGAAATTTGGAAAATGGTTTCATGGTTTTAACTCTAAGCTAAATGCAACATATCGGCGTAATCGGACAAAGGGGTGTGGCACCGCCCATACAATTCAATACTTCAAAGTGTCATTCTTGGGCTTGTAACGTACTCGCATGTGCAGGGTATTTTAGCTTCGGTCAGACCGAAGATAATTCTCTTGGTTTTTTTCATGGTTTTGTCAGCCAACGTACGAAATCAATAAATCAGAATTTTTTCACTTCACCGTGAAAAGTTCAGTGAAATGTAACAGAACGCGTTTGGAATAACGAATATTAAACATCAAAAATTACAACATGAAAACCAAATAATAATACAAAAAATACAAAAAATACCCATGCAAAATGAAACCAAATATTCATAGGGGGCAGAAACAACAGGATATGAGCAACAACATACACATTAAAAATAATAGCAACAAAACAACACTCTTCAGTCACAGAAGCAAACATCAACAGAGTGTAGGAAGTGGGGGTCTTAGCACGCCCCTAGTTGTTCTGAACAACCAGGGCGGAATGGACCGACACTGCGATGGGCGCACGGACAGTGTCATGGACAGACATAAATTACGATGAAAGTGTATTTTAGCATGCAACTCACACGATTCCCATGATGCGTTTGATGTCAAAAAATTAGTAGAGCAAAAAGTTGAAAATGGATAAAATGCCAGAGAAAGTACGAAAATCTCAGTGAAAAATTGGGTGAAAAAAAGAACGTAAAACTGCACATGGACACGCAAATTGGGTTTTTCATAAACGCTTCAAAGAACGTAGAGGTGCTTGCCAAAAAAAGCAACAACTCCAGCAACAGTTTCTTCTGCCAGCTTACGAACGAACGTTGAACGTATTGGCAGTGAGTGGTTGGATTTATTTTTTTTTCATATTTCACACTTTAATATTTGCACCTGTTTTGAAGGGCGGCAGCCCTCTAATCGGGAAAAAATCTCGTAACATATTCTGTTCTCTGGTGGACGCAAATCAGCAACATATGTCAGCTGGCAGCGAAGTATGAACGGGAAAATGTGTATAGAAAATGTGGGAGACTTTTCCAAATTGCCGTAACTTGCGTACTCAGCACGGATGTGTGATTTTTCACGTGTGTGAGCAATCAACGAAATAAATCTGAATTGCAAAGGAGGGCCATGTTACATGAATTCCACTGACAGTGGCTTATGTGAGGCCATTTTTCTTTGGGGTATCTGCTCAAGTGGAGTTTTCGGAATCCTAAAGTATTTGCATATCATTTTTGAAGTACAAAATTTGTACCAACATTGGAGGGTTGGTTGGTGCGTTTTCAACCGTCTTTTGCGGTTAGAATTAGCGACTTTTTTTCTGTGCATGGTGCCAAGCTCCGTTACCCAACATTGTCCGTGTGTAGCTCAGATTAGCATAGAGTTCGATAGTATGATCACGGCAAATTTAATTTTTTTTGTGAGCTACGCGGTCCGTAGAATTTCATAGTCAATCATCGACAGCGAAATTCCTAGAATGTCTCTTTTAGAATTCGTAGGCATGGCAATGGCTACATAAAGAATTTTTTCGTTCGTAAGAAACGAAAAATTAGACAAACATATATTCATTTGTTGTTTCGTTTGCGACCAACGTTTGAATAAATGAAATGAATGAAATGAAATTTTCAACTCAGACAGGATTTGAACGCGGGACGCACTTACACGCTGTGCCACTGAGTTACTTTCGTTCAGCTCGATAAAAATAAAGCTTATATCGAATTCGATTTTAACAATGTAAACGTTTATTAGAAATTAGTTTTTAATTTGCAGCAATTTAAAAACGTTTCCAGTAAAAGTAAAATGCAATACTTTTCTTGGAAACGTTTTTAAATTGTTGCAAATTTATTTATTACTTGCGGCAAAACGACTTAATGTGGAGCAAATGTTTTTTATTTGTTTTTTCGTTTAAGTTTGTATTCAAAAGTAGTGTATTTGAAGCAACCATTCTCCAAACATATTAATTCCATGAGTGTACATTTTTACAGTCAACTCTCTGCTTTTCATTATCCCATTATATTAGAGAAATCGGCAAAAAAGGGCGTAAATTTTAGCTTTTTAAAATAATATTTGACACGCCCACGATCGAAAGGCATATAGGCCAATGAAATTACCAACCTTTTGATGTATGTTTCATTAAAAACGAATAAGAGTTTCTTAAGTTATAAAGAAGCAAATATTGTCATCAACCTTTATTGATCAGGTGGCATCGCCACAACTGACATTTTTCTATTCTTGCATTTTCTATATTCTACCATTCTTAATTGATTCGTGTATCAACCTCCACAAAGAGTGGTTCTTCTTTAACAATAAATATCGTGTGTGCAAAAGCACCCAATTGTGTTCGTTATATGTAAAAGGCCCTTCTGCTCGAAATATTCCTGACAACAATATATATGATAAAAAAAGGTTTTATGGAAAAAAGACCGGAAAAACATGGCGACATCATTCCCATCTTTGGTAATAACAAAAACAATTGGATGAGTCATAAGCAATTTCCCCAGTAGTGATTAGCTCTGAAGGCTTGAGAAATGTCACCTTTAAAAACTTGTAGGAATAAATCGCTGAATTAGTTTCGAAATTGTGTGGCTTTTCGATAAAAATTTACCACTTAAAAAGCCAACATATCTTATTTACATAAATATTTGTTTAATCCCCATGGTTTTCTTGAAGTCCTTCTGCAACAGCTCTACACACTTCCCAACGCAAGCGATCGCCAATCTGTATTTACCCTATTACAAAACTAGGCCAACTGTGCTGTTCTGTAGCTGACAACTTTCCAGTCACAATTCTGTGTAATTTACAAGGCAACCTCCTACCCGTTGTCCGGTTTGCAATTTCATATTTTCTAAAATATGTTTTTGGCTCTTCTCTGAATTGTTTGTTTGAACAGCAAAATTTTTTTTGTTGATTTTTTTTTCGTTTGTATTTTAGTGTGGCCTGTAGGTAGGTGAAGAAACCTAAGGAGGCATTTGCTGTCAGATGCATACATAAGCAAATGGGACACCGGAAGCTGCAGCGAATTCCTGGAAAAAGTTGTTGCAACTGAAATTCTTTTTGTTATTGTTGGGAACTATTTTCGGAGTGTATATATATATATTTTTTTTTTGTTTGTGATAAGTTTATTTGGCAGTTGTTTGTTGTTCCCCCGTACTATTTTGGCCAGTTTTAAGTGAAAACAAACTTTTGCTGGCCTGACCAGTTATTTTCGGTTCTTCTCTTTTTGGTTAGTTTGTGTGCAAGAAATTGTTTGCGCTTGGTCTAGCTTGGCTCGAGTTATGAAGAAAAATTCGTGCTGGGGGTGGAAAAGTTTTAAAGTTTGCTCGGAAACGGAAAACGGAACATTTTAGTGCTAAAAGTTGTCGGCGGAAAAATAAGTTTCGGAATAGCTTTTAGTACAATGACAGATGGACGCGAGTAATTAAAAACTTTGAAAATATACGATTGCGGGCTTTCGTTTGCCACCAAATTTATGGTCGAACTTGATATTTATGAGCGAACAAGAACAAGAAACTATTTTAAATTGAGAAAAGGGGGGAAAAAGGGGTTATTGTATTTATTTAAAATTGATAAATAAAATTACTAATAAAAAAAAAACACGCTTTCCTCTTTCCAGTGCATGAAGGCCTATGTGGAATTTGAAATATCCGAAGGCGCTTATGAGATCTCGTGTCCGGATGCACAATGCCCAGCTCAGGGCATCATAACGCTGCCCGAAATAGCCAATTTGACAACGGCCAATCTAATGAAGAAGCACCATCGATATCGCTTGAATAGAGGTGAGTACGCAGTAAATGCATACACTCTCCTGTATTCGAATGGTTTTTATGAATACTTTTAATTATCTTATCAGAAATCGAATTGGATAAATCACGCACCTGGTGTCCACGTGCAGGCTGTGAGACCGTTTGTTTGGTGGGTGGTGCCCCAGATTCACATTCCGATTCGGCCCCATCGACGTCGACATCGCAGAGCGTTGCTGTAAGTGCCACCACAAGTCCGATCAGCGGCGATGGTGTGGCGGCGCTGCCATTACAGTTACTCTGCGCCGTTCAATGTCCCTCGTGCAAGGATGAGTTTTGCTCGGCTTGCAAAAAAACGGTAAGTCTTCGTGTGTGTGTGTGTGTGTGTGCGCCATCAAAAGCATTTCTATTTCAAATATTTGCCTTTCGTTTGCAAACTTAGTGGCATCCCAACATCAGCTGCGAAGAGAATAGCCGCCGCCTGGTGGCTGATGGACAAGACGATATAGGCATTCCATTCGATAATGACTTGATTAAGTGCTGTCCCATGTGCGCCGTGCCCATCGAGAAGGACGAGGGCTGCGCTCAGATGATGTGCAAGCGATGCAAACATGTCTTCTGTTGGTATTGCCTGGCGAGTTTGGATGTGAGTATGATTGAGCAGCAGAGTGATGTGTTTTTATCAATCATTCCCTATTGCGCATTCCTTATTTATTGTATTCTTTGTTGCAGGACGACTTCTTGTTGCGTCACTACGACAAAGGCCCCTGTAAAAATAAACTTGGACATTCCCGAGCGTCTGTGGTGTGGCACAGAGCTCAAGTGATCGGCATATTTGCCGGTTTTGGTATTTTGCTTCTGGTCGCCTCGCCGCTCCTATTGCTGGCAGCACCCTGTATTATTTGCTGTAAGTGTCGCAGCTGTACTGGCTCCAAAATAGACGAGGGCGACGGCGAATTGGACGAAGCCGCAGCATTGCAAAGGTAAGGGGAAATACAACATTATTCATATAAAATCCATTTAAAATTTTTCTTTTCCCCCGATTTCAGCTAAAAAGATGGACTGCAATTAAAATTGTTAAAGTTTATGTTTTTTTCCCTTGTATGTAAAATAGGAAATAAATACTTATACATAGAACATAAGTGAATTATGTAATAATTGGTTTATAACTGTACTCAAAAAAAAAAAGAAGAAGAAACTACTTGACAAACACAATTGTCAATTTGAACATATATTATGTATGGACGTATTTGCTTTTGATGTCGGTACAGTGAATGTGGCAACAGCCTCTCAATCAGAGAAACAGCAGAAATGATTATTATTAAATTCTCTTCTAATTCGAGCAACTTACAACACAATTTATTATTATTATTATTGATGGCAAATGCAATTACAACAATTGCGGCAACTGCAAATTGTCAATCGAGCAATTCGAATTGTCACCGTTGCAGCCGTTTTCGATTTCACTTTGTCGCTATGATGGCAGAGTGGTTTTTTGTTGAAGATATATAAATTGTGTGTAACTAATATACATATATAAAAATACATATGTACTAATTATTATGTGTTAACTAAATTGTGATATTTACAGTGATTCGATTAATAATTATGTAATTGTAAAATCGATAACTTAAACATTTTACTGTTTTATTTGTAAATTATTTAGCGAAGATTAAAGGCAAACAGAAAAGAAAGAAATGTTTTACTTTATAAGTTCGACGGGACTCTGAACAAACAAACAAAAAACCGAAAATAACGTAAATGAGAACATGTTTATTGAAATGGCATTGTAAGTTCTTACAACTTAGTTGTAGTTTTTTATTTTATTTTATTTTATTTTATTTTGTTCTTTGTAAGTTCACAGCCTACACTTAGAAGTATACTTTAAAGTATTATCTTAAAAGTTGTATGTACTATATGCTTAAAATCGCTTTTATTTACTTCAGAACGCAGTTATTGTGTAATTTGTAATGTTATATACTATACTATACTAAATATATATGTACTATCTATAACAACAACAACGGCAAAACAAAAAACATGTAGTTAGTCACGCGTATTTACACAGTTATTGTAATTTAAAATTGTAAAATAATTTTTGTAGCTATTAAAAAATAAATTCGAGAAGTTGTGTTTGAATGTAACCGCTACCAGAAAAGAAAACTGTATAATCGATACTTATTATTATAAATTATTTAGTGATTAATATTGCAGAAATATTTAAAAATTATAAAGTGTATTTAAAAAATTATAAAATATAAATTAAATAAAAATGTTAAAACTCAACAGGTGTGGTTTATTTTCTATACTGAACGGAATACAGTGATGAGCGTAAAAAGCTAATTAATGCTTTTTTCATATTTTTGAAACGTATTTTTAACTTTCTCTTGGGCCCCATACAAAATTTTAACCGATTTGATCAACATTGGTCCCACTTTGGTCAACACATCAAACAAATGGCACCCTAATCTGAATGGAGCATTGCCCATCAAATTGAGGGTAATTTTCCTTTTAGAGGGATTTTTTGGTCGGATTTTACCTAAAAGGGAAAAAGGTACTTTTTCTTTCCAAAAGGGATTTTTTAACTTTCACTCTTTTTTATATATTTATACCAAATTCCCAATTTATATGTCTTAAAACCATTTTTTGTTAATGAAATTTGTGTTATTTTGCGGCGGAATTGTGTGTGGGAATTTTCGTGGGTAGGTTTTTATTTTTTTTTTGTGGGAAATTTCGAGCAAAGTCTCTGGCATCACTGCCATCAGGGTTTTCACTTTTTTCCACGACGAACCATGTAGATATTCGATTTTAGGGGAGTAGATTTGAAGAAAGAGGATTAGATATGATTTTCGCCATAGAGTAGTAGAAATTCTACGAGAGTAATAGAAATTACTATCAGGGTAGTAGATTTCAACAAAGAGTAGTAGTTATTGAGGAGTAGATTTCTTACAATAGTACTTGAATATACCTTGAGGGCAGTAGACAACTTACTACCGGAGTAGAGGAGTTGATATGACTGGAATGAGAACTTTGCTGACGATTTTTTTTGATTTTATATAGTACCTTGTGAACAATGTATCGATGACTGTTGTGTGACTGTTATCGATATGAAAATAATCGACTTTCGCCAATCATCAGTAAAAAGTAATAGATTGGGAGGAAACAGCTGACACCTGCCATCACTTAGAAAGTTTGACATTTGATACATTTTATAAAATAGTTTTAAACTATACACAAACAATACACAACGCATCATCATGGAGGACCAAGCATGTCCTCGCTGCAAAACCACCAAGTATCGCAATCCGTCGCTCAAGTTGATGGTGAACGTGTGTGGCCATACACTTTGCGAATCCTGCGTGGATCTGCTCTTCCTCAAAGGTTCCGGTTCCTGCCCGGAATGTATGGTTCCATTGCGAAGAAACAACTTTCGCGTTCAGCTATTCGAGGACCCGATGGTCGAGAAAGAGGTGGACATCCGACGACGAATACTGCGCGACTACAACAAAAAAGAAGATGACTTCCCTACGCTACTGGAGTACAACGACTATCTGGAGGAAATCGAATCAATTGTGTACAATTTGTGCAACAACATCGAAATCATCAACACCAACAAACGCATTGAGGCGTACAAGCGCGAGAATCGCGAAGTCATTCAGCGCAACAAAACCCGCCTGGGCCGCGAAGAGTACGAACTGGAAGAGATGCTCGAAATAGAGCGGGCCCAAGAGGAGGCACGCCGCCAAGAACTGCTGACACTCGAGTCGGAACAGAAGAAGAAGAAAGTACGCGACAAGGAGGCACTGATCGACGAGCTAATGTGCAGCGGCAAAGATGCGTCCGCCATAGTCAATGAATTCGCTGAAAAGGCCGAAAAGCAACGCGAAGAGGAGAAAATAGTACCGCCACCCAAGCCAGCCACACAATTTTCGACGGGCATCAAATTCGGCCGTTCGGCCGATCAAATGTTTCTGCCGCTGCCAAAGAGCGAGGAGGGCCCGCTGTATGTGCATGAACCGCCAGAGCTGTACTTGGAGGGGCCGACACCGCCGCCGCCCGCAGACATCGAATCGAAGGGTTTCATTGCACACGTTCGTCCCGAGAGCTCGGCAGAACGTGCGGGTGGCTATCGTGCAACGATGGCGTGTCAGCGCGCTTTGCTAGAGGCGCTGCAGGGATTGTATCGTGGCGCAGTTGCATAGAGCTAGCTATATAAGCCGGAGTAGTTTGTCAAACAAAATGAATCTACTTAATATGCATTTTTGATAATTTTGCTTTAATCAGCACAACTCTTTCAATTTCCCTAGTGAAAACTGCGCTTTGGTTTATTTTGAAGTATGTACCTAACTAAAATATAAAATATTTGAATTTCAACACTTTCTAAAACAATGCAGTTCTTATTTGAATTGGATTTTTGAAGAAAGCTACCTTTCTCCAATATTTCCTCAATCCTGCTGTATGCCTCGGTTAATCTGTTATCCCCTCTAAGATGAAACAAATAAAAATACAAAATACTAGCTTATACCCACAGCTTCGCTCGCAATAATTTTGAATTTTCACGTCAATGTTATACTATGTATTATTTAAGCAACTGAAACCAGTCATCCCTCTTCCCCATTCACCACCCTGGACCAAATTTTCAGAATCAACATGTTACCCATTCAAAACCACAAAAAAAATTCCATCGAAATCGGTTAAACACTACATTTTAGAATAATATTTGCCACACCCACCTCGAAAGCCCAAAGTTAATGATGAAGTCAATATAATTACCTACATTTTGATATGATTTTCATTAAAATCGGTCAAGTAAACCCAGTAAACAATATTATGAGCGCTCAGAATTTAGAGTTCCAAAAGTATCTAATTTTGAAGGATTTTTGAAGCCAAAATAATTTTTGAATTTCAAAATATGCTTTGTTTTTATCGGCATGAATGAGGCACCGTAGCTCAGAGGGTTAAGCATTGAGTTACAAAACAGGAGGTCCCATGTTCGAAAAAAAGTTTTTCTTTAATATTTGAAATAGAATTCCATGGCCATTGGACAGCTGTCCATTGCAGATATCAAAAAAATTAGATTTGGTCATATTTGGGAAACATATAAGAGTCATATTTTAGACTCTTTTTAGAGCCATATTTGAGCCTCATATTTGAATTATATTTAAGACACATTTTAGAGTCAGATTTCGGACTCCAATTAGAATCATATCTCATACATTTCATCGTGCCCCTACAGGAAGGGAAACCCACTATAAACGGCCCCAATTAAATTCTTTTCTGAGCGAAATGAGAACCTTAAAAGTGTCAAAAAAAGAGTCAAATTGTTTGCTGGGAAGGGAACAAACTCACAAAGAATTTTATATAAGTTAAAGAAAAGATATCGGGGGGCTTATATTCAATATGCAATAATGGTAAAGTAAAATAACAAACATCTTCGATAAGGAATCTCTGTTAGATTCGAGCAACAACAAAACAGCCAAGGCACCCCAAAATCGAAAAATATGGTATTTGGAATGCTGTTAAGACGCTTTTGCATTCATAAAAGTCCTGAAAATCCCTGACTTCGCACTGACTAATCCCGCTTTCCTACTAAAATGTTAAAATCCTTCTGTCCTTTCGCTAGTGAATGATTTACAAATGTTTTCAATTTGTTTCATATTTTTATTTTGAATACTTTGCAATGGCACGCAGCTTTACACTAACTAACGCATTCCATAATTTTGTTTTCGCTTAAATAACATTTTAATATATATATATATATATTTTTGTTTAAATTATTATTTTATTTAATTGGGTTACAGCAAATATGGGTGGCTTCAGATGAGTGGCAACAAATAGAATATTGAAATTACTAATATGTGTTTAAGTTAAATTTACTTTTCATAACTAAACGCTTTAAATACATAAAGACATATGAAAATGTAATTGTATGACGAAATAGTTTACATATGAACGATTGCACGTGATTTCGATTGAAAGTGATTATTTAAAGAAATGGTGTGGACAGTTAATAATGTGAATGGGATATTTGCACAAAATACATATTAAGGGAGTTCACAAAGGTATCATATTGGTCATAAAGTCATATTGTTGTAAAAATATACAATAGTCAAAAAATTTTGTAGCTTTTTCGCATACAAAAAATTTTACGACCAATACAACTCTGCAACCTGTGTTTTTGAAGGTTGTATTGAATCAGCTGTCAAATTTATTTATTTTCTTTTTTGGTGCATGCAAAAATGTAAATTCTTTACTTTATTTTTGCGATCAGCTTTAATTTTCCTTGCTTTATTTTTACGATCAGCTGATTAATGTAGAAATAGCACATTGAAATTTGACAGGGTGCTAACAAATGTCATATTTTTTCAAATATGATTATACGCCATAGGACTTTATGAGACCATTGTGAACTCCCTTATTATTTTTAGCACACTCATAGCAATAGTCATAATGAAAATTGACCTTATTCTTTAGAAGGTTAGATTTTTTAAAAAATTATTTTGACTATACTAAGGCCGATGAGTTTAAAAATGAATTGAATATGTTTTTATGGAATAAAAGACCAGACAAACATAAGCAAAATCACAAGCCAAATATGTACGTTTATGTGGTACACAACGTTTTTGTAGCCACTCCTCAACTCGCTTTTCGAAGTCACCATTGTCGAAAGGCGTGGTGAGTGAAGCTGGGGATTTAATATTGAATGATTTCTCGTTTTCATTTTTCATTTTAATTTCGATTGTGTTAAAGATAGCCTACATTTAGGCTGAAAATACATCATCATTTGAACTGGGGACTGGAAATCGATAGTCTTTGTTATCATTTTAGGTTTAATGTTTGGTACGAACGCTATCGAAACACACGCGATTCCATATTATAGGCCCGTTTGTGATCCAAATAATGAATGAGTGAAATTTTTTTTTTTTTTTTTGGCAGTTGCAATGATATGCTCAAACAACGATTTTGACTATAATGCTTACATAGTGTATTAAGGAAATAAGCTTGTGTATTACATATTTCATTACAAAACCTAGCCAATCTCCGTTTATCATTTTCAATTTTCCGTTTATAAGTTTCTTCACATTCATCATGAAATGAGAAAGAAGCCTTGAAGGGAGGAATACAATTTGTTCTTCTTTGTTTTTAATATTAAATGTTTTATAATAATGTTTATTGGTGTATTAAGTTTTAGTAGTTTTTTTTCTGTTTTGTTTTGTTTCGCTTCGTTTCAACTTTTGCTGTTTTTTTTGTTTTGTTTTATTATATGTATTTTATAGTATAATTATAATTAGTTAAGAGGTACACAAATAAGTTGAATTGATTTTGTTGCTCGAAAAACTACGTCCAGTGCATGTGATCGATTCGGGTATTGGAATGTTGCTGCTGTTGTTGTTGTTGGTTTTGTGTGGGAACAATTTCTTTTTTCAATCAATTATTAAGGCCAAAAATGTTTCTTTGTCAGCGTTTCACTTTTCAGTTTATTAATTTCGTCTCTGGTTATTCATATTCAATCGTGTATAATGGTAAGAAGCAACAAAATCAATTGGTTCTCTACGACACAGTTGCTTAAATACGTATATATATACTATATATGTGTATGTATGAGTCTTAGGCGTTGCTAAAACTTTCTAAAGGTAAATTTCTAAAAATATTATTACACACAATACACGCAATACGTTTAAATTTGCCATTTTCGCCTTTTACGCTTCGGCTTGCGAAAATCTGTCACAGACAATTTACTCTCAATGTTCATTTGCCGAATTTGTTGTTGCAACTCCAGCCAAAGTATCAGCAGCGGTTTTGCCAGTGCAGCGAGTAGTCTTTGTGAGCACCTGGCAATGTTCACTTTCAACTAGACAGAGTCATCTGAGCGTATGAAAAGCGGCAGTGAAATGAAGAAGAAGAAGAAAAAATAAAGTCAAATTCCAATTTCCAATTCAATTTGTTTATTTGCTACTCACCGTGGTACCACCACTTAGTCTTTTTGGGGTTCTTATTGCAGGTCTTCACATAGATTGTATTATCTGGCGGGCGTTTCTTCTCACGGCAGCTGCTCAACATCGATGCTATACTCAGACAGACCGATTGCACGGACAGCGCTGGCGACCAGTCCTCCGTGAGGATGGACAGGCAGATGTGGCCATTGGAGTAGACGTGGGGATGAACGGGTATATTGCTGCCAATGAATGTCACCTGAGATATTGGAATAAAGTTTTCATCGTCTAGACTTTATGAGTTTATTTATATGATTTTTGTAGTCTACCTCTGGCGAATCGAAGGGATATTTATTGTTGAATTTGAATTGCAGCTGAAAGTTCTCACCCTCGTACAGGGTGCCCTCGAAACCGGCAATATTAATTTTCCATCTGTGTGTGAAGTCAATTAGTTTCAATGGCTAACATTACATTTGGATGAACTTACTCTGATAAATTTTGTCCTATGTTTTCGGTATCGACGGTAACACCTGGTGGCGGCTCCTTTATCAATGACATCAATTCTTTGTGTAGTCTTCTCTGTAAGGATGCAAAAAAAAAAAAATAAATTAAATTGTTTGTCAATGGTTGTGTGTACTGAGGGTTGTGTTGTGTCCAAAAGTAGGCTTGCCTCTTTAAAGTGACATAAAGATTGTTGTTGGTCATTGTTTATTGCAGTTATTGCCGCCTACAAATGGTGTCTGGTATCTGGTAAACCGGGGCTTTAGATCAATTCCTTAATAAGCTATTCTCTGTAATCAAGGGAAGAAACGAATCTGCTCGATGTCACTTTCTCCACAAAGATCGATACTTTTGGTGTTTGTATTATATTCTAGACTATGCTATGCTATATTATATGCTTTATTATATGGTATTCACTTTTATTAGAAATTATGGAATTAATGGACGGCAATATTGCTTTGCAAAAAAGGTAACCTATAAAAATTCAATAATTTTAAAATTAAATGCAATCGATCACCAATACAGATCAGATAAGATTAAACAGACTGACACCTTTAAGAACTTTAAATGCTTTGCTTGTAATGCCACAAGAAAATTGTGTGGCCTGTTCATATTAATTGAATAACTTTTAAGGTAAACTAAATGGCAATATTCAGCAATAACGATCAGTTATTTTTTTTTATTAATTGGTACTTATAAACATTGAGTCATTTACGGTAAGCACAGACCTTGAACTGTGAACCTTTTCCTATCCTTTTCGGCAATGGTTTACCGGTGTTGTGACATTGTTGTTGAAATTCAATATTAAAAGCACAAAACATTAGCTAAATGTGCAGAAAATCCATACAAAAGCCAGTCAGGCTGTTAATTTCGGTCAACAAAAATGTAGACTTTTTGCCTTATCAACGATTTGATAAATAAATAAAAAAAAGGGTTGAATACTTTTTATATTTTATATCTTATCGAATGCTTCAAGTGCACTCAAAATGGCTTATAAAGATTACATTGTTCGCAGTTACACAGAATGGTATTTTCCAAGAGGCATCAGAGTAAACAGTTGAACTTTGGAGAGGACTTAATATATTGTATTTTTACTGCCATAAAGCAATCAATTGCCCGCCATTTGACGTCATGAAAGGTTTACACTTAAAGTTTAATTATTTAATTAATTACGTTTGCCCGATACTGTGCCGGTCGATGCTTAAATACAATTTCAACAATAAATCACACGATTGCCGAAAACGTCAATGCGTCAAAATATTTACTTAAAGTCATGCAGCAGATAAGATAAAACATTGTGTTATCAGAAAAGCTTTATGGATATTATGCCTGAGGAAAATATTAATTTTATATAAAAAATAGAATTCAGTTTCTGTTTTATTAACAAGAATTTGTAGTCTTTTTTTTTTATCAATTTTCGTACATTTTTTTTATCAGTAATTAAATTTCCTGTCCCGAATCCATACAAAATAACAATAAAATTTTATTGAGCCTGCAATGTGTGTTATCAAATTTGATAAGCTCTTTTCTTTGCCGTTTATTTTTTTTGTTATTTTGTAAATGAACTTGTCTAATTGAAACATATGCCTTGCAAATCAAAAAATAAATATTGACATGTCCTTAAATGAGTTTCCCATACGATTGCGAGTTTGTTGTTTTAACATTTATTGCGGGTTTGTTTTCAAAGAAAAACAGAAGTTCTTTTATTAACCAGATAAGATATAGAAAAAAATCATTTTTGTAAATCAATTTAAAAAAAAAAAATTTAAATTATTTATTTTACTAACAGCTAAGTAAAACTCAAATCTTATGATTTTTGTAATTAACATTCTTAAAATTTTTTGTAACATGCTTTTAGGCATAAAGTTTTAAGTTCTCAGAAAATTTTTTTTTTAACTTTGACCTATAAAAAGTGATACTAAAAGAGGTTTTAAGTACAATTGGGACGATTTAAAATATATATTCGTTCACATTTTTTTTGAGTGTAAGAAGCGCCAGGGCAAAGTAGGTCGCTCACCAAAGTAGATCGCTCAATTGTATTTTACCAACTGCTAAATAAGGAAAAACCACTTTTAAAAAAAGGCATTCGAATAGTTTACTATCCAGTTAATGCGGGTATTCGATTAATATAGCAAGAACCCTGATGAATAATTCGATTTAAATTTTGAGCTTTTGAGCCATATTTTTAAAGAAATTTGAATCGTAAATTTTTTTTAAGATAAGTGTTTTTGAGTCTATGGCGAGTACCGTATTAATTGAAATCACAAACTGTATGAGATATACCCCGATCTTGACATTGTCAGGCGCATATAAATTCATATAAGTCAAGTTGAGCGGATGCTCCAGCGAAAAAGGTATTCTACACTGATACGAGGCACATCGGTGGAAGGCTCAGAAAAGGGCAATCGCATCTCAGATCGAAGGACCAATTGTTGGACAGCACTTGGTAAATCCAAATGGTCTCAGTCCGCGCAAGACGTAATCAAAACCGAGCCACCGTTGCGATGGCCACTTGCTTGTATGTGTGTGCAAAGTATTTTTTCTCGATAAAATCTACCAACTGCTAGGACTTTGCAATTGCAAGATAAGTAGTTAAAAGTTAGTAAAAAGAGTTAAATGCGCAATAGCTAACATTTTACTTCTAGTCACAATCGAATTCGAAATAAAATTTCCAAGTTGTTGAGTCATCACTGTTAAAAAGAAATTAAATTTTTAATTACTTAATTTATTAGTAATACGTCATCGATCAGCAGAATAATTGAGAACAAAAAAACGAAAATTCCCACACGCAGAGTAGAATTTCTGTTGAAATCCAAATAATGAATTGTTTTAGTGCTCAGATGAGAATACTTGCCTCCCAACGTGTATTGTCCAACACCAGAGGTTTGCCGCATTTGCTAACCGGTTCTTTGGGCTCTTTCGGACAAGTGATGATCTCCGATTTTGGCGGTTTATCTTTTGTTTTGTTTTTGAATATTTTCAACATTTTGATTTAGTTTTTTTTTTTTATTGTTTCGAAACTAAGGTTTTGTTATTGTTATTTTGTTATTTACTAAATTATATATCAGAAATTTAATGCTAAATTACTTCACTTGTTTCATTATTTTGAAAATAAAATTTTTATAATTTTAAAAACTTTTAAAGTATTAAAATTTGTTTTTGTTCTTAAGTTTTATTTTTAGTTTTTTTAAATTTTTTTTGAATGAATTTTTCCAAATTACTGCACGTTTCCTATTTCAATAAATATTTCTTCACTTTTTGAAAGCAAAAAATAAGTAATTTCGATATGCGAGCACAGATCGCAACGACACGGATCGACTGGCGTGCGGAATACGAATGCTTACTGCGGCCGAAACTACGACGAAGCTCCCAGCCGATTCGAAGCACAATAAGTTTTTATGAGTGAGTGCGAATTGCGGTTTTTTTTTTTCGTGCGGCTATCAAAAAGAAAATATTTGCAATATTACAAAACCAAATGGGGGTAGGAAAAGGGTGATGGTGAAAAAAAGAAGAAAAAAAACAGAAGGGAGCAGCAAGTACTGAAAAGTGTTTATCTTTTCATACAATTCTTAGTGAAATTACAAATAATTCTGTTATGGAGTGAAGTGAAGTGAGTTGAGTACTCAGCGCACCTCCATCGAATCACCTTTTTCAATAAGTTTAGTCACACACACTCACGTGTGCTCTTATCAAATTGTGATGGTGTTTGTGCGCAAACAATGAACTTGTTTTTTTCGACTTATCAGATGAATGCGTAACACACCTGATAAGACCACAAAAACAACAACAATAGTGCTCAAAATACTGCAATGATAACAAAGGAAAATGGTATAAAAATAAATACAAATGCCAGTAAAGATAAGCAACGTTGTTAACAGCCAAGAAAGGCATAACTGAAGTTTGGCTTAAATGGAAAGATGGCAATGAAAATAATATTTGAAATCAAATAAGAATTTCATAAAATTCCAAAAAGGTTCTTAGTATCTTAAGAATGTATTAGTTCTCAATGAGTGAACCCTAATGTTGCATTACGAGTAGCATCTTTTCAAACAATTGAAATATTTCAACGACATTTGAACAGCCACTGAACTACTAACATACGTACAACTAGTGCAAAATTAATTGACCTCATACAAATCACACCATTAAATGCAAATCAAAACAATTGAAACTTTTCAATAGATGCAAACATATTGAATCACAACATGAATTGTGTGGCACTTTTAAAATCACTTGCAATTGCATTTAAATGAATGCATTTGTTAATCACAGATGGCAAACATGATTTGGGAATTAAATTTGGAAATAAAAAAACTTACGTAAAATTGATACAATTAAAAAAAAAAATCAAATTCGCCATAGGTAGCAAACTATAAATAAATAATACAATTTTTTGGATTTCTGTTTTAAAAAAAAAACTCAATTGAAAATATGCCAATTTTTTCCTTTTCTGTTGCTAGGAGACTTTTTGAAGATTTTAAATATTTCCAAACATCTGAGAGACGCATTTTCATTCATGACGATGGTTCGTATGAAACAACCAAGGAATAGATTCATTTAAAGTGATGCCTTTTGGCAGGATGACAAATACAAATATTTAGAGTAACGATACAAAATGCTGCCCTACAGGCTGGCCGTATGATGTTAAGATTACATAAAAGTATGCAAGAGTGGTGTTTGTAAAATATGAAAAACTGGAATTTTTTATATACTGGAGCCGATTTACAGGAATTGAATAATTTTACATAGCTTGAGAAAGAATATATTGCATTGATGGTAAATTATAAAGCTTAGAGTGGTCAAGTTTAGTTAACATTCAGGATTTGTTCAATTTCTTCCAACTTCCCTTTGTGAGCTACTTCATTGACAGCAAACACCAATCTAAATATATCTTATCCCTCAACCGATAGGAATGCAGACTGACGGTTCGAATGATAACACAGTCTTCTTATACACCAAGCCTTTAGGATCGGTCTTGTGTCCAACAACTGGTGTCGAAAACACTTGAACATTTTCTCTGCCTTTCCCCAGCGCTGGTCAGCTGCAGACTCAAAACACTAGATACCTTCTTTAATTCGATAAGGGAGGGTAATTTAAACTACAAATCTCTCAATTGAAACACTTCGCAATGCAGACCAAAGCATTCGAATTGGATAAAGATCCCGAAGGAAGTATTGTAATTTTTTAGTGAACAGATAGTCCTGGTATTTACTATTTACCAAGATGAACTATGTGAGGTTATTCGCCGCCACTCTAACCTACCCTAGTACTTAAGAGAATTATCTTCGGTCTGGCCCAAGCTAAGATACCCTGAAAATACTAGCACGACATCTTCTTTATAATTTTTCACTAATTTTGAGTACATTTTTCGATATTTTTTCGATATGTTATCGATAATTTACATTTCTAATTCATTCCATTTCAAAATTTTGTTCCAATTCCATTTCGCTTCGGTCCGATTTAATTTTGTTTCAGTTCGTTCCCATTCCGTTTCCGCCATCATTTGGGGTCAGTATTTTTCAGCGACAATTAAGATTGTCTGGGAAATAGGCGTGGCAACATCTCATCTGGTGTTGTCTTTTTTCAATACGGTTCAACTAGAAGCGAATAGAAAAGCAATTCCAGACGGACAGACAGACAGACAGGTGATGCTGATCAAGAATATTTTTTTATTTTCTAAACGAAGTAACAAAAACAATATACCCTCGGGCGTTTGTGTGCAGCGTATAAAAATAACCCACATAAAAGGGTGTAGAGTGTATTAAAAATGAAAAGGAAAACAGACTCAATCTTGGCGTAAGTCCACAAATCCGTGCATCATTCAATTGATTGTTGTGTTTTTTTCTTGTTTTGCTTTTTTGCATCCAACTCTTTGCAACAGGAAAGTCCGCCAACGACGCGTTTATTTTTATAGTTGGCACGTTGTTGCGCTGGTCATGAAATCCAGTTGGATCATTTTTTTCCCCCTTTTACATTTTTGTAATGAAATTTTAACGCCATCGATTGGTTTTTACCATTTTATTTTTCTGGTCGTTGATAAATGCAAAGTGCAAAATAACAACAGCAACGCATTTATTTAATGTGATTATTTCAATGTCACAGCAGTAAGGCACCGAGAAGATGTCGAAAGTAACTTAAAAGGTCAACGCTGATGCCTTAACTTAAGGAAATCCTAAAATTACTCAATTGGCGACTGCTAATTGATTGCCGCAAAATATAAAAATATTGTATTGAACAATATAGGTTTCAGCAATTTGCACAAATATTTATACGAAAATTGTTTAAAAAACATTCGCAGCATCAAAAATATGAACATTGTGCCAAGCAAATATATACAAAAACACTGAATTTAAATACCAAAAAATAAACACGCTAAGCGTCAAAATAATTAATGGAATAAATCAAGACATTTCCATGGGGGAATAATGAAAATTCTGAAATAGCCACAAATGTAAACAAAAGCAAAACAATGTGAAAAAACCGAACAACAATTATAAATACACTTTAAAATTAACTAAATCTAATGGAACTAAACGAATTCCGAATCTTCAATAAATTTTGCAGTTGTTGTTCACTGTTGACTGGACTTCCGTTTGTTTACAACATTCGCACACACAACACAGCGTTGCGCTCTCATCAAATTACGCATTATTTGCATACCGCTGTAGGAATGTTAAATATGCGCTCCCGCCGAGGTGGTCAGGAGAAGAGATGAATTGCTTTGAAATTCCATTGGAATACGGTATTTTGAGCAGGTGTGAAAGATTAGCGGTACTGTGAGCAGAATGACGTGCAACAATATTATGTGGAGATTATAAGTGGACGATGACAATGATGAGGTGTGTGACTCATTCATCGTATAAAAATTTACAAGTTTAACCCCATTTGCTAGCAAATAAAAAAAACAAATTAAATTAAGCAAATAGTGAAAGTCACTAGCACAAGCGTTGAAGTTGATTTTAAAAATACCAGAATGATTCAAATATTAAACCATTTTCATTTTATGATTGTTAGCCATGATTGTTTTTGATTCACATCTGGACATCAACAGTGTTAAACAGAAATACGGTTATGAAAGAGAAAGTTGTATTGTCCTGTTAAAGTTAACACATCCAGATTTTTTTAATTTCTTATATTTATATAAAAACCTCACAACAAATCGATTCCCAGATGTTCGCAGTTGCCGAAAAGAACTGTCAAAACTCGTACGATTTTGACTGTTCATCGGAAGAATTGCGCGTTTTTAAGGGCTTTCCGCCTTTATGTGAATCACCTCAGTAAAATAAAAAAAAAAAATACTACGCCAATGCAGCGTGTTATACAATACCCCGAAGACATTTGACAAACTGACAATAAATTTCATTTCCTGAACTATCAAGGTGAATGTCAAAAGGGTGGTAATGACATTAGTTCATAGCATTTTTGTTTGGCTTCCGTATCTCACTGTTCACTTGCACATCATTTCATGGAAACTCTGTACACAAATAATAAAGCAAACCTCCACCTTAAACTTTTCCACAAAGTTCAAAATCGATCGATGAAATGCAAACGCCAGGGGCTCACAAGAAATGAATTGAAATTATATAAAGAAACAGACGCTAAAAACGTCACCACCATGCACCGGCAGTAATCAATTGTAAAGCGATTTTAAGTCACGTTCTAACCAGCTGATTGCAACGCGAAGTAACATTTGCGCTTAAAGAAAATCGATGTAAATGTAAAAACAACTCAAGTTGCATAAATAAAATGAAATAAAATGAATTGAAACTGTTCAAATAAATATAAGTAAAGAAAAAAAGGAAAACAAAAAAAAAATGGCAAAACAAATACGAAAACTGATTCCAATTTGTAGTTGTCGAGTGTTGATTTTTATTTAATTGTGTTTACTTGAGAATATTTTGCTATATAGCACGTGAAAGGCGCATGGCAGAAAATCAGGCCAACACTGCAACGACAATCTGCTAAATGCAATTTAATATTTCAAAAGGCAATAAAATAAAATGTGTGAATAAATTTAGAAGCAAAATGCTTGCGAATGCATTTTTCTTGCCACTAGTCTTAAATAATTGTGTTGTGATTACTCTCATTAGGAGGCTATTTTTAAATTTTTTGATTGATAAGGAATTTTTATTAAAGTAATCAAAAGGTTATACTGAAAACTCTATCATTCTCCATGATCAATGACAGATTTATTTGTGGATGCCTAAGTCTTCTTCACTCAATCTAGAGTGGCAGGACAATGGAAGTTTGGCTTGATGAATAGAGGTCGCAATTTGTATAAAGTATGAGTATGCACTCAGATCAGATAAAAGCGGGTTCAACCAACTGCCAGACCCACTTCTCACATACGAAAGCAGTAAAATTTACAAAAATACATTTCAGATAAAATAAATGAACGTCAACGGACGGCTTCTGTTAATATGTACTTTAACCAAAGAATGGTTAACGGAGATTGACTGACTGGCTTACTGATAGTTAGTCATTGACCCCCAGACATGTGTGCGGTATTAACTGCTTTATTATCTAGTAATTGCATGCTAGATTCCGTTGATTTAACACTCATGGATGGTCTGTTGTTTACAAGCGGTTTTAAATTTCACAATGTACAGTGTTTTTGGGTTCTTTGTTTTTTTTCGAAATTTTTTTGTATGCCTTAATAAAAATCTTATTTACTTCAATTGGTATTTAGCTGACTTGAATTGTGTGTAGCAAAGAAAACAGAAAAAAATTTTATTTCCACCGAAATACGCCGGAAACCGCAAAAGTTTGGACAGGACTTGTTTAAAAATGCGCTGAATCGTTGAATACTGGAAATATGATAAATACAAAAAACAAAATTTAAATTGGCAATAACAGGGAAATCAAATAAATAAACAGCTATGAGCATAGTGGAACGCAACTCTGATTAATGTGGTTTCGTATGAGCAGAATTTATAATTTTGAAAACGAAAAATTATTTTGGCCTCATCCACACCGACTCCAGTTTTGTGTAGGAAAGGCACGATTCGCATAACGAATGCGACACATTAAAATATTTAATATATGCGAGTGATTCGTTGAAATACGTTCAAAAACAAGAAGTGAAAAGACAGAATTTTTTTTATATTTTTTTCACTTTTGTTTTTTTTTTTTTTTGGAATAAAATAGAATTTGGACTGTCTGAGTAAAGTTTATGTTCCATGACATACAACTAAACTATGTGCAAAATTTATATTTTATTTTGCTCGTATGGTTTGACATTATTTTGTATATTTTTAGCATAATTTCTTAGGACTTTAGGCAGGGCGTGAATAGAATTTTCATGCTTGGAATTTTTGGAAAATAATTAATTAATTTTATTTGATATACTTTTAATTTTAAAATTTAATACTTTAGATTTAGAAAAACTATTTGCAAATATCAACTGTTTAGTTTTGTTTATCAAAGTAAAACATTTTCTAGAGCCTATTTACACAGTCATTCCCATGACGCATGGGCATGCTGTTTTTAGAATTTACACTGACATGGGCATGACGAAATTTGACAGTTTTTATATGAAAATGTAAATAAACGAAGCATGAAGTGGTCACCTTTTACGTTTTTTGTATGGATTTTCGGTGTAAAATTTTCTATCCCGTTTTCACTAACGCAGTTCTTATTAGCTCATTGTCAGATTTTTCGTCATGGAACTGATAGTGTAAATAGGCTCCTATTTAGCAACACCTCATTCTAATCAGCAATTAAGCTGAAGGTTAGGAAGTCCCTCAGACTACTGCTGAAAATCTTGTAGCTCAACACTCAGAGTTGTGGGAAAAATGTGACCAGATTTCTATAACCATGAAGTTACGAAAGTTACTTGAAATATGAAGCGAAGCTAAAGTCATTGTAAAAAAGTGATTTAAATGTCCACTGAGGGGGTGAAAAACCCTTCAAATAAGTTGCAAGTGACACGGCTTCGAAATGCAAACCATCCTCCTTGACTATGTAACAAAAAATGTTTGGAATGTATTCAGGTTTTTGAATCAATTTTGAAACTAAGTGTCATGCAGTGTTTTTGGTTTCACGCCATGTTGAAGTAATTGATCCAAAAGCGTATAATTATGGTAATTGCACAGAAGTTAAACCAATTACTAAAGTGGGGGTAATCTAATGGAAACACACACGAGGTCAACACACAGGAGATTTATGCAGGTGGCTTATTACTATTCACACTTGTATAACGGCTGTTGTCACACACAGAAATAATTCTGTAGGAATCTAAGTAAAATCTACAAGTTTTGTACATTTTGCCATCTGGATGGTTGAAGAAAAGCACAAATCTAGGCAACCATACAAAAAAGTACAACGGATCATTCAATTCTAACCTCAAAGTGATTCAATGAGAAAATTAAATAAACAAAAGTGATTGAATAACTGCAATCAAATAAGCAATCAGCGATACACACAAATCTTCAATCTAAAGGGCAAAGGCTGCCAGTAGTTAATTGCAAATGCGAAACAAAGACCATCTTGTGTGTTGCTCAATTTGCGAGTATGTACATAGGTAATAACCGATTAACGAACATGATGCACTTTTAAATCTTGTAATTCATAGCAAAAATGTGGTTAAACTACGAAAAAAGTTGCCAGCCATTCGATGCAATTGCACATACCATATACACATGTATACAACAACAACGATTAGAGTAAATTTATGCGATTACAAAATATAACTGGAAATATAAAAAATTAAATTAAAAAATATATATTCTCAAAACTTTGTATGAATACGTGATGCCAACAAACAACAAACAACAACAAAACGATCCATTTGCGATCGCGTAGCTGACGAATAATTTATAATGGGAATACCGATTGCCCCTCGGACAGAGGGGTATGAGAAATTATAAATTCAGCACACATGTTTGCTTAAAAGTTAAAATTAATATATGAAATTGTAGCAGTCATATTTTAATAAAAAAAATGTAAAACTGCAAATATTTTGAAAAATTCACTCAAATAACAGTATTTTCTATAGAGTTTTTTTAAATTGTAAATGTTTCATTCTTATACATTTGATTCACAATTATATAATACCGTTATTCCGTAGTATTACACACACGAGAAATATTTTACGTTTTGTTTGTTATTTCTGTTAATGTTGAAGATTTCAATTTAAAAAACCAAAAATATATTTTCAGAACACTTTGCAAATTCGCGTGCCAAACGCCAAACTCAACTGATGCCAAAGGTACGCGCAGACAACAATGTGAACTCCCGCTGAAAGCAGCAACAGAAAAAAAACACCGGCAGCTATACAGCAGTCGTCGTCGTCGTCGTTGTCGTCTCTAAGCTGCCAAGTGAGAATCGTGTTGTGGGTAAGAGTCGTTGTAAAAAGAGAAGAAAAAGTGGACAGAAAATCAAATTCGAAAAAAAAATCACCTCTAATACGAGTGGCGCTATTGACCGTACCAAAAAAAAAACTGTCACAGACCGAAACACTGACTCACTCTACTGCGAGAGGCCAAAGATCTATGCCGGCTCTAAAGAATATTTTAGAATATTTTTAATTAAAATTTTCTTTTGTTTTTGAGAAATTCTTATTGAGAATTTCACTCGATCGATTTTGTTTCAAGGCCGCGCCACGTCGTGTGGTCTTTTGGGCTCTACACTTTGTTTACACTCAATAAACAATAAACAAATTGAAAGGAAGAACATACCAACATGCAAAATTCCACACATTTTATAAGTACTTCCGCATTTGGTGTGATTTTGGAATAGTTTTCAAAAACTCTGTGGGGGGGCCGAAAGTCAAAACTAGGTGAAAGCATTTGTGTAACAAATTAAGGCCAGAGGGCCTAGAGTGTGGCTAGGAAATAGTGTACTGCACACGCCCACCCATCATTACCGAAAGCCAGACACATACACATGGCCATAAAGCAACACACCCAATTCATGTGGCGGCGGCGGCGGCGGCACGCCACCAACTTAAATTCAGATTGCTGCATAAACACGCAGATTTTCCGTAATTTTTTCCACAAATGTTTATTTTGAGCAAAAGCAAAATTTAAAATTTCATGATTTTTATGACCCTGCGGGTTTTCTGGTGAATTTTTTTATAATTTAAAATTTAGACTTTAATTTGTGGTGATTTAAGTGAAAAATGTTATTTATTTCTTAACTTTAATGACTTTGTATTCGGTATACGCTGGAAACATAATATAAATGATTCGTAATCTGTGGAAATGTTTGTGGGATTGAAAAATGCATTTCAGTGGAAGGAGAGGATAAACATATAAAGGAAATTTTGAAATATCTACATTATCATTTATGTTAAGTAGGTACTAATTAGTTGTATTTAGTATGTACATTCCGGCAAACCATAAAGAAAGTAACGCAAAAAAAATGGAAAATTTTACAAAAATATCTGGTTGCCCCATTCCGGAAACTTATCCAGCAAAACTCGTATTTATATCAAGTTAACAACCCTACAATGGGTAACTTATATTTGATGATTAAAGGACAAATGACAGATGAAGACGTTGCGATCTGGGCAGGCTTTTTATGAAAATTAATCGTATTTACAATTTTAAAAAACAACCAATCTATCCATATTTCAACATTAATCATTGTTCTAGAAATTGACTGACCAAGTGCCCAAAAGTTCGCATGTCAATAAGCAATTGCATTTAAATATTTACAAAAAATAAAATTAAATCTTTTGCTTATGTAGATTGTATTAAAAAAACAAAATACATACCCGAAAGTATTACGTAATTGAGAATAATCTTTGTTGAAATTGAATTAAATTAAAGGCAATCTCACAATTATTATCATTTATGAAAAAATCGCACTGCAAAAAAGAAACATTTCCTGAAACTGCATTCTACGAAAGTATTCAAGTTGATAACATTTCATTGAACCTGTGTTGCTACGCATAACAACAAAAAAAAAACAAAAAATTTAAATAAACAATTACAAAATAAATATTTAAATTTCACAACTCACAACTGACAACGCTTCAGAATTTACAGTTCGGAGGAACGAAAAACAACAAACCGACGATTTTTAAATATTGAAACAAGCCATCGGGGAATTGATGAAATATGCCAATGTTGAATGATTTTTGCCAAACAAAAAATATACTTATTCACAATATTTGTATGTATAAAACTTTTGCTTGTTTGTTTTTCGGGTATTATTTTTAGTACGAAAAGTGAAATTTCAAGGGTCACTTGACGAATAAATATTTTTGTAGCGGGAACACTTCCAAAAAATAAAAATGAAGATGATTTTACTTTTGAATTTGAGAAGAAATTGTCTAATGACGCATTTCAACTAACTTTCATGGAAATAAGTGAGTAAGTTTCAGTCGGTCAAAGCCGACCTATACGTATATGAAATTCGAAATTTTACACTTTACACTTTACTTTTTTACTCCGTTACACAGGAGGCTCGTGAAACCCCTTAATGTAAGTACTTAGTGCATTTTAATACTGGGATGCTGAAAATTAAGACGGAACGAAATGGACTGAAACGAAAATAAAATTAAGTAAACCTAATGGAACAACCGAAACGAAATATAAAAATAACCGGAACAAAATAGGAATAGAATCATGAAATTTTACACTATTAGCGACTTTAGAAACAGCATCTAAAAATGTTGCAAAATATGATTTTTTAATATTTGACATGTATGGGTGGTAGGCGTGGCAAATGACCGATTTTACTCATTTGCAATACCAGATCCTGCTAAGACCTAATCCCCATTCTTGTCCATACCTACCACGCGGTCTAAATTTCACACCTGGACTCTTGATATTCGATTTATTTATAGGAAACTATTCGACTAATAATATTCGGGTAATGATATTCGATTATTCGGTCAGCTTCGACTAGTCGATTAACCGTTCACTTTCAACGGCTCTTGAACTGAACTTAAATGTGACGCTGACCTGTCAGATGTTAGTGTCAGAGAGCTGTTATTTAGACATAAGAACCCTAAAAGTTGTTGGCAGCTGTAATCCCACCTGACATGATTCACCCAAAAAAAAGTCCACCGGATATGAATCGCCCATAATATTCGACTAACCGAATATCAACGGTTAACCGACTGGTATAGCCGACTCTGAGCGACTAGCCGAATATCATGAACCGGATGGTATTCGTACAAACTGTTATTAATCGAACGTTCGGTTAGCCGGTTTTTACATTATTTGAAATATTTCTATGCTTCAGACCCTTAACTTACAAATTAGTAATTCTTGAGCATAAACGAATTTCTCATATTTTATGCGCTAAGCATTTTCTACGCACTGCGATGTGCTCATTGGAATATAGTTCATTGAAATCTAATTTTAAAACTAGTATACGTTTAAAATTTTATTATTTTCCTATTTTAATAGTTATTGTTGCATACATTTAGGCATTTCACATTTATTGATAAATGGAAAATGGGAAAAACAATTATGTTGTTTCATATAGATGAAACCGTTTCCGTTTATAGATGAAGCCTTTCCATTTCAGACACCGAATAAGACTAGAAGCTTTAAGGTCCCCTCACACCAACGCGAAATTTCGCAGACGCCGTGAAACTTGCTCAAAAATTATTCTTGAAAATGAGATAGTGCGATGTACATTTTTATTTGTTTTTATTAAATTTTTCACCACAAACAAATGTTTTTTATTCGAATATCGTCTTTTTAAGAACCTTTAAATGAGTTGTTTTCACGTATGGGTTACCCCAGTACTGATTTAGGTCTGATTCGTTATCCAATATTTCGTGAACCGCTTTCTGGGTAAACGGAAGCAAAAGAAAAAAATTCGATTGTTTAGGATTACAGGCATACGCATATCGAGTGATCCAGACTGTACTGCAATCTGATCGGTCGGTAGTTTTGTTTTTGCAATTGCAATTCCTCACCATGTGCTTGCTTTACCAACACGGGGTGGCCACTGGAAGCGGTGTTGTAGATGATCCCTGCACAACGGACCTGTTACAACAACAACAAACAAAATGAATCTGAGACCACTGATACCCAGATTCTAACTACTTAGTTGACCTATTTGTCAGCGGGTTTTATAAACTTATTGATGTAAAGCTGTAAAAAAAAAGGCGACTGCACTAGCAGCTGGTATAATCTCCAGTTACAGTGGCTCAAAGTAATAATGGAACAAAAGTTGCAATAGCACTAAAATTAAAAAAAAATAACTAAGATGTTGTTGTAGCAAAAACTATTTTTTTTATTTATAAGGCTCCAGGTCTATAGAATATAAAACAAGCAAAAAATTAAAGAAATCCATTAACTACATTTAAAAAAAAAAGTTTTTGTAACCTAACATCAAAATTGAACATCAAAGTAATAATGGAACAGAACACATTTCATATTAAAATATTATAGATAAATGAAAGTTATAATTAAATTAATATTTTGTGGGCAGCCCTTTTTGTTGAATAACTGCCTGCAGTCGTCGAGGCATTGATTCCACCAGTTTTTTGCAATAAGATGGCTCCATATTGTTCCACTCCTCAATTAGGGCGGATTTGAGCTGATCACGAGTCGAAATGGTGTGATTTTTTAATTTTTCTTCGAGGTAACTCCATGCGTGCTCAATGACGTTTAGGTCCAGAGACTGTGGAGGCGTTTCCAAAACGTGTGGACAATTATAAAGGAGCCAACTTCGCACTTTATACGCCTTGTGCTTAGGGTCGTTGTCCTGGTAAAATGCGAATGTATTCTCAATTCCTAGTTTTCGCACACTTTCCTTCAGGTTTGACTTCAATATGCTAATGTACACTAACTGGTCCATAATACCTTCGATTATGCGAAGGTTTCCAGGACCTGCAGCCGACATAGCACCCCAAACCATTACGGAGCCCATACCGTGTTTTACTGTCGGGCGTAGGTTTTTCTCTTTAAGCTCCGTATTCGCCTGTCGCCACACGTAGGATCGTCCATCTGATCGGAAAACATTTAATTTGCTTTCATCCGTGAATAAAACGTGCTCCCAAAAGGAAAAATCCTTGCAATGGTATTTTTTGGCAAATTCGGTCCGCTTTTTTTGATTAAGGGTATGGGCTCCGTAATGGTTTGGGGTGCTATGTCGGCTGCAGGTCCTGGAAACCTTCGCATAATCGAAGGTATTATGGACCAGTTAGTGTACATTAGCATATTGAAGTCAAACCTGAAGGAAAGTGTGCGCAAACTAGGAATTGAGAATACATTCGCATTTTACCAGGACAACGACCCTAAGCACAAGGCGTATAAAGTGCGAAGTTGGCTCCTTTATAATTGTCCACATGTTTTGGAAACGTCTCCACAGTCTCTGGACCTAAACGTCATTGAGCACGCATTGAGTTACCTCGAAGAACAATTTAAAAATCACACCATTTCGACTCGTGATCAGCTCAAATCCGCCCTAATTCAGGAGTGGAACAATATGGAGCCATCTTATTGCAAAAAAACTGGTGGAATCAATGCCTCGACGACTGCAGGCAGTTATTCAACAAAAAGGGCTGCCCACAAAATATTAATTTAATTATAACTTTCATTTATCTATAATATTTTCATATGAAATGTGTTCTGTTCCATTATTACTTTGATGTTCAATTTTGATGTTAGGTTACAAAAACTTTTTTTTTTAAATGTAGTTAATGGATTTCTTTAATTTTTTGCTTGTTTTATATTCTATAGACCTGAAGCCTTTTAAATAAAAAAAATAGTTTTTGCTACAACAACATCTTAGTTATTTTTTTTTAATTTTAGTGCTATTGCAACTTTTGTTCCATTATTACTTTGAGCCACTGTAACTGTAATTCAGGCGTTGTCAGATGCCAACCAAAGAATATAATATCATAAATTGAAGGTCAAAATCATCTATCAACTATGTATTAACTATTGAGGGCCATGTCAAATATCGAGTTATTCTGAGTGTAAAAACTATGATGACCTACAACTTTTCAATAGAAATAGAATAAAATATTCAATGCAAGAAGGGTTACTCTACTTTGGAGCACTTTACTAAAATATAAGTTTCATTATACTTTCATTTACTCAAGTAATATTCATATTTCCTTAAGTTTCGTTTATAGAAGGCCACAATCAAGAATATGTGAAGTTACCGCCCCACAGCCACAAAAGAAAGTTTTGCATACGTTATTCACATTAGTAAACAACTGATAAGTATAAATTATTGAAACTACAAACAAAGGCCCCAAACGATGAGTGATGAGGTCACTCTACAAATCGACTAACTATTTCCTTTTGCATATGCGGGAACCGACCTTCACCCTCTTCATCATCTGTCCGGTGTCCGGAGGGAGTCACGAGTTGCAAATCAGGACGAGATTAGGATCAGAACTACATATATCTCATAAATATATATCTACATATATAAATTGAATGGAAAGTAAACAACAACAATAATGAAGGAAGGACAGATGCAAGCTGGTCACAGTCACTATACAAATCGATTGTGTCGTTTTCTTCTAATTCTTTACGAAACTTTAAACAAAATTGCAGGATGACGGTAACTTTCATAACTTGCATATACGGGAACCGACCTTCACCCTCTGCATCATCTGTCCGGTGTCCGGAGGGAGTCACGAGTCACGGAAATTCCGGAATTCCTTTTTCAACTTACCTCACATGGCGACATTGTTGACATTTTTGTTTTTCGTGGTCGAAATTTTATATCTTTATTAAAATTATGAATCTTTTTAACTATTTTCTTTTGTTGACATATCACACAGAAATTTTATTTCACTTTTTATCTTTTTTTAATTTACTTTTGACAGTTGCTTTTCGGCGATATTTTTATTGGCCGTTTGCTTTCGGTTTGTCTTCAGAACTGTGTGTAGTGTTGCCTAGTCCGAGCTTTTCGCGATATATTTAGTACTATTTAATTAATTGGGATATTTTAGGCCTGATCCATTTGTGTTGTGTAGCCAATATATATCCAGAACTAGTTGCTCGTTGCGAGTTTTCTTTGTAGCTCACCATTAATTGTATACAAAAAACAAATAAAACGAGGCTAGGTAATTGTGGTTGAGAGTAGTTTTAAGTTCAAACTACAGCTCTTTTAGTAGTTTTTCTGTTTGAAAAGTTGGGCACACTGGAAATTTATCGACTAATCTATTACAATTTAAATGTTTACAAATTCTAATGCATTAACAGAAATGCAGCGGTTGACGGATATGCGCTGTCAAAATTAAAACACACGTAACTAGATGGGAATGCACGGAATTTGGACGGAGACGGTAAAGCGGTAGAGCGGGAACCGCCGAACTTAGATTTATTTCTATTTTTTGGCTGACGGTTGCACAGTGGCCACTAAGGTCGAAAAATTCGTCGAGTTTAATACAAATTTTTCTAAATGATTTTAAAATATTATTTATTTGTTGCTGTTACTTGCTATTAAATTAGTTCTAATAGTTTTAGAAATTAAGTGAAATAAGAAAGATGTAAGAAAATTGTTTTTTTGTATTTCTGGAGTATCTCCACTTGGCATCGACAGCTAATATTGTGTCGAATGTTTTTCGATAGCGTTCGGACCGAACCCAAACGAACCAAATATTATGGAAGTCCGTTAATTACGTTCAATATCAAGAAGTTTACAAGTAGGTAACATTTTGTATGATCTAATCGTCGATATTTATCAACAATAACCTCTTAATTGAATATAAAAAAAAGAGCTTATAAGTGCAAAATTTAAAAAAACTATCGCCAATTATGTACACAACACACATAAACCAGGCTTTTTGTGTTTTAAAAAATTCACTGAAATGTATATTTCCCGTTTCAGCAAAAACTGTTCCCAATTCCATTATTTTCACTCTTATATGTAATACTATGTATATTGCCAGTTACTGAAAGTACATTCACTGATATCAAGAGACAAAATATATGAAAAAGTACATTCGCAGGTCGGATTTCTCTGTCAAACTAATACAAATTCATTATTATTATTACATTTGAACAAACTTCGCAGTAAAAAATCTTTTAATTCACAGGGTGCATCAAGACTAGTGGTAGGAACAGTGTGGCCATATTTTTTTCACCAAAATCTATAATCTCAAAAGAAAAAAATTTTTTTATAAAAAAAACTCTGCAGTATGAAATTGTTTTTAAATTGAGACTATTTTGGGACCAATTGAAAAATATTATATACCCACAGTATCTAATTAATTAGATACAGCTTACTATAATAATTTTGATTGACTCCGCAGTTTCGATATATGCACAAACTGCCCATAGTATCAATTTCAAAGAGTTGTTAGCTTTTTAAAAAAGTGGGGGTGGAATATCCTTTCCCTCTGTACCCAACGTAAGATTTATTTCACATAGAAAATAAAATCTTGCAAAAGAAAAACAACTACAAGTTTAAAGTTGTGTACAAAATTAAAATTTTAATATAAAAATGCAATTTAATTGATACCGACCCGAAAGCGTTTTATTAAACGATGATTTTTTGGTCAAACCAATAATTTCGGTATAAGTTGAAAATATGTATATACATAACATACAAAGATTAATTTTAGTAACATGTTAACAATTCCTTGCCTCTTTCCTACAATTTACTATTGCCGGCCAACATCTCGCGCACCAATTTCACAGCATACTTGGCCGTGCCCGGAGCCGTTGTCACGCCATATCCTCCATGTCCATAATTATGTACCACCTTCAGGCTGCGGCCATCGCTGCGATGCATAACCTCCTTTTCCACACGCACAACAGCGCGATGTGGTCTCAGGCCAACCATCTCTCGGACAACTTCTGCACGCTTCAGACTGGGCAACATATCAAAGCAGCGCTCCTTAATGGCCATCGAGTCGTACTTGCAAACGTTCATATTGTAACTTTCGTATTGGCGGCATCCACCCAGGGTCACAGTATCGAAACCGGGAATAATGTATGTATCGAAGTCACCGTAGAACGCAGTCTTCACCCATGGAGCGCGAACTTTGATCACTTGACCACGAATGGGCACCAACTGGCGATCGTCGCACAGCACTTTGGCGCCCAGCCCCGTACAGTTGACAATCACATCGTAGTTTGATTCCAGTTGGGAGAATGATTCGACGTATTGGCGTTGTATTTTGCCACCCGCCGAGAAGAATCTGTTAGGGGGATAAGGAATTTTTTTATGTTATAGAGATTAGATTTAATTTTGATAGTGCCATAACCGTTACTTTTATGATCACACATTAAAACCGAATTAGAAATATTCAAAAATTGATGTAAAAGCTAACAGCTTTTCAATTGAAAGAAACAGTTATTGGAATTTGTTTATCTTAAGAAATAAATATTTTGAAATTACATTCGAACAGACTTACTTATTCGTGGCGTATGGTAAAAATATCTGACTTGATATCAGGCAGGTGGTGAAGAATGAACCATACTTCCAATCGCCGTGGCACAGCTTCAGCTCCTCCTCGGTGGTTTGGCGATAGACGGGCAGGAGTTTCTCAATGAAGTGATTCTATGGACAATTAAATTAAAATCAATTAAATGCTGACACTCCATTAAAGCAAAACTGTTGCCAAAACCTGATAAATCAATGGAAAAACAGCACCTTAATGACTGTGATTAGCGTTATCACAGACAATTAGGCATCAAGAATCAACACCGTGCAATCTTATCACGGAGAGAGCAACAACAAATTAGCAAAGTACTTCTAACTTACGCGAACATTTGCGGGCGATATGGTCGAGTAAATATAACCCGACAACTGGCAAACTCCCACCAAGGGAGCCTCTTTGGAGCGGCGTATATCATCCCAGTGATTGAAGGCATCGGTGATCCATTGTCTAAGTTGAAACAATTCAATTTTAAAATTTTTGTATCTTCTCTGAAAGTATTTACTCACTGTGTTATTTCCTTTGTGGGCCCCGCAAAACTGCTGCTCGGCCTGAAGATGCCTGCGGCCACAAAGCTGGTGGTGTCCTCTATAAAACGATCGGCTACAATGGACACCTGAGCATTGGGAAAAGTCTGCTGCAGCTCTAAGGCGGTCGTTAGACCAATAATGCCACTGCCCACCACTCCGAAATTCATTTTCTCAAACAGATGTTGTATATATATAAAATCTGAATCGATTCAGAGACTCTTGATATAAGCGCCCGCACAAATACACTGTTTGGCCGCAACTGACTTTCACCACCGCTTGTGTTTTTCCACAAACACTCGATTTCTGTGTTAATCAATTTAATCATTTCCAGTACTGCAATTGTGATAAGAAACGCGAACGATCATTTGATCCGCTCCTCAGCCGTTTGTCGTTTCAGTCCACTCATGTCTCTGTCTCATTCCACTGTTATTAATGAGAATTTTGTTTAGTTTTGAGTTTACGTAAAGTTTTGTAGTTAGTGTTGTGCTCATTTCAAATATTATTTTATTGTGTTGAATGTATCTGAGATTGCATAAGATAAAAGCTTTTACATGATAGGGTTGCCTAGATGTTGAAAATATATCGTCTTCGGTTCCGGCTCTCAGATAAGAAAAAATATCAATTCAGGTTTCGTTTCCGGTTCCCAGACTTTTCAAAATTTCGATTTTGGTTCCATGAATTGAAACGATTCCGGAACCGGATCTTGCGGGTCCTTAGCCAAAAGCAATAATCACTTAAGTCGAAAAACATAAGCCCATATTCATAGTCAAATTAAATTCCAACTTAACTTTCGTACTCTACTTAGTTGACAGATACTATACTGTATTCACAGCTACTAAGTTGATGCTAAGATTTAGTAGCAACTAAATTTGGCTAAATCCGGAATAAGGCAACTCTTTGCACATTATAGTAAGCTTTTTCTTAGTACTCGATGTGTGAGCTTTCGACAGTGGGCCACTCTTCTTTTATAAGCAATAATCGAATAATCTATGTCTATATCTACGTATACTTTATATTCGTGACATTCATCTACTGATGACAGGTTCCTCAGCTATATATGTTTCGGCAATCCCGACTGTAAACCCAAGATTCCAAAACCTAAACCGATTCCGATATATGTATGAACTAGGTTAGGTTAGGGTGGCGGCTATTAGCTTCGCATAGACCACAATGGGTCCATAGCAATACCACAAAGCTCTCTTATCTTTTACGTGAAGATTGTAGACCTTCTTCCATGGTCTGCATCTAGCCCGAACGTGTCGGACTTTATTGCGAAGGTTTTTGGACTTTTAAGTTCAGTGTTGGCGACTTCTGCTAGCGTGTTGAACTCATTGCAGTTGCGGCACCAATCAATGGAAATGAGCCCAATACGTCTTGCATGCTGGCCGATGAGACAGTGACCTGCAGTTGTTCCAATTGTGAGTCTACATTTCATCCGAGTTAGAGACAGAATAAAGTCAGACTTCGCCCTGTCGTATGAGGTTTTTGTAGTCTTCGCTAATAGCACATGCAACATATTTCGAAGAAGAACAAGCAGAATTTGTTGCATAAAAGTTTTGATGCTACAAAAAACAACATAAATCGTAAATTTTGCAACATAATAAGTTGCCAAAAAGTTGCAGTCTTAAGACAGCAATTGCTGTGAGTGATATGATTCCATCTGTTACCAGCTGCTAAAAGATCGTAATTATCCTGTTTATTGTAGAAGAATTTGATTGGATGCATGAACTAGCAAATAGCCTGTCAATTGTTGGATTCATGATCAGCCCAGACGTTAGCCACTGGATACTGCGCAATTCAAGTATCCAATTGTAATTTTGCGATTCAACCGAACCTCAAACCACCGAAATGCACCTTGCAAAATACACCTTCCCTTGGTAAGGGTGTCTTTGATTATCTGTGTAGGTAATAGACTAATTAATATACATTTCTTCCTTCAATTTGTCATTAAGAAATGATTACTTCGCAAATACATACATGTATTCACATTTCTTTGGGTATACCTAAACCTCCATTCATAAATTGGAGTATGTTCTTCCTTTCCAGCACTCAAGCCCAGTCATTCTGTCCAGCAGCTTATCGGCTGCTGAAAGCTTTACAGACACGATACTACGACTGCTGCACAAGTGTCAAAATTGTCGCACACACAAAACGGTTACAAAAAAAAATCAATTAATTTTCAGAAACAAACTAACACACTCACACACACTCTCACACACACACAACAACTGTCGCGGCAAAAAATTGCGAAATTTCCAACGCTGTGCGTGGGACTCGCACCAAAAAACAAATATGGCGTCTCAGAAAAATAGCTTCAACTGACAGTTGTATCGTCTGCGACTGTAATGGCTGCCCCACTGCGCATGATTACGACAAAAACACGAATTCGCTGCAAAAGCTCGCAGCGCCATATATTTTGCGTCATCGATTTTCAGCCAAAAGAAAATATGCTAAAACGCGTTCAACAGAAATTCGAAACAGTTTCACTGTACACAAAACGGAGCCGTGTGAATTCCTGTGTTTCTTTCCACCCCAACATTCGCCGCACGTATTCGCCGCAGATGTGCTGCGCTGAGGCTGAACGATATCAGAATTTTCATTAGTATCCTTACGAGACGTGAAAAAATCAGTACATGCAAAGGAATTTGTGTGCCCTCGAATGCTTGTGGTTATAGAAAGTTTAACTTGGAATTGAGAAAAAAAAGTAATTGCCAGTCATTTTCCAATAAAAAAAAAGTACGCCAAACAGACTGATCAGAAGTGAAAAGTGAAATCGAATAAATTCACTTGATTTAAGCTGCTGTTGTACAACAGAAAAGTGTAAGAAATTCAGCCCGAATTAGTGAACCTTCGAAACATAATGTACGTATGAGCAAAAACCGAGAAAAAATCAATTGAAAATTTTAATTTACCAAGTAAAAAAGTTATCACCAAGAACAGGAAACAGTCTTTTTGCAACTAGAAGATCTGATAAGAACCGTTCGTATAGAAGGCGAAGTAGAAAGAATCTCTTCTGTTGCAAATTCCAATACAGGATACACCAAGGGTACTTCCTTTGCTATTTTTAGTTCAAAAAATTATCGATTTGTGTATATGTGAAAAATACAGCACTTTCTGCACACACTCACACACAAACACACTCGCCCATTCGCCACACAAACGAAACGAAACAATATTTATGTTATTATAATTCGAAACTCCGTTGGCTGTGTTGGTGTGCAAGGTGCAAGGATCTCCCTGACTCTGCCCTTCGTCAATCATATGCGAGATTAACCTCAAAACGCGAAAGTTGAGGCGAACAATAAATACGAAAAAAAAATAAATACGGGAACAAATAAGAAAAACACACATTAACACGCAAAACTAATTTGCTGGTTCTGCCACAATATTGAAGAGTAGACGCAATTAATCGAGGCCAGACGACAGTGAAACCTCCGTGAAGGTTACTCCACTCTAATCGCATTTTATTATAGCCGAAAAGCAAAGAGCCTTTGAATATTATATTTATAAAAGTCACAACAACAGCAACAACACAAAACAAAAGTAATCAAGGTAGGTAAAGAAAAAGAAAAAGAAAAAAGAAATATGATCAAGAAATACAATGTATGTGGCCTAAAATCAGGTCAGAGCTTTTTTCTGGTTGAGGATTTCCTTGAAATTTTCATCAAACTGTTGTTAGATGAGCTGAAAAATAATCAAAAAGCAGGAAGAAAGAAATTCAGTTTAATTTTATGTTGGCCTGTGGGTACTTGCATCGTTTATTCAATCTTTCGGTAATAGCTTCTTATCCAAAGGATCATAGTTTGAATGATTGACCTATTAACACCTCTTCTTGTTCAATGTAAAAGTTGATATACACGCAGAGAAAAAACATGGTTGTCAGAATCGTATTTCAATGAAATCATGTTACGACCATCAATGATCGCCTGAACCATAATATTATTATAGCAAACAAGGTATGATCTCTGCGATCATGTTCCAATCATATTTATACACCCACACTCACTGTGGCAGGGTATACTAACTTTGACACAACGTTTGTAACGCCCATAAGGACGCGTGTCCGGTATGGATAAGTATATATATTCTAGATCAGCATCACCTCTTGAGTCGATTTAGCGATGTCCGTCTTTCTGTCCGTCTGTCCTTCCGGGTACATGTTTTTCTCGTGAATACTGAGATAGCCGAAGATAGTTCTCTCTCTAGTTTTTCTCTGCATGTAGATTAGGTCCCCCTAATAGAGTATTCCTGCTGTGGTTGGAAAAGTAACGGCTAGCTTTTTGTACTGGACACTTACACACACTGCAATCTATGAAGATTGAGTAGAAAGTAGCAAATTACTGAAAAGACACTGCGGACGGTAGGTTAAAGCCTTCAGGGCACTCTCACTAAGCAGGCAAACTATCACAGAATTCCTGATATGACTCTGTAAGGTTCACACCCCCTAATCAAGGCAGAATCTGCAGAAGTACTATGTTATCCCCCAATGCGTCGTCCTAAAGCAGTGGGATATAACCAAATCGAAACTAACCAAATCGAATCTCAGCGAAGAACTATAAGGTACACAGAAAAGTTCCAACATGGTCGAAATGGATGCCTCCTATAAAATCAATATAACCTAAATTATTTGTCCACCAAGAGCGGCATTCTTTGGTTGAATCTTTGGAAAAATATCCACGTCGAATCACATTTGGTCCACATGGACCAGGTTGACTGTTCCCTTTTTACATGAAGGATAGCCGCCTACCGAGAGCGGCGGGGGTAAAGTTTAAAGTAGACTAGCAAGTGCTCCTTCGCAAAGAGGGACAAGCAAATCCTGAAAAATATTTCATATTTTTTTCAAAAATTACAAAAACCCGAGCACTTTGTATTTCCATAATGTTTGACACCTAATTGTGCGACGAGGCCAATTCTGGGTAAAGACGATTAAGAGAGTCATCAACGTAACTGTTTCCCAAAATGACAAAAAAAGAGATAGTATGTACTGAAGTACAAAAAAATACTACAACCAAAAAAAAAGAGCACAAATGCTGCACGAACATCCAAATATGCCAAAACAGTACAAAGGATAAAAAGTAATCAACGTCAACACAGAAAAAAAGCAGACGAGGCACACAAAAAAAAAACGAAAAAATTTACAGCACAACAACAAATAACAGCTGTGTATTTGTGAGGCGGGCGGGGGCGAGTTGTTGGTAATGGTGCGAGACGGCAAATGCCACAACCGAAATGTATGCCAACAATAAAAACAGCCACAACAACGAAATTTGAAAAAAAAATCAATATTATCACCATAATGATAAGAGTAGAGTGATGATAAGAAGTGGTACGGTTGGTTTTGATGATGAAATTGCTGGCGTTGTTGTTTGATGGTTGAAATGAACGATGATGAGTGGCTTGATGAGGGTTCCACCAGGGCAGATGATGTTGGTGGTGGTGGAAAATAAAGGTGGAGTTTGTGTGGTGTACACTTGAAAGCTTTCGAAAAGAATTAAATTTAATTAGTAGTACCGGGCCTTGTATGTATTTGTTCCTTTGCCATTGTTAAGGAATGTTTTGTTAATACATTTCCAAAAACCCAAATAAAGTAATTATTGTGTAGATTTTGTCTACATTTTTTACAATTTAATGCAGCAAATTCTGTTATTAAACGCATATAATATTTGATTTAAAAAGGTGTTGACAATTTTAATGCTCAAGTGCTTTAAATACTGTGTTAAGCGCTAATGCTTTCCTACAAAGGATGCGGAGTTGTAAAAAGCCTCGATGAGGATGCGGATGTTTGAAAATGATGTGCGGAGGCGGATAAGGAGCTCCGTCACATCCCTACTTATTATAATTGTAAAAAAACTCTTCTTGAGTATGTCGGTTTGTATGTTTGCTTTGTTAGCTTTTTTCTGAATTGTGACGTATTGTGAATACTTCTATACACCCAGAGAAAAAACAACTTAAAATCAAAAATAACCACCTTAAGACAAGTAGAAACGTTAATGAAAGTCTGGTAAAGTTGGAAATTTTAGAAACAACTACGAACAATTTAAAACTTAAATTCAAAAATAAACAAACTTATTTTAAAGTTGTTTTAAGTATTTTTCACTTTATTTCAACTTTGCAACTTTGTTTCAACGTTGACAATAGTTATTTTAAGTATTATTCTCTTTATTTCAAAGTTGTTTTCATAAAGTTGAAAAAATTAAGGAGTAAATACGATCGTACTTGATTTTACTATGTTTTTCTTTCTGAGTGTACAGAATAGTGTATTCTAAAATTTGGAAACAGCTACTGGTTCTGTTGACGCGATATTGTATTTCGGCCTTTATAATTCAAAAAATACTTGACACATATCTGAATGTTGGTAATTTCATATGCCTTTTTATAAAATCTGGGCTTCCTAGGTGGGCTTGACAAATATTATTCTAAAATGCTATGATTCATTTACTGTTTCACCGATTTCGCTGAAGCTGTTTATGTTGGGCATAAGGCTGATATGAAAATTGACGGTCAAGCCAATGCCACGTTTGCAATTTTTTTAAAGCTCTATAACTTGGGTCCCAATCAAAACATTTGGATGACATTTTCGATTTGCCTCTGGACCCCATTCGAGGGATATCGGTGATTATTTGAATTTGGTGTTGGGTAGTGAATGGGCAGTGAATGGGCAGTGGTATTATTGTGAAAATGTATTTTTATTTCAATCACTTAAAGTACTTATTCATTGACATGAAAATACAAAGCTATTGGAAGCGTGAAACATGAAGCCTCCTGTAAAATTTCAACATTCTACCTCGTCGGGAAGTATGAAAAAAAAACCACTGGATGGACATTCACCACCCACCCACAAACACGGAAATTTTATAATATAGATATTTTGCAGTTCATTTCATTTACTTTTCACACATATTGTCAATGCCACAATCGTGGCCATATTGCAAATGCCCTACGATACAAGCTTCATATAACAGTGTTGACTTTACATTACAAAAAAGAAACTACAACAACACCAACAAAAAAAAAATGGAAATTGCATCATGAAAAATATCCCACACAGTTTATGTACATATCTGTGTTCGTTTTACATAACAACTTGAGTCGATATAAGCGAAATTCGAGTTGTACCATTTTTTCCAACATTCCGTATGAGGTATGGGTATATTCACTTTGGTCTGATGTTTGTAACACCAAGAAGGAGAAATGTCCGGTATGGAAAAGTATATATATTCTTGATCAGCGTCACCTCCTGAGTTGATTTAGCCCTATCCGTCTGTCCGTTCTCTTTTCTTGTAAACACGATTGCTGGAGCTAGAAGAAGGATAGAGGTCTCAAATTTTGGATTTATCATTTTTATTGCCCTCGAAGGAGTTGGTATTGAAAATGGGTGGAATTGGTAGACTGAAACGCCTACCTCCCAAGTGAAAATCGTGTTTTGTAAAAAATTTAACCCAATTCCTCTGAAATAGTTCTAAACTTTGTATACGGGGGTTTTCGGGGTCGCCGATTTCGAATTTGATGTCGAAATTGTTAAATTCAAGTTACTGGATCCAATATGACCCAGTAAGTGTAGGGTATATACTGAAACTTACTCACTTGTTTTTAAAAAGAGAAAAAACTGTTAGGAAAACTGTTAAAAACCATCCGATAGTCGAAAAACTGTTAAATTGACAGCGAAAACTATTATAATGATCAGTTTTCGCTTTTATTTGAACAGTTTTTGCTGTCAATTTAACAGTTTTTTGACTGTCGGATGGTTTTTAACGGCGAAACTGTAATATTTTTCTCTCGGTGTAGGAAATGAAAAATAAGTTTTCAAATTGGTATGTTTTGTATGGAAATGGGTTTTTATTTCCTCATTTTTCAATTACTTTCATCACGATTCGCACAAACCACTATAGTCTCTCTGATGCAGCTTCTTCTCAGGAATCCAATCGCTTTTCATGAAAACGGACATAGGATGATTGTGCTTTAAGGTATCGATAAGCAACCAAATTTTGACAAATCTAGACTTGAGTTGTTATGTAAAACGAACACCAGCTATATAACGTGGTAAAAACCGGGCGATTGCTTCCAATTCCTTTATTGATGAAATGTGCAGAATTGTGGATTCTGTTCGCATTTGACATGTCATTAACAACGAAAACATTGAGTTTTCATAGGCAAAATGTTAACTTTGAGTGTATTTAGTGGGGGAAAACAGTTCCAAACCAGATAACTTTATGACGTTAGTATTACTGACATAATTCTACTTTTACTTTTGTACTTTTGTTGCCATTGTTGCAATCAGAGAATAAACTAAATGAATGTGACAGATTGTTGTTGTCTTTTTGTTGCCACAAACTGTCACTTTCTGTTCTATTTGTGGGAGACCATTGTTGTGACTTACAAACTACACTCATGTTAGGAGTCTATTCGGGATTCTGTCGGAAAGATCTGGCTGACATTTCTTTTTGTCTGAGATACAAGTTATTTTTATCAGACCATGAGTGGGTTTATGTCCTTTTCTCTCACTCTCAATTTAGTTATGTAAAATGTGTATTGAAACTTATTTAATACACTAGAAAATGTTGCTAAAAACTTATATTAGCCTTAACCGAAGCGACAATAAATAAAACATAATTGGTTCTAGCCTGTATTCAGTTCCATGGTATTTTATTTGAATTAGCTGCAATCTATTTTGCATGATAAATAATAGCACTTGTCTGGGTAGTATCTATAATAGATTGAAGTTATCACAAACAAATATAAACAAATGAACGAATAGTGGAGCAGTAATCAATGGGCACCCATACAACTTTGACGCAATAGAAAAATTATGGGAAATATTAGATTTACCGATAAATATTTACATTCTATAGTATCCTTTTTGTACTTCTGTCAAATCTATCAATTTAAACATTTGTCTGTCCCTTCCTCTTGACCTCACCAGAGAAAACTAATTTTTTGATAATTACTTCATTACTATCTTAATTCTATATTTAATTATTTTAGTTTTCTCAACTGTAATTGGTAAATGTTACTTTGAAGCTTGACGCTTATCCTTTATTATCCTGCATAAGCCTTCACAAGCACTTTCCACTCAACAAAGACGGTATTAACCGCAAATTGCAAACTAGAAAGAAAGCAGAAATATTTCTGTGCAGAGTCTGTACACACATTTCATGCCCACGAAATGAGAGCAAACTTTTATATCGAGGTTACCATTTTCGTTTAAGTGTTGTTGTGAAGAAGTCGTGGCTGACAAGCGGTATATGCATAAAATGTTCACTTTAAACTTTTTTGTTACAGTTTTTTTTTTTTGTAGGCAAAAAGTTTTCTAAATTGTATTTGTAAATGTGTTAGATAAACACGTTTGCTGCACAACACCCTACCCGCCTGTTATGTCGTTTGCGATTGACACCAATAAAGTTTGGCTTCGTATCGATTTTAATGGAACTGTTGGCCCAAGACTTTTTGTGGAAATGAGAAAAAAGGATCACAGCACATGGTGAAAGGGTTTTTTTTGTTGGTTTATTCTATACCATTTCCATTTATAATTAGTGTTTGGTATACTGATTGTGTGTGTTTATTGTATTGAAAGATAAACCGAGAGTGTTACTTTTCCATTGATTTATTGTGATTTTTATTTGCCTGTCATATAAGTCAATCATATGATTGACACTCGAGCGTGCGAACATGCAAAGTTTGCCAAAGACAGAAATGACAACAGTTTGAAGGTTAGGCTTAATGTTGGAATGGATGCTTGGGTAAAATAATGAAGACTACAAAAAGAAATGTTTTCCTCGCAATTTGACGATATTTTATCGATAGTTTTTCAATAATTTGCATTGCTACTTCATTTCAATCTCAAAATTTGGTGGAAATTTAAAATAGGCAGCTCAATAACTAGATCCACTCGAGGTGATGCTGATCAGGAATATTAATTTCTACTTTGCTATAAATGGTGTGGCAAAAACAATATGCCCTTGAATACTTGTATGCAGGGTATAACAATTTAACTTCTACTCGCAACTTAGCTAATTACATAATGGTCGCACCTGTCTGGTTGATGGTCAAGTAAGAAAGCGACTTCATTTTTCTTCTTTTTTTTTCTATCGCACTCAGGCTTTCAATTTCATACAACAAGATGCAATTTAAAACCGAACTCATTCACACAAACGAAAAGCCGTACACACACACACACACCTGCCACTAAGGTAAAAGCTTAACAGGCACTTGGCGTCAACTCAGTTAACGCCTCGCTGCATTAATATGCACTGACATAAAGCACACAAGCATACAACAAAAAAAGTGAACCTGTAGTGGAGAAATATGCTGATACCGGAAGCGGATAAAGAAAGGCGAATATTGAGAGGCACTACGTTTGAAGTGCACAGTGCACAATATGAGGAAGCTCACAGGAAGACTACAGTACGTGCGTATGAATTTCTCTTAATTCACTCTGTGTGATGCATGCTGCCAGACATCAGTTCAAAATGTCAAGTGGTGCATCCAAAGTGAACGGGAACAGGGCAAGACTTTAGCTAGAGGGAGATTATGTTACAGTGGCAGCAATGCCAATTAAAAGTTGATTCGGAAATTCGGTGCTTTATACTGTTTTATACAATACAGGCTACTAAAAGTATGCAACAACAATTAAAAATTTAAAATGGAGATTGAAACAAGTGCAGAAAATTAATCGTTGCCAAGTAAAAGGGCGATTAATCTTAGTTACGTGCCACGGGGCCGGTGTCCTCGTGATAAGTCAACAATAAAAGAGGAAATAAGAATGAAGAAGAGTGCATCAGTCAGTTGGCGGGCAAACAAACAAAAGCAGCACCGACAAGATCCGGGAGAAATGAAGCTCGCAACGTATAAAGCGACCTTCACAGTTGAGCACTCACACACACACTTTGCTTATAGCCATCAAATGACATGAAGCGACAATGACAGCAGCATTGAAAAAGCTCGAAAACTGAACAGAATATTCTGGGCGTGCAAAAGGTGGTCTAAGGGAAACAGAAATTGTCATTACTTAACTGGAAAACGCGCGTATGTAATTCACTGCTTAAGTGGGCATCCTTGAATGGCGTGTGTGCTGAATGAGAATGCGGTCTCAAAGTAACAAATTGCCTGCAGGTTACAGAAGTCGCGGGCAACAGAAAAGACGTAGAGGAGAATGATTTTCTTTTGTGTTTTTGATTAATTAAAAGGCTTTGGCTTGAAGAAATATTAATTAAATGAAATACATACAGAAGAGGGATACAGATGCATGGTAGCATGAAGTCTTACAGAAGAACTTTGATTAGAACAACTTCATATACTCTTTATGCAATGTACGAAACATTCCAAGGATGCATTTCCTGAAATTCATAGTTGTAAAAACTTGTTCGGCTTCCATCAAAACATATGCCTGGAAATGGATACCAATAAGGCTTTCACATGAAATGGCTGGAAGTAACAAATTGCCTGAAGGTTACACAACTAGTTGAGCACACAATTCGTTGAAACTTTTCCATATATACTTTTTAAGGCAAATTGCATAAATTTGTCAATTGGATTCGCATTAAAATTATACACAAGCAGTTTTGTATACAACACAAAGCTACCGGATACTTGAATTTCATGTCAACGACATGCATCCTCATCATGCGAGTTTTCACAAGCGAAGCATAGTCGTAACCTTACTTCCGTTTCCTTTTAGCAAACATGTTCGCCTAAACTTGTTTGTTATCCCTTCAACGCCTTGAGCACGTCTCAATGGCGTAAACGACATAAAAGTAAACATGTTAAGTGAGCATTTCCGTTTCTCAACGCACATAATATGTAGTATATTTATAGAAAGTAGAATACAAAATTTGCAAAAACTGGCCGAGGTGCTCCTTCAAGTGTTTCAGTTTGTAACAAAAATGGGAAAATGCTGCTGTTTCAAAAAGTAAATAATCCTTTTTTTTTTTATTTACCTTAAATGTAGTTTTGTTTTCCCACTATGGCACTCAGATTATAAGATTGTTGTTAAACTTTTCAAATGTATGCCACTGTGCGGTAAAAGTAAATCGTATCTTTTCAATTGTACGCTTGAGAATTACAATCTGACAACAATAGGAAAAAATGCGTTCAAGCAACAGGTTTGACTAACATCCTTCTAGCCAAGGTTAAGCAGCCATCGGGCGACTTGTGCCCAGTCATGCAAGCAACCAATTTGCTGTTGTTATTGGTTCATAGCTGAGTTGGTTAGTAGTGCGTATGAAGGAAACATAACAATTGGAAGATGTAGTTGTACAACAGCAATGCTGTTGTGAATTAAAGTAACCCTCAAGGAAAATTCGTTCAACATTTTATATTTAATTGGATAATATTGCCAAATTTAAAAGAAAATTTTTCACTTTAATTACAATTTCAGATGGCCGGCGGTGGTGATCCAAAATGGCAAAAGGATGCAGCCGATCAGAATTTCGATTACATGTTCAAGCTGTTGATTATCGGCAATTCGAGTGTGGGCAAGACCAGTTTCCTCTTCCGTTACGCAGACGATAGTTTCACCTCAGCCTTTGTGTCGACCGTGGGCATCGATTTCAAAGTGAAAACAGTTTTTCGACACGACAAACGCGTCAAATTGCAAATATGGGTAAGTAGTTACGCAAGCAAATAAAATACAACTCCATTTTACATTTCACATTTTACCATATTCACTTTTTGTTCCTTCGCTGCCCTGAATTATATTCAAATTATTAAGAAAACAAAATACAAGTTGCCATAAAATTTTCCCCGAAGTAATACGAAACGGCACAGTCAGATTGCTTTGCTGCGCACATTAAAGCTTAAGTTGAAGGTTAGGTTGCTTGCTCCTTGCAAGGAAGAGAGAGTTGATGTGGGTGTAAAATGGCGTCATTAAATTAGCGTAATAAAAGTCGCCTGGTAAAAAGCATTTAATTGACATTAAAAGCAGACATAAAACTGTTTGCTGGCAGCATCATTTCATGTGGGGGGTAGGAGAATCGAATGTGAGAAGTTGAGGTGGCAGTGGAAATATTGTATACACTTTATACCCATTTGATGCCCGCTCTCCTTTATTTTTTTAATTTTATTTTTTTACATTTTAGTATTGGTTGGGAAAATGGCATTTGTAATGATGACACCATCAATTTAAATTGGCTTGTAATGAATCGAAACAGAGAAGAAAAGAAAACCAAACAAACAGAAATCGATAGTGCAAGTGGTAAATTCACTGAGTCATGGCCACGTGTGAGCACAATTACACTTGCCTGTTGTGACGGACTGCTGGTCAAGTGTGAGTGAAAGAATTTTGTATATTACAAAATTGAAAATGTTGACAACTGAAAATGTTAAATCCACACTAAAATAAAAATGACATGTAAAATTGATAGAGTCTAATTGTTTTTTATGTTCGGTTTTCGTCGTTCCAAAAAAAACGAATAAGTTTCTCATTTTCTTTTTCTCTCCACTTTGGTAATTGCTTTTTTTAGGAGCAAATCAATTTCTAGTTTCAAATGAATTTACATTGAATTCACATCAATTCTTCATATTTCATATCTAATTGATGTTGCACACTATCAAATTTGATATGTTTTTTTTTGTCCAAAAAGTTTAAACGAAAAATGGAGATTCAATGTTACTTTTGTAATTATTTGGTTCAATGCAGTTACGAATATAAAAAAACTATTTTATTTTTCATAAAATTTTTTTTTAAATAAAAGAATTTAAAAATTTTAAGCAAATTTTTTTTAAATTTTGGGAAAAGATCTATTTTATTTTATCACTCAAAATAATTGATCAAATATTTGATAACGTAAATGTAAATTTCGAACAGAATACTACGTCGTTACTACGTCTGTTTTGACAGCTGTCGAACAGAAACCTCTTTCGGTGACTTTGCGAAAATAATGACCTAAGCCTAATTATAATATATCCTTTGCAAAGAAAACTCTTTTCAGAACCTCCTCATACATATTCTAATACAAAACCACTAGAACCGCAAACCATTTAGTTCCCCACCCACAATCCTACAAAAGAATTTTAATTCAACTTCATGGTATAATCGATGGCGCGGCATATGATAGTAGGGGAATCCTTGAGAAAAATCAACAAAGAAAAGGAAACGAGCTCCTCGCCCCAATGACATTGAAGAAGTTAATTACAATAAATTGTATGACAAAAAAGTAATAGAAAAAGGAAAATGAGAAAGAATGCAAAAAATGCTAGTAAACTTGTTGCTTTTGTGTAACCACATAAAAGAGTAATAGAAAACATAACAACCGCCCCCCTCATTTCACCCTTAATTCTCTTCATTACACGAACCATCACCACCCGCCTTACAACAACAATAACATTTGCACATTTACGTCATACACTTGCGCATATGCTTGGGATTTGTTTTGTCATGGTGCCCATATTAACATATAAACGATATACGAGGATTATACTAGGTTTTCCCTCTTACGAATAATTGGGAAACATTGCCGCATATAAATTGTAATCAATGCCATATTCCATATTTAATTCCATAAAGATGGTATTGTAATTTTGAAGTATGTCATGTGAAGTTGGGGAAACAAATTTGAAAACCAAATTTTGGGACACTTACAATGGTAATTCCTTCAGTATTACAAAAAGAAGTATTTCACAGAATATTTACATATGCCTGTTTCCTATTTAAAATATATCCTTTTGTATGCCCATTTGCAGGACACTGCAGGCCAAGAACGCTACCGAACAATAACCACTGCATATTACCGTGGCGCCATGGGTTTCATACTGATGTATGACGTCACAAACGAGGATAGCTTCAACTCCGTTCAGGACTGGTAAGGAAATCCATTGGGAATTTGAATTAAATTTACAAAAACCATTATTTAAATTACAGGGTGACCCAAATCAAAACGTACTCCTGGGACAACGCACAAGTGATACTCGTGGGCAACAAATGCGACATGGAGGATCAGCGAGTGATCTCCTTCGAGCGGGGCCGTCAGTTGGCGGATCAGCTGGGCGTGGAATTCTTCGAGACATCGGCCAAGGAGAATGTCAATGTGAAGGTGGGTAACTAATTGAGGGGATGAAACTATGATCGTGTACTTAACATGGTCCAAAGTGAACCATTTACTTTCAACTTTTCTCTCAACTGTGACTAGAGAATTTGTGAAGAGTTATTTCAAATCCTTTTCACTTCTTACAGGCCGTATTCGAGCGTCTCGTCGATATCATTTGCGACAAGATGTCGGAGAGTTTAGACTCGGATCCAACGTTAGTGGGTGCCGGACAAAAGGGACAACGACTGACAGATCAACCTCAAGGCACGCCTAATGCAAACTGCAATTGTTAAATGTGTGTTTTTTATCAGTTCTTTTTCCCAAATTATTTTTTCAAGTATTTTCAAAAAGAAGAAGAAAAATAATCAAGTACACAAAACATAAAATAAAAAAAATAATAATAACAAATATTTACAAAGCATACAGAAAATTATTATAATTATTAACATTATTATTATAATTATTATAACAAATTGAAAATGAGGAAAAAAAAAGAAAACTAAAACAGAATTAACAACTAATTGAACTTAACAACAAATTCTAATTCAAACTAAACTAAATGTATGGCAATGATGATGAAGGAAAATGGCGTAAAATTATTATCAGTGTATTCAAAGTATAAAACAAAAACCAAATAAACAAATTACAGCTACAAAAAAAAAGTATCCATATACGAAAAAAAAACTTAAAGTAAACTTGTTAAATATTACAATAATATTTATGATTAATTAAAATTATAATTATTAATTAAAAAAAACCAAAACAAAATGAACACAAGAACAATTTTTTTGGATTGAATTTTATTTATTGTACTAATTTTTTTTACAGTGTACTTACAAGAACTTTTTCCACACTTATTAAGGAGTATCACTTTTGTACTAAAAAACCAAAAAAAAAAAACCAAATGCAAAAACAAAAACAGAAATAAAATAAACAATAAAAAAAAAACAAAAGCTTTTTTCAAACGAATCAGAACAGCCACCACCCACACCACCACTACAGAAACAACAATGCACCTATACAACAAGCATTCTTCAGCTATTTGCATATTCGAAGCCACTGCATGTAGGCCAAATTTTTTATAGTGTACCACCATACACACGCTGATTTATAAATTAAATGCCATTTTGCTATTTTCTTTGCGAATTTCGCCGGCTAAAAGAAATGTAAACACTTGTGTATAGAGCAAACACCCACATACATACCGATAGCCACTTTCACACTCACTCTCCACACATACACACACACATCTATGTATACCTACTAAATGTATTCGTATTATTATAAATTAATTATTCCCCTCCAAAAAAAAAAAACTAAACAAAAAATAATAACTTAAATAAGCAAAAATATTAGCAAAAATTGTAGTAAGAAATTTGAAATTGAATGTTGCATTGAAAAACCATAAAATATAACGTAAATAAAAATTGTATGAATAACGAAAATGAAATACGTTTTTTTTTGTTGCTAAATGACTTCACAAGGTTAATGCATTTATTTACTGTGCGTACGTCTACCGAGTTATTATTGCCAACGTGCTCCCATTTCGATAGTGGATAATTACAAAATTGCAAACTGTTATGTGCTGAAGGAGTTTAAATGAGGAGTGACAGAGCTCGTTTGTTGGCCAAGGTTGGAGTAGGGGCTGATTGGCAGCGTTTAGTTTCATTTATTTATAAATGAATTGCACATGGTGGCCCCTGAAGTTAATGGAATAATTTGTCTACTTTAAAAGATAATTCGCTCTGAACTCTAGTTGGCCGTACTTCAATAGAACAGAAACATTGAACTCGCATTTGGCATAATTTAAAAATTTTAAGCTAAGGTCCCACATTTACAACAATTGCGCGAGTTTGTACGCAAAACTTGTAAGCAAATCATGTGAACACAATTAATCAGATTTTATTCGGTCACTCCAGCACCAACCATAGAACCCGATACGAACCAACCAAGTTGATTGAACAAATTGGCCCAATCGTGGGACCTTAGCTTTATACATTTTGAGTAATTTATAATAATAATAATAATTTGGTCCAAGAGCCCATGATAATGCTTAGGCCGAGCTTTACGATGCACTTATGGTGGGCAAGTGATAATATATGATAATTGCGCACCTACAGTTTAATGCCGAGTCCGTACGGCGAGACTCCCAAATTAAAGAAGCTCTTTCATGGCAAGGTAATCTTGCAAGCTTACCATTGCTTAAAAAGGGAGTGGCGGTCTACACAGAAAAATGTCGGCTTGCTCCAGAATAGAGACGAACCCGAAAAATCAGATACCGTGAGCAGAGAACAGAGCATTTCACCATATTTGTTTAGGCTGCAATTTTTACAACAGCAAAATGGAATGTTTTGAATGTTTTTTGGAGGACACCACTTGTTCGTATCAGGGTATAATGGACTGTGATGTGATGAAGGAATGAAAAGAGAACTATTTCTGAACTGTTCTTTTATATCGTACTTTAATTTGGTCGCGGATTTTTTCCATGGTTGGCATGCCAAAATCCTGATGATGGAGCCTGACCAAATCGAAAAAAGAACTTCCAAAGTATGCATTCATTGCAGAGATCGATTTCGGTTCAAAATATTCCAGTAAATGAATTTTTCGTGCTCTAGTTCTCGCGAAATGTAGTAAGCTCTGAAGAGAAGCCCAAACTAATTACTCAGTAAATCCTAGTGGAAAACTACATTTCTTTGGAAAGTTGGAGTTCTGTAATGAGCCGTGAGATAAGTTATTCAGTGAGAAGAAAAATGAACTATGCCACTAAATCCTTAATCGAGTGAATGAATTAACGATTTTAAAATTATTATTACATCCAATGGATATTTGACATAAAAAAGCCACTGATCTGGCTATGTCCAGGAAAATTCTGTATGTAAATTTCTGTTACCAGTTTTTTTTAATGAAAAAGTAAGCGACTTCTAAGCGACAAGTTGTGTAGTCGCTTACTACATCATACTAAAAAAAAAACTCAAATTGCTAGATTAAATTTGCAAATCACGACTATTGTCTGATTAGAATTTCATTCCAAGATATTTATTCAAATTATAATATTAAGGGTCGGCTCGACTCAACTTCAAATTCGCCATTATCTCCAATTTGAGTTTAAATTCTTTTCATGTTAAAATCCCACCGTTTTTTAAGCACATTTCTTTACCCTCCATTGGCCAGAAGAAATCCACCATTCATTTTGGATAGAAAAAGAAATTCAAAAAAATGCTAACTGATATCAAAAAAAATATAAAACTAATATTAAACATAATTGCGGGAATTTTGGCTTTGCGAAATATGTATATCGTAGCTCTCCTCTTGAATTCTATAATTTCTTCACTGCCGTAACAACTGAAGCTTAAAATTTTGTGCATTTTTGAAGCCTTCTCATTGAATGCAAACAAACAATTACGTACAAGTAAAAAAACCTTCTAGGACATTTTTGAAAACGCCACAATATTATGAGACAGCAAATAATTACAAACAAATTAAAAAGCCCCCAGTAACAATTTTTGGTAGCATTTCTATTACAATGCTGAAATTTTGTAAGAATTAAATTTCATTGTCGCATCTAAAAGCAAACAAAAATGTAAACCAAAAAAAACAAAAAATTGTAGCACAAAATTTACACATAAACGCATATCCTTGTATTTAAAATACTTAAGCAAAACCCTTAACTGAAAATATTTCAAGACCTTATTGTGAATAGTCAAAAACATAGTAAATACAAAGCGAAACTATACCGAACTCACAACGACAAACAAAAGCAGCGGCTAATGAATAATTTAAAAAGTAGAAAACAAAATTTCAAAAATAAAGAAAATGTAGTGAAGAGTATTTTGAAATGCAGGAATTGTATCTTAAGAAAGAGTTCCAACACACAACACAAACGCCCACTCACATCCAAACACAATTACACACACACAAGTTTTGAGCATTCTCACATACAGTCACCAGAGCCGCCACGATCAACCACAGAGAAACTTCTCACTGGAATGCCTTAAACATTTCTTGAAATCTAAAAAAGGAGGTTTTTGTGCAACCAAAGAAAATTCTTAGAAATAAGACGTACCTACTCAAGAACTGCTGCAATTGGATTGTAATTTTACTTTGGGGTACAAATTTAAAATGGCGACTTTCCTTGAGAAAAAATATGAATAAATATATAAGTATTTCCTGAACATTCCTCACAATGCTGCTTTTTTGTGTTTCCTATTTTTTTATTTAAATATAAATATAGATACTTTGAAGAAAAGCAATTATTGAAAATTGCAAAAAAAAAACAATATACACTAAATTAATTTTAAACAAAAAAAAAACAAAATTTAAAAAAAATATATAAATATAAATTAATGTTATTATTAATGTTTTCGTTGTTGTCATTAAATTTGAAAACAAAAAACAATTTAAATAATTTTAGTGTATTTACTGAAAATATTAAAACAAAAAAATTAAAAAAAAAACCCAACACTCATTTGCTGCATATAAAACATATTAAATAAAATTAAAACTGTTGATATTTCAAAAAAAACCAAACAAAACATAATTTAAATTAACCTTCAAAATTAACCAAAAAAAAATTGTTTAATTCATAATTTCTTCATTTTTTATTATTTTTTTCTCTCATCTTCCACAAATGAACAGTTCATTCGATAATAATAAAATTCAAATCAAATACAAGTCAAATTTATTCCATAGTCTAAAATTATAATATAATAACACAAACAAAACCAAAAATAAAACAAAACAATTGCAATTACCAATATCAAAGCGTAATATCATTTCGATAATATTGTCTTGTATTTATTGTATGTATTTCAGAATTATTGGCATTATTTCAAAATAAAATAAAAATAAAAAGCAAAAGAAAAATATATATTGAAATCGCATACAAATGTATTAACTATAAAAAGGCAAGAACGCAAAAATGTAAACCAAATAAAATGTATTCATTTATAAAACAGAAAAGAAAATGTCAATAAACATAAATTATTTAAAGTGAAAACGTAGCGTTATTGGCTTTTTGGAATTTCTCATGAAAGTATCATAATCATTACTCTAGCATCGATATTTAAATTTGGAAGGTATTTTGGGTAAGATGTGAATCTTGGAATTTATTATTTTACAAACCAATAAATTTTAAAATTGTGTTACCCCTTCGGTTGTAAGTATTTGAATCAGCGTGCTTTCACTACCTACATATTCAACAACAAAAAAAGGAAAACAAAAATATTATTCCCAGCCGGCCAAAAAGTTGTAAACGATATCATATCTTCGTAATTCTCAAAGATAGGAAATAGATGAGAAAATTAAAAAAAAATGTATGTTTGCAATGTGCAAGTCATTGTACATTTATATCGCCCACCATGGCGTATGAGTAATATTTGTAAGCACTTGATATATTAATAATTTGCTATAAAATATTCGTTTTGTTCGCAACAAATTAGTTTTATATTGTTCAAAAATATTTTGTAACGAACATATATTTTATAGCAAAACATTATTGCCCCAAGTGCTTGCATATTATAATTAATATTACTCATACGCCTTGATGACAATGAAAAAATTGGAATTATTATTAAAAAAATTCTTTTAACCTGTTTATTTATGCCTCGAAAATAAGTTTTGAAGTTAACACGAATATGTCAGGACCTTAACTCTACACTTTTACAAACAATTTTTTTTGATTTAATTTTTGTAATCATTACAAAAATTTCCAAAACAACTTCAGGCTTAGTGTGGTCCAAAATTTGGTCGGTACACTTTGTCACCCACTAGATGAAGTTGGAGAGTTAAAAAAACAGCTACTTAGAGGGATTTATTTTGTGAAGAATTCTCCATTTCCACTAAATTAAATTTCGGTCTTTTAATGCTTTCCTCCGAATTTAAAAAATGATTTTTAAAAACTTAATATTTTCCTATACAGTTTTATAGGAAAATCCGATACCTTAAAGCACAACCATCCTATATCCATTTTCCCAAAACTTTAGCAAACGAATGTAACGTGGATGTAACGTGGATGCAATTCACAGCTGCATTAATAATATGAACGAGAACCTACAACGTGTTAACGATTGGGCATCGATCAATGGTCTGTGCTTGAACCCGACCAAATCAAAGTGCTTGTTGATACACAAAAAATTACGCGACTTTGCGATTTGTCAAAAAATTCACCTCAACGGCTCCAAAATTGATATCGTGCATACTGCAAAAAACCTTGGTATAACATTTAATCGAACGTTGACATGGACCAATCACATCAATATAACAATTGGAAAAGTTTATGGGATGCTCCGAACTTTGTGGGTGACCCAATATTTTACACCTAAAAATATAACAATTCTACTAGCCCAAACTTATCTCGTTCCTACTTTGTTGTACGGTTGTGAAATGTTTGCAAATTGTGACTCTGTCAGCAAACGCAAGCTAAATGTTTTATACATCAATATAGCACGCTATGTGTACAGTTTAAAACGGTCCGACCATGTATCGTAATTTTCAAAACAAATATTTGGCATAACATTTGACAACTTAATAAACTGTAGAACACTAATTTTTTTGCACAAAATTATCTATACCAAAAAACCAGATTATTTATATAAAAAACTAAATTTTTTACGCTCAAACCGTGGAAACAATGTAATCTAAACTGAAGCATTCATGCTTGACATCGGAGCGTCAATTTTACATAAATTCCATTCGTCTTTGGAACTCGTTACCAAATAACTTACAACAGTTTCGCAACGCAATGCAGTTTAGAACAGAAATTTTTAATTTCTTAAATACCTAAATCGCTTTAAATTTATCATTTTTTTTAAATTTTAATTTTTTGTGTTTAATTTAATTTAATTTATGTGTTTGTATTTCATTAAAAAATGTGCCTGAAAAATAGTGTTGCATATGTGTTGTAGAGTCCAAATGTTCCATGTAATTGCTCGTCTGCTGGTCAGATGTATAAAGTCTTTACTTTTGACTTGTGGACCCTTTATGTGCAATACTATTATTAAGATTTATCTTACGTGATTCAGTATCTGTTTTAATGTAGTATGTATCCTGATCTATCTTAATTGCTTAATAGTTTTCCTTTTTCAACGTATGTACATGTAAGTGGCTAGTGCTATAATTATAAGATTTTTATGTTGTTGTACTAGCAATTCAATATCAAATAAATAAATAAAATAACGAGTTTTGAAATTAATTTTTCGTCATTATTGCAGTTATGTTTTCTGTAGGCCCTCCTGAAGCCACCAGTGAACTTTGATAGCTGTAATTACGCACATATAGTTTAAGAAGATCTTCTGCAACCACTATTGGATCTAGGAAGCTGTACATTCTGTGAAAAAATGGCTTGAGTTTCTCGATGAAGACTTTTTTATACTGAAATCGTGCATGGCAGTTCATAATATGGACGTGGTAGTTAATGTGTTTCCAAGGGATGCCGAGGTCACGTGCACTTTTCTAGTAAATAATAAAACTCACACAACCAAAATTATGTATTTTTCAAATTACATTTATTTTCAATATATTTCTTTATAGTTTTTACATCTTGGTAAATATTTTGATATATTTTATATTTAATGAAATATACACACAGAGTATTTTTTTTTTGTTTGTTTGTTTTGTAATATTATTTGATATCGTCATAACTACGGATTAAAAATATTCATTAAATAAAGCTTAAAAATTATAAAAAAAATGCATAAAATTACATTAAAATAATAAACATATTTTTGCATATATAATATACAATAAAAAATAAAAACAATAAAAGGTAATTTTAAAAGAAAATGTTTGACATAAAAAATTGCAACAGAAAATAAAAATTTCACTGGGAAATGCATAAGTAGTTAGTAGGTATGAAAAGGTAATTAAAAAGTAGTAAAAAGTTTTAATAAATTTAAAATGTTTTTAATTGAACAATTCATTTTTCGGCCCCATTGAGTAGATCTCTGAGTAAGGAGTCTACGAATTGATGGACTATTCGAAATTCCAATGAACCCTTTTTCAGTCAGAGAACAGAGAGATCTTTAGTGAATATTTGACATATTAATGGTCATATGTTGACACCTACACCAACTAACATATTTTGATGTAGTTAACTCAAAGAAAAAATTCTGTTACGAGGTATCAACGTATGACCATCGATAGGCTCTGTCTTTGTTTTGATTTAATTTCGTGTTACTTTATCTTTAGTTAAATTTGAAATAAATGCATTTGTTCATCAATTAGATATGTGGGTATACAAATTTGTTGTTCACATATCCGTTTAACTGTGCGGTTTTTTGTACAAACTGAGTATGGTTTTTTTTCCTTACCTATTAGATCAATTTATGTTATATTTTCAATGTTTTTAAACACATTGAACATATTAGAGTTTCTTTTTTCATTTATGATGTTGTCTAAATTTTAACTAAATGGCATATGAAGCTAATGGACTATATAAAATTATGCTTTAAACTAATTTCAAATAAGCTCAAATTAATAAGAGGCACTCTTGAGTTTTTCTTTTTCTTCTTCTTCGTTTTGTTTTTCAATAGGGTGTTTCATTTGTGTTAAAGGTTTTCTTATTTTTTTTTTTTGTTTAAATTATATTTGATGGATAAAATGGTAAATTGGCAAATTATTGTTAAGCTAAAGGGAATTTCCAAGTGGCAAGAAAGACAGACAACTTTTTGTTGAACTCACGAAACTAATGTTCATCTTAAACTTAATTTCATTTATTTTAATTTAATTATAATTTTGAGACTCTTAATTTTCTTTATCTTCTTAATTTCTTTTTAATATAATACAAAAATTCAGTCTGAAGTTGAAATATATCTCCTAAAATATCGCCTTTGAAGGGAGAAACTATAACTATTTTTTTGTTGTTTAAGAAAACGAATTTAGCTCATGAGATGTACTTAAGAATAAACTTCGAACTTAAACTAACTTATTGCAATATTGATTTAATATTTTAAATGCATTGTATACAAAATACTTAAAAATTACAAAATTAAAAAAAAAATTCTAAATCGTATATAAAAAAACACATTGCGACAAGTATTAAGTCGCTGCTCTCCACACAAAAGTTTTCAATGAATTGTTTTAGTTTTCTTTTTTAATTAGGTTATATTTACACAAAAAACCAGCTTCTTTTGTAATCAGACAATTTGTGTACACTTAACACTTATTGGTTTACATACATATACGCACAGCACTTTTGTTTATAAACATTTTCGCTTGCAACATTTTTATGTCTAAACAACTAGTAAATGCAATTTGTTGGTAGCATCTCTTAAATAACTGCTTTAAATATATCATATTTTTGTTTTGTTTTGTTTTTTTAAATATCTACTATATTAAATAGTGTCTGTAACTCTTTAACTTTTCAAATGCATATTTTACTGAAGTTTAATTTCCGTTTACTTTTTGTGTCAATTTGGGTTTTTGTATTGTTGGTGGTAGTTGCTTTTAATGCGGCGTATTGTGGCAAAATTTTCCTTATGTGGTTGACGTTGCTGTTGTTTTTGTTCTACTTGCTGTAACTGCTATGGGTTTCCATTCCGTCACACCGTTGTTTCGTCATCATCAATATTCCTCCTGTTTTATGAAAATTAAGAAAATATTGAAAGAAACAAATTAATATTAACTGTTAATGAAGAAAAGGGTTCAGAAGAAGGTTTGACTAATCTATGACTAAAGCTAGTTTTTTTCTAATTCCCTTCATTAGCGTAAAGGCATAAATAAGCTTTTAAGCCATTGATGGGCAAACTTAGCTTCCAGGTCAGCTTCGCATTTGTATTAGAGAACTTTCTTGGGCAATACAAAACCTTTTGTGATATATGTGAACATATTTCACAAAAGCATTCATCCTGGGAGCAAACCTTGCCCATCAATGTTTTAAACATACTCCCAAATCATGCAAAATAGGAAAAAAAATTAAAAAATGTAATAAAAATTCATTTGTGTGATTTGTGTTGATTACGACCACTTGAATCTACTAAATTTACAAAGCATTCATGTTAAAGTAAATTAAAAATTAGAGTGTTTGGTTTGATCGGATATGAAATACAATAAACCATAAACAAATATTAGCTACCAATGCTACCAAGCTTCTGGATCGCAACCATCAGAAAAAAATGACGTTTTGTTTTTTCAAAAGTCACAACGTATTTGTTTTAGTTTAAATCAAAAATTGATTAAAAATGCCCAACTCCGATTTCTTAACTCTTTTTATTGGACTTAAGGAATATTAAACAAGTGAGTATGTTTCAGTCCATCAAAGCCTACACCTACTGGAGCAAAAACTATCCTATACCCATACTATTTCGATGATATCCCTGGTACTATTTCATCTGGTACTATTATAAGAAAGGTGGGAGTGGCAGTATACCGATTCCATTCATTTCAAACTCCTTCCAGGCCATATAAAAGAGAATTTCAAAATTTGGACCGACTAGATTACTTTTAGGTCCTGCAATTGTGGTTACGCGGACGAACAGGGCTAAATTAACTTTAATTTTTTAACGCCCTATCACGCATCTAGATTTTTTTGCTGAACTGATTCAGGGGCGTTTCCTAAGTTTAATTATAAAATAGCGTGGAGGTTGTGCTTCAGCTGCTATAGGCTGGAACACGTTTCCACGAAAATCTCGTAAACGGTGCATTCTATGGACATTTTCTAGTATCGTTTTGGAAGAGAATTACACCGGCTACTTTTTAGACTAAAAATACTTTTCTTAAAGTGGATAGCGTTGCCCACGTAAAAAATACAGAGAAGCGCATATAGCTCGAAATTCTCCGCAAAATGGGTAATTCCATACAATCATTCCCTGATCATTGTGAATAAAGAGAGAGAGAGAGAGAGCACAAAAACTCCATTAAAAAAACTTCAAACTCTTCCCTCTCAGCGATCTATACGCAGAAGAGAGTGGAAAGCAACATACAATAATGTTTTCCAAGCACACACTGCAAAGTGAAATGTGTTATTCATACACATCTAAAGTGTGTAAAACTTGTAGACACATTTTACACACAACTTTGCGTGTATAAGCACTGTAAGTGCTTTTAAAAAACACGCGTGCGTGTTAATAGAACATGCCAAAATCAAGAATGTGTGTTTTTTTATTTATCAAAATAAATATACACTTAAAAATGTGTGTTGTGTGTAAAATTACACACCAAAAGATAGGTTCACTTTGCAGTGCAGACAATGTCAATGCAATCGAACGGAAATCGCTTCCTTGGCACAAATAGGATGTTTAAAAAAAATCATGAAAATCGATTGGCTAGTTTTTGCTCCTACACGTTACAACCGAATTGGCGTTTTAATTTTTTAAATAGTAAGGATAAGGGTGTAACCGGTCAAAGTTGTGTAAATCATGTAATATTACAAATCTTGTAGATAATAAAATTCTCTACAATTTTTACCTAAGAACATTTTGTTGTGGAGTGGGAAAACATTAAAGTTAAATCTGGGAAAACATTAAATTTTTACTATTTTTCAAGATTTTTTTCACTTTTTGGGAAATTTTAAAATTATTATTTTTGCTATTAAAGTGAATGCCACATACGACATATAAATTTTCAACCTACAATAAAATATAAAATATTATGAGCAGAAATAAAAAATGGCAAATTCATCAAATTTAAAATATTACTTGTGAATAAATCATAACGACTTTTTGTATGCATAGATATGTTTGTTAATAAAAGTGTATATATTTGTGTAAAAGTGTATTTGTTTGAGTGTTTGTGTGTGTGTATATATATGAGTGACATCCTCTAAATTCGACATTTTTAGTTTGATTTGTGCAACCGTAAATCACAGCGAAAATATTTTCATTTTCAAACACCAGCAGCGCATCTGCTATCGACCGCTGTACTTTTTTTTGAGCTCTTCCAGCAAAATGAATATACAACAATTTGTTAATAAATCTGTTTTTGGCGTAATCTTTTTGCTCGAATATTTTTCTAGTCTATTGAAAATATAAAAATGTTGGAAATAGAGGTGTGCAGATTTTTTTTTTTTAATTTTTAAATGAAAAAAGTAAATTTGAATAAAGTTGATATAGAATGAATTTCCAATAAATTACTTATTATTTTTTGTTAATTCGCAGCTATATGAAAATGGTTAAATAGAATAGTTTGAGGGTAATTACGAATATATGGACATCTAAAGGCAATCTAAATATAAATAATTGTAGAAGGAAATTTACCATTGCCATAATTACTTGGAATATAAATTTCAAAATGCATTTTAATTGTCTATAAAATATTGTACAGATGAGCGAACCATTAGGGAAGTTACTTGCGTTGTGAGACTAATTGGTACTAAAAGTATGGAATGTGTTAAGAATGTAGTCATACTGTGGGTTATATTACGCCCGAGCAAATCTACTTATATATATTAGAATTTATTTCATATGTTATCGATATATTCAATTTAAATGGCATAATTGAGTTTAATTGGGTTTGGTTAAAACAACTTCATTCGAATTTCGTCTATGAAACTAGGTAGCAATATTTAAAATGAGTAATTATTGTCATCTAATACCATATTGTAAGCGACCAAGGATAATGCCCGCTCCTCCGTTGAAGCCAAACTATGTCGAACTGTAATTGTTAAGCAATTATTCGGTATTTCGGTTTCGGATTGCAATTCTGTGTGTGCGAATAAAATTTGTTGTTGTGTGTGTTTGGGTTTGTTTGTGGAAATAAATGAAAAGTTATGGGATTTTCAAAAATACACGTACATATGTTCAAAATGCCACTTCATATGTTTGCAATTTATTGATTATACGAATTATAGAATTTGTAGCCGGCATAATAGAAAATAATTGGAAAGCCTCCATGTTGCTATTAAAATCATAAAGTGGCAGGATAAAATTTGTATTTGAATTTGTTTATTGTTAATTTGCGTATTCGGAAAAATTTGTGGAATTATTCGACGTTCTATTAAATGCTGCAATATATTTTTAATAGATTTTATTATATTCAAATAGCATTAAATCCATTAAAATAATTTTTAAATATTAATTGAAAACAATAAAACAATTGTCACGAAATTTCCCAAGTTTTCCCATAAATTAATTGCATTTGATTTATTTCATTTATTTATGTTCATGTTTATTTTTCTATTAAGCTATTTCAACACGGAACCCACTTTATATTGGCAATTAAATGGCAATTGAATTCCCAATTATTCATACGATACATTGGTAGATATGTAGAAAGCTTAAATATCAATACACAATAACCGCTTGTGTGTCAGTGGGTTTGTGTGTAGCCTCTGTTCTCCTAGTGTAGCTTTAATTAAAACATTCATTGAACGGACAGAAATGATTTGTGTTCAAATTTGTGGTGGTCATGTGTAAATTGCAACCAACACATCGACACAAATGTTTAGTTTAATAATTCAATTTCAATTTGGAATTTGAGAAAATGCAATTCAAATTTGATTTGATAGAGGAAGAAGACCTTTTCGTCCTTTTCGTATTAATAAGAAAGTAGAGCAGGGCTTATCAATCAAATCAGACATGAAGTAGGGAAATCTGAAGCAAAACAACTAAGCTAAGCTGGTTTTCTAAGCTAATAAACTTCCTAATCGTATAACCCAATTAAGTGTTCTTAAAGTTATAGAAGAAGGAAAAGTGATTGCAACTATAATTTCAGTAGATTTGCTACTATTATTTGCTTAGGACTAAGCGATTTGTATGTTCTGATGCGGGCAACTCATATTATTATCAATTGAGAGACGATTAGCTGTGTTTTTTTGAGTTTTTGAGCAAGGTTCGGTAAAGCACTTCGCTTGCCCTTCATATGCGCTATGCAAAAACCTGTTTTTCTTGAGCTTATAGCAGTGTCAGCCATCCGGACGACACGCGTGCGATTATTTGCTCTCGTGTTTTCACACGAATACGATGAAAGCAGTCGTGTTTTCACACCTACACTACCAATCGTACAAGCGACAGCGCTCAGTTGATGTTCAGATTTCATGCGAGTAAGACCACGCAGCGCTATTTTATGATTTTAATTAATGCACTGAAAAAAATGTTTAATATAAATTGGGAAGAGGAATTTTTATTTTTCGAAAATGCTTTTGGAGAACTGCATTTTATTTAAAAAGGCAATTTATTGTTTTTTAATACTTCGAAAAATATACATAACTTTTTATTGTAAGGTAATTATAGTAAAATTTTTTTAAAACATTAATTTATTTTGTATCTTAATTTACTTAGTGTACTATATTGAGAAAATTCTGCCGCTCTACGAGCTCTCTCAGAGCTGTACAAAGGCGCAAAATTTGAATGTATGGGTCTTGGCTGACACTGTCTTATAGTATAAAAAGATTTCTGCTCATATGAGTTTCAAGCGAAGCTTGTTTTTGAGGGCTTCTTGATCATAAAGTTTGCTTCGTTTAGGTAAGGGATTAGTGTAAAAAATGATAAAGTACTGCGGGCGGGAAATTGTAATACTATCTGACAGCTAGGTGACTGTGAAGGCTCTAAAGTCTAGACTCTCACGTATTAGCTCCACGCTAGTGTGGGAGTGGCTTGGCCAATTAAACTGGCAGAGTTATGCTATTCTGATAGTTAGAGCATGAGCGACTACGCCTGTTACAGAGCAATTTCAGGGTGTAGATATGATCAGATAAAGAGTGAATTCTCAGCTACTCACGAGGTAGAAATCGTAAACATAAACGTAAACGTAAACGTAAAATTTACGGTCTTACTCAAATAGTATATAGTTCGGGTGAGCTAGTTTTAAACAGCTGTCACGTATACGATTTCAACGTCGACTATGGGCTACGGCAGGCTAAGTCTCTCCTTGGCAAGTACAACAAAAGGAGGTTTGAATCTTGCACCAAGCAAAAATTGTAAACCAGGGGAACTCTCAACTAAAGCGGAATCAGACTGGGGTTGCAGTGCAAATCCCCTGGAGTATAAATATATTTTTTTAAAGAAAGTACCTTATTTCATTTGCTACCATTCTTTTTCCTAGTACAATAATCCTATTTGATTACAGATTCTACTCTTTGCTGAAATCGCGATGTGGTGAACGTTAATTTTCAGTGTTAAGGCCAATTGGGCCAGACGTAAAATCGTAAAATCGCTGCGCAGAAAACAGCTGACTGAACGATTACTCGAGCGTCTGCAAACGTAAACGTAAGCGCAGAAACCTGATGAGATTTGATTTTTTTGCGTAAAGTTGTGTCAGCTGTTCGCTTTACTGACAAAGTGGGTTGCCACTGTGCAACAATTTTACTCAAACTAAAATAAACAATAGAAATTGCTAAAACTATTTAGAAAAACCAATATATAATCAAAAATGGTTGCAATTAAAACTATTCTGCATAAATAATTTATTGAATATTACAAAATATAGCCCCAAAAAAGTGAAATGTAGGTTGGCAGACTGTTGAGAAATCGCTGAAAATGTACGTTTACGCTGCGCTTACGAAAATACGTTTACGTCTGGACTAATTGGGCTTTTAATTTCAAATAACGAATACGTTTGAGCGTCACTCAATTGGTAATTTTCAGTGTGAGTTGACCCATAGACTCAAAGACAAAATTTACAAAAATGTATACAAATTTTAGGTAGGTGGGCCTCAATTGCTTTTAAATCCAATTATTTTAATTGAAAAGCAAAATGCAATTTTCGCTATAATCAAATTTTCATTTAAACTGAGTAAACAAATGGAGAGGTTCAATTTTAATTAAACAGAAACAAAACTTCCGCACACATGCGTCTGACGATGAATTGAATAATTTTTGAAATTCAATTTAAGCACAATATTTACAATAATGAAAATCACAAAAGCTTTTGTGGTGATACATAAAACAAAAATAAAATAATTAAATGGACACAGGAGAGAGAAAATTCATAAAAGGTTGTCAAATGATGAATTTTGGATGATTGTTGTGGTTGTGGTTAATGCGGAAACTTAAATACTTAGAAAACTTAAATATATGTACATGAGAACTTATAATATTAAGTATGGAATAAATATTTACAAAGAGATGAGAGAAATGTAATGAATTAAGCATTTTGTGGTTTACCTCTGATCTGCTTGGATGAAATGTATACGAGTTGAATTAGTAGTAGGTGGTAGTAATATTAGTAGTTGTTGTTGTTGTGGTTGTAGTAGAGTAGAGTGGTTGTATAGATGACGGCCATTGGTAGTTTGTGTGTTTTGTTTATTTTATTTTATTTTTTTTTTCGATGTTAGTTGATTGTTTTTATTATTTGCATAGGTATGTGTGCATGTGAGTGTGTTGAAACCAAAGCATTAGTATAAGCAGTTTTTTTTATATTTTTCGATTGTTTTTGAAATGTTTTTGTTTTGTTTTGGAAAGAGAACAATACAGAAAGTTTTTGATTAGATTTTCTTTAAACGTTCCCATGACCATCTGCAAACATAATATTTGCAGATTTACATTTGGTTTATTTCATTGTGTGTATTGTATTGTATTGTTTTGTATTGTATTGTATGTGTGTGTTTGCATGGGAATGTGTGCACATTGCATGTGTGTTGACAGTGGTATGGAAGCGGATGTTGAGGATTTTGTTGAGGATTTTGTTGTTGTCATTTTCGTATCATGATGAAATAAGGGAATATGGTTTTTTTTTTGTTTGTTTGAAAATTAGCCAGTAAGAAAAGAGAATAGAACAAAATTGTCCAGATTAATTAAAGGAATTTATGAAATTTTGTAGATGAGAATTTTGGTTGTTGATGAAAGTAAAGTGGAAACAAATAGACACCGAAAAAATAAACGAAATTATAAGCTAAGCAAGGATTTAATGGTTGAGGAAAAGTAAAGCAATCGATTTTGTATGATGGACCATGGAATATTTTTCCACACGAAAAAGGAAACTTTTAAAATAACAAAATGGATTGCTTCACCTCAAGGCCAACACCGAACTATTGCATGAATTTAGTTAATTGTTTTAAACAAATTCTCTACAAAACACCAAGGAAATAATTTCTGTAAACCACTCCCACCATACTCACTCTGTGTCTGTGATGCTGGTTAGCGGCGCCAATGGTTGCATGGTGGCCACTATGCTCGACGGAGGCGATGAGCCACGCGAACCGTGCCTTGTACTTGAATTCAGTGTATGACGTCCCAGTAGACCAGGATTGTTGACATCATTCACCAGCTGGTGATGGTGGCCGTTCAGTACCTGCTGCGAACTGTGCAGCGAGGGCGACTGATTGTGATTCAATTTGCGCGCCGACGTTAGGTGGTCCTCTTCGGCGGTGTAGGGAAAGTGATAGCCATTTTTATCGGAGCCCTCCGACATGCGATCGGAATGGTAGTCAGTCTGTTGGTGATGTTGCTGCTGCTGTTGCAACTGGTGTTGCTGGCGCTGCTGTTGCTGTTGTTGCTGGTAGTCATTCTTGAGTAGGGAGTGCACCGAATGCACCGAATCGCCTGGATACATGGGCTGCTTCTTTAGGCTGTAGTGGTTCTCACGTGAGCCATAAATATCCGGAGTGATGCGCTCCTTCGACATGTATGGCGAATCGTTTTTCGCCCCCATATAGCCAATTGGCCGCTGCTTGTCATATATGCTGTCACTCAGATAGGCCGCATCGGGGTGGAATGAACGCATGTGATTGACAATCTGTGTGCCCCCATTGCCGCCTGGGTAGTCCTTTTCGCTGCCATAGTGACTGGGTGGCTTGTAATTGCCCGTCGTCGGTATGCCATCGAACTGGCCGTAGTTGTCCTGGTAGTCCTTGCGACGTCCATACAGACTATCACGTTCCAGTTCAAGTGCATCATAGCCGTTGTCGGTGCGCACATTCTGCAGATTCTCCAAAATCGACGGAGGCATATTGATTTTATTGTGATGCTGTTGCAGATAGGAGGTGTCCGTGAGATCAGGATTGGGCAAGGGATTTGGCGAAATTGTAACTTTCTGTCCATGGACATGCTCGTTATCGGAGCCCGTGTCTTGTGACCAGCGTCCGATGTTGGGTGGTGATTGCAGATAAGCATCGGGCAATTGACTGGACCAACGGGGTGCATAAACTGGCTTATTGACGCTTGGGAAAAGTTGCGGACTCTGAACGACATTCAACTCAGGTGGGGTGGTGGCCTGCACATGCTCGGTTATGTTGGGCAGATATGAGGGTGTGGCACTCACAGCAGTGCTGCGATGTGTTGTCGTCGAAGAGCGTGCCGTTCGCGATTCATCGTCATCGCTAGAGTGACTTGAGGCTAGCTCAAGCGAACGACCATCCGTCTCTGAGCCCGAATCGGAGTCTTTACGATGACGTCGTGATTTCTCTTCGCGCCTGGTGCCCGTTGAAGATTCAAAGCCGCGCAGGAAGCTAGGAGCATCACTGTTCGAGTTGTAGTTCGAGGTGGACGTGGATGTTTGCCGCAACTGTCCATCACTAAAATATAAGTTAGTTAAATTGGGTTAGGAGCTTCCACTCAATCCTTTCTTACCTATATGGACTGGAACTTGTCTTGGCTGTGCTGCGTGAGGTGGTACTTGAAACACTGATTCCGATGTTTCTCCGTGCAGTGTCATAATTGCCCGCTAGGAAGTTGTTGGGTCGCGCCGTACCATTCACATTGTGCGAACTGTTGCTCACTACTAGTGATGAGTCCAGCAATGGCACTTTGCGGCCCATGCAACGTAGGAACGTCCGCTGCAGGTTCTCACGCACACGCTTATTTATTATACAGTATCCAATCAAGCAGAATATCGCATGCAGAACCACAACACCAGACAGTAATATGCTAAGTAATTGCGAATTTTCCGAGGCTGCCAGTACGGCCAGAACCCACATCACTCCCATGAGCGGCAGGGAGACAACGGACAGCCAAAGTAGCGTACGCAAATTACCAAAACCCAATACGTGATCCTTGAGCGTGAATGCGGCCTTTACGGAGACGAATAGTATCAACAGATTTACCACAGACATACCCGCAATGGGGCCGACGAGCCACCAAACGACCGGTTCGTACACTGAAAGCCAGCAGCTGAAAATGTAATGGAATTTTGGTTTGTTAAATAATTTCTTGTATGCAGACAAGCACACTGTGCAATACTCACAACAGGCTGTTGCCGTACTCATGCGCCCTTACGCCCACTGACAGGCCGACTACTATGGCTGGCGCACCATAGCCCATTGCAAAGTAGAAACCCATTGGACCATGATTAATATCACGCATCTCCGTCAACATTCGATACAGATGCACACAGTCGACAGTTGTCCATGCGAATGCAGCCAACCAGAAGTAATGCAGGCAAATCGCAATCAATTTGCATGGGAATTCATTTTCGAGCAAACTGCGACGTGACTGCATACCCACGAAGAACAGCAATTCGGCAAAGAACACACAGAGCACTATGTTCTGATGAATCGTATTCGAGTTGGTTTGTTGGCCGCGTAGCAGAGCTAATGCAATCAACACGCTCAGCAGTACGGGAAGGGACACCATAAACGCCGAGTAGGATGTGATTTGGACGAGCAGCGATGGCTCGGGTATATCCTCGGGATCGATAATGTCCACAATGACAGCATAATTGGAGATGTGTGTGCATGTGCAATTGACAATGATGGGCTGGCCTTCGCCAAGTATCTCATCGAAATCGGGTATTTCGGTTTGGCAGCCGAGGCGGGTCCATTGATTGGTGAACGAATTCCAGCGTACGCATTGCGGATTTGAACGCGGGCCAAAACGTGCGGCCTCAATGTCCAGCCACATTTGCAACTTAATGGGTTGCAAGAGATGTGGGGATCCCAACGAACGGTAGGTGACATGCTGAGGCGATTGCAGTTGATCGGATGGGTAGATGACCTCCACTTGGCGTTTGACTAAGCGACGGTCGCGGTAGACCGCTTCGTTTTCACCCTTTGGCTGGGGCTCGCTGGAACCATCAAAGTTGGGATTTAATACTTCAGGTGAGTCGATGACTTCTTCGCCGGAATTTCCGTGGAATTCGATATTGTCATCGAAGCGTACGCTGATGTGAGGCTCCTCCGGATCTTCAACTTCCACTGCTTCGTTACTAGTTTCGACGGGATGTTCGTGTGGCGCTGGTATTTCGTGTGCCGTTATGCGTATATTTTCAATTGTATGCTCATCGCTATTACTACCGGACGACTTGGGTACATCGAAGACTTCCACAAATTCATTTTCATTAGAACCACTGTTGGCACTGCTGCTGCTGCTGCTACTGCTGCTGGCACTGCTACTGCTGCTCTTTTGCGATGAAATCTTACGGAAAGGTATTTCAATACGTTTCTCTTCACCCTCGTTGGAAGGCACTAGTATGGCCAGCGAAAGTATGGGTGAAGCCACCTCAATGTCCACGCCCCAACGCCTGGTTATGGTCTCATCGTACATGTCCGGCAACAGTTGACCCACATCCTTGTACTGGGCATAAGAGACAATGGCACGATAGTCATTCGTGCCTTGGGTCACTTCGTTGTTTTCGGGCGGTGTTATGCCCAACATATCCAGCGGCACCAGCACTTTTGTATACTTGTCAAACTTGGTTTTGTCCTGGATGTAGTTGTTGTACTTCGGGAATGTAATGACCGGCTTTTGTTTGGCCGAATGTTGCAGGAATCCACTAGTGTCGGGTAGAATGACACTTTCCGTGGTAAAGGCATTCGGCTTCAAATATTTCGTCTTGTGATACTCGCTCAACTGTTCCGGTTCATAGCCAAACAGGGATTCGGTGGTGACAATATCCAAACCAAAGACCATATTACGTTGAACTATTTCAAAGGGATTGGTGTAGGTGTCATGCTGTGAACGCGCCAGCACCACCATGTACTTATTGAAGGCGTCCACAAGATCATCGGGACCACGCTGTATGAGCTCCATGGCACGCTTCCATTCACTGGCATACTTGCGGTCCAAAATAACACTGGCTGCATCCACTAGATTTTTTATGAAGTACTTGTCCTGACTGTGTGACAGGTTCAGACCACTCTGCATGAGTTCGAAATTGATGAGCTCCTGTAAGATACCCTCAGTGACCAATAAGTCGGCACCGTACAAGCGATCGTGCGTAAATTTCAACTCATCTGAAAGGTAATCCATCTCGAGATCATGCGACCACACATTGTTGCCCTCATTTACGAGAAAAGATGATTCCATTTTGTAACGTCTACTGTCCTTAATCAACGGCTTCTTAGCAGCACTGGATCGATCGACCGCTTGGCAGGCATGTTGAAGATTTTCGGCCATTTTAATGGCCACAAAAGAATTCAATTCCAACTCAAGTTTCTCCACCTGGGACAGTTGCTTTCTTAATTCCACAAACGGATCTGAGGTGCAGTTGAACATGTCCGGTTGATTCCAACCGCCCGACAAGTTATCACAATTACGCTGACCTTTTCCCCTAGCGGTGGGCGGGCAATTCTCCACAGTCGTGCTACCCAGTGGCGTGCGTGGCCACCAAATACCTGCAGCAAACGAACGTGGGCAGGCATCATAGACGACTTCGCAGCCATTTAAGGTCACCTCAGCATAGGGATTCGAGCAAGAGTCACAGCGTCGTCCAATAACACCTTCACGGCACTCACACTGGCCCGTAAGACGATTGCATGCGCTATTGAACGAACCAATCGAATAGCAATCACAAGGAATGCATGCAGTCTCATTGGGTGGCTGGTAATGATTCGTTTTGCAGTAACATTGTCCCGTGGTCTTGTTGCAATCAGGATGATAGCCTTGCTTTAGATTACATTTGCAGGGACCGCACACCTTCTCACCCCACCAACCACCAGGACAGGGCTGCTGTACAGTCTTTTCGCAATATTCGCCGTGTTGAAAGGTGCTATTGCACTCGCATCTATAGCCACGCGGCTCGCTGACATTAGCGCGGCAAATACCCGCCGCACATGGTTTCACTGTACAAATTGGTAGGCACTCTGCACCAATATATCCGGGCAAGCATTCACAGTTTGCCTCATCCCATGTGGTCGAGCAAGTCGAGTGCAGAGGACATGATTCTGGACATTCGGCACGTGAAACGCACCCGTCTTCCACATTTTCACGTATGTTTGGGCGAGACAACACCGATTGGGAGGCTCCAATTCGTACATCTTGTATACAACCCTCGAAGGGCAGAAGGTCGCCCACAGAACCAATCGACCCATCCGCACTGCCTATGACAATCTTGCCCACGTAAAGTCCTTGCACTTTCTGCGACATGGGCACAACACCCGCACGTTGCCCATAGTCCACCGAGAATTGCACTTCGGATCCAAGCCATTTTATTTCAATGCGATGCCATTCTCCATCTGATAGATAGGCGCCCGCCAAGTACATCGGTTCGTTGTCATAAATATAGTAAAGTATGCCATTCTTGAGGCATATTACAGCCGAGCTATTTTGGCCGATTTGTATTTGTATGAGGAAGGCATCCTGTTGCAGGGTACGCACACACAAAGAAGTCAGCCAGGGCAACTGAATTGGTCGCAATAGCGGATTGAAGCTCAGACTGCCATCTCCGGAGAAACGCCAAGGAGCCGGTATGGTTTCTTGACAAGCATTGCCCGCATAACCTTCGGGACATTCGCATGTGTACGTGTTCCAACCTTCGTGACAGGCACCACCATTAAAGCAAGGCTCAGATGAACAGAGTGGTGACTTCTGAGGACACCCGGATATTGTGCCATTGTCGGCTACATATGAGTTCAAGTCTATGTAATGCTCATCGATGCGTAAATCCGAAATGCAGCCCACATAGTCCTGATTCTCCACGCGGAAGTGAGCCGGAATGCGGGGAAGACCACCAATTTGCAAGGGTCCAGTTAGGTCTAAGAACCGATGACAGGTTTCCGTCAGCAGAGCACAGCGTTTATCAAGTTTGAGCGTGGTTTGATTGGCGCAGCCCCAACGATCTCCCAGGTTGCCTGCCAAGGCTATTGCAGTGTCGCAGTTGTCCAACACCAAAGTAATCGTCCGATTGAGATAGATGACTTCCACTTCATGCCAACTGCCATCGGATACTTTTGCATTTTGTATGACCGAAACACTTTGTATGCTATCCCCCAGCGAATAAGAGAAGCTTATGTGGCCTTGTAAAATCTCCAGAGCTATGAAATCATGCAATTCGTTGTATCGCCCATTATACAGCAACAGGCCATTCTCATGGACAGTGGCAAAACGTAACTTCAGATTGAATCGATGTCGCTGCTTGAGGCTTTCAAACGTGAGGAATGAACTCTTCGAAAACGATCTCGAGCGCAGTTCACAAGTCGATGTATACGGCGGAGGTTGTGAACTCAAGAAATTATTCATACACGAATGCCCACCATCACAGGCATCGGACATGCAGGGTTTCAGCTTCGTGATACTAGTTTCGCAGTTCACACCCGTATGTGAAGCCGAACAAACGCAAGTGTATCCACCCTCTCGCCGGACGCATGAGCCCCCATTCAAGCAGGGATCCGAGTAGCAAAGATCGACTTCAGTATCGCACAGATAGTGCTCCTTGCTGCCAGTAAATCCTTCGGGACACGAGCAAGCGAAAGTGTTTACCGGATAGATCGGACGAAATAGTACAGTGTCGCTGTGTATAAATTCCGAGGCGTTACCGAACTTAAGTACCGTCAAACACTCTTCGAAGTTCAAGCACGGTTCACGTACACACAGATTATCGTCGAAGGGCAGAACTTCCACGGTGGCTAGCCGTGCCAAAATTGCACGGTTCAAATATACACGCTCTTGCAGATATTGAGGCGTGTAGAATTCTTCGTGTGAAACGTCGGGACGCTTGGCCGAAAAGCTCACATTCAATATGCGAGAAGTCACGTCCGTATCATCTTGTATGGAGAATATGAATATACTCTCCTTCGGGCATGGTATGATGGCAGCCAAGCCATCGAGGAAGAAGTTCAGTAACGGCGAAAGGAAGGCCTCTTCAGTCATCTCATTAAGACGCACCGTGACGGAATTGAAAAGCATATCTTCGGTAATTAGACGCACTGACAGCTGCATAATCGCTTTGGCCTCATTGATGCCATCCGAAACGGACACTTCCATAGTGGCGAATTTCGGCACATTCGTATTAAGTTGTGGACTCAAAATCAAGCCCCCCGAAGTAGTGTTGAGTCTAATCAAATTGGCATTATTTCCCGAAAGTATGCGATACGTAAGCTTATCACTGACATCAGCATCGAAGGCAGGTATGCGTCCAATCTCGCCACTGGGAAAATGATCCCGAAAATTGTTAAAAATCACTTGAAAGTCGCGCAAAACCGGAGCATTATCATTGACATCGGTGACTAAAATCTCAACGTGAGCATCGTTACGCAGTGGTGGACTGGCCGCTCTCACGACCAACTCAAAACGCTTTCTCGACGATTCATAGTCCAATTCGGTCATGGTCAACAATTGAGCACGCTCTGACCCCGGTCGGGTGACCAGCGAAAACGAATTCGAATCATCGCCTCCAATGATGGAATAATGTACTACGGCATTAACACCCTCATCAGGATCGTGAGCGTGAATTTCACCCACAACCGAACCCACGGGTGAATTTTCGGGCACATAAAGTGTAATTTTGTCCGAAGGGAAAGTAGGCGGCGAATCGTTAACATCTTCCAGGCGTATTTGTACCTCAACTGTGCTGGACAGTGGTGGTGAGCCCTTATCCACTGCAATCGCCGTCAAATGGTATGTGGCCACACTCTCTCGATCCAGTCCTTTATTGGTGCGTATTGTTCCAGAAGTGGGATCGATGACAAACGAGCCATCCTCTACATCACGGTCACTCAAGAGATACTTAATACGCCCATTGAGGCCAATGTCGGGATCAGTGGCCGAGACTTGAATAACCGAAGTGCCTACCAAGGCGTCTTCCAGTATAGAAGCCTGATAGAGGGGATTCTTGAAGGCCGGAGGATTGTCATTGACGTCAGTAACACTAATTTCCACATCGGTTGTATCACTGAGGGACGGATTGCCACCATCTTTTGCGGTAACTGTAAGTAAATATCCACTTGTAGTTTCACGATCCAGCAGAGCACTTGTGACTATGGCACCGGTTTGGGCATTTATGGAAAACGGATCGGGACTACCCAAGCCGTTGATGCTTTCTTCGTTCAGGGAATATGTTATTTGGGCATTGATGCCCACATCGCTGTCCGTTGCCGAAACCACAAGAACCGTAGTGCCAATTGGGGCATCCTCAAATACCGAAGCACTGTACGGAGCATTCTCGAAGATGGGAGCAAAGTTATTCGCATCAGTTATGTTTATATTGACAGTGGCTGTATCAGTACGACCTCCGGAATCGGTGGCGGTCACAGTCAATACGAAACGTTTCTCCTGTTTGTAGTCCAACGACTGGGCTATGGTAATCAAGCCTCGACCGTTCTGCGAGGTGATGGCGAATCTCCCCCTAGTGTTGCCCGTGGTGATTTCATAATGTAAACGCGAATCTTCATCGGGATCCGTGGCTGTTACAGTGGTCACTGGTGTGCCTGGCGGCTGATCTTCACCCACATTGGCTTCATAGTATTTCGGATTGAACGTGGGATCGTTGTCGTTGACGTCTTGCACAGTTATAACCACTGAGGAGCTGGCCGATTTTGGGGGCACACCACCATCCTTGGCCACCACTTGAAAAGCAAAACGATTCTGATCTTCACGATCCAATTGCTTAATAGTTTGCACCCATCCAGTGCGTGGATCGACCGCCAATGGGAAATTGTCATCGCGTTCGGAGATGCTATATGTAATCTCAGCATTAGCGCCCTCATCCGCATCGTAAGCCTGCACGCGTATAATATTATAGCCGACGGGAACATTCTCCAAGACAGATTCTTGAAACTGGGAAGTATAGAAGCGCGGAGCATTGTCATTCGCATCGATGACATTTACCAACAGTTGAGTGGTATTGCTACGCGAAGGACTGCCACCATCTTGGGCGCGTATAACCAAACGGTAACTGCGCACACTCTCGTAGTCCAGCGGCTTAACCAAACTAACATCACCATTCATTGAATCAATTGAGAACTGCGATTGCGTATTGCCACCAATGATGGCATACCGAATGGCCGCATTGTTGCCCTGATCGGCATCCGTGGCGCGTATGTGGGCCACCACATTATCATCGCCCCACTGATCTTCGGGCACTTGTACGGTGTAAGTGCGTTCGCTGAACTGCGGATAGTTATCATTGTCATCCAGGATTTTTACTAATACAGAGGCGGTGGCCGTTTTACGTTCACTCTGGGCCGAAGCCATATCGGAGGCAGTCACCACCAGATGATAACTGTCCGATGTTTCGCGATCCAAGGAACTGCGCGTGGCTATTACGCCAGTTCGAGCATCAATGCGGAAAATGGGAATCTCCTGGTCTTGTTGAGTGCCAGTGCCATCTAAAATGACAACAAAAAAAATTGAAATCTTACAAAAATAAACGAACTTTTTCAACTTACCGGTCACACTTTCAATGCCATACTCAATTTCAGCATTCTTGCCTATATCCTGATCGGTAGCCCTCAAGGTAATCACCGTAGATCCCACGGTGGCTCCTTCCCTAATACTTGCCTCAAATTGTTCGGCCTCGAACGTAGGACTGTGGTCATTACAATCCAGCACGTTCACTTGCAAGGTGGTGGTACCCGAACGTGGGGGAAAACTATCATCCGTAGCCACCACTCTAAAGTAATGCACATCCATAAGTTCACGATCCAAACTGGCCGATGTGGTGACCACACCCGTACGCGAATCCACTTTGAACAATGACTGCGAACGGGAGTCCAGCAGTGAGACCATCGAGTAAACCACGGGCGAATCTTCGGGATCACGTGCCCTCACCGTATTTACAGCCGAGCCAGCCGGCTGTTCTTCCAACACTGAAGCCACATAGAGAGCTTGCTCAAAGTATGGCGACTGATTTCGTAACTCGCGTCGCACACGCCTCGCTATGTCCGTGTCATTGAACTCCTGATGATGATAGACGATCTTCAAGCGATGATCCGAATCAACAATGTCATTACGATTGCAGCGTATACTGAAGGTGATGCTAACCTTCCACATCGACTCGTGTATGCACACATCACGACTGGCTACCAGATCACGATTTTGGTGTTCAATCGCGAAACGTTCATCATTCACATCGAGGAAGTTCACTTTGCAGTGCTGGCAAATCGATTTCGGCAGGAAGGCATTCAGATTATTGATGAACTGCGATTTGCGCAGACAAATCTGATTCCACTTATCGGTGGTGTGTATGGCATAGGAGGCATATGTCTCCGAAATCCATTGTTTCGCATCGGTTATTCGCCGGTGTATGGACGGCTCCAATGAAAACACCTCCTTCGAGCGACGCTTACGACTTAGAATCCGATGGCGCATTTCATTGTCAAAGCTATTGCCAAATATCAAATCGCCATCTCTAAAGTCCGACCGGCTGTTGTTGTGATTGAAGGCATCCTCCACCTGATTGCTATCCAGCAATTCCACTGGCTTCACATGATGCCCCACATACTGGCCATAATAGCGCTCATCGGGATCGGAGAACTCGACAAATCTTCGTCTACGTTTCGAGTAGCCTGTATCCTCTTCCTCGTAATGTCGCCCGTGCATTTCCTCTTCCACGCGTCGATCTTCATTGCAATTGTGTCCAGAAATAAATATCCGTACGGGCAGGCTGTAGTAGTCGATGCTACGCAATCGATTCGACGTAGAGTCCACATAGAATGTGAACAGATTGGGATAGTAGATGCCATCACACTTGAGTGACTTCTTCAGTTGAATTTGTCCATCCTTGTGATTGACAGCGACTAGATGATGCACAAAGTGCGCTGATTTGTGAGCATTGATTTTATAGTGCCGCTCCGAGCCCAGCTTATACACCGAGGCATTGAAGATCACCGTGCCCGGCTCGGTGGCTTCGTGCACTATTATCAAATACGAGCGGGTAGTTTGTACTATCAGCAGTAGCAGAGCTAGGCTAGAGAGAAGGGAACTACTGCCTCTATAACGCTGTGAGTGGTACATATTTACTTTTGTATATGTGTGTGTGAATGTATTGTTGTTGTTATTGTATGGCAACCACAAACAATTGTTGACTATTAAATGGTCATTTGTTGTGGAAAGATTTCACCGCTGATGTGGCAATCTGAAAAGGTAAGAAGAGAAAACATTCTATGAGTAAATTTTTTTTTTGGTTTTATTTTTAATTAGCTTAGCACATCAAATTCCAAACCGCACAATCTACGGACAATGAAAGAGAGAATTTCCGTTGCAAATTGAATTCAAACTACGAAATCCAGTGCATATTTCAGAAATCTTCTCGACGATAGGAAACGAATGAGACAACTCATGAATATTCATATTAGTTACATATACATACAACGCCATAGGAGGAGTATTATAGTCAGATAGAAACAGACAACTGCGAATGCAGGACAAGTGTTGCTGCTGCTACGTGGGAAAATCTCGTATTTGATTCTATTTGAGGCAACTTTTTCGTTCACGTTTTTAATTCTCTTCTTTCGCCCGGTGTATATGCAAATATAGTCGTATATGTGCAACTTTATGCTTGATGACAAAAGTTTGTGATGCAGCTAAAGTCACAATTGGTTGCAGTCATAGAAAGGAAGAGTTGAAATGCGAGTGGATCCTTATATCCTTTGGACTCTGGCTCTAGTTGGATTTTTCAAACTAAAGCGGATTTAATGAAAAGACATTGACAATTAAATTAAAATTAAGGTGTGTGCGTGTGTGTGGTCTGTTGTATTGTGGATAGTCAAAGCATACGTACGTAAGGCATTTGATGAGTGCAGTAGCAAATGCAATTGTTTCCAAGCCTAATTCTCTATTGTTGAGGTGCTCCTTACACAATTCGACACAAAACAAAACCTACAAAGGAACCCTGTTGAAGTTACATTAAAGGCCACAATTTTGCATGTAATTTCCCTGAAGCACTACATAACATTTCAGTTTGTACTTGAATGGTTTTCCAACAACATTTCAACTAATTAAAACAATCAAACTACCAAAACTATATCAATTTTATCCATGCTTTCCCGCCCAGCAATCGTTAAACGCTCTCGCCCCTGTGATACATTCAATGTAAGGGCATAACAATTTCAGGACACACATCACCAACAACATCCGAGCGCAAATTGCTAATAAAAAAACTTTTTCAATTTAATTTTGTTTTCCTGTGCCTGTGGAGGAGAGCAGAGAAAGATAAACTTTTATTTTGCAACAATTTTCATTTTCCAAAAAAAAAATGAAACAGAAAAATCTAATAATTTTTTTATTGAACTATAATGTCACGGGGGACACAAAGCTAACTGAATAAGGCATATAACGTTTGTTGGCTATAAAGACATATTTTTCCTAACAGACATACATACGATGATTTTTTTCAACTATAAAAAGTAGTTACCAACCGGGGGAGGGGTCACAAGTTTAAAAATGTGAAAAAAAATGCAATTTCTTTTAATCCCACATCAATGGGTTGTAAAAAAATGTGGAACAGAATTTAATTGTGGAATTTGATGACCCAGGAGTGTGAGAGCATTTATTTGCAATTGCGCCCAGCCATCAACTGAATCGAGTGGATTTCTTTAGTGGAAATTACACTGAGCTCTGGAACGCAAATAGTGTCCTCAGCTATGGAGTCACAAAAACTATTTCGGGTACATTTACAACAGAAATCGGCATCATGAATGCTTCTGTTGTAATTTGGATAAGAGCCTTCACGAATCTGAATTTCGTCCTCAGTTTGCGATACTGATAACGAATATATCCTTTTTCATACCGGACACTCCTACACCCAGAGAAAAACAACATAAAATCAAAAATAACCACCTTAAAACAAGTAGAAACGTTAATGAAAGTCTGGTAAAGTTGGAAATTTTAGAAACAACTACGAACAAACTTGTTTTCAATTTAAAACATAAATTTAAAAAAAAGAAAAACTTATTTCAAAGTTGCTTTCCGATTATTTCAAAAATTTTCCAATTTATATTAAGTTTGCCAGACCTTGATTTAAAATCGTTCAACTTTGTTTCAACGTTGACAACAGTTATTTTAAGTATTTTTCGCTTCATTTCATCTTTTCAACTTTGTTTCAACGTTGACAATAGTTATTTTAAGTATTTTTCTCTTTATTTCAAAGTTGTTTCCATTAAGTTGAAAAAATCAAGGAGTAAATACGTTCGTACTTGATTTTACTATGTTTTTTTTGCCTGAGTATACTTATATGCGTTGCAAACGTTAGATACCTAGCCATAGTCGTGTGTAGGGGTATACAAATAAATTCCAGGTTCAGTGAACGCCTTTAACGACTGAATTTCTAGAGGTTCTCAAGACCTCTCAGTTATCAGAATTTGTTGTGTCACAGTGTAATTTGCAAAATTGATATTTAAACTTTTTTCTTCTATAATTTTTTCCCACCAACAACACAAATTGAATGGAAATTTCACAATAGAAAAGTTCATGCACTTATCACAATCTCCAGAGGAGTACCTTTCATTCGACGATTCCCCCTAACAATTTCGCACCGGTTGTCGGTTGTTGCAGGATTTGTTGGAGTGTCACGTAAACGTGTCAATACGCGCATTCATTTAAATTCGATTCGAGTTGTAAATTGAAAGGATTGCAAAGAACAAGAAAAAAAAGCAAGCAAGCAGTTATGCGGAAAGGATTATTGTTAGTGTTACTACTTGCGCTTGATAAAAAAAGAGGGTGGAAAGTTGTTATACGAATATGCAGGGTTGTATGTACTCAATGGGGCTTCATTTCACATCAAGCGCGAGAACGAAGAAGAATATCGTGTGAGTGCTTGTGTGACAATGCATATTTTAGGGCATCTTTCACAAGCCATTGAATGTGCATTTCATTCAATACCAAAATTTGTATAAAGTGCATTTTAGAAAATCCAATTCGGCGCTGGGAAAGTGCGATTTGAGTGGGTTTTTCTTGTATTGCCATACCAAGTGCTTGCAAGGTGTTTAAGTGTTTATTATCGCTAGGGTGCAACGAGGCGAGGCATACGAGTAAAATGCGAAAAATTGTTGTGTGCTTTTTGGGAATAAATTCTTTTAACTGTATTAAGAGAAGGTTCAGAGGTTTGTATTTTCCAAAAAAAGTTTACTGAGTTTGCATCAAATGCCACCAAACCATCGAACTATGAAAGTGCAAAAAAATCCAGTCCAATTTAATTAAATGCCAACAGCATTAAAAACCCTTGCGGTCGGTCATTACATGCAGTTACGTTACAAGTGAGCGGTCTCGCACACCATGACCACCTGCAACACACTTTGCAAATGCGCCCACACGCCCACTTAATCAAGTTAGAGAGCACGCCACAGCGCGTCAAAATAACTGCCACATTTTTATTAGAACAATATTTTCCCACCGTACAACAGCACGGACTGGCAACATACTTTCGTGCTAATTGTAGCAAAACAATTTTAACACATTCCCAACATTTAACATTTAATTAAAATTTGAAAATCACACAAGCGTTGCGTCGCGTGCAATACCGACGCCATACGGAGGATGACTGCAGACGGAGGCACATACAGCTTCCGGTGTGTGTGGCATATTGTTGTTCTCTGCGCCACCACATCAGTTTCATGGTACGTCGAGCTGAAAATGTTTGGCGTTTGTTCATAGTTCATGTGAGAATTTATATTCTCACACGGAAGTAGCGCCATCAGAGGTACAATACCGTGGAGGTTCTGTGCGGTGTTGTGATGGGATGTGCTGTGCTGTGCTGTGCTTTATGCTGACATCTTTGTTGTTGTATTGTCCTCTGTTACCCGTAGGACCGCGGCGGCAACGGCAAAACTTAAGGAAACTCATAAATTGTTAACAAGCAAATTTTTCCGTAACTAATTAATGCATACTGAAGTGTGCTGTTCGCATCGCGAGCTTGTGAGGTGCTACAGCCTGCAGGATACGAACAAGAAGAAGACTAAACTTACTTACTTTCCCTCCCTACTTTTTTTTTTGAAGGAGTTGTTTTGTTGAGTTGCATTGTTGTTGGTTTTTGGCTCTTCATAGTGTTATAATATGTAGCCGACGGTGTTGGTGTATTTGTTGGTGTTGCCGCTGCAAGCTTCCGGTGTGCTATTTATGACACCTTTCATTAATAATGTGCAGCTCAGCACTAAAAACTTTACAACACTTTCAGTTTGTTTGGTTTGTTTTTCTTTTTTTAAAGTATTTTTTTATTAATTGTACAATTTTTGTAGTGTAGTGTAATTTGACTACAACAACATGCAGTGCTGCATGCAGTAAAAGTGACTTATGTTTGGAGTTTTGCTGCGGCACAACATTAATTAGAATTGTGTGCCAGAACAAGGGTTGAGAAGATAGGTGTGTTTTAAGGTAATTATGGTTGCTAATTTCGGAAAAATAATGTCTTTTTTTTTATCACATTAGGAGGTTTTTATTATTTTTTTCAAGCGCTCATTATTCAAAAGGTTTTATCAAAACGTAAACATAGAACAATTAAAATCCCCAACACGTGTATCCAGTACAACGTATGAGGAAACACAGGAGCTTCTGCTAATGACTCACTTTCTCAGGCTCTAAGCTGACCACAGGATATGAACCAAAGGCACAAAAGCACGAAAATCTAGCCTCAAACACTTTCGTAAACAAAATAATCACATTTGACACATTTCGTGGCCTACAAATACTCAGGTCCGGTTGAAATATTTCCGGTACTCTTTAAAAACAGCACGATTTCTCTACAACAAGCAATAGTTAGAATGGTAATGGAATACATTCCTAAACAATGGATGAAAGTTAATGTCCATATTCCTATCAAAAGGGGGTTATAAACCTCCTGAGGAACCAAAGTCATACAGACCAATCCGTCTATCCTCTCATGCTAATCGACTTTTACATAAGAATGCACATACTCAAACATAAACCATTGCGTCACCTGCAATTCGCATGAACTAGTAGAGTGTATGGAATGTATAGAAAAGACACTAGAGTCAAAAGAGATATCATTGTGCTCCTTCATGGAAATACAAGGAGCTTTTGACATTTTTTCCTAAATAAGAGTGCCTTGAAGATTTAAGAATTTTTTTAAGGAAAGTGTTTTGTAGCCAGGATAGAACAGATTCGTACATATTTCTTTCTGTATATTGTGATGCCTTTTCAGCTCAGATTTTAATGAATTTTTTCGAAGTGCCCTTACTAGATTTCAATCAGAATTTTACATCAGAATTTTGGCACATTTTTCTATGAAAGATTTACTTACACAGGCCTTCGATGATTTTCCCCATTGAAACAATCTTTACACCTTGAATAGTAAACTGTTATCTGTGCTGGAACATTAGTTAATCAAATTTGCATTTTTCTCAGTGTCTGAATTCGTTTTATACAGTCACATGAATCATGCATAATCCCCAAACACGAAAAATTCTTCGAACAAAATATTACATTCGCACAAGTCTAATAGAAACCCCACATGCACTGACGACACATTTCATGGGGGTTACATAAATACAGTACAAGCAAAAGAGCAGCACCAACAAATTCAATTTCATGTGCGGCTTCAGGAGAAGGCAAAAATTCGGGGGATACACGAATAAGGGTTGCGCATGGTGGCATGGTGGGAACAAAAAAAAAGACAAATGAAATATTGTAAGCAGTAAAAAAAAATTGCAATTACTGCCAAAACAGCGAATGTGTGTGTGTGTGTGTGAGTATTAAGGAAACCCTTTTGCAACAAATGCTGTGACTGTCAGTCCCCACCCGTGCCTTGTAGCAACGAATATATGTAACCAAATCCCCTTTTTCTCCACTCAAAGTCGTACTTCGTTGCGCGCTGCTTGCAGGCGTCAAACGGATTTTCTTATTTCAAAAGCATTTTCGTTTGAAATTTACGACTAAGTACTACTACACACTGTAAAGGTGCCGGCCATAAAGTAGTTGAAATTATGTTGGCAAACGCGGGCGGATACAGACTTCGGATTTCGTATATCCTCGGTGCCGAGTGGCACAATCAGAACAACATCAACGTTAGTGACACAGCGACTACGACAACAGTCCTGGCGGATGGAGTAAAATCCGAAGGTACAACAACTCTAATGTCGTTTATATTTCATATTAGCCCAAAATGTGCCCGAGAAGAAAGTGGCTACCATTTTTTTGTTTTTTTTGTTGTCACCATCACCACAAGAAGTTTCTTGCTTCTTGAGAGCTGCCGCCGGTGGTTGTCTTCACTTTTCCGTTTGCTTTCCTTCTCGAATGTATTATTTTTAGCTTCCTGGTAAAATATGAAGTTGCCCTCCAAGTTAAACACCATAAAAATTTATCATTCCCTTTTTTTTGGATGGTATTTTTTTATTGCTGTCCGCCTTGAGCTGTCGCAATTTACGTACCCGCTGGAGGGGAATGCGTCGCTTTCGCTAATGATGAAAAACTTTTCACCTAATGTGATTCTTTCGTCAATGTAATTTGTTTTTAATAGTGGCCATTTTAAAGTTAATTCTCATCGGAAATGGGGCTGAAGTAGTGGCAAAGAATTTTAGAAGACAGAAGCAAATTTGACGAAAATTGATGATGAAAGTTTCGGTGATACTCGAGAGAAATGGAAGGGTTAGTGTTTGGTTTTCAAATCGTGTACGAAAGAGTATATTTTGCATTCAAATAAAATATGTAATTGGATAGATACAAATTTTAAAATAAATGTTCCCAAAATGTTTACATATTTCTCTTGATGAGCTTAAATAATTGATTCTTCTCTTTAGCTTCTTTTCTTTTTTGTTGGTCGGTTTCATTAGACTAAATACAAAATTCATTACAAAATTTTATCCTCCTAAATTAACATTAACAAGTGCCACTGGGATCACGAATTTTCCAATATAGAATTTAAATTTTTGTTGTAGCTGGTTTGTTGTGGATATACGTTTCGAGGTATTTCAAAACGATCCTAAATGTACTAAATGATAAAAGTTTTGATGGGTAATTTTCTCTACTGTAAATACATGTCCGGGCAACGCCGCGTTATTCAGCTAGTGTAAATAGGGGAGGGTGCCCACCTACTGGCACCCATCAGTTCTGAAATTCGTGGCGATAACAGCGTCAATGTGCCTAGTGTCAAAGTGGCATTCAGTTGTATGAACGTGTTGCTGAAGTCGCGCGGCCGCCGAAAAGTAAAAAATATAAAAAAATTTAGGCTGATCTAAAATTGTTCATCCTTGTTAAGTAAATTTTCAAGTGTTTTTCATCAATAGAGTGGATTTCTTAGTTTGTTCTTACGTTTCGTATGAGGAATCTGGGATTTTGTCAGAATAGCAAATGCACCCTTCACTTTACATCGTGCAAATATCGTGCTGTTCACTTCATATGTGCCAACATGCAAAGGAACTATTTCACTTGCAAAAACCGCAGTTCTGAATATGAGAAGGAAGCTGAAGACAGCGAAACACAGTATAAACGCATTTTTTCACCTTTTTCCATTTATTTGGTAATAAAATCTCACGAATAATTTTTTTCAGTTCAAAGAGTAAAAAACCACATAAAAATTACAAAAATAATGTTTATGCTTCATTTTTTTTCAGCGAATTGTAAATGGGTGCCAGTAGCTGGGCACCTTTTTTGGAGTGTCAGCTTTCAAACGAACTCGAGATCTCCGCGAAATTTTGTTTCAAACGAAAGTTATGGCCTCAAAACCTTAGGGTGCCAGTAGGTGAGCACCCTCCCCTATACAAGTGTTTTTCTCTTGTTGTTATTTTTGCTTTCTTATTCAATTTAAAGTTGATTTAATTTAAGATCCTTTCGCATGAAGTATGGCATTAAATTTAACAGCTGTTTTTGGCCCGTCTCTGTTATGGCAGCATTAAAATTTATGCACCCCAAATAAAATCGAAAACAATATACAAATATGTTTTGTATGTCTGCGGTTAGGCAGTCGGGTTATTTCCAAGAACGCATTCAGTAACGGAGGAGATTGTAGCTATGACAAAAAAGCAGAAAACTGAAGATTTATTTATTGTAGAAATTTTCCTAATATTGAAGAGGACATTAATTTCGAAAGCCAAATGTTACCTAACGATTAACACTACTTCCTTACTATATTTTGAGTTATTTTTTTTCTCGGCTAATACGTATTAATCTTATTAATTATCCCTACTCTAATAAGTCACGTTCAAGTGGTTGCGTGACCACTTCGCTTAAGTCGCACACATACGTTTCCACACATTCTTACCTTTTGCTTGCCTTGAAGTGTATGTGTGTGTGTGGCTTGTCCGCCATATCAACCCACCGAATTGTTGGCGTGCCGGAAATGCTGTTTGTCTCCGGTCTAGACAGAAGCAATTTTTACTTCAAATACGTAGGAAATATTTGTACAAATATAAAAATACTAACTGAAATAATGTAGAAACCTAGAATGTCTTGTGCTTCACCGGCTGGGAATACCGCATTAAAAGTACATTAATATGGCGTGCTTCATAAAAATTGAGAACCGAAAGAACATACACCAACGCCAACTCAAACTCTTTACGCGCATCATTTCGCTTAAGTAATGAGTGCCAGACTTGAGGATATGTCGACATCTACTCGTACAGGCAAGTAAGTACAAAGGATGTGAAGGCTGAGTGGTAAGGATGTTCAAACTCAATACGAACAAACATTCATTTTGTGCTTTGGGGAATATTTATTTTTATTTTGATGGCCTGGCACATATGTACGCGTGTATCGGCCATAAAATTAAGCCAAATTGCGGATAGGATTTTTTTTTTAATAATGGCGGAAATAATAAGAATGGGAAACTTAATTGTTATGTTTTGTACAGGGGCTGCAAAGTAAGCTGTCGAGACTCTGTCAGTTTGGTAGCTGTGTGTGTGGGTTTTGCGAATAAGTGTTGAGTGTTGTTGGAATACAGTTGGTAGTAGTGTTTTGGAATGTAAATGTGGTGAAAAAGGATTTCAAGTTGAATATTATCTTGGCATTGAAGTTTATGTAATGCATTTTACCGTAATGGCCACTCGTATTCAATGTTATAAACTTTTGTAACTCGTACTCGTTGCCCCACAAGTTGCCCCAGTTCGTATTAAGTCACTCCATGTGGGTTGGACCACTTTTGCTTTGAACTCATTAAATGCCTACCGAATTTCCAAGTTCAACACTCAATTAGTCATTAAGGATTCAAGGTTTTAAGCTTTAACTCAAACTCAGTTACCAATTAATCTCAAATAGAACTCAACAACCAAATACAACATGCTCGAGACAAGACACAACATAATATTAAATTTCGAAATTTCCCTACAACTTCATCATTTTCCATTCATTCATTCACCACAATCCTTTTCATCTTTAACCGTTTACCATTTAATTTCAATTCAGTAAAGTAGAAATGTGAAACCACAAGCTGCCAAGGCACACGAGCAACGCGTAGAGCAATCTCAACAATTTTGCCCCGTCATTCACGATACACAAACTCGAATACATACACCAGGAGCAGCAGCCGCAGCAGCACGTCAATTGCACGAAGAAGGATTATTTGAATTGTAATTCATTCAGCATAAACGAATGAAATGCGCGGACGAGTGCTTTCACTATACACTTAAGTAATGAACACGAGTGGGCGGTCACCCCCTCGAAGCAGAGTAGAATAAAGTAAAATGAAGTGGAGTAAAGTTGAGTAGAGTACACTGAAGTAAGAAAATGCTACAAATTAAAAGCACGCCTCGAGCGTAGCGTGATGACAACCCTGGAACTAACTTCTGCTAACAACTACAACTACAATCACAAAAACTACAACGAATATGATTTGACTATGATTCAGCCATGTTTTAACTACATTTCGACTGCTATATACTATTTGCAGTGTTGCAAACTTGTGCAATTCTCAGTTTGAAGATAAGGAGATTTTATTGTCTTGAGTGGAAAACGTGCAGCCACACACACACACCACCACATTTAAATGCAAATGCAAACTGGAAACCGTTTAACTTTTTCAGTCAAGTCGACGAAAATGAAATGACAGCAGTTGCAAAAACTCCAACTTCAGCTATACACGGCGCACAGAGTTATCCTGCGGCCTGGAATGCATCGTCAACGGCAATTGACTTCATTTTATTTTCTTTTCTTTTTTTCTACTTCTTCTTATAGTTATACATCTTTGAAAGAGACAGTTCTAAATGAAATTGCGGTTAAAGTGTACGGTCCAAATACCCACAAAAAAAAGTAACCAAAATACAACAAGACAAATAAAAAATGGACGAAAGGAAAACGGAGTATAAAAAAATGAACAATTTACGCAAAGTTAAATTGGCACTGGTTGGCTGTTGTTGGTTGGTTGGTTACACTATTGCAGTATCTCGGCAGCGGAAATGGCATTTCTCTTAATTGAACTGACTTTTGAGTTTTCTTCCCGAGCGCTGTTCTTCTTTGTTTTATGCTTCCTTTCCCTGCAACTTTTGCAATTCGAATCGATTCCCGAATTCAGTAAGTACGTACATATTTTTCTATTATTTTTTTGTTTGTTCTTATTCCCATGCTAGTGTATTTTTGATTTTTATATCCTTCTTTTTATTTCCTTCTTGGCAGTTACTTTTTCTTAGCGCCGCAAGTGTCAATTTAGAGTCGAAACAAGTTTCTTCCTCTGGTTCGTCTTCCACTCGCTTGTGGTAATGGTGGTAATGACTGTCAATCGTGCACAAAATTAATGAGTTTGTGATTTGCCAAGTTATTGGCTTTTGTTTAACAAGGCAGTAAAATTATGCTGTAAAGAGATAACTTCTTATGGGCCTTAATTTGAAAACATAAGATACTTCGAGTGAATAAATTAGTTGAATGGAATTGAATTGGTAATTTGAATTGAAATTAACCATAGATTCTCAAAATATAATACATCTCGAATTCTTTAAATGAAAGTGGATTCAAAATTCGCAACAAAATCGGCTATAGATGAAAAATTTATCAGACTTAAAACTTTTAAATTGACGTTCTGACGAATGGACTGCCATTACTTTTCTTCAGATATGTTAAAAAGTACTTAGGGGAATTTATTGTACACATTTTACTTGTCTCTTCCTGCTTAAGCTAACAAGTAAATTTTCTGTATAATTAAATGTTCTGTCAACCATTCGCCATTTTCGGTTTTTCGACTTGTCTGAAAATTGTAAGGCCCCCTTAAGTATGCAACAGAAATTATACGTTGCCCATACTAATTGCACATTCTGCAGCCAGCATATGTAAGAATATAAAAGCACTACACACGAATGCATGAGTGAAGATTACATAAGAAAAGGGACTAAAGAAAAACCGTCAAAAATAAATGTCGAAAAATTTCTCAGACAAAGCAAGGATGCACTGAGAGAAATCCAACGGAATTGTAAAACACGAATTTGTCAAATCAAAAATTAATTCAAACGAATTTATTTAGAATTGATATTATTCCATTTCGTAACATTTGATTACAATTTATAAATACAATTTTATGACCATTTGACCTTCTAATTATGTAAAATGTAAAAAATCCATAGCATTAATAAGATTAAATCCCATTAAAAACTTTCCATTGCCAGTATTTATTCTGTTCATTGTAGATATTTTCGCTTTGCCTTCTATCCGCGTTTCATGCACTGCACCAATGCAGACGATTATTTCCTCGGGGTAATGCATGACGAGATCAGAGGAAACTTAACTGTTTAACAAAAGAATGACACAAATTCCACCACTGTCATGTGAATAGCACAGCGACTAGGACGCCAATATATGCGGAATCAGAGACAAGCTCAGGCAGCTGCAGGACAATACGAAATATGCGCTTTGTGAAATCAGAAAACTGAATCACTTGTGTAAGTAGCGAATGCAATGAAGGAAACGAGTGGCTTGTCCTGTGGGCAACTGTTTGTCTGATTTTTTTTCTTCTTCGTTTTTTTTACTTTTTAGCTGCACATTATGCACACTTAAAAACGCACACACACACACACTCATATGAAATACACTCATGAATGAAGGAAGCACTTGCAATCATGCTGATGGTAGTGTAAAACGTTTCATGCTTTTAACACACACAAAAACACACAGGCAAACAGTGCTGAACGTCAAGCGCTAAATCAAAAGACAATGGCCGTCGGAAATGCAAGATAGGATTTAAAAATGTTTATTTACTGTTTGGATGTGTGTGTGTGTGTGTGTGCGATTTGCCTGTAGGTTTTTGTCTGAGTATTTTTGTTGCAGTTCCAGGGGAATTGAGAGCCTTCAGCGTGTGATAAGCTGCAATGGCGCTGAAGAAGTACTAGCGTATCATCATCATCATCACCACCAACACAAACACAAATACGCATTGGGAATACCGTGACACAACCGCAAATGCTGTTGTTGTTCTTGTTTGGTTGTTGCTGCCTCTGTTGTATCATGTCAGTTGACAATAATAGCTCTTCCACTGCATAAAATTTGATATGCGTTTCGCTCCAATTCCCCATATGCGCGCTGAGAGTAAATTTTTCCCATTTCTTGCCTTATTCGTTCGTTTGTTTGTATGCCTTGCCTTCTACGAGTTGATATCCTTTTGGATTTGGTTTGTTATATTCTTATGGCTGTTGTTGTCGCTGGGAAGTCATTGCAAAGTTGATTTAACAAATTGTATTAATCTATGGAAATACTCCATGCACATTCACTTCACGCATATGTTTAAGTCAGATGTACAATGGAGGAGTGTGTAGTGCTCTTGCCGTTCCGGATTTGATAAATTAAGGTAGTAGCAGTAAAGTTGATTGAGAATACTTGTGTTATGATAAAGTATTATAGCAAACTAGTAAATTACCCGAGACTTCGCACGTATATACGACACGCTCAGAATAAAAAAGCGATGAAATGTATGGAGCGTCAGTAGATTTCATGGCCCTTTTCCTCTGAGCATGTCATATATTGTACAACCCTTTGACCCCCGGGGACCACTTATCGACACCACTTGAACCTCCTTGGACACCCATTGAACACGTTTTGCACCCAACTTTAACTGCCACGCCCATTCTAGTAGCTACCTCTTTCAAAATCAAAAACACTGATCGAGAGCATAGTGAATGTTCGACATGCCTAAGAATGTACCCTATCCTACTCAAATAATAACTAATCTGATGGAAGTACCTCAGCACAAACTGCAACTAAAACACCCTTTGCACCCCCTGCAGAGGTGAAAGGACTCAAACAATCACTTGAACTAAAAACTTACTAGCTACATTCAATTGAATTTTAATAACCACTTAACAAATATGAATTCAACTCACAAGCCTCTACCTTACACTGAATAGCAAGTTTCGCAATTCGTAAGCATTTTCAATGAATTTCATTTCAACAAAAGGTGTAAAATAGTAACAATTGAATTGAAATGGCAAAAAAGAAGGAAATTCGTCAGACCAAACCAAACAGCGGGGGGTGGGGGGTGATGTACCTCTGTGATTATTGTTGTTGCTGTTGTTGGGTATGAACGAGAACAAAAGCTAACGCACCAACGAAACAAAAGCTTTACCAGAGTGGATTTAATCAGTGAAGAATTGTGTAAAATGTCAAACGACGGAATAAAGGGGGAGGAGGGGGATTGCAAAAAAAAACAAAGCACATAAAAGTGAAACAAAAGACAACGAAACGAAAGAACGTCTATATGTATAACAAAAAAACGAAACTCGAATACAATTGAATGGATTAAGTGAATGGTATCTCCTCTTCTTCTTCTACTGGGTTTCTTCTTCTTCTTTTTTTGTTTTGTTTTTTCTTTTTGTCGTTTTGTACAAAAGTCTAAATACAACTCGAAGATCGATGTGATTAAACAACTTACAAGGCAGACGATACGAGAATTATCCAAACGAACGAACGAACGGAGCGACAATTACTGTAAAACCCATTATCAGTATGAAGGAAAGACTATGTACGCTGGCTGAAATATCTAGGAATATGCTAGCAGACAAAACCGAGTTTACTCACCTCTCGTCGCTGTTGCGTACTGCAGTTGCTTTTTGTTGCTGAATTAAAGTTACAATTGTAATTTACGTACTTCATTGTGTGGAGCAACTGAAATGAAAGAAAAAGAATAAAGGAAAAGGTAAGTAAACTAAGGCAGGTAAGTGTATTAGAAGTGAGCCATAAAGAGTTGAATGAAAGCCAAGAATTTATTAAAATTTACCCCGAATCTCAACCCAAAAGAAAAAGTAGATAATCGAACTGAAGTATATTTGCTTTTCCATTGGCCATAATCAGCCCGCTTTTTTATGCTTCATAGCAGCTATAAATTGTTTTGAGTTGTGCTCAAAGGATGATAATTATCAAATTACTAGCAGGGCCCGGTCCGCTTTGCTGGCCCTAAATAGGTTTTTTTCCTTTAAGGTAATAATAGATTTATGAGAACAATTGTAAAATATTTTTATTCGGTGCCCAAGTGTAGCATTTTGAAATATTGAATTGTATGGAAAGTGCCACGCCCCTTGTCTAACTCTTTCACTCAGAAAAAAATCCTATTAAATACTATTAAATCTGGTCAATAGGATGCTCTTACTATTGAAATAATAGCAGAAAATAGTTGAATTAATAGGAAAAATGATTAAATCAAAATTATAATTAGTTTTTCCTATTAATTCAATTAGTTTCTACTATTATTTCAATAGTAATGTATCCTATTGACCAAATTGAATAGTATTTTTTTTCTGAGTGTAACATATGTAGCATTGAAGTTAGAATGAAACCATGCCCCGTTGAATAATGTTCAATGGCAGCCCAATAATGGCATTTTGAAATATTGAATTGTATGGGCGGTGGCACGCCCCTTTCTCCTTTGTCCAATTACGCCGATACGCTGCATTTTGCTTAGAGTTGAAAATAAAACAATTTGCCAAATTTCGTTGGAAAACATTGAATGGCAGGCATTTTGAAATATTGACTTTTATGGGCAGTGCCACGCCCCAAGAAAAATAGCACATTTTCTCAAAAGAAAATAACAATACGAAGAGGACACCTGTCAAACCGCACAACGCCTAAGTCAACGTTAATCGCCATCTATCGGTCTCAGACATTGATGATCGCACCACAGCGCCATCTGTTATTTATCTCGATAACTGCTCCATCAGAAAATCACGCTAAGTGTCTTATTTTCTCATCAAATTTTACGATTTTTCGTGAAAAATTTTAAATGTTTTCGAAAAAAAATTTAAATTTTTCTGGTTTTTCCAGAATTTTCCATTTTTCTCTTCGAAAAGCCATTCCGGAACGATTGCACACAAAAATCCAATACAAAAATGACGATTTCGGTTTTTCGAATTTTCCGGCGGGTTTTCCCAAAATTTTCTTTCGTAAAAACCTTCTCCTGGCAATTACGAACAACTGAAAAAAAAATGTATCAAAATCGGCCCAGCCGTTCTCAATTGATGAATTACTATACACTTTTCATCGTCCATTGATATATATATAGATTTTTGTATATATAGATAATTTGTGTTCACACAGTCGATTGTATTTTTTAATGATATCAGTTTTAGATAGTGCTGTCCCAGGTTACAAGCTTTCACCTCGCCAGAATAGCCCGGTTACTGATCTTTATCCCTATTACTGTGGAAATTGGGTCGCAATATTAACTTTCGAAGATAATTTATCGATAATTTTTCGATAATTTATCGATAATTTTTCGATAATTTTCCAATATTTATCGATAATTTTCCAATATTTATCGATAATTTTAGTTTCCTGATCCATTTAAAAATGTTGTTCCAATTCCATTTTGTTCCGGTCCAATTCCATTTCGTTCCGGTTTCATTCCCATTTCGTTCCCGACCTCATTTCCAACCCAATGCAAAAAACCGCAAGATAAACGAAAATAATATAAAATTGGCGGCCATTTTGTATGGGAGGTAGGCAAAAAACAATATACCCTTGGACACTAGTGTGCATGGTATAAAAATCATTGAAATTTCAGCCTCGTTCGTCGTCGTTAGCAAAACCTTGATCTTTGTTTATTAACTTTTAATTAATTAACTAGTTTGCGCCCAGCTTTGGTAGAAACTGATTAAATGGACAATTGGCTATCTGTGTGGCTACACTTTCTGTTCGTATAATTACATTTTCTTCTGAATCCTCTACACATAAGAGTCTCAAAACTCATAAATAATAACTTTGCAACATGTACCTAGCTATTATTTGAAATTAAAAGCAAACTACTCACATTTAAAATGTATAATGTTCACACAATCCAACAAGCACAAACAAAGAGTTAAATTTATTTTCCAATCGGAATTATGCAGGCAAACATCACACATAACCAATTGAAAAACAGATGAAAATTTATTAAGCTTAAAAGGCAAAAGCCCATTTATATAAATTATTTGTTAAATTTGCTTGTGGTTGAGTGTATTTTCAAAATACTCACACACACACACACGCACATACTCAAACAAATTCATCTGCCCATGCACAAATGTTTAAATAATAAACTGAAATATGGCAAGGGCAAAAGTTGTTGGCAAGAGTTCAGGGAAAGAAATGAACTTGAGTTATGAAAATATGCCCGACGAAGGATGTGCCAAGAAGTGTATGAGAAGCTTAAGTTTCCATCCGTACAGCATACTGATGTATTTTGACTATGACTATGACTGCACTGCCGGAATAGATTTGATAAAAGTTAGTAGAAATTAAAAAATATATTCTCTTTTGTAAGCTTTTACAGTTATAGCATAGAAAGTACTGCCTGCAACCAAAATTCCACTGAATGTTGCCAAACTTTATTTCAAATCAGCCAACAAAGAAACTTGATGCAAGCAGCTTAAGTGAAGCATATCCTAAAGAGCAATGCTAGAAATTTACTCAATTCCTTTTGAAAATTATTTAAAGTACCAACACCCAACAAGAGCAACACAAGGAGTTATGAACGAACAATATAAATGCACTACGAAAATAAAATGAAAGAAAGCAATTTTTTGAAAAAATAACATTGCAAATGGGAATTGAAGCCAAAATCCTGATGGATGTACTGGCGGCATTGAGTGAGTGAAAAAGGTAAGCATACATGCATAAGCTTTTGCAAACCTAGGGTAGAGATCAGAGCTTAACTTCGAGTGGCAAATGCTTGTGTTGACATACAACAAGCTTATTACCGAAACTCATCCTTGAACTCATTCTTGAGTATTGTGTGGATGTGCATACATAAACACACACACTCATGCATACAAATGTTGCATGCAAATTCTAGGCTTGAAATTTGCATTTCAAAATTGTAAAAATATTTTCACTCCCTGAGAATAATATTTGCATGTGGATTTCTTAAATGCTGTTAATTAGTGTTGCCGTACGCAAGGATATGTGCATAAGGGATATACTCCACTCTAGAAGAGGAAATATTTGAACAAAATAAAGGGGAGCTAACCAAAAGGTTTTACTTAAACTGCAATAAATACGAGCAAACGAAATGAATAGCCCAGATTGTGGCACAGAAAATATACTTGAAAATATGCTTGGCCCCTTAAGTGTGCTATGAATATTTAAAAGATCACAATAGATGAGGATTTTATGGTTAGAATTCTCCTTTTTCATAATAATGAAAATTTATTATTTACGAGTTTAGAAGCACATTCATTTTAGATACATAAAAATGTTGAAAATAAATTATTTTGAAGATGGTTTAAGCATGGGTATTTCATTTTAAGACGGCAAGCATTCTTTTCACAAACACACTGTGTTGATTCCAATTGTGTATTTATGAATTATTAAATTCCATTTTCATAAGCATGCTTAATTGTAAATTTTGGAATATTTGTTCCACAGCTAGCCCAACTCAAAGTTACACTTTAGTGCAGCATAGAAGTTACCTCTTGCTCATAGCCTCGCGGAAACGTGTTCCATATGCTAAATTCGTGTTTTTCAATAAAAAAGAAAGTCAATTATGTATGGGATCCTTAGGTTATTTTCTATTTTTTCAAAATTGGACGAGGTACCTTACAAAATTGTGCAACATCATGTCAAAAAAGCGGAGTGGCCCAGCTGTGTGACACAGGATCTGCCCATCTGATGGACACTGGATATAGTGCAGTTCAAGCATCACATTGTCACTATGATTCTCCTGCACCTCCTCCCGAAACTTTCTCCTGAAATATTCCTCCCGAATCCCGCACAGAGATTGCCATCCAAGCACCTCAGCGAAATTAAGTCGAAAAACGTCAAAATCCAAACAAAGCTTAGCAGAAACAAACAAAGGGAGCCTTGAGGATATCAACAAAGGCCACGAAAAATGACAAATGGAGTGCAATACGTGTAATCGAGCCGTTCATTACCCCCCGTCTATATTAGCTGTCATTCTTCGCATGCAATCTGTCACTTCAGTTATCGCTGAATTTATTTTTTGGTGGGCATTTCATGGTATACCACAGGCATACGAACTGCTTGTAAATATTTATTAGAATTATGATTTGGGCCATATTTTACTCCATTTTTATAATTATCCTATCATCAATAATATATTTTCACTTAAATTCTTATCTTTCGCGCGTCTGTGTGAAAAAAAATCATTTTTCAGCTAAAAATGGTATGCAATAACTCGCACACGATATTTCGTACCATTTATCGCATGCTATGTACCATAAGTGGTCTACACTTACGATCTATCGCATGCGATGTATATAGTATGCGCGAATTTATCGCTAATATATGAACGGGGGTGTAGAGATGTGTGCCATTTACTTCACGTGCAAAGATTGCAATTCCATCAAAGCATCATTTCCATTTAATTTATTTTTATTTGTTTCCAAGTTTCAGTGAAATAAACTCGGAAATTAAATGAAAGCCAAATGAAAATGGAAGTGAAATAAAATAAAAAATAGAAATGGACCTAAAGCGTAATTTCATTGGAAGTTTAAAATCTGCAATGAAATTCATTTTAAATCTTTAAATTTGTTTCAATTGGAACTTTCGCATACTGTTACTAACCGTTGTTTATAAATGCTTAATTTATTCAATTTGTCTTTTGTCAGCCATTTGCCACAGTACTTTAAATGTAATTATTTACCTCAAATCACAAATACATTCAATTTTGCGGTTATCATTCACACTTTTGTCTTTTGGAATTTAAATTTGCCTAATGCCTTCCTCAACCCCACAGCGAAATGAACAATATTGTTGAAGTTATAAATTTGTCAATTTAATTTGGAAACTTCAATGAAAAGTGAATAACCATTACCGCAAATTGTATTAAAGGCACATTTCTCTAGTGCCTACGCGCTGGCAGCGTGCCTCTAATAAAGGTAGAAAACGAATAATAAAAAAAAATCAAGTGTTAGGGTTGTCATGTACAAGCGATGCCGTTAGGCAGAAGCAATGTCGTTATTGTAAAATGTTGAAAGAGTCTAGTTGAAGGAGCGAACAATGAAAACGTAAAATTTACAACAAGGGAGAAAGCACCGCTTTATTGCGTTGGCAGGAGACTGAGCACCAACAATTTGTAAAAGAAATTTGTTAATAAAACAACGAGGGGCGACAAGAGCGAACAAGTGCAACCATAGATATAAGGGATTCCTTAACTCAACTAAAGACAAGATAGTTGAAATAATGGTGCAAATAATCACATCATGTCGGGGGGTGTCTTAAATTGCTTTCATTGCAAATGTAATTGCTTGTGAGTGTATGAGTGCTCGAGCATCGATTTAGATAGACTCAATATGGTTTTGATACTGTGATTAAAGGAAACTTTATTCCAAATTTAATTTTATGTAAATTAATGCGAATGTTAAAGCGAATGAAGCAATTAAAGAATATTTACGGAATTTCCTCTCAAATCAAATCGTAGCAATAAACAAGAACGAAATGAAAAAGAAACAAAGTTTTGCACAGGCAAAAAATTCCTTGAAGTTAAGGCAAGCCAGCATAACTTTTGTGGAGCATAGCCTAAGGGGCTTTGCTGGAAATGTACTTCAAATTGAAACACAAATGCAATGAAGTGCCGTCAGCTAAGACGAGCTAAGACTCAGCATTACAAAGTTTTATCAATCAACTAATTAAATGGAGCATAGAATGGCGCCGTCGCCCATTTTGTGCTCGTGGGTCATGGCACTCAGTTTATGAAGAAAGGCTAATTTATTAAAAATTTTTTATTTTTTCAGTGATACACAAATTCTACCTTAAAATTACTCAATTTCATTTGATTAATGCACAAAATCCTGTTCATATAACTTCACCCATACCGCACAGCATCAAAGTTTTGAAGGGTTACGTATTTGCCTTTATTTGTGAGCGAGTATGCAATATTCAACCCAATGTCTGCGGCCCATACAAACACAGAACCACACACATTCATCCCTGGCGCACTGACACTCACATATACGAAAGTCATTCTCCGTCAGGCCCCAACGGGCACTTCACTTTAAAAAATGTCTACTCGTTAGAGCGCTTTATTCCGTCAGGACAGGCAACAACAAAGCAGCAGAATATGCACTCCACCAACGCCACCAACGCCATTACCGCACACAGTATTTATTTGTATTTGTTTCCAATTTTCTGATACATATCACATGTTAAGGGTATCAGAGCACCATACCAACTAACCAGCAACCACCCCAATGAACGGCTTCTCCCCCGAGCCGAACTTGCAACTGGCTGTATAGTCGAGTCTAGAAATCTTATGAAATGTCTGGCTGTGTGGCGAATGTATTGCAAGAGAACTTTTGACTGCAATCAGAAATTTCTGTTGCTATCTTTCATATGCAATAATACTTCATAGTAATGTAGAATTCGGTTAAAAGCCGCGGTTTTGAATGATTGGGCAGAAATTGGTACTGCATGGATTTTTATTTGGAAATCATCTCTCAATGATAGTTGGCAAATGTTTTGAGTGCCAACAACGCATGCATTTCACAAATTGTCAAGCAAAAGCTTTAATCTAAGCAACTTGTGAAATGCACATAATATGCTCGTAAAAGGTTTTATTTCGATAACAACAACAACAACGACAACACTGGAACTGCATTGATTCTGCACAACAAATCCTCTTATCTTTTTGAATTTGTTTCAAATTGGCCCGACATTATGCGGTCAAAGTGAATAAAAACATAACTGAATTTGTGTGGTAACCACTTAAGCTGATTAGTGGATTTTTGAAACATTGAATAAGAATTTATAATAAGTTTTTGGTAACAGCATTTCATGCTGTTCTCTTTGATGGAGAATTTGTATTTTCATTTCAGTGGCAGAGAGATGTGGACGAAAAAAATACAGACAGAACGTCAGATGGTGAAAATCCGTACAGTTTGCCAGATTAAAAAATATTAAAATTTGCATAAGGTATTCGCCAAGGATTTAAAAAAATGTTTTTAATAACAAAATTTAATTTAATATTTCAATTCAAAATAATTGTTAAAGTAAAATGTGACATTGCAAAAAGTGTGCGACTTTGATTAAAATACTGGCAGTAATGCTTTGGAAACATGAATCACAACATACATAAAGTAAGTACCTACATACACCTTGAGTGTGCATTAATCGCCGTAAGGCACATTTCCAGCAATTCACCTCACCCACCCATGTTTCCCCCAACTCTTAAGCAAAATCCATGCGACAAATTGCGCCCCTCCTGCAAAGACAATAATTCGATTACATTTCGATCCTATTAACAAGTGATTGTGAATTAAGCATTAGAGGGGAAGAAGAAATGGCGGTGACTAAGGGTAAGGCTAAAACTCCGCAAGTGTACTGCTGGAAAATGACGGCACAGTGAAAAAGGGTGGCTTTTACCCCAATGCAACCCTACTTGAATGTGAAAAAATCAGGGGGAAGTTCAGCTATACAGGTCTTTGTATATGTGTGTGTGTGTGTGTGTGTGTATGAGTATGAGTTTGGGCCGCATTTGACATTTCTCATTTTTTATTTGTCATATGTGCAATTACAAAAGGCACATGTCTCAAGTGGGTTATGGCGAAATTGAAGTTGAGAGCTTGCATGTACCCTCCACCAAAAACCAGCACCCAACATGAAAGAACACACACAAAAAAGGAAAATACAACAGGAATAAGCTCAGAGAATTCAGTCAATTGCGGAGAAATTTTCCTAATTATTTGCCGGAAAAAGGAAATGTAAAAATTGCACGGCACTAAGGACATTTTTTAAGCTTCTTAGTGAACACCTGCTTTAATGTGCCGAGAATGAAGGAGTTGCATATGCAATGGTTGAGTTGGAGCAAGTAATTGGTGGAGGAGTTGATGGTTGAAGTATGTATGGGCAGAGTTAAAGGAGCGATGGAAGTTTGCAGAATTGCTGTTAATGGCCTGCAATTATTTGCGTAATTGTGACATAGAGCGGCACTTCCAAATGACTTGCAAGTGCAAAAATTACAATTTTGTTTGCGCTTTTTCTTTTGGTAAATGAAAGAAATTTTTCAATTTAATTTCAAAATGCAAACGATGGCTTCCCTCAAATGTGGTAATAGGACATTTTGAATTTGAAAATGATTATTAAGTTTTAAGCTTCAGCTATAAATTTAATTTCGTAAAACTGCTCTTGCCTATTTCAAGCGGCCAACTGCAAAAGCAAATTGCTTTTAGGATTACCTTATTTGATGGAAAACGCGTATTTTTTTTGCTACTCTCACTAAAACTGCACCGTAAAGAGAATTTCGCCAATATGCGATTGTAAGTGGTGGCTCAACTACTTAAGCCTTCATCATCATCATCACAGCTACCACCAGTTGGGTGCGAAAAGCTGAACGTGCACTGAATCGCCCATTTCTACCATTACATAATGAAAAACGCGAGCACTCGTTTGCACCTGCTCTGGAGTTGTCTAGCAGGTATTTTTTAATATTTTTACTTTATTTGTTAGTGTAGCTGACCAGCACAATAAAAGAAGAGTGGAAAATAATACTGAAATTGATAAAAAAATAAACCTTTTCCATTTTTGAAAAATACATATTGGTTTAAAACCTCTTTGTGTTGGACCATTTTGCCATTTTTTTTCTAATACATTATCCATTTTAATATTTTTATAAAAACGGAAAATAAACATTATTTCCATTAAGGCTTTTAAATACAAATTTTAGTCTCTTAAAAGACCATTGAAAAGTTCAAAATAATCGGTGTGTTTTTTTTGGCACAAATCGAATCAATTGTGGTGAGTTCATAAGCTGTCTGAACCACGACGGAAGTACTTGTAGGAGAAATTATTGTTAAGGGTAGCAGATTTTAAGAGATTGTATTGGAATGGATTTATCGCGAGGAGTAGTACTTCCTAATTCATGTTAGGATACTAGATTTGATGAAATAATAGTAGATTAGATTAGATTGTTGAAGTAGGAGGATGCATTGGTCCTATCGTGACAGACATTAATATTTGTACAGCTCATCCCTGAGTCCGGCTTTTATTCGAAAAGTTGAGACATTCTTGTGTGAGCTATAAAAGCGATTGCGCACTATTCGAGGTAAACCCTGCCCCCGAAAGCGGATCCTAATTGTTCTGCTATGGCTTCCTCTTCTACACATATCACTCTGTACTATAGTCATGGTTAATTTAGATTGTCTGTTCTCTTTAAGCCATGCGAGGCCGCACTCCAGTAAGAGTACTAGCCAATCCTTTTTCGTTTCTCTCATAATCACTATGACCTGGCAACCAAATGAGATAGGTTATGTTATGAGTAGCTAGGCTGATTAGTATTCGGAGACAGTCTGAAACAAATTTTGATCTGATTTGAAATGCATTCAGTGCGGGCACCAGTGATCTGTGGTTTGATTATACCGGTATACGAACCACTAAGAGTTTTACATTGGTTGTGACTTTTGTGGAGTGCTTAGATCAGTTTTTTAGGTCTTTCGAATTCCACATCAGTTATCGCTACTAGGATCAATGCTATTTTTACCCGCGGGTAAACACAGAGATAAGTAATTTTGCGTATCCTTAATAATTGTTAACATAATTTTTATTTAAGTAAATGTGTTAGGTCATCGAATTGTCAAGTGTAAGCATTCTAAAAAAGCTTAGTAGGCGTATAAGGGCCCGCTTTTCAACTATTTAAATGGCTTTCATTTCTTTTTTAATTGAAGTGATTGACAATAGATGTCAAAGCGGAGCTTTCATCTTCTAATTCACTGGATGTGGTGTTGCCAGTTTAGTAGGAAAAATGTAGCGGGAATTGAGAAATTTATAGGAAATGAATTAAAAAAGCAGAACTTTTATTTAAGACTAGCAGGGCCTGGTCCGCTTTGCTGCCCCTAAAAAAGTTTTTTTTGCCTTTAAGGTCATAATAAATTAATGCAAACATTTGTCACATATTTTTATTGGGAGCCCAAGTGTAGCATTTTGAAATATTGAATTGTATGAAAATTGCTACGCCCCGCTGTCCAATTCCGACCATATGTAACATAGAACTTAGAATTGAAAGCATAAAATCATTTCCCGTTTTAAAAATGTTCATTGTAAAATTTTTTAAATATTGAATTGTATTGGAAGTGCCACGCCCCGCTGTCCAATTCCAATATGTTGCATTGAAGTCATAGAACCATTTCCCGTTGAAGAATATTCAATGGGAGCCCAATAATGGCACTTTGAAGTATTGAATTGTATGGGCGGTGCCACGCCCCTTTGTCCAATTACGCCGATGTGTTGCATTTAGCTTAGAGTTGAAACCATGAAGCCATCTGGCAAAATTTCGTTACAAAACATTGTGTGGGAGCGCTATTACAGCATTTTCCAATATTGACTTGTATGGGCGGTGCCACGCCCAATTGTTTATTCTCGGCCATTTGTAGCCCAGATTATGGCTGGGGTCTTATAGTATGTTCATGGCAAATTTCATTTTCTTGTGATCAAAAACGTCTGAGATATAGCAGTTTTTACTAACTTGTGGGCGGTAAAAGTGGGCGTGTCAAAACCTATCCTATGTCACGACTCACGACCCCTAGAACACATATATAAATTTTGGTGAGAATCGGTGCTGCAGTTTTCGGGTCTACTGGTGACAAACATACACGTCTCTTTTATATATATAGATTTTACTATGCGAATTTTCCCTGTCTAGAGCTTAAAGTTGAAAATAATTCGTTAAGGAAAAATTAATCTTGGAAATGTTTAGAAGCGTCTCACATATAATTTTTCCTTGTTATACTTTCATTAAACCGTTTCAGACAAATTATAATTTGCTAGAGAGCAAACTGAAAGATTGTTTCCAAAAGTCTCTGTGACTTTTCGCCAAGACATAAACCCCAAAATAATCCGCAATAATGCCAATTGGAAGGAGAAAAAAATGACTTTCTCCCAGGGTTTGTGGGCAATTACGCTTTAAACAAATTCGAGCAAATTCAGCGTAAAACAGCGGACATTAATGCCACTAAATAAAAGTATTAAATTCAAAACTGAAAAATGTGGAAAAACCCCCCTCGAAAGCAAAGAAATGTCTTGCTTAGTTCCAAAGAATGTACTTGGGAAAAAAATGCAATGAAAAACGAAAGGCAAAAAAAAACGATTCTTTGGAATTTTCCCGCGTTTAGCAGAGTTGGACGGACGCGATTTACAAAACTTGGAAGGGAAAAGAATGCTAACCAACCAGAGGCAGCGGCGACAATTTTTCCTAGCACCGCACTTGCATACAAATGCCGTCATTTGGCAAGTGTTTGGTGCTGTTGCAAAACTTAAAAGTCACTCTTGTCAGAAGTTTGCCTCGTACTTGGTACATGCTTTGTGCAAAGTGTGGCAAGTTTTACTCTCTTATATTATTATTCGTGCAGCAAATGAATGAGGGATTTCCAGTTTTTTGCTTCAATACTTGCTTTTTTTTCTTCTTACACAGCTTTTAACCGGTGGGTGATTTTTCTTTTTGCCACATTTAGACGTTGAATGTGTTTTCTTTTTGTGTTGAGCCTTCTTCCACAGAGTTGGTGGAAATTGACTTTTTTCATATACATACGTATACAAAAAAAAGTTAGTCTACCTAAGTATAAACTGCTCAGGCGCTCCGGCGACCAGTTTAACATGTTATTTGATTTTCCAAAATAAAATACTCCCTGCCTCTTGGCTTCTCGTGGATCTTGTCTGTACGACTTTGTAGAGGGCAACTTTAAACGGTCTCTTACTACCTTTTTGGATAACGAGTTGCCACTTCATCATCGTACAACAACAAGTGGCTGTGGCGGTGGAGTTGGTGGTACAGGCGTGGCACTGGCGGTGGCAGTCACTGTGACATGTCCGTAATTTATGTTGCATATTTGGTATTTCTATTCATTTTTTTTCTGTTAGCTTGCAATGCTGGCCATAGTGATTTCGTATATTTGCGTTCAAATTGATTGGTTACGTTTTTCATTCGTTCGTTCATGCTCTCCTCACTCCATCTAACCTCCACCTTATTTTATAGTTTTCTAGTTGAAATGTTGCAACTTCATGTTCGCCTGCCGCCTCAATTCAAAGAGCCTTCTTGCTTGTTGAGGGACTTCAGTGTATCGGACACTGTAGTTGGTTAGTTGGCAATTTAGTGCATTTGGTGCAGTTGGCAATGCGAAATATGAAGTTTGGTTTTAAAATATCAGAGCTGACTACTTTTTCCACCCAACCAACTCACCACCCCCCCTCCCTTTTAAAAACTATTCGTTGTGTTTGTCGTTGAGGCCGTTTTTTTGTTGGCAGTATTGCAGTGGTGAATGGCGAAAATGCTTCTTATAAATTGCCTTGGTACGTCCGCTAAAAAGTGCAAAACCGCGGCTTTAAAAAAATGCCTAGGAAAAAATTGTGCTGCAAACGTGCTTAACACTCCTTGAAATGCTCTGGTTGTTGTTGTTAGTGCTGTTGGTCTCAGCTGTATCCCATTCCCCTCCCTTGAGTCTATTTCTCGCTACTCGTATACGTTAGCGAAATAGTAGATATACCATCTAGTCAGTTTGGTTAAAATCATGGCATGAAAAAAATTGTTTTTTCCATTAGCCCAAAGAGTGGAGCATAAAAATTGAAAAGTAATGCCTTGCTTTTGCATTGCTTGAAATATGTATGGGAAATAATATGGCTACGGATTTATGGCTGGGATTATCCACACTTAAGTTGTTACTAATACGTACGTACTCGTTTCTGCTTTTTTATGGTATGGTGGGGTAAAACAGTAAATTTTTCGAGAGTTTTTTCTTACAGCGTTCTAGTAGTGACCTCACATATATTTTCTGATATTTTGAGCAATTTGGTACAGAAGCAATCGTAATCGCCAGAAATTTCGTAATCGCCTATTAAATATAACAAATTGCGGAAGCCGAGTATGTGGGTGAATTGCAAGTAAATGGCTTGTATTTAATTTTACAGCTTAGAAACTTACAAACATAATATAAAGCCAATTTTTGGCAGGAACAGTTTATTTTCAAAGGAAGTACCTACACATTAAATTTTGATTCCGAGACACCTAAAGAAATTTTTATTATTTTACTGTTCTATACTACTTTGGTCAGGGTCCGGAATCATGAAATTTATCCCTGAAAATTAATGTAGATGAGGAAAAAAGAATTCCACTGTATGCGCAAAACTGAACTACAAAAGACTGAATCTCCAAGTTGCAAGTCCAAGTTTTTGTCCGCCACTAGATGGTTTCGATGGTCGCGAATTAATTACGGTGTTGCGGTGAAAAGCTCGTTACGGAAAATGTAGCCACTTGTTGCTGTGACAACAGTTACAAAAATGTGTTAAGAATGTTGTTGTAAGAATAAAGCAATAGGGATATTCACGAACTGATGTTCTTTTGTGTGTACTTGTGTAGAATTGTACGTTTCTAAAGCAGTTCAGTAGTTTCAGATGACCCTTTCAAAATCCGTTTTAATTTCACTGCTATGTTTTCCTCTGAAGTAAAAAAATTTATGAAAAAGTATTCGCATCCGCTGGGTCTAAAGTCACCATCACTGTCAAATTTACAAAAGTAAACAAGTGCACAACGAAATCTACTTACGGTTGGGGTAGTGTACAAATGTAGAAATGAAATAACTGTGAGGCAGTATATTAGGGGTATTCATTTAAGGAAAACCCTGGGAAACGCGTAGTGGTTTAGTTGTTGACGAGAACTGTCAAAAATTGTATGAGAAGAGAATTGCACAAAGTGGAAAACTTTGCGAGTCGATTTTGGTGCGGAAAGAACTGCATAAATGTTGTGCGATTGTAGTGATGTCGAACAATAGAATTGATATTCGATTAAATAAAAAAAGTAACTATCAAAAGTAATAAAATGCGGCTGCAAATTAAAAAGAAAAATGTATAATAATATATATATAAGTTTAAAAAGAACTATAGGTAATAATTGTTTGCAAAATAAAAGTTAATTGAATTTATAATTGGCAAAGCTGTGCAGAATATCGAGTACTTGTAAGTGGGTACTCGTTTATTGCCTAAGTGAGTATGCTCACAACACTAATACAGTTTGCTTCGAAAATGGCGGTAAGTAAACAAATTTACTTACCGCCGTCAACGAAAGCTTTTTCTTCAAATAGTTTGATTAATTTTCTTTTTTCGCTTATTTTAGGCATTTCTTCACTTTACACAACAGCTGTCAAAAATTCGAAGAAGAAGAAGAATCAAAAGAAGTGCACAAATAATTTTCTGGTGCGTTCATAAAACAGACCGGTGAAAACTGCGCTAGTCACCAACTGCACAACTTCCACTTTTAAATGAATACCCTTATTATGTTGTTAAAGAGCAGATTTTTGTTACATTTTTACAAAAGTACACACGCAGAGAGAAAACATGGTTGTCAAAACCATTCCTTTAAAATATGGCAATATGGCGTCAAATGGTGACTTTACATGCGCCTGCACATGCACAATTCACACACAAATGCACACAAACGTACACATATGTTGCATAAATTGCCTTTGGGGGCTAGCTTGTAAGTCCAGTTAAAGTCCATTTCGCATCGAAAAGCACTAAAGTGTAAAAGTGCCGTTTTTGTTTGGCGATATGCGTGCAAATCTTTGCGTCTTCGCAGAGCAAAAAGCTTGTTGGTTTCCTTTCTTTTAGTAATTTTTTTTTGTTTTAATTTTTACTTTTTGATTTCATTTTTCGATTCCAATTGAAGGAATTAATTTTTGTTTTAGTCCATATTTTTACTAAAGGAAACAAGAAAGTTGAAATGTACTTGATATTTCAATGGAATCATGTTATTTTTAAACCATCTTCAAAATACATAAACTTTATTATTCAATCCGAACATTAATCATAATCATTATTGAATATTCACGGACTCAAGGATTCTATAAAGTACACTGGAATATGAATGCCATAATTCTGACATTTCATTTTCCTAAAAAAAGATATTATTTTCGTTGTCTATACCAGAATCTGGTAATCCTAGCAAAGTAATCCTGAGCAAAGGATAATTGAAGAACAAATAAAGTTGTAAAGCCTTTATGTGGACAATTTCTTTTAAAGTTATTCTTTTCGGATCTCTAACAAATCCGATTTATTTTACAGTGTGCCGAGGAATAAAGTACTTATTAAAGTTTAATGTGAATACCAACACTTTCATTGATAATAACAATTCATGGGACATTTTTTTGTTACATTTAGCTACAAGTAACACTTAACAATTCTCCCGAGCAGGAACTTTCCAACCAAGCAATTGCTAGTTAGTCCAATTATTCAAAGGAAATTAAGTTAAAGTTAAATTTGAATATGAAATTGATATGAAATTTGAATATATTAGAGAATGAAACTGCAATTTTCTGAAACTTCATAAAACGTAGTCGTATACTTTGGAATTGTACTTTCCTCGTCCCAGTGTGATTATGCAAATTGTCTGTTGAATAAGAACAAAAATTATATAGTTGGTAATACTTTCTCTATTTAACTGCAGTTTGTAGTACATACAAAAAATGGTAGGTAAAACTTTAGACGACAACAAGAATTATTAGTAGCAATGCTGTTGAGCACAAGCCTAAAAACTTTATAAGTTTAAAAAAACTTCAATGGTTGCTGTTGCCTTCCTTCAACAATATAAAGCAAAAAATGAGTGTGTAAAGTTTCTTTGGAATCACATAGGCAGGGAAAAAGCAAAAGCGCACTAAGCGAAAAATGTACTAACAAAAATGGGCAACGTACATTTTTTTCGCGTTTCTTTTCTTACATTTTTAGATGGTTATTTGTGTAGAATTTGAGTGAAATACAAAAACAGCAACTGCAAGACGATTTATGTTTGTTTTAAAAAGGAAGAACTTTTTTTTAGTTTTTTTTAGCACCGAATATGTTTTTTTTTCGTATTTTTGTAATGCTTTTTAGCTACAACCGTTGCAATGGCCTGGGTCAATTCGGCAACGTAAGTGGAAAAATCAGTTGGAAAATGAGTCAGCCTGCAAAACGAGTTTTCTCCGATTTTACCGTTGGCATTTGCTGCACAGTTTTCTAGTTTGTGTATGCTGCAATCGCATGCAGCATTGGTCACACGCTGTGTGCTCCAAACAGAGTCTGAATAAATATTTTGTAGATTTGATTTCTTGAAATTTTCGTCCATTTATTGGCACAATTCAATGCCTTGAATTGAAACAAATATTTTCATATTCTATAGACTTCCCTTATTATAGAGTGCCATAGAGCCTTATAGGTTATATTAAATAGGTCTAGGACTACCCAAAGTCTCTCTGATATTACAATAAATCTCAAAAAAACTCCAGCAGAAATACACAAAAAAACCGCCCCAGCTACCGTTGACCAATACGAGTATATTCCATGAGTAGGTATACTCCTGGTGTACCACCAGCACATGAACATTTTTTCCCCCCTTGGCAATAACAATCACAGACGGTTACAAATTTATAGACCAAATAAATGCTGAATGCAACACAAAAAACGGAATGTCAAAAAAATTAAATTAAAGAAAAATGCAACCTTGCAAGCAAAAACACATATGGTTGCAGACACACTCACAGTACCTGATCCACCTCAGCCTCCCCCGCCATACAAACCCAAACCGAGTGCACAGTTAAATTGTTTTCCTTAGGTTAGATTATTTTTTTACTATTACTTTTTACTACCCTTTTGCCATATAGATTTAGGAAGCACACATGTTGCCCACATAGTGAACAAAAAAACAGCCAATGCGAATCCAGTGGTCGTCCAAGTGGCATCTGAAATCCAAATGCACCACCAGAATTTGCACATTCCAAACTGAATCCAGTTCAAAGTGTAGCATGACAATGGAGTAAATATGTGGCATGCAGCATGCCATACTGGAAAATGTAAATTGCAAACAGTTTTTGTTGCAGTTCCTTTAAAATATGGCAATATGGCGTCAAATGGTGACTTTACATGCGCCTGCACATGCACAATTCACACACAAATGCACACAAACGTACACATATGTTGCATAAATTGCCTTTGGGGGCTAGCTTGTAAGTCCAGTTAAAGTCCATTTCGCATCGAAAAGCACTAAAGTGTAAAAGTGCCGTTTTTGTTTGGCGATATGCGTGCAAATCTTTGCGTCTTCGCAGAGCAAAAAGCTTGTTGGTTTCCTTTCTTTTGGTAATTTTTTTTTGTTTTAATTTTTACTTTTTGATTTCATTTTTCGATTCCAATTGAAGGAATTAATTTTCGTTTTAGTCCATATTTTTACTAAAGGAAACAAGAAAGTTGAAATGTTGCTTTTCTCGATTCATGTTTGGTGATGCAAATTTTGTTCGTAGGATTTGTTCAGGTGGATTTTGTGGTGCATAATAGTTTCATATACAAGTTTTTTCCCATAGAAAATTTTAATCTAAGTTTTTGCTGGACATTTAAAGCGGCTGAAAATAATATTATCAAAATCCTTACAAACAGTTGAAATGTGAACCTTGCGAACCTTGCGAACCCTGCGATCAACAGTAGTTGAAGTACCCTCCCTTGAATATTCCTATGAACTCTAATTCTGTCACGTAGATTGTCAATTCTAATTATAATTTAGTTTCATGTTATTCTGCAATTCCACTTTAATTCAAAATCCACTGGAATGTCAATTAGTGTGAGCCACGAAAAAAATACCCAAAAACAATTCCGATGTCAAATTGAAACTTTAGCCAAACCAAAAATGCGTCCATCATTCAATATGAAAACATAATTCGTCCGCAAAGCTAACTAAACCTAAACCAAAATATGACAAGCCAACAAACTACAACATTTTTTGTGAAATCCCACAAAATCCACTCAACACAACTCACAATGCCCTGTCGCCACACAATATTTCAACAAAATTATTTGTAAATCCCAAATGAAATTATTTTTAGCATTTCGACAGTGTTGTGCGTGATACATGAATGTATTTACCACCCGCAATGATGAGTAGCAGAATGGAATAGAGCGGAGTAGAGCAGAGCAGGGAGTACAACCTGTTGATTGTTTACTAACTGTGCGCCACTATTTTGTGGCATTTGGCATTCCAGCAAATGTACATAATTAATCACAATAACAATTTAATTAAAAAAAATTAAATATGAAACGAAATGTAAATTGAAATCCGTTGGTGGTAAACATCTATAAAATATTTTCGATAAACTACAATAAAATTTAAAATTAGTTTTAAAATTTATTCACACGACCAAAGCCTATTAACTAGATAACCTACTACTTTAACTACATTACGTTAACTTTGGCCAAAAATTGTCACTAATTTCGCCGTTTTCCAACTAACAAACTACCGAACTATATTGTGAATACCTCTAATATATTTCCAATATCTTTTCGATATTCCTTATATTAAACTAGCTGGGCCTGAAAAACTTTTATAGTTGCATTGTTAAACTTATCCCTTATCCCACCGAATGGTAAAAGTTTCACCGAAGTTGAAACCCGCAGATATGGTAACACTGTACAGGTGGGGGGAAATTAAGTGGTAGGTGGTAGCGCCACCTTTGGGAAACAATTCGGAAAAAAACGTTTCTGCAAACTTGTGAGAGAAAAACGTATATTCACGACTCACAACACGACTCACGACCGATAGAAAACATATATGCATTTTGGTAAGAATCTGTGCAGTAGTTTCCGCGTCTACTGGTGCCAAACTGGTGCTTTTATATATATAGATTTCCTGCGAACAACTGTAATTTTGCACCTCGTTAAAATACATATTAGAGATGCTTTTTTCGAAGCTTTTTCATAACTTTTGAACAATTTTACGATATCTTCAATATATTTATAACTTTTCAATATTTCAAATATGTTCAACAACTTTTTCGACCCCAAACTCCTCCCTAAGGGATTAAAATATTATTTTATCAATACGAATCCAACTACCGACTTTCATCAAAATGGCTTGAAGAAATAGCAAATGATTCCATGTTATAGAAAAGGGGATTCAAGTCCCACTCAGTTTTGCGTTTTTTGGCACATAATTTTTTTGGGAACAACAGGGAGCAAAAAAATGCTGGTACATACGGCGTGTTTGAGCAGAACAGAAGAAGTGCCAGTCACTCGCTTCAACCCTTTAATCCGGCGGAACCCACAGTTGAACCCTAGTTTATGTGGAAAGACAGGTAAAAAAGATATTCCAATATTTGGGGAACGATTGAAGACAATAGCGATTATACGCCAGTTTGGATATTCAACCATTTTAACAAAGACTTTCCTGAATTGAAAACGTTTTCTATCTCAAGGAGTTGCGCAAGTACCTTTAATCAAATTATGACTACTATAGCAGTACTATTTGGCTGGAAATTGACACAGTTTCGTTACGTCTTAAGACTCTTTCGTTTGTATATTTTTCTCAGTATACAGTAAGTTTTTCACAAAATGATTATGAATCAATGTCATTAAAATTCCCCTTAAAAGTTCGGAACATTTAATCATTTCTTATATTAAACGCAGCCATTATATCGTTCAGGAATTTTGATGCAACTCATAGCAAAAATTTTCCAATATGGCAGCACTATTTTCCTTGCATTTCAAAATTAATGCCAGAACCTCATTTTGAGAGCGAAAAAGAGTCAATTTCCATGCAAAATGCAATTTGCGTCAGAAGTTCAGTGAACAAAATGAAATGAGAGAAAAACAAAAGAAAAAGTAGTTCAATTATCAATTTTCAACTCTGCTGCAATGGCAATTGGGCTTCTACATTTTCATCATCATCCGCATCATGGTCGTCATCAACATCATCGATAACTGTGGCACACTCTACTTTCACCAGACCCTTTGTAGCGATATAATTGGATTTCACGGCCCGAGAAGAAGGAGAACGAATACACCTCAACTTGATAGAGCACAGGATAAAATGACGCTGAACAGAAAAGTTGGACACCTACTTGGATAGAATAATAAGAAAAAGTACACAGAAGTTACAGGTGGAGTACAATTTGTGGTCTTGACAAGAGAAATGGGAAATATCAGCAGAAAATTGAATGTGATTTAGGAAATTTTTAATTAGATTGGCTTTAATTGGCAAATGGATAAAAGTCTTAATTAATTTCTTAATTAATCAAAAATAATATAGTCAAAGAAAAATTTAAGAATTTCTATTGAACTTTTATAGTCAGTCATCTGATGAATGTGTCTTTGCATGATTTGTCTACTAAATTTCAAGCTTTACAACTTCTTTGAACAATGATTGACTATCAAAAAAAAAATGTATTCAAATTTTCAAGCACTAAATTATATAAAATTTTCTTAGCAAGCCTAATCACGGACGAAGATAATAAAAAAAAAAATAGATGATAAACTCCCAAAGAAAGCAGAAAACAACTAAAGCGTTTACGTAATAAAAAATGGTTATGTTATGGCCAAACTTTTTTAGAGAACACACAGCCAGCTAGTAGGCTAGAAAAAAAAAATCATGATAAAATACATCAAACTTCAAGCAACAACAACCAACAACAAACAATAACAATAACAACATCACCATCAACAACTTTGTTGCCAGCAAGTAGAAATATAAGATGAAGACGATGGCGACAACCTGCTGTGCAGAGTGGCAAGAGCCAAACAAAAAAAACCAGCGAACTAAAGGAGCAAGCCGCGCTGTTGGATAGACGGACGACCAGTAATGGCTACACACACACACACACACTAACTGTTTTGTGGGTTTGTCTGTGGTCAGTGACCCAAGCAGGTATGAAATGGAAGTTCTGAACCTGAAGAAGCAACACTGACGCTGTGATAGCACCTCATCTTCATCAATGTGATGCACAACAACACTCTCGGCACAGCATTCTTCAAATCGAATTCTTTATGCAGCGTTATGCCACGCTAATTGTATTTTGCGTATGTTATGATAATGTTGGAAGATGTTTTCCAGTCTTTAAAGAGAATTTCCATAATTTCCTCTCTCTTTCTCTCTGTCACCTCCTCACTCATTCCACACATTAGCTGAAACTATAGGAAATATAAAATGTATACAAGCTGATCGTCTGCCTGCCTCTTCCATCATTACAGTTGCGTGTGTTACCTTGATGAATTGTAATGGACTTCTTAGACTTGGTTGGACTGAACTCGTAGAGCAGAGCTGGGTGAAGCAGCTGGTAGCCATCAAACGACAATTAGCTTTTGCTTCCTATATAGGAGTATTTTCAGGGGCCTTAGCACAGCCTAAAGATGCTCTGCGTTTCCAACTTCAATTTCACTAATGATAATTGCCATTGGAGTCATTTGGTTGTTAGTTATTATTATTTTTGAAACCCAAAGTCCATTTTGACATATGTCCAAGCTAATTTAACTTGACCGTAGGAATTCTGTTTCATTTAATGTCGACTTTGACCGAGCTTCTTTGATGCAATTAACGTACATGGGAAATTTACATACTATTGTGTGCACATTCGTGTTTATTATTATTTTTTTAATTTTTAATTTTTTATTTCTTTTCTCCACGCATAAAATGTAAATTAGTCGCAAATGTTTGATTTTAATGAGGTGAATTTTATTAGGAAACTGTTTGTCGTTTTGCTTGGAAATTTGTGTAGATAATCTGAGTTCATTAAGATTATTCTTGTGCTTACTAACAAAAAAAAAGTGATAAATAATATCTTAATAATTGTGGGAAAGTCAAGTTAATGGTGCGTTTGTGTGAACAACGTGTGAAGCGCCGCTTTTAATTTTATGCTTATTGCTGGGTACTTACAGTTGTTCATGATGCGTGGCACATCCTGAAAAAGAGGGGAGAATATGTATGTTAGTAACAGTTTCTCAATTAAGTAGGTACTTTGTAAAATATAATTCTGAAATTGAACAACAAATTTTAAACTTAGTACATCGATAACATTCCGATAAAATTCTATATTCTTTGGTTTGATGGCAAAAATGTTGTGAAAGATTTTTTAGGTTTTTTTTGGAAATTTTTCGATTAATTTAGAGCCTATTTACACAGTCATTCCCATGACGCATGGGCATGCCGTTTTTAGAATTTACACTGACATGGGCATGACGAAATTTGACAGTTTTTATATGAAAATATAAATAAACGAAGCATGGGGTTGCCACCTTTTACGTTTTTTGTATGGATTTTCGGTGCAAAATGTTCTATCCCGTTTTCACTACAGCAGTTCTTATTAGCTCTTTGTCAGATTTTTCGTCATGGAACTGATAGTGTAAATAGGCTCTTACGAATTAAAAATTATAGAAGACGTAAAATACAGTAAAGTACCTTATTAATAATTGTAAAGAATCTAGCGAAGTAACGAATCTCGATATTCGATACCTTGCCTTGACAGCTAATATGATGTGGAATGTGTTTCGATAGTTATCGCGCTATTTTTAACTAAACTTTATTTAAACTAACTAAAATCAAAAATCCCCACGCGATAATTAAATTCCCTATTTGCCCGAAAAGCACAGTCGCGAAGCGTGTGATTTTAGACGACCCTCGCGGTATGGTATCCCCGGACGAACGAACCACACGAACACACGAAAACCTGATAAATAAACTTCTTTTAAAAACTACACCGAAACTGCCGCAATAGATATATATATAGGTATATATATAACAATATATAAAAGAAACGGAAATTTTCCCGACACAAGGAAAATAATACCGCACACAAACCCTTTTTCAAAATCAACACAAGCCGACAATCACCCAAAAGAAATTATTCGTACACCAAAAATTAAATCTTTTTAAACGCAATTGATTTGCGGGACCAGACCAACCTGTCTGAAATCCCTCGCACGATTCTTTGCAGAATCTATTCACCAGCTGGACTTCGATAAAATTCGATGTCCAGCAACAACTTGGCTCTGATGCGGGACAACACAAACAAAAAAAAAGGAATAAGGAAGAGGGGGGAAAAACGGCCAAACAAATCCCAAGCAAACTACTTGGACGGAAACACTTCACCAAAATAAATCACTACCGAACACAATCTGTCCAACTCTATTCAATTCCTCAAAAACAAATCACTAAATGGCCGACTGCCACAAATAAAATAAAGCAAAATAAACACTAGCTGGCAAAACTAAACCAGCGCGCAAAAATACTCCCTTTGGACCACTTGTCCTCCAGCCACAGTCCGACGATGGCAACAGCTCCACTTCACCACTCAACAAAAAAAACACAATTTTTAAAAAAGAAAAGAAAATTATCCAACTTTTGGAAACAAATAATTTAATTAAAATTTAAGAAAAAAAAACCAAAGCTTTTGCCACTCTCCTTCTACCCTGCTCAAAAAGAACTAAAAGAATTAGAATATATGAGCGCCTATGACGCTCACTTTCCATTTATCTTCCCACATACATAGAGTGCGGCTTACGCAGAAACCAGTGTCCGCAGTCGGGGCTTTACCCATACCTATATGCGAAAAATCTCTTCAGATTTTTCTAGGTGTGTTTGGCAAATTTACATATACCCCCCTGCACCCACCAAAATGAAATATACATTTTGGCGGCACTCATGTACGTATAGGCGAAAGCAAAAATGTTCTCAAATTCCTCTCCCTCAAACAGGTTCAAAAAGTACAAAAGCTTTAGTCCAGGTTTTGACAATTTACTATTGTAATGGCGAAGCTGGCAATACCCTCATCGGATCGCCGCCGCTCACTGAGCTAACTTAACGAAAGCAAAAGCGAAAGAAAGGAGAAGAAAGCAAGAGAACTTTGACAGCTCAAACAAAATATTCAGCTTTCTTCTTCCGTGCGCCGGTCGCACATCACCCGCGAGTGGCGAATTTGTTTTGCTTAGCAAATTAAGCAAAACAAATATATTAATATAAAAAAAATTAACATTCAATAAAATCGTGCAGTGCGTTCTTTCGGTTAGTGCGTGTGAGATTTTGTTCCTTCGATTTTGTTCGCCCGTCGCCCCGAACAAAAGGGAAACAAAAAAACATAACAAAACAAACAATACAACAAAACAACAACAACTGTGCCGCGAATCCATGCCGCGACATAGTGTTCAGACCAAATATCAAAGCAGAACGGACCAACCATTATAGCAAGTCTATAGATTTGGTTCGATACCGAGATACGCGATTGCTCCCCGGATGGTTCAGTGTAAATGGTTGCAGATCTGAAATTCGATATCGTTTTCGATAACTTTTGCATTTTCCGTCTAGGAACAAACAAAATGACTTCTCATGTTTGTTCGAGATAGAACGTTCAGCCAGTGTAAACGATTATACGAGGCAAGTTTTGATCGCAATATCCGGAAGGATGATGAACTCGAACTCTTTGGAAAATTGTGACTCTGTAGGATGAAAAATGGAAGTAGAAGATGGAGCCGAAGCTGGTCTCTATGCGAAGCTTTGGAGATATGATTGCCGTGTCATCTTCTGGACATGACCTTCATACTTGCATTCGTGATGAGGTTCACAATTAGGCCACAGATTTCCGGGTAGAAGTATGGAGTGGATACTCACCAAATTTGAATACCAAACTTGTGGTTACAGTACTCGTACAGTCGCAAGTTTTCCATTTTTCGCAATATTAGCTCATTTAAAAAAAGAACAAAATGAGTAAAAATCCCCTTAAAAGAAAATAACCCTAAAAATGCAATTGCGGATTTAAAAAAAATGTTCTTCGCTTCGGTTATGCTCTGTGCTACTTAAAGTATAGTAATTTACTTCGTTTAAAAAGAAGCCCTTTATAATAATATTATATACTTTTTTTACTAAAGTTTCATGCACAAGCCGGTTGAAGTTATTTACTTACACAACCAAATTACCTACTAAACATGAAATATTGAAACTTGTACCATCATACGAGTATCAAAAAGGAAATACTTCTACGTTGAGAAGATGAGACTGCATATGCATCTGAAGCTACCTTCTTCGTCTTCTTCTTGCCACACACACTCACAACTAAAGCTAAACGCAAGCAAGAAATTTTCAAAAATTACTTCTTAGCCGCAGGATAATTTAAAAAAAAAAACCAAGAGCTATTAACATGCGAATGATGATGTCGACTTAATAAGCATATGGCGTCAGACAGACAGGCATAAAAAAGTATGTTTGAGAGTGCATGTTTGTATACAATATATAAGGTATGTGCATAAAACCAAAAGTTTTTCTTCATACAAAATGTATTTACTACATATCAGTATTTTCAATAAAAAAAAATTTTGCATTCTTCGGCGTAGCATTGAAAAAAAAATACGTAAGCAATTTACAAATTAAAGTTTGCCTGAAGTTGCCTCTGCAAAACTTCATTAATTTGCATTTCGAGGAGTTGCATATTGAGTTTTCGTACAACAACAAAACTTTTTCTACGCAATAATTTATTGCATTTCTCTGGTAATTAGTTTTTGATATTAATTTAAGCTGATTGAGCACGATTTGCTTGCGAGAATATCCAACTTTTCGCTGAAGAAATAGTTTGGATGAAGATTTTCATTTATTTTTGATTAATTAATTACCGCCGTAGGGTGAAAAGTTTGATCCTTGGTTAGTGTGTAGAAGTAAGTACCTACTTGTAAATAGTAGTAAATCGATTAAGAAATTTGAGTACAAAAGCTTAAGCAGAAGAAAAAAACTTAAAAACAGTAGTAAAACAAATGCCCACACATTAGACCGTAGCATTCATAATAACAATAATAATAATTAAAAATGCAATCTTTCAGAATGAATCCCCCAAAACAACCAAAATTTGGCACATTCCCCAAAAAAGAACAAAACAAAAGACCCAACAGTTCAATGATCTTTTCCAAATCCATCGTTACCCCCATTCCCTCCAAGCTTCTCTTTCACAATGGTGTGGCCGAAGAACGCCTTCTTCTTCGTTAGAGTCCATCGCACGTAAGTACCGCATTCATACGTCAGACGGTTTTTATTTCAAATGCCAGCTAAGAGCCAATTAACATGCAAGAACGTTTTAAGAAAATCGTCTAAGAACATCGTCAAACACTTGTTCTACCATCTAAGCTCATTTGCAAAGCGTTTTTTTTTCCTAACTACTTATAGAGAACATTAAAAAAATTAAATAAAAGCAAGAAGAAGAAGGGAAAGAAAAGGTAGTAGTTACTCTAGAAGGGGAGAAGAAGAAAAAACTTCAAAATTAAATTAAGCAAAAGTGTGGGAAAATGCGTTCATGCATTAACAGCTAAGTATATTCACTCAACTATCGCACAGGCACACGGCCGTTGCGGGAGGCGTATCGAAAGGAAAAGCCTCAAGAATCATCGCACAGTAGAACTTGAGCAGTCAAGTTAGCATGCCAGCCAGCCCTCCCCAGCTTTTTGTAAAGTTACTCTGTTAAATGGTAAATGCGAGCGTGTGAAAATCCAGGCACTCATGCGTAGCGCCCGCGTATGGTATGTACTTTATGTAAGTGATGCCAACCGCGCGTACTCTTTTGAAGTATGTACAGTTGTAACCCCCCCTTCCCCCCACACAATCATCATTTATTGCATATCAGCAAGTTTGTTCATGTGAATAAGTCTGTACAGTTGTATAGCAAATGTCAAGGCCATTGTAAGCGAGTCTTGGTATTCCGCCATGCGATTTGTTTATAATTTTTGTAATTTTCATATTGTTTTTGAAAACAGCAGCGAAAGTTTGCAAAAGCCCTTTAAAAAATTAATGCATTTCATTGTCTTTCTTCACACATACCACTTGTGGCATGGAATTTTCAATCAGCTTGCCGATTTTGTTGCAATATGTTTGCAGTAGCTGAAACTTGCTGTTGCAAATCTTACCTCAAATTCCGTTTTGCTTTAGAAAATTACCTTTTAAATAAATCACGGTTCAAAGTAAAAAAAATACTTAAATTGCCATCGAATGTTGTAAAATGTGTAAAATGTGTAAGAACCGGAAGAGAACATTGAAACAAATTGTTTGCACTAACTGAAATACCTGTCGCAGCATCATAGCTGTTTCACTGATTTTTTTTCTCCCTTTTTCCTTTATATGATTTTTCTGGTGTTGCTTCAAGACAACAATGTCAAATGTCAAAATAAATGGAACATCAGATGGGGATATAAAATGGCTCCAGGGTATTTTGTGATAGAAGAATTTTAGAATCAATGAGAACTCTTTGCGAAAAAGTAACATGAGAAATGACTTTATGAGGGAATTTCCAATCTGTGTTTATATATAAAGTTGATCCGGAAATATTGCAGTTTGGCAGGAGGTTTTCTTGTATTGATTGGCAAATGACACGCTCAAAGGATAAAAGTGATGGAATGTATAGAGAGCGTCTGTACGTTTCCTCTGTGCGTGTCATATACTGTATCTGTACTCTCACATCATTAGCTCCAGGCTACTGCAGGACTTAAAAATTTAACCGGCTGGGCGGGACTAATACTATACTAAACTACGCTTTGCTGGGTGCCGGGACACGTCGGTGTGAAGGGAGCTGGGCTTGTGCTTGCTATAAAAGGAGCGGCTACGTATTTGTGCGTAGTCTATTCGTGATATTCTCTGAGAAAGAGTAAGGGTATATAGAACGAACTATTCGTTTGACCCACCTGGGCTATGGTAAGCCAAAACTGTCTCCATCGCAAGTACAACAAAAAGATGTTTGCATCGGGCTGAGGAAGAACCGATGAGAAAAATCTGGGTTCCTGCGGAAGCGCGTACTGGGGAAATATTTAATACCAGATCATAATTGGCAAAAAAATTGGACCCTTTACTAATCTTGAGATTCCATAGGGGTTTGGGGGTGGTGGAGATCTTTTAAACATTGGCAGTGGTATGGTTCGTAAAAACTGGGGTATTGCCAGCAACGCGGAGTCAAATTAGGGTTACAAAAGACCAACGGCCGCGTAGAGCTTTGGCCGACTAAACCTTTCACACTAGTTGGTAATTACTTTGCCTTGCATTACAATCAACTGAATTATGCAAAAAGTTATACAAAATTACATTTGCAAAAATTTCTTTTTCGTACAAATTTACCAATGCTGCGCAAATGTAAGCCACAATAAGAACTTAATTTGGATTATGTCTCCTCAACAGAAATTGACTTGGCAATTCCACGAAATCAAATCAGAAAAATGCTCAACATGGCGGCAGAAAATAGCTTCCTGTACACTACCTAATTTCCGCACACCCTAACGATACAAAGTAAATTCGTTTACGTTCAACGAACGGAGTGCAGTGCACATTTTTCAATACAAATAAATTAAATTTCCTTTCTTAACGTGCAAAATGAAAAAAAATATATATAAATAAAGTGGCAAAGCGGTGCAGTCAGCGGAGGTGGAGGCGACAAAGTAGCAGTTACAAATTGTTAAATAAAAAGGTTTAACTGACAAATTGTTGCCATATTCGTGGAAGACAGCAGCAGAGCCATTTCAGATCCTTTTACCGCATCACACAAACCCATACAAGCAACCACACACTCACACATGACAACGATGTGAAGCGAGTTTAGTTGGCAGCACTGGCAAGTGGCCATGTTGCAATTCTTATTGGCTTGCCTCCTAGCTAGTGTGCGGGTGTGGTGTTTGTATGAAGCGAGAAAAGCGATATCACATTATCGCATTTTCTGTTTTGTATTTCGAATTTCTATGCTTTTTCCTCAACAGTTCGATGTACTTGTGACTGCGTATGTGTAGAAGGATAATGGAAAGGAAAGGAACTTTTGCAATTTCTTTGGCTGCCTCATAGTATTTTTAAGCAATTTCATTTTCGAAATTCTCAACAAAGTCTTCTTCTGCATTTATTTTCGTTATTTTCTTCTTTTATAATTTTGTTTCGAACAAAATTGATTGAATTGTGAATTTGATGGTGTTGTTGTCTATGATTTTTGGTGTCCAAGCTACGAATAAATGCTTTTTGTTGTTGTTGCCGATTGAACTTTGTCCTAAACTCCGAAAAGGGGTAAAGTTTCTAAGCCCCCAAAACAACAAATTTCATTGGATAAACATTTATTTTGTTTTCGTACGAAATTAAGCGTGAAATTCTTATTTGCGGCTAAGGATGTTTGCATTATATAGCAAAGAACAAACAAGAAAAAAGGATTGAATCCTGATTTACATGAAAACTTCGAAAGTGAAGAGAATAAATTGTTTTCCACATCGCTTAGGATTTAAAACGAATTGTTATGGAACACGAGTTGAGAGAAATAATAAGAAGATTATTTACCGACCATGGCACTGGCCAATGGGCTGGAGATTATGTTAGCGGGAAAGTAAAGAGAATACCAGGCAATGAGGTAGATTTTGTATAACCTACTTCTCTGGGAGTTGGAGTTTGTCAGACTCGCAAAGAGCAGAAGGAAAGTTGATATAAAATACTTCATTTATTTATTTGTTCTCTCGCACACACGCCACACCCTTCACAAAAATTAAATCACTACAAAGAATCGTACGAAAAAAAAACTCTAAATGAACTCAATGCATGTCACTTCACACTGCAAATTGTAAACAAATGCAAGCAGAAAAGATAAAATATTGCTGAAATCTGTCGAATTTACACAATCACGTAAATGTGACTACGTGTGTAATTGGGCGTGCTTACGCCATACAGACAAGTGTATTTCAGTTTAAATACCCACCCACACACACTCACATATAGCTTAAATACCCACTCATACATGCACACACCAAACCGCAATACTTCACCAAAGAACCCACAACAACAACACAACAGTAACAAAAACTTCAGCAAAAATCTCCAGAGTTGCCATTTTGGAGCATATGTAAGTTGAACAAAAAAAATGGCAAGGACCACAAAAATGTGCATAAATATGAATTGCAATTGTGTGAAAGTACATGTCGAGGCAAATGATGTACAGATACAAAAAAAGAGTAAAAAGTTTTTTAAAATATAACCCTTTAACCGACTAAGAAGCAGAAAATAAATTTCCTTTAAATTAATTTCAGCAATTTCGATTTAAAATTAAGGGTTTTTGGGTACTTTCCTCCGAATATCATTGCAGATTTTAAAGTCGCCAAAGACCCTTAATTTTAAATCGAAATTGCTGAAATTAATTTAAAGGAAATTTATTTTCTGCTTTTTAGTCGGTTAAAGGGTTATATTTTAAAAAACTTGTTTTTTGCTCTGTATTTATTTTCCTCCTTTTTTTAAAAAAAATTTTTTTCTTTCCCCTTTTCTCCCCTTTTTTTCCCCTTTTTTACTCTTTTTCCCGAATGCGAACATAAGTAAAAAATTTCAGCCTTGTAGCTTACAAAATACGAAAGTTAGAACTTTAAATTGGCTCCATCCCACTCCCATTTGCCCCCACACCCCCCTTTCCAAAGGGTACAAAATTTCATTTTGTCAATAAGAACTCACCTACCAAATTTCATCATTGTAGCTTGAAGGAATTGGAAGTTATGCCATGTTTAAAAAAAAGGGGTTTGAGTCTCCCCACGGCCCCCTACGCCTCTAATAGAATGCATTGTCAATGTTCCAAATTTCAGCTCTCTAGCTCATGTGTAAGTGTATGAAAAAGCTCGCCGCAGATTTGAGGATATATATATATATATATATATATATATATAGTCCACCCAAAGCAAGTTAATATAAGGGTTATAAAAAGGACACACACTGCCATACACTCTCCGCAGCCATACGAAATCATATCAATAAATAAATATAAAATTTTTTTGCGAAGCACCATTTTTATTGCTTTTCCATTGCACTTAGCCTCAACTCGCAAGAGCAACAACAAAATTCACACAATTGAAATAAATTTCGACAAATTCCAATAAATTTCAATTGTATTTCAAATGTGCGAAATTTTGTTCATTTCTCTTTTATTTCTTTTTGGTGCATTTTTTCCGTTGTTATACCAGAGCCCATCACGATTTATGGTTTGTTGAACTGTTGCCAAAAGTGCCTGAAACATTGAATTGCCATAAATTTACCACACAAAATAGAGATGGGCCGATAGCAACATACAGAGCAGGAGAGCAACAGCATGTTGATATGGTTCCTGATAATGCGGAAGCTCTCCATGGTTGTTCATCCATGGAATCAATTTGAAAATGTTGAACATACATTTTGAACTTAGTGGCTCTCCACCAAAAAGTTCTCAAATAAAAACTATATTTGCGAACAATTCTTGCGCGGTTTGTAAATGAGTTGAATTTGGCAGCACTTGGCGGAACTATTTGCTTAACTAAATCCTCCATTCGGAAGTTCTTTTTATGGCCATTTCGTACTGTGCATTTGTAGATCATTTACGAATTTAGGTTAAACCAAGATAGAAAGTACGGCGACTGCACTCCAGCATTTATGTTCAAAACCAAATGTATCACGTACCAGAAAAAACCAATGATTTGATATGCGCCCAACATTATTCGAGCATAAGAATGCTTTATTTATTTAATTCCTTTTTGCAACACTGGCAAGCATTCGTAATTTTATATGCAAAACGTGACGTACCCCTAAAACTGGGGGATGTTCAATGTGACACGCTTGACAAAGTGCGTTTTACTGTGCTTTCAATTTTCGTAGGTGGCTGGCGAAGTGAACGGAATGAAAATGCCAAGCACGCAGAAAATAAAATAATTAAATTACGAGCGTTTTTTTTTTAATAGATAAGAAACGAGTTCAAAGCCGAGTTCAAAATACCACAAAGTACGGATTTTTTATTTAAAATTATACCTTCGGGTTATCAATGAATGGGAATGTCATATGACATAGTACAATTTTTTAGGTGGTTTCCTTTTTAGCATAATATGAGTCCCTGCGGTCATATCCAAGTCAGTGCTCCGGACAGTAGCTCAAATTTCCATTAAAAATAGTTAGTTCCGTGATGAAACTATTTCCTAACTTTATGCAATTTTTATACCCTACACCAAGAAGGATGCGTATGGAAAAGCATCACGTCCTGAGACTTATTAATCTGTCCGACTGTCTGTTTTTCTGGTAAGCACGGTTATGGAAGATAAACTGGAACTTTGGATTTACCTTTCCTAGGTCCTAGAAGGAGTTGGTAAATGGGCGGAATCGGTCTACTGACACGCCTACCCCCATACCAGTGAAAAATAGTATTTGGTTGAGTATTGTTCGAATGTCTGATCTTTTGACAGACAGCAGTTCAATGTCGCCCGCATACGTAATTCTTCCAAGTGACCCCAGAAGTTGCAAGGAGGTCAGGTCGTTCGGTAAGACCGTGGTTTGGTGGTTATTCACAAGAGCAGCGGAGATAGCAGTCTACTATAATTGGTTGCTGTGCAGTACGAGACACTTAAACCCTTCGTACTGCTAAGGAGCTCCATATAATTCGCAGCGTCCAGATTTCACCGAAATTCTATGAATTTTGCGGGGCTTTTTGCCTCTGTGGTTGGCTTTGACCAACTGGAACTCACGATTTGTATTTACTTTACTCCACTAGAAATTTAAATTTTTATAATCCCTAGGAACATTTCGACAATATACTGACTAAATAGTAAAAGTTCACTTCAAGTTTATAAAGTAATTGTGGTCACGGTTTGTTTGAATGATATTTCGAATTAAACTTTCAGAACATTTTTCATGCGTGAATGTGAAAAATGCTTCAATGTCCATGTCCATTCAACTTGTTTCTGTTAATGTTCGAGTTGTTTGACCGAATTTATTTGCCTGTCTAATGTGTAGTACGTGTGGCGTCAGTGTGAGTTGCAATCAAGTGAGTATACTCCCTCTCATCCCAAAATGGTGGGCTGTGTGTGATTTAGCTTAAATCGTTTTTTTTTTATTTCGCTGAAATAAATGTTCCTTTGAGTTCAAATTAAAATCAAGCTCCAGCGCTGCGTGGAAGGTTTTAACGGCCAGTATGCGAATGGATATTTCAAAAGGAAACCGCGCAAAACAAAAATAAAGTGTTTCACAAATGAAATTGTTTGAGAAATGACCTCAAAGGCTCGTCCGCGGAATTCTAAATAGTGGCGAACTGTATGAAAGCAATAAAATGTTTTATGTTTGGGCGCTTTCGTTTGAATCGGTGGTGACCTATTTTTAAGATAAAAGTGGACACATGGGACTTATACCAATGTGGAATTCATGATTTGATGACTATTAAGTGTAGAAAATGGAGTGCAGGAGTAACTGGTAACGTTGGTAACTTTTAAAGCAAAATAAATTAAAATTTTTAGTCAAAAGTGCTTGAAATCAACTGACATGTGGGCATATGTACTTACAACATGGAGCAGAGTGCACATGCCCATAATCCATTCAGCTTAATTAATTAATTCACGTAAATCACATAAAATTAAAACCATAATCCACTTTCATTCTCTTGTAACTAAAAAGACCTTCCAATTAGTTGCATATTAAAAATTGACAAGAGCGCGAAAGAGCAAAAAAAACAGCATCAAAAAGCGTGGAAAACAACGCCGCGTAATTAAAATCGGCTTTACTAATACGCCTGTATGTAAAGCGTCGGCAAAAAGCAAACGTCAAAGGATGTGGCGCTCATATAAAATGTGCAACAAACCGGAAACAATGTCGAACGACGGAAGCGGCTATTCAAGCTGAGGCAGAGATATACATACCAACTGATGAAGAGGAAAAAGGAGAGAACAACAGCATAGGCACCACTCGATTTGTCAGAGAGCCTTACACACAAACAAAAAAACAAAAGCATACTTTTAGGTACTAAAACATGACAGATTAGCCTTAACAGGCAAACTACTTTGACAAAGGCATCCTATGAATAGGAGGATGCTTTCGAATCGCTGGCAACCTAAAGCACGAATAACCATTCAAAATGTTTTACAAAAATTGAGCCTCATTCCTTCCTTAAAGTTTTGTCCATAGATTTTTAATTATCATGGTTTCAATGTTTAGCAACCGGCATCACTTTATCCCTGTAGGATTGTTATAAATTTCACAATGCAAGTTAAAGCCGCAAGCCATCATCATCATCATCAACAAAATCGCCATCATAATTGCCCGAATGGTTGCCAAGTGTTGGCTTTTGTGGGCACAGTATAACTAGATGATTGGCGTTTGTAATGACAGTTGTGTCACAGACAGCAATTGGCTGCTGTGCGTTCTGAACATGGCTGTGTCTGAGTACATACATATTTCGTCAATCTGTTGAAATTTCAATTGACATTTTGTGTGGCTTTGAATCATTTGCTTTAATTGTTAGACAGAGATGTCAAGGAAGAATGATATTGAAATAAACAGATCGTCGCCTGGGAAAATAATTGTCGTTTGTGACATTCTTAATAATAATTCAATGCAATATGCGTCAATTAGCTAGCAATAAATTAAATTGAATTGCAAATGGAAAATGAATCAAAATAATAAAAAAAAAACCCTGTCATGTTCTTTGGATCATGCAAATCCTATTCAATAAATGAATCCACAATATGTTTATGCTGGTTGTTTGCTTTGGTAACACTATCCACTTGTTACATTTGCATTTTTGTTTACCACACTGTGAATAAATTAATTTTCTACTCGATTTGCATTTGCATTTAAATGCAATTAAATTCTAATGAAATTTATTTTACACCAACAAAAACATTTCTGATTGCACTTCATTATTAAACCGAATGAAGTGCACTGCGACATTTCATTTTTATATTTTGGGTTTGTGTTAACACAAAAAAAGTTGCCATAATGATACCAACACAGGTTAGGTTAGGTTAGGTTAGGTTAGGTTAGGTTAGGTTAGGTTAGGTTAGGTTAGGTTAGGTTAGGTTAGGTTAGGTTAGGTTAGGTTAGGTTAGGTTAGGTTAGGTTAGGTTAGGTTAGGTTAGGTTAGGTTAGGTTAGGTTAGGTTAGGTTAGGTTAGGTTAGGTTAGGTTAGGTTAGGTTAGGTTAGGTTAGGTTAGGTTAGGTTAGGTTAGGTTAGGTTAGGTTAGGTTAGGTTAGGTTAGGTTAGGTTAGGTTAGGTTAGGTTAGGTTAGGTTAGGTTAGGTTAGGTTAGGTTAGGTTAGGTTAGGTTAGGTTAGGTTAGGTTAGGTTAGGTTAGGTTAGGTTGGGTTAGGTTAGGTTAGGTTAGGTTAGGTTAGGTTAGGTTAGGTTAGGTTAGGTTAGGTTAGGTTACGTTAGGTTAGGTTACGTTAGGTTAGGTTAGGTTAGGTTACGTTAGGTTAGGTTAGGTTAGGTTAGGTTAGGTTAGGTTAGGTTAGGTTAGGTTAGGTTAGGTTAGGTTAGGTTAGGTTAGGTTAGGTTAGGTTAGGTTAGGTTAGGTTAGGTTAGGTTAGGTTAGGTTAGGTTAGGTTAGGTTAGGTTAGGTTAGGTTAGGTTAGGTTAGGTTAGGTTAGGTTAGGTTAGGTTAGGTTAGGTTAGGTTAGGTTAGGTTAGGTTAGGTTAGGTTAGGTTAGGTTAGGTTAGGTTAGGTTAGGTTAGGTTAGGTTAGGTTAGGTTAGGTTGGGTTAGGTTAGGTTAGGTTAGGTTAGGTTAGGTTAGGTTAGGTTAGGTTAGGTTAGGTTAGGTTAGGTTACGTTAGGTTAGGTTACGTTAGGTTAGGTTAGGTTAGGTTAGGTTAGGTTAGGTTAGGTTAGGTTAGGTTAGGTTAGGTTAGGTTAGGTTAGGTTAGGTTAGGTTAGGTTAGGTTAGGTTAGGTTAGGTTAGGTTAGGTTAGGTTAGGTTAGGTTAGGTTAGGTTAGGTTAGGTTAGGTTAGGTTAGGTTAGGTTAGGTTAGGTTAGGTTAGGTTAGGTTAGGTTAGGTTAGGTTAGGTTAGGTTAGGTTAGGTTAGGTTAGGTTAGGTTAGGTTAGGTTAGGTTAGGTTAGGTTAGGTTAGGTTAGGTTAGGTTAGGTTAGGTTAGGTTAGGTTAGGTTAGGTTAGGTTAGGTTAGGTTAGGTTAGGTTAGGTTAGGTTAGGTTAGGTTAGGTTAGGTTAGGTTAGGTTAGGTTAGGTTAGGTTAGGTTAGGTTAGGTTAGGTTAGGTTAGGTTAGGTTAGGTTAGGTTAGGTTAGGTTAGGTTAGGTTAGGTTAGGTTAGGTTAGGTTAGGTTAGGTTAGGTTAGGTTAGGTTAGGTTAGGTTAGGTTAGGTTAGGTTAGGTTAGGTTAGGTTAGGTTAGGTTAGGTTAGGTTAGGTTAGGTTAGGTTAGGTTAGGTTAGGTTAGGTTAGGTTAGGTTAGGTTAGGTTAGGTTAGGTTAGGTTAGGTTAGGTTAGGTTAGGTTAGGTTAGGTTAGGTTAGGTTAGGTTAGGTTAGGTTAGGTTAGGTTAGGTTAGGTTAGGTTAGGTTAGGTTAGGTTAGGTTAGGTTAGGTTAGGTTAGGTTAGGTTAGGTTAGGTTAGGTTAGGTTAGGTTAGGTTAGGTTAGGTTAGGTTAGGTTAGGTTAGGTTAGGTTAGGTTAGGTTAGGTTAGGTTAGGTTAGGTTAGGTTAGGTTAGGTTAGGTTAGGTTAGGTTAGGTTAGGTTAGGTTAGGTTAGGTTAGGTTAGGTTAGGTTAGGTTAGGTTAGGTTAGGTTAGGTTAGGTTAGGTTAGGTTAGGTTAGGTTAGGTTAGGTTAGGTTAGGTTAGGTTAGGTTAGGTTAGGTTAGGTTAGGTTAGGTTAGGTTAGGTTAGGTTAGGTTAGGTTAGGTTAGGTTAGGTTAGGTTAGGTTAGGTTAGGTTAGGTTAGGTTAGGTTAGGTTAGGTTAGGTTAGGTTAGGTTAGGTTAGGTTAGGTTAGGTTAGGTTAGGTTAGGTTAGGTTAGGTTAGGTTAGGTTAGGTTAGGTTAGGTTAGGTTAGGTTAGGTTAGGTTAGGTTAGGTTAGGTTAGGTTAGGTTAGGTTAGGTTAGGTTAGGTTAGGTTAGGTTAGGTTAGGTTAGGTTAGGTTAGGTTAGGTTAGGTTAGGTTAGGTTAGGTTAGGTTAGGTTAGGTTAGGTTAAGTTAGGATAAGTTAGGTTAGCCTCGCAGAGTCCACATTGAGTCCATAGCAATACCACAAACCCTGAACGTGTCGGACTTTAAAGCGAAGGTTTTTAAACTTTGTAGTTCAGTAGTTGCGACTTCAACCAGCGTCTTTAACGTTGATCTACCAAGAATCTTCCATCTGCTTCTGGTTGAAACTTAGTTTACAGATTATGTGTTTTAGATCTCATCTGGTTCTCTGGAGTTGCGGCACCAATCGACGGATACGAGCCCTACATATTCGTCTTGAGTGGTGGCCGATGAGCCAGTCTCCAGTACTTATTCCGATTGTGATTGCAAGTTCCGCATCTACACTCTGTGTCACTTTCAATTCAGGTCGTTAAAAACTAAGCTTCTTTCGAATTCGATTTCAACAACGTTTTTCGTTTATTAGAAATTAAATTTTAATTTGCGGTAAATTTATTGGAAACGTACTTAAATTGCAGTAAATTTATTTTATTTTTTGCGGCAAGGCGACTTCAAATGCTGCAAATGTCCTATATATATTTGTTTTGTTTAAGCATGTATTAAAAATAAGTATATTTGCAGCAAACGTGCAAGGAACATATTAATTCTTTGAGTGTATGACACTCTAGTACATAGCAGGTATGTGATTGTATAATTTATGCATGTTATTAATTAAATTTCACATTCAGATATGAATATCCTGCAGATGATTGTATGTAATGGACAGTGAAATGAGTAAGTAGAAAACCTTTTTGATGAATTACTTTTTAAAAAATTTTTAAATCAATAAGTAATAATGTACAACCTCATTTCGTATCAATTCACCTTTCTTCTCGCGGTCTCAAATAAAATATGCCAACTTTCAATTCAATTCAATCTGGAAGGAACACCGAAGGGATATTAAAAACTAAAAAGGAAAATACATTTTATATTAGCCAATCGCATCATAATTCAACTCAGATTGTATTTCAATTTTGCATTTGTGTAGAATGAAATTGTTCTTGTCAATGTGATTGTGACCATAAATGGAAATATCTCAGTTTTAATGCGAATTGCACGTTCACAGGTCAGAGTTACACAACGAAAAAAGTACACTAAAACTATTCATATTTTCGATTCGAAAGGTTCTTAAAATCTATTTACATCAAGAAAAATTTCACATTGAAATGTAATATTTTTTACCGAAGACTTCTTGACTGTTAAGTTTTAAAAATAAAATAAATATTCCTAGAGAGGAATCTTGGCCGAACTTCTAGCTGCAACTTCTCGCAGAGAGGACTTCGTTTCTGTAATTGCTAGACACGAAATCATTTCTGTGAGTTGCAAGCAGGCGCCTAGTGAAGTATCTTCACGCCAAATTATACACTCATAAGTTTACCATTGCTGAAAAAGAAGTGGAGCCATGCGGAAAATCCTTGTTTTGTTCTTCGCATCGTCCTGGAATTGAACTCGACATCTCCCGGTTGTGGATCAAATGTTCTATACACAACTTTTATAAAATTTTGGCCAAGCTTTGGCGCTGTCAACTTTACGAACCACTAATTGAAGTCAGTTCCTGTTTCATATAATACTACACAATAATAACTGTTTTGCAACCCATGTTATTGTTGATTCAATATGTATTTGTATTTATTTGCCTCTGCATGTATGCATTGAATTTTCCACCCCATTTATTTTTTCATGGCTTGGTGTAAACAAATTCGCGGCATTGCTCTATATCTTCTTTGCTGTAAGTAAAAATACTTTCGAATATTTTTTCAAGTGCATGCGAAGAGCAAATTTCCCAGCTTTTAGTTTTCATTTTCGTTTCTGTTTATTTTTGGCGCTTTTGTTGTTTTCCGTCGAAATGTTGAATTAGCATTAATGATGGGTCGGTCCATTGTGCAGTATTTCGCTGTGAATGCTTCGAGGGTGAAAAGTGCTTATGTTTAATTGATTGCAAATCACGCAGGACATCCGCACGGAAAAGGAATTGAGCGGAAATTGTGAAATGATGGTTTGCGGACAGGGAATGAGAAGAAATGTATTTGCCTGATAATTTCCTAGCAGAGAGGAGATTATTTTTATTATTCAACGATTCTTTTCGTTTCTACATACATATTGTTCAATTTCACAAATAGTATGTACACAGATTTTACCGATAATTTTGTTAAGCCACATTTTGTGTCTATTTTTTGCGTACATTATCGGCAGGAAATGCGGCACTTTATTCTGCACAAATGTTAGCCATAAAAGTCAATTTTAATGTGAAATTCATGTTGTGGTATAAATTTCTATTATCGCCTGACGTAAGCTATGGCAGAGAGACAAAATTCGAATTTATATGGGTGTGTGTGAATGTGAATGTGGACTTAGTTCTAAAGTTTACCCTTAACGTCTAATATGTTTGCATTACGTTGAGTATTAAAACTGTTCTCAAACACACATGCATACATTTGCAGATCGGCACGAAAAATGTGAATGTTAAGAAGAAATCACTTGTCGTTTTTTGGCAAACTGTGACAGTGTGGTAATGTATGTGTGTGTGTGTGTAGTAAACGTAAATGGTTATTAATGTGTAGTCAAAGACAAACACTTCATTTTCAAGTTACCCTTCAAAAGAAGAAAATAAGGTTTTTAAAAATGTTCTTCTAAAGTCGTTCGAGTCTCTGAAATTAAGTATATTGATGTGTCATTTTTACTGGCATTTTCGATGAAGTCATGTGCAACACAAATAGTTTATATACATAAAAGCAACAGTCATCGACACACACCATCCAGTCAGTCCTTATTTGAACTGTCGAACCGCATAAAATATATACTTAACCCAAACTATAATTAACTGCGCATCATGTTGACTCGGCATGTTTTATCAATTTGATTTGCTAAAAGTTTTACTTAATCTGGGCTTAAATGAAGACAAATGGTTTTTTCGGTATTTACCGAAAGTTGATTGCTTGTGTTAACTAACTAACTGCATTCTGATATTTCATTCGCCAACATCACCCTTGTGGACACAAAGGGAACAAGTTCGAGCTTTCGCTTACATGTAATTCATGTCACAATTAATCAGCGACTGACAAGTGGCATTAAATATCAATTAATGGCAAACATTTTGCGTGAGGAAGAGATGGAAGATTGTGTGCCTGTGGGTAGGCTTGTCCATTCGATAATTATGTTGTGAGTTTTTTTTTTAATTTTATGATAATCTTGCAACTTTAAATTGGTAAGATGAAATAGAAACAAGTCAGTAAGTTTCAGTCGGGCAAGCCGACTTATATATACCCTACAAATTCGAAATAAGCGACCCCAAAAACTCCCTATAAAAAATTTCATACTGTTTTGATGAAATCTTAAAATTTCGGCCGCCATATTGGTTCCCCCATCTTGAATTTTTAAATTCTGACATCAAATTCGAAATCAGCGACCCCGAAAACCCCACTTCACAAAATTTCATACTGTTTTGATAAAATCTTAAAGTTTCGGAAAAAACACGATTTTCACTTATATGGGAGGTAGGCGTGGCAGTCGACCGATTCCGCCCATTTTCAATACCAACTCCTTCTAGGGCCTAAAAAGGATAAATCCAAAACTTGGGATCCCTAGCTTTCTTCTAGCTCCTGCAATCGTGTTTACAAGAAAAGAGGACGGACAGACGGACAGACGGACAGACGGACAGACGGATAGGGCTAAATCAACTCAGGAGGTGACGCTGATCAAGAATATATATACTTTTCCATACCGGACACTTCTCCTTCTTGGTGTTACAAACATCAGACCAAAGTGAATATACCCATACCTCATGAGGTGTAAAGTATAAAAATACCCTCCAAAAAAAAAAACTCGTATGGCATCTGAAATAATTGTACGATACCTTAATGCATAATCATGATATGGGCAAACAAATACTAAACTTACACACATTCAGCTAGTGGAAATTCAAGACTACCTGAAATAAAAGAAAATTATTTAATTAAAAATGTTAATGCTCAACATTGAATATGGAAATAACGTGTAATGTGTAATTATACGAACAAAAGCTGAAACTGACAGCCTCATTGTAATTGTACATAATGGTTTTAAAACAAGAACAAAAAAACTCAATGTGATATTTAACTCTTCCAATATTAAATATCTAGCGAAATCCGTTAAAGCACTCGTCGTGCGGGTGCAAAGCAGTGTTTTCAATTTAAAAAATTTTAATCCTTTAAAAATTAGTCCTTTAAAATTAACGAACGCATAAATTTTAAAGCCGTCGACGGTTTTGTGTTCTTAAAAGTGCCACTAGTTATTGTAATGCTAACTAGTGATTTAAAATAAAATGTCGAGAAGTTCTGGGCAGATCCGTGTTAATGAGTAGACTTTAGAGCCACCAAAGAAATAATCTCAAAGAAAATTACCAATGATAAAACTAGCCAATCAGCTGATTCCTGGCACAGCATTGATTGATATCCTTTTGCCCACATATCTGTAGGTACATCTATATATATATATAAAATAGTTTGTCCCATTAGATGAATGAACCTAGAGCTCTTAAATTCGTTGTCTGATGACCCCTAGGCATAATTTAAGAAGATTGACACAGCTTCCAAAAGGATTTGACTCCAACGCAACCGCAATCTATCCTCTAGTGTTCTCTTACTCACATACACAGCCATCGAACTGCATAAGCCAAAACGTATGAAAAGCGGCTGATTGAATATGATTTCCAGGAATTCTAAATTCCTGCCTGATTATGAGTAACGCTCAAACGTAATCCTTTGAATATCATAACTCCATTATTCAGTTTCGCTTATCTTGTATACACACAAATACAGACAACTGCAGTAGAGTGTCTGTTTGTGCGCATCGAAACGAAATCCTGCATAGCGTTAAATCCTCGGCAAATGGGAAGCGAATTAAATTAAGAAGATAATAGACGCAACTTGAATTTTCCTCGTATGAGCACTAGTTTGAAGCCAAGCGATTGCGGAGATATCTACCCACAGCGTATTTGAGTGTTGTGTGTTTCTAAAAACAGCTGTATTTAGTTTAACAATGCGTTTTTGGGTGGTGAGGCGTTTTCCTTGCCTTCAAGTTCCCTAGTTTTCTCCAACAATAACAACATGAACCGCAATAGCAGTCATAATAAAAACAACATCAAAGGTTAATCACCCCTGGCGGCGATTTGAACTACACCACGCAAGGTTGGTTCATACAGGGGGACGCAAAATATGTGGAGGAGTATAGCTTCTCTCAAGGCGCCCAATACAATTTCTCTCTTGCTTTGTATTTCAAAACAAAATACTGCTCTCCATGTGCTTGTTATTTTCCGTTTTCCAGTCCTTAAGGATATTGCATGTGCTGGTATCATAAATTATTTATGCATAAACTTTTCTTATTTTGCTTCAGCAGTTTTTTTTCTTCTTTCTTTTCCTTATGAAATGTTTAATTCTTTTTACCAGGAAAAACGCTCCTACGAAGTGCATTGGAATTATGAATATTTTTTTGTTAATTCTAGAATGAGTCATGCATGAGGCCATGATGCAATCTTAGTTTGAAGTTGAAGGGTGGCGAGGAAGTTAAACAAATCGAAGTAATTCCCTCAGGATAAAAGTCTTGCTCTCGCGCAGAGACAAAACATAGTTGTCAAAATCATATTTCAATGGAATCATGTTATGATTAAACCATCTTCAAAATACGTAAACCATCTTCATACTAGCTTATACCCACAGCTTCGCTCGCAATAATTTTGTTATTTCATGTTAACGTAGAAATGTTATGAGTATTATTTAAGCAACTGAAATAAAAATAGATTTTTCAAGTCATCCCTCTGCCCATTCACCTCCCAGCACCAAATCCAAAATTTCAGCGAAATCCCTTGAATAGGACCCGAGTAACAGAGCTTTAGAAATTTTAAGGCGTGGCAGTGGGCGGACTGCAAATTTTCGGAATCAACTTATTATCAATTCATTACCCAAAACCACATATCAAATTTCAGCGAAATCGGTTAAACACTGCATAAGTTATAGCATTTTAGAATAATATTTGCCACGCCCACCTCGAACGCCCAAATTTTAATGAAATGGCTATAGCCTATGATGACATCAATGAAATTACCTACATTTTGGTATGTGTTTCATTAAAATCGGTCAAGTATTTCTTGAGTTATAAGGGAACAAACGTACATACATACATACAAACCTACAAACTCACAAAGAATTTTATATAAGTAAGAGATTATATTATTGCCTGTATCATATTATGATCTCTGAAAACATTCGCTATGTCACCCCAACCGTCAATGATCGCTACAATCATAATATTATTATTGCAAAAAAGGGTATGATCTCTGCGATCATGCTCCAATCATATTTTTTCTCGGCTTGCTTAGGAGTGTGGATTATCATCTTCAGTTATATCTAATTAAACATAGCTTTGCGATATCATGAGAATTAAGCAAATCCAAAGGAGATTTATTATCATAGAACCTCTGCAAACATTTCCCGAAGCAGAAAAGCCACTCTCGAAACGTGTCAGTAAACTCAAAAAAACCTTGGGAGGATTCAGAGAAAAATTTTATATCTTGATAGAAGAAAAAAATATTTTATACGAAATACCTCTTAGTTATTTTCTCTCTTCGATCTTTCTTCCTTTAAATCTGATTTTGTGAACTAGCCTCGGATTTTTCTCTTACGAAGAACCACAAAGTCTAAAAATCGAAGCTGAAAGCATTTGACTACACATTGAAAACTAAAACTCATTCACTTTAGATTGAATGTTATCAAAATAACTTCTAGAAAATGATTTCCTATCAGTCCTAGAAGAGTTAACCGATAACAGTAAATACTCATTCCATTTTCAAACAAAAGGAAAATTAAAAAAAAAGTCCAAAGTGAGTCACAATGTGTTCAAAATCCATTTGCATGACATATTGTGCTAAACCGTAACAAATGATCTGATTATCAGAAAATAATGACAAATACAAATCCCCTTAACACGCTACACATACGCCATTTACATTACACCATTAGCAGTCGTACATGGAAATGCTTCGGGCCACTCGAGCTAAGAACCAAGCCCACCCCATCAAATACAGACTGCAAATACAATCAAAGAACAAATGTTAAATAGAAAAACCAAACCATAAAATGAAATCCTTAAAATGCAGCGCACACATGCAAACGCAAAGCATTCACAGGGCATGACAATATGAAAGGGATAATAAAAAATAAAACTAAATAAATGACAAAAGTTCATTTATTTATTAGAACCTTATCGGCACACACCACACCACATGACACATGGCAAATGTCTCACCTCGAGAATGAAAAAGGAACGAACCCTATGAGTCATCATCAGCCAACAACTTTCACCTTTATTGCCGAATTGAGCAAATGTCCTACAGCACAGCGAAATCCCGAAACGAACAAATAACTTGAACCCCAAAAGGAAAGTAAAAGAGAACGGATATTGGAGAAAAAAAAGAAATTGAAAAATGAGGGGGTGGCCGGAAGGCCAATAAACACAAGTCCTTACAGCGCCAGCAGCTGCTTCAGTTGCAGCTGAACTAAACTGAACTGAACATACAACATGTCTGAGTGAAACCTCGTGAATTCGTGTCTGTTTGTCTGGGTTGGTTTGTTCCTTTAGTTGTGTTTGTTCATTGACCCTCGTGCCCTGTGCCGCCATCAACTCGAACGACTCTCTCTCGCTTCTCATTTCTAATACTTTGTTAATGCAATTTTTACCAAATATATTCAAAGCAAACTTCATCTGCCTTATAACTGTATGTGTGTGTGTGTTTCCTTCCCCCATTCAAAGACGCGTCGTCGTCCGTGTCGCTGTGTGTGCATTGCATCGAACAATAACCAAAAAATATATATGTAAATACCCCAACGACAATACTCAGAGGGCGAAATTATTGATTTTTGGCAGGCACATCAGGGGCACACGCAGACAAATAGCAAGTCTGCGTTATTTGAGCGCCGTGCGGCTTTACCTCAATCAAGGGTGGGGTGGGTGATTTCGTTTGAATATACACGGACACAAATGCACCACCAACAAACAACAACAACAACAGCAGCATCAGCCAACATCAGTAACGCCCGCGTCTTTCGAGAAGATATGCGCAGACATGGCCATGCCGCCGACCAAATGGTTCGTGTGGAATGTGTTGCTCAAACGGCAGCTGTTTGTGTTTGGGGTACGTTAATATTATGACTGCTAGCACTGAGAAAGTTTCACATGTGATATCAATTATTTTGGCAGAGATTCGGATTTAAATAAGATCGAACAGATTTGTGTAATCAATTTTATCTACTTCTGGCTCATTCGAGTGAAAGTGGAAAGAACTAAATGTTACAAAAGACATCGTTATGAAAAATTAAGACCTTTGAACTTATTGTGATGAATCCAATAGGATAACTTGGAATGTCAGAAACAAAATAGTTGTAGAAGATGAAAACAGAATACAGAATACTGTTCGATGTAGTCGAATTGATATCAGTTCGATACGCCCGAAAGTCTTTAGAAAGTTCCACTTGTCTCAGATTCTCTTATCAAAACATGAGTCTAAAACAGTAAAGGGTTATCACAATAGGTCCAACATAGTCCCAAGGAATCAGGTAGTATATGTGCGGGAGCAAGCTCAAAATATGGGTTCAACAGTTTTCCAAACTTATCAATAGTGACGACGACAACAATACCGCTGCGGGAGAACAATTTCAGCATAACGCCATTTGCCGTAGACCCCCGGGCAGTGTCTGAAGCTTTTTTCAGGCTGGATAGGGAGTTCAGTATTAAGGGTAAGACGAAGTTCTTTGTATCATCTACAAGTCAGTACACACATCTGGAACAATGTGTTGACGTGGCCGACCACAGGTTTGATGTACTGGAGGACTTTGTGTGTATTGACGTAAGCCTTGAGATCACTCTTGCCAACAGGTGCTATAGTAAGCTCCGTAGGCAATTGAAGTGAATAGCTTTATCTCGACATACAAAGCTCACGCGTTCGAGAAGGAAATACTACGAAAGATCTATGAACTGATCTGTGTTAACGGCGAGTTCAGCATCTATGATGTCTGTGTCTTATAGAGCGGATGGATGATAATGCTCCGGAGAGAAAAATTCACAAAGAGGAATAGGAATGCACTGGTAGATCGTGCAATAGAGAACGATCGAAAATTCGTTGGTGGGAGAAAAGTTAAAGGACAAAAGGTAAAAGTCCCCTAGCTCATATTGACCTTAACCTTAACTTCTGTAGGCGACGATATATTGTGTTAGATTTAATGAAAATTGGACAAATGACCAGTAGGGGAATGAAAACTGATTAGAGTGAGAATATACATTTCTCAATTTAACATTGGGGATTACCATTGATTCTAAGATGAGGCCACCATTAAGAATAGCCTTTAGTGTCAATAGGCAATATTATGTATATCAAATGTGAAGTCCTTCAGTAACCATTGGAATTCCCAACGACTATCGACAATTTACGCTGTAGTTAGCTACGATCGAAAATCGTTGGTTTTTTAGATTTTTTTTTTCAATACATTTCAATAACCTTTTTTCAGTGTAGAATTTTTTAGTACACCAACTCGCTGAACAACAACAACAACGAAATAATAAGGGAAATCAGCAAACGTAAATATTACACGTCTAAATACCGGTATTATACCACCGTCTCCGAAAACCATTAAGGAGTACCTACAACGCACTGTAATGCCTGCGGGCCACCTACCCCACCCCAAGCACGGCCGCTTTAGAAGCTTTACTACGACGACAGTGCTTCAGGTAGTTTCATTCGCATTCGTTTTCTGCACATGCCGCTAGCGTAACCCTACGGTGAGTAACTTCATAAGAGTCATCCAAATGCCTAGACAAACAACAAGAACAACAACCGGGACCATGCCCGTGATTCTTAGAAAACGCAGCGAAACATTTTCATGTTTACACATCGGAATACGGTACACTGACGTTGCTCGTATTTTGTTGTTGTTGTTATTGTTGATGAAATCATTACATTTGAATAGGCCCACTCCTTCGTATCCCACCCGCGCTCAGCGCACCTGAATGACTCATGCCAACCAACGACAAGGAAAATTCTACTCAGTCAGCGAGGAGTTCATTATTTGAAATTTGTGTAGAAGGAAGCAGTGCAACCTTCAACGCACTGAAATGACATCGACGTTTTGGGGGCTCTCGCTGTTGGTGGAAAACCACCCTTATTACTTAGGCGAAACGAAATGTGACGAGCTGTGCTCGCTCGCATGGTGCAAAAGTTTTTGTTTACTAACAACAACATGGAAAACGTAATCCTCGGCATTTCATCGTTTACCACTTGCGTCACGTCAAGCGGCATTTGCACTCGCCTGAAAATGCTTGTTGTTTGTCTGAAACATTTTTGTGCTGACACAAACGTGTAGTGGGGAAAAACAACCCTTGGGTTGCTGCTTTTCGGCAAATGTCAATATTAAAGTATTTTTTGCCTTCTGCGCCGATCTGAGGTTTGACAGTGGAAATTTATTTGGAAATGTAAGCAAACAAGAACAGAAATAAACTAGTTTGAGTTGAAACAAGCTGGAAAGTAAATTCGCAAATTGTTGCTGTTGGTGTATGCAAAATGTTGCGGCAACATTTCGTTCGTATGGGATTAAGGGTGACAAAGAATAGAGAAAACCTTGCATTATATTTGCTGTTTATTCAATTCTGTTTGTTATTCTCGGCGTTGGTGTACATGTGCTTTGTGTGTGTGTGTGTGTGTATTTGTCTGCAATGTTTGCGTGCAAATACGTGTTGTAAAGCACCCGCCACCCGCTTGCGTCCACCCGCAAAACTCTGTCTGAATAGTGGACAGGATTGTGGCAGTCTCGGCTGCCGTTGTCTCGACCATATGGCGCCTCTCTGCTATTTGTTTTATACGCCAGGACATGCAGGCAGGCGGCGCTTATTATATTCTGACTGCAAGTACATGTAACTTTGGAATTTGAAAAAACGACAGGCGCTGCTGTGCAATGAACTTTTGATTTCAATAATAAATGTTCGCTGGACTGCGGTAACGGCATTCGGGTACATACAATTAAACTGGAAATTATAGCTGAAAATACTATTGCGAATACATGTAGGGTATGATGTCCTTTTTGGCTATCTTAGCACTAGTGTGGACATTAAAAAAAAATGGCTACAACATAAAGTTCACGGTTGCATGAGAAGGAATCCGTAGGCAATTTTGCTCTGCCCAAAGTGATTTCGAACACCCTAAACCCCCCCTGAGTACGTCCCTGAAGCAATGCCTGGCTACACAACAAAACACCACACGACAAGACCAACCACAAGTCCTTCTTTTATCACTCCTCGGTAGACAATAAAATTTAATCTTAATTTTAAAACAATTACCGCTCGTAAATACATACGAGCTAAACCCAGCAATAAAATTGGCAACACTAGCCACAATATGTCTCCAACTATCTAATGGCAAAAACGTCAACAGCAACAGTAGCACATGTATAAATACATCACAGTGGTATATATGCTGACAAAAAGGACCTGCTTCTTGTCTGTCTGATGTGTATGTGGCCAGTGTGTCTCATCAGAAACTGTCATGACAATTGAGGCAAGTATCTTTTGGAGTATGTGTGTGTGTCAGAGTCGTTCTTAAGCCCAAGCACTCATGCACTTACACTTTACACTACTCCACTCATATGGCAGACACTTACTGGCAGTGTTGCCACCTCGCATGTAATTTACGCACAATTTTCATTCGCCTTTTCATGTAAATATGTACACATTTTCGTTTCGCATCGAATTCACAAAACGAGCAGCAGAAATGCGGTTTACTTTTCAGTTTTTCATTTGGGGTGCTTCGAGGCCGATAGTGTTATGTGTGTTTGACACCGACTGCAGCAGAGGAACCAGCTTCAGCCACGTAACATCTCCATGGGGATGAATATAAAATTACTCACTTTCACCCTCAAGGGGGTAGTTTTCCTGCCACTGATGCTTCGTTCGTTCCTTTTTGCTGTTATTATTGTTTTGCTGTTCCGGCTGTTCCTGCTGCTTCGGATGTTATTTTGCTGTTCTGCATTTATTATTTTTTCTTAAATTTTCTTTCGCTCAGTTTAAGTTGAATGAAATTTATTTTCCTTTGCACTTTCAGAAATTGTGTGGAATTTCGTTGCAAATGAAATGAAATGAAATTTTCTAGCTGGCAGGAAATTTGTGTTGTATCCTTGTGTGGGCCAAAGAACGAACGAAAGTGAACATTTTAGCATTGTAACTAAGTGTGTACTATATATTTTGAAGACTTAAGTGTTGAATTATTTTACATTTTACCAAAGTGGGCGCAGAAAGACTATAGCTGAGGGTCAGTTGTATAAGGGCGCACACACACACACACATAGCTACACTGCCTATTCAGCAGGCTTAGTGGATTTATCATGGAATTTAGCACACAGCATGCTGATGGAGCTTAACATTGTTTTCTGTTTATTTCCATGGCGTTTTTAATATAACGGAAGGAAATGTACGAACAAATTTGCATATTTTTAAAATGTATTAAATCCATTGCTCCCTTTTTTGTCATTTTAAAAATTATTCCACTTTTACTCTCATTTTTGCTGATGGTTGGACGGTATTGGAACTGGGCAACCAGCAAAATAACCGCAAATTATTTTCGTTTATCTTGAGGACAAATGGACTGACTCGAAACTGTAACGAAATGGAATTGGGACAAAATTTTACAATGGATCGGGAATGAAGTAGAAATTGCGGAAAAATTAACGAAAAATTGTACAAAAAGGTTCGATAGAACTTTCGAAAAATTATCGATATATTATCGATAAAAATTATTGAGAAATTATCTATGAATGGTTGGATGTACGCCAACCAAATCTCAACCGATTGCACTCAGTTGATGCTTAAAATTGTAGCAATTAAATGGAATATTGAATAAAATAATTTTACTTGCTCCACTGTAAAGTGAAATGCGTGGTTTATACACACTTAAGCGTGTAAACCTTATGGAGACATTTAACATACATTTAGGCGAGTAGTTAAATCGCTCAATTTTATTAAAATAGAACATGCGTGTTCTTTAAAGAGCATGTGTCTTTTTTCAAAGCACTCAAGCGTTTCATATATATATTTTGTAAAGAATTGTTCCAGAAAGGTCCAAGAATTAGAAAATTATAGATTTATCTAATTCACTATACACTCAATATAAGTATATTAAAATGTAGTCTTGACTGTACGACATTTCTGACTGGATTTCTTGATGCCTCGTAATTGTCTTCGCAGGATATTTCATTCCATTTTAACTTTCCTTTATAAGATTCCTTGCCATAAACTATCCACTTGCTGAGCAAGCTTATTGGGTAATAATTCCACTGGAAGTTTAACAAACTCATAAAATTCCCAACCACTATTTAATTCAATTAGGCTGAAATGGGCAAATTTTACGAGTTATAAAAAAAATAAGTTAACGCGCATAACTTAATGATTGCGCGAAACTAAGAAATCGTAAATGAAGTGATAATAGCAAAAATCAAATTAATAATAAAGCAAAACAAAACAAAAGAATAAACAAAAAGAAAATTCAGCAAAAATATTATACGCCCATGCACAGCAAACGAAATATGGCCGGCAACTTGTTGGCACGAACTGACAAAAGTTTAATCAAAACAAAAGAATCTCTTCGAAAAAAAGAAGAGAAACGACAAAGCAATGGGCTGATTTAATTTATGCCACCCACTGAAGTTGCCGAGCTCCATATGGCCCAAGAAAGGGAAACACCATATGAAAAACAACAAAAACTTGGCTACATTACAAGGACGATGGCATCGACGACGACACACATGAATCAAATATGTACAAAGGAAGGAGACTAGGAATATTATTTGATATGCGAAGTGTAAGCAACAACTACACATACAACAAACAAACACAAAGCAAAAAGCACTTTTCGCTGAACTTAATCGAAGCAAAAATGTTAGAATGATGACAGTAGATAGAAGTAGAAGCAAGCAGAAAGGAAAGACAACAACAATAACAAAGAAAAATTGGAAAAAAAAAGAAAAGAAACAGAGTTTCCATGAAAATTGTCAATACGTGCGGAAGCGGATCTGCTATGGCTCGCTGTGATATTAATATGTATGTGAAGCGTATGAGTGTGTGTGAGTGAATTTGTCACACTCTGTTTACATGTGTGAGAGTGGGTGTGCATACGTTAATTGCTATTGCTTTGCACCATCAATACATGAAGGAGCTGACTCGAATATCCTGTCAACTACTTTTACTAATTAATTTTGCTGGAAATGATACCCGCTTTTTTTCTTTCATTTTCCCTATTTTATTTAATGAGTTCTGCATTTATATGAATTCGCTATTAATTATATTGAAAGAACGATGTAAAAAATATAATTTTCAAATCGAAACAAAGGATTCGACAAAATGCCAAACATGCCATTTGAAAAATTAATAGTAAAAGAAAGATAAAATCTAAAATGTCAAAAGGAGAATGTAAAATTTCCCTTTCTTTCCAGCAGCCACCCTCACAATTTGACGGCACTTTCTCTTTGGCAAGTGCATTTGTTTTGGAATCGCATCAAGTGTTTTTCCCACTGCCAACCCGCTTCCTGGCCGCCATCTTGGTGCCACACTGCAAATGCTGACAAATTGCATTTGGATTTTTTTCCTTCTCTTCTGTTTTATATTTTTTATTTGCTTTCTTTTGTGTGTCGCACAAGCGAGGAGCGTGACTGACATGCAAATTGTGATAAATGAAAGAGTAACGTTAAGTTTTCCTTATTAAGTTGCCTTGCCGCTGAGTGCGCCTTTGGTTCGAGAGCTGGATGAATTGACAGGATTAACATGTTATTTTGCTTGGCGAACTGAAAGGAACTGATTTTTTGTTCTTTGCACTTTGTGACTGTATGATGTAACTTTTTTACGCTGCTGTGTATGTTTGAGTGGGTTTAATTGTAAGGATAATTTGCTGGAAATTACTAGGTCTGATGATAAAAATTGATTTAACTTTTTCATATAGCAATGATGGGGTGACTAAGGAAAAAAGACTTTTGGGAAAATGAGAGATAGATAGATTATATTAGATAATGGCCAGAAGCTATAAATAAAAAAATAAAAAAAACAGCACATAAAAAGAAAAAAATTTCGCCACATGATTTGGTTAAGGGTCCAAAGTAGAGCATTGTACACACATAAAAATCGGTACATTTAACCGAAAAATACAATTCTTCGTCGGTTAATCTAAAGTGATAGTGACGGGCCAAAAAGTACTCATCGAATACTTTGTGTTCGATACTTGACTTTTAAATACTCATTGAATGATTATTTCGATACTTAGTACTCAAAGGGGTATATATCACTCATTGCTTTGAATGCCGAAAAAGGAGTGAAATATTGCTACACTTTGCGCCAATTGACAATGACAGTCCCAAATGCATTTTTGCAAGTGAGCTTTGTCATACTTTCAGATAAATTACATGTTGGTGCCACCATAAAAATATGCGTCAAAAAGAATTTGTTCCACACAAATGCTTCAAGTAATCAGTATCGAGTACTGAGGAAAAAGTATCAGATACTATTGGGTACCCAAAAGTATTGACTCATCCCATCACTAGTAGGTATAACTACAAAAAGGTTTCCTACTTTAACTGATGATGGAGGTAAGTTTACCTTAATAATTTGTTGGCTTACTATTGGTTGAGCGCATAACTGACACAAGCTCTTTTTTTCCAAAATTAGTATTACAAATGCAGTATTACAAGCAAAAACGATCTCTGTTTGGCTCTGCTAAAGCTGCCTCTATAAGGCAAAGCATTCATAACACGATTGAGAATTCTTCTTTCTTTGAATCCCAAAGATTCAACATAAGATGCGCGAATGATAAATTGCACAAGTTGGTGAAAATTCAAATTTAACCAACAATTGCGGTAAAAGAACATACAATTTCTGCTAAACAACAATAATTTTCGGTTATTTCTACTATTTTTTCACCATTTTTTGTCGGTAAAATCTACCTACCAGCTCGGTTAAAAAATTTACAATTTTCATACATTTTTGAAATTCTGTACGTTAACAACATTTTTCGTTTAATTTTACCGACCATTTTTTGTTCTGTGTACCATAGACCGGGAGAATTGTGGATCTGATTTGACCTGACTAAAATATATTAGCAGCGATTCCCTAAAATAGGTACCTAACATCCCAAAGATATACTACTCGCCAAAAAAGTCGCTAAATCTAACCGAAAAGACGGTTAAAAACGCTCCAACCCTCCAATGTTGGTACGTTTAACCGATGAGAGATAGTAAATTTATTGCACTATTTTTTTTACGGTTAAATTGTAAATTGTTCAGATATTAAAAGATAAGGTTTAAAAAGTATATTTTTGACCATACTAAAAGTACATAATACTTCAAAAAAATAAATTATACATTTGTGATCTCCAATTGTCCCAACCCGAGTAGGTACTAATGCCACCAACATTCCGCCCTTGTTCATGTTTCCAAAGGTTAAATATTTTCGATATTTTGACCCTTCCTATCATAATTTCAAATATATAAATTACAACAATTATACAATTCCTAAAAGAAAAAACTTCATAGAACAATTATGAAATGTTAAAAGAGTAGTTGAACTATAAAATATGATGGTAATTGAATAAGGGCTTCATAATTGCATCAAATTACACACTTAAAGCGTGAAATATGTGAGCTTCATTAAGCTCATTACTGAATACATATTTGTTCATTCATGTTTTTTATATTACTTTTTATATTACTTTTTTCCCCCTCAATAATGGTGGACATCATTAAACTTTGGATAAATAATTGTAACAAATGCAATTTGCATGTTCAAATGACACACATTTTTTAATTATTTAAAAAATAAACGAAAAGAAAAATTTAAGAGCAACCGAACAGAGAACAGACAACAAGCAGCACTTGCTGCTGAAATGATTGTGGTCGAGCGAATGTGGGCGTATGACATGTATCAAATTGTGGACAGTAGAGATTTTTTCCCGCCACTGTCGTGTAATGAAGTTTTATCACAAATATTTGTTTTTCGAGGGGGGTTCGAGGAGGCGCACGTTGCTCATCAATTAAGCCCACATTACTGAATATGAGCTCCACTCAAAAGAGCTCATTTGTAGCTATGTGCCTTAATTGAATCAACGCCAACTGGTGCGATGCAACCAATTTACCACACATTCAATATCCACCGAACCATCGCTCATTAATACCAAAAAGAGAAACAAAAGCGGCCCGTAAATCGCCTGCAACTCTACCAGTCCTTTTGCATAGTCGAGGCATGCAAAGTAGTTTTTAATTGCATTAGGCAAACAGAGCAACTGTTGATGAACTTCACTAGGCACTAAATAGGCCGTTTGCTGCTGTTGCTCTGTTCTGTATCTGATCACCACCAGCATCCTTGGCCCACGGCCTGGTCTACTCAAATGTTCGTTTAAATTTAAAATTGAAATCAATTTTGACATTCTAGTGGAGTGCCAACGCGCTCAACTGTAAGTGTCTGCATGTAATTGAGTTGGCACACACACACACACAGGGCCGAATACAATGCACCGGCACATTTCCATTGAAATTTCGTGCAATCTACGGGAAAATTATCTGCTTTTTTCGTTGCAAGAGTTTCCTCATCGATTTTGAATTGAATGATTTCTGACCCAATTTGGTGTAAAAGCAGTTTTGCATAGTTGTGTGGCCGTGATTGTGTGAGTGCAGTTGTGTTCGTAAACATATGTGGGTGGATTAGCGGTAGAACATATAAGCTCCCACATGGACCCACACACCTTGCCATACCGATCGTCCTTTTGGCTGGCGTAAGTAATGCTCAGCGAACAATTAGTTGAAATTTATACTCGCTTTAATTCACAAATCAGCATTTAGGGTTTTGGTCACACCGACATTTTTTTTTTCTGTTTGAAAATGCCAAGTTGAATTGTGATTTTCGGTTGGAGAATTTAAATGCGGTTGAAAAGTACTAAAATGTATGTATGTATAAAAAAATGTAATTAACCGAATGTTCAATAAATTATTCGAATGGAATTTCACTTATGTAAATGTTGTAAAAAGATTTTCATAACAAAATATTAGTGTTTCATAATAACTGATACTGGATTGAATTACTTGAGCTGGTGTTGGTGAGTCCGAAAATACATTTTTGTTTGTTAGAGTTTTGTTTGAAATACCAAGTAAAATCTAAAAGGGTTTTTGTGATATCACTTTTAGTATGGCCGCATGTAATTGTAAATTTTCTACATTTTCAAATGGAGTGGTTAAAGAATTGCCAAACTTCGGCCGCCATATTGGTTCCGCCATCTTGAATTTTGAAATTCCAACTTCAAATTCGAAATCAGCGACCCCAAAAACCCCCCTATACAAAATTTCATACTGTTTTGATGAAATCTTAAAATTACGGTAAAAACACGATTTTCACTTATATGGGAGGAAGGCGTGGCGAGGTAGGCGATTCCAGCCATTTTCAATACCAACTCCTTCTAGGGCCTGAAAAGGATAAATACAAAATTTGGGATCCCTAGCGTGTTTACAAGAAAAGAGGACGGACAGACGGTCAGACGGACAGACGGGTCTCCTTCTTGATGCTACAAACATCAGACCTCATGAAGTGAAAATAAGATCGTGTAACGTTTACTATTTGGTCACGGCTCATATGAAGTAGCTACACTGTGCAACGCATGAACCGAAAATGCAACACGACTTTCCGAAACGAACGAATGAATTGTTTTAAGTGAGTATTCGCAAGCTCTTCAATTTTAACATGCCGTATACACACCATTACCCAGTTTAAAATTCTATCATACATGACCAAAGCATCGATGAGTTATTGCTGACATTTAAGCTATTCACAACAAATATCACAGAAGTTTTCAGTGCTGCCAATTCACTGCGTACAAAAAGATGGACGAATTTTATATTTTGAAGGATTGACGTGAAAATGTCATTAATACCTGCGTTGAAGTTTCAGCGAAGTGTCATTTATGAACATCTTTGTCATTGATGCCTGCTCGCTGTCGAATCGATGACTTTTCTACTGGGTATTTGAACTGGGTATTTGGAGTGTTAGCATAATAGTGCTACATTATGCAAATAATTACACAAATACTCTTAAGGGAATATTTATTCCCACAATAATAATTACGTGTTGCATTAAACTATTAATATTGTATTATTGAACACATTTTCTCAGAAACTATTAAATTCGTTAGAAAATATTTAATTGAATTAATAGGAAAACCTAATTAAAATTCGTACTTACTATTGAATCATTGAGCGTCCCATTAACAAGTTAAAAGGAGGATTTGTTAATTTATTCACATTTTTGTCAAATTTATTGTCACAATATGAGCACTTGAAAGCCTTGCAAAATTTTTTTTAACCTGCCAGTTCAAAGAGACTATAATATCTTAAAAGATCACACATAAAAGACACACTGAATCTTCCACCTCATTCTAATATCTAATAATTGCTAGAAATTGTTTAATATCTGAGCAAATCATAGTATTGCATAAAAAGAAACAATTTTATGGCAATTAGAAGTCATCAATGTCACATATCCATTCACATTATCATATTTTCCCTAATTGTAATTGATACTTCTGCGTTAACAAATTGGTATCTTGTAAAATGTACAATTAGTTATAACATGATTGCATCACGTAAGACAAGGGTGCAGGGTTAGGTTTGCAGCAATGTGTAATCGTTTTAACGACGATTGTCGGAAAGTGCTGCAATCCCAGTGAAAAATTATTTTGGTTAAGTATTTGAGATACAAATTTTGTTTGTTTCTTGATTGCGGTACATTCTGGGTTTCTTGCTGAATTTTCAGAGGCTTTTTATTTCGCATTTGGGATTTTTTAACACTTGTGTCCTATATTAAATCTTGGATTTTTAATAGTTTACCCGATACTTTCCGATCGTGAAGCAGAGTAAAAGTAATTTTTTATACACATTCAATTGGAAAAACTTTTGTCTAATAGAAAAAGTATATGTGCATCGAAAGTACTGAGTCATTAGGGCGATTCATTTAAAGTGGGAAACCCCTCGGAAACGATTCAGTTGTGCAGATGAGCAGTGAAAACATATGAAATTTGACAGTTCTTTTAAGCAACTGTGCGTTTTCGAGGGGTTTCCCACTTTAAATGAATACCCTTATTGTAATTTTATACATACATAAGTTCACTTTATACTTTTCATTTTAAATACAAAGTTTCTATAAATTTACCAAATTTTCAGTATTTCACGTGACTTTATGTATTCCCCTACCAACGAAACTTTATATTATAATTAAAAAATCAAACGAATTCATTTTACTGGCATTTTTTTTCCAAATTAGCATATCAATTAATTTACAAGTAGGAATTGATTAACTCCAAACGTTCATTAATAATCAAAATTCAACACTTTTGTTTGTGACATAATCGTTAACAGAAAAGAAAAACTTAAAAATAAAAAATAAAACTGCGCATAAATTACAAAATATTTGCATAATTTTAAAGTTCATCAAACCACTTTGTCTCTGAGACCAACACAGACAGAAGTCAACCAAAACTTTATGAAAAAAAAAAAAAAATGATAATAACAGAAGTTGAAATACTGAAAACTTGTAAAAGTCTTTGTCGAGCGCGACGTAATAAATAGCCTACGCGCAAGCAGTGTAAAACAGACAGACGGTCAAACGAACAATCCCAAGACCGGTCATTTTAATTATGGCAAAGCGAGAAGTGAACCGTCAAAATGACAGTTGCTCACAATCTGGCGTCAAAGTGAAACCTAAACATTGAAGTTAATATTATGTGGGCTTGGAGCTAGACACTTGAGAAATTGAAGGAAAAGTATTTGAAGAGTTTCTCACTCGAAATTTATAATAGTTTTGGTTGCAACTTACCATAAAGGTTTTGAAATGACTTTTTAATCCAATGTTGAGTTTAATCCAGGATTTGATATATTTGTCTATTGTTATTTGCTATGGTTCGAATGGAATACAAATCTGTAAAATAAACAAATATATTCATATGAATACCATAAATAATTTTATTTAACAATCGCCAATAATAAAATCACAAAATCGTCACATAAAAATGTAAATGAACCGAGCCATAATGGAAAATAAATTTTAAAAAAGAAATAATAATAAAAATACAAAACACACTTCTAACGATCCAAAACCGGCCGGCCGGTGTGCCGTACATTGACTTAGGTTAGTTTAACCGCAGGTTAGTGTCAATAAAACAAAATGAACGGGCGGCGGGAACGGGAATGGCAACGCACAACGCACAACGCGCAACCACCAACCAAATTAACGAAGACTATATAAACGCTAAAACCACAATTTGCCAGACTTCATTTTCTGGTTCTTCTTCTTGGTTATTATTATTTTTGCGCTTCAACGCTGAATTCCTTATAAATCAAATCTGACTTCTCGGGTTGGAAGCAAAACGTGCTCAGTGGGATTCTTTTCCATTTGTCCATTGAGGATCTTCTGCTGCTGCAGCAAGAATGCGGTGAGGTAAGCAATAAAATCACAGCAAATCCAGTTATTTTCTAATTTAACATTCAAGATTATGACCTGATGGACGTTTTGTGGATTTGGCTTGGAAGTGATTTTTACGATCATCGCCGTTCTATTGATTTCTTTCTATTTTGCAAGTAGTTATTTAAAAATCAACTGGAAATCGGTGTAAAGTTGTGCCTACAATTAGTATTTAGTAACCCGAAAGATGCCGAAAGAAAATTCGATTGGTTACAGATTTCAATTGGTTGAAGACATTCGCTCGGATAACTTTCGGTATTTACCATAAGGAGACGTGTCCGGTATGGAAACTATATATATTCTTGATCAGCATAACCTCCTGAGTTGATTAAGACATGTCCGTCTGTCTGTCTGGCCGTCATTTCACACGGTAGCTGCCATAGCTTTTGAGCTATCGACTCCAAATTTGTGCTTATGTTTGGACGGTACTGAAATTGGGCAAAATCGGGTAAGAAGCAAATGGCCGTAAAATTTCTTTATTTTCCTTTATATTCGGAAATACTTAACCACATGAGTGTTTAGTAGAATATCATGGTAGAATCAAAAGAAATGAGAGAGTACGTTTCTTAAAAACCTATAAAAAAAGGAAAAATTTTCATTTTTATTGAAAAAAAAAAAAGTTACCCGAAACAACTTTTTGGGCCGAAACCGAAATGTCGTTCGTTGTCTAAGTTAACGATTATATATACAAACAATTCTTTAAATGTGAGATTTCTAAGAATTTTTTACATTTAAATTTGATTACCTCATAAATATTAAAAGTCATAATGCCATAAACATAACCTTTCACTCGTCAATAGCTGTACTACCACCACATGATCATATTTTGTGGTGGTATGTGTTTTTATAAAAGAAGAAAGATATTCAAATAACTGAAAAGTCGTATTTTGTACAGTAAAAATTCCGTCAACAGGAAATTCAAGAAGGCATGAAGAGTACAAAAAAAACGACCAACCATAAGAAATGAAAGCAATAAAAATGCATTTGCAGAGCTACCGAAAACCAACGAAAACCGGCTTCTGAAAAGCTGCCTAGAGTACATTTTTGTAAGATGTTGTTGTGTTGCAGTTGTTGTAGTTGTTTCTTTTATCATACCAGTCGTTACATATTTGCCACAATAACTCCGAGCCCGAAAATGTTTACGAGCATGGCAAAAACCAACAAAAAAAAATAAGAAGTAGAAAATTCCGCTCTGAAATACGAAAGGCGAAACAAAAAGGAAAAAACACACATGCGGCCCGAGTCACCTGTGCCGCAACACCAAGTGCACCAGCAGCAGCTGCAACCAACTGAAGTCACCTTATACCCGAAGATTGCATACGGCTATGTGTGTGATGAGCTGAAAGATGCAATTTGACATGCAAGCGGAACGCACCACAAGCAGTTGATGCAGGAACAACAGCATCAAGCAGCAGAAAACCCGTCTGGCCACTTCTTATTGGCGCGCGCACGCGTTCATGATTCTTACCAGAATCGAAAGACTGGTTTGTGTACTGGCCAAGAAGTAAACGCTTGTAACTTCCAGTACATTTAGTTGCATCAAGGAATACTGCATGTGTGAGTGTGTGTGTGTGTGTCAATTTATTTTAATGGCAAAAATTGTAAATTAATTTTTCAATTTTACACCAGAACATAAATGAAATTAATGCGCAGCTCGAGTGCAGGTTACGCTTAACTTTTGAGTAATGATCAGGCTCACATGTAAAACTAAAATCACAAGAAGATACAGCAAAAAAAATTATATAAAAATAGAATCACGCTTATGGCAAATTTCCACCGAAAGCTGATAAATGCAAAAGCTTTTAAGGGGTCGGCTTGAGCAAAACAAATTACGAAAAAAAAAAATGTAAATCGCAAAACGTCACTCAGCCGCTTGTGGTGGGAACTCAAGAAAAAGACACAAACCTGGCTCATGAAACATGCTACTTTTCGCCTCTCTCTCTCTATCTCTATCACTGGCTTTGTGACTTTTGTTTGTCGTTCGTTTCTTGGTGTCTTGGAGTTTATTTTGTTTTCTACTTTTCCGCTTGTTAATTCATTACAACCAAGTTGATACACTGTTGGCATATCTTGACGTCTTGTACTCGCTGTGAACTTTTGAAAAATGAAAATTCAAGTGGCAAACTGAAGTTGCAATAACAATGAAATGGTAAGTTTGCGATATCCAATGAAAATAACAGACATGTAAAGATATATTTTACTCTAAGCATTTGTCTTAAGACAACAAAGCAATTACAACTGTAAATAGTTAGTTACTCTTCTACATTCATCTTGCAAGCATAAGTACCTACATAAGATATTGGATTATGTCCAAATTGACAAATTGTTTTTTAAAATTGGATTATTTTCCTTCTCTAATTATACTTTGTAATTTAAACGATAACCTTTGTTTCTATTACAATCTGAGCTACAAACACAATTTCGATAAAATATTACAAAACTATAGAGTGAACAGACAGACGTGCATCGCTAAATCGACTCAGGAGGTTATGCTGACCAATAATATATATACTTTTCCATACCGTACACGCCTCCTTATGGGCGTTACAAACGTTGTGTCAAAGGTAATATACCCTGCCACAGTGTGCGTTGGCGTAAAAATATTATGAGCAAGCAAAAAATATATTAGCTTAACGCAAGTTCAAAAGCGTCGCCATGGCGGATGTCGTACGAAAACCAAAAATAAGCCCACAAAAGAAAAAATATACAATTTCTGTTTGTTGAGTACATAAACAAAAAGAAAATGTATTTATTATATTTAGCCGCTTGAACTGGTCGTATTTTAAGTAATGACATTAGAAATATTTCATAAATACATCAGTACACTCAGGGAAAAAAAACATAGTAAAATCAAGTACGATCGTATTAACTCCTTCATTTTTTCAACTTAATGGAAACATTGAAATAAAGAGAAAAATACTTAAAATAACTATTGTCAACGTTGAAACAAAGTTGCAAAGTTGAAATGAAGTGAAAAATACTTAAAATAACTATTGTCAACGTTGAAACAAAGTTGAACGATTTTAAATCAAGGTCTGGCAAACTTAATATAAATTGGAAAATTTTTGAAATAATCGGAAAACAACTTTGAAATAAGTTTGTTTATTTTTGAATTTAAGTTTTAAATTGAAAACAAGTTTGTTCGTAGTTGTTTCTAAAATTTCCAACTTTACCCTAAATGGACCTTCAAGCACTTCAGATCATTACGCCCAAAAATATTAGCCAAGCCGAATCAATTTCTCTGTGGGTAATGTCAATTTGATCGTCGAAAAATTCTGCCTTAGATTTCCTCCCTGATAATCTTAGCGATGAACGTTAGGTCTGGAAATGTCGCTCCCAAGGATATTGTAACACTGCGACCTTACTATAGTCTATAGAATCACAGTAAAACTTCTAGGACTTTCGAAAATTTTCGATACGAAATTTGGTTTACAAGTTGTTTTCTCGCCCAGTTCCGAAAATTTGCAAAATCGGACAAAAACTAAGGAGGCTCCCATACAAAATTACAAGCGAAAATGGTGTAAGTTTTTTCAGAAACAAAAATATTCTAAGTCTCAAAATGCAATAAAAATCCTGTTAAAATGAGGTCCGATTTCATATCATACAACCAGTGTTACCATATTTACAGATTTTTTTTTTTTTACAGATTTTTTTAGCTCTGTCAGATTTTAAGATTTTCTCCCAAAACTACAGATTTTTCAGATTTTTAAAAAATAAGTTCAAATATACTCTGTTTTTTCTTAAAATGAGTTCTTATCTCGACAAAAAATATATTTTGGAGTAACTTAAGATCTTTTTGCACATAGCTGCAAGAGAAGATACATCTTTTTACTTGAAAACTAAATTTTGAAATTTTATAAGAAAAAAATTCGGCTAGCGCCGTTTTCTTCTTTTTGTATCCCCAATTTCTATGTTGACAAGTGCTTTATTTTTTTTTAATTCTATTTATTATATAAGGAGCATTTTTAAAACAAAAGATTTTAGTGGTCCACAAGATAAAATTCTTAAAATTTTGGAAGTCAATACAAATGAAAAAAGAAGGCTGTACCTAATTAACTGTCCGTTACTGTATGTAAATAATCTTTTCTAATTGGACTGAATTTAATAACAAATTCCTACAACAGAATTTGGTGAAAAAAATAAGGTATCAATGCATACAACAGCTGAGAAAAAAATGTTTTTTTTTATAAATTTAGCTGTAAATGTTTTACTTTCAATGCTATTTTCAATTAGCTTTACGATGTATCATTTATGACTAAATTTAATGGAACGCATAAATAGCGCAATAATTTCAATTGCAATCATAATAAATCTGATTGCTTTCAGTTATACTGTTATTTTGTATAATAACATTTTCATATTCAATTAAAATTTCGCTCAAATTTCATAAACACATTAGCTAGAAGCATATTTACACAAAAGCATAACAAAAACAACAACATATTGTAAAACACATAGAATTTATAAAAACTTTTAATTACTGAATGTGTTTTTTTTTGGACCCTAGCCATACTCTCTCTACCACGGTTAAATTGTAAATTTATGTTAAAATGGTAAATTGAATAGCAACAAAAAAGATAATTATTTCAACAACAACCAAAACAACAACATCAAGCATGCATACGTTTTTTGAATTAATAAATGTTTGATGATGGCAAATGTAAAACGCAGATCTGCATTTTAAGATTATACAAAAAAAAGTTAATTGTGAATTTTTTGATTTAAATTTTATACTTTTTCGAGGAGTTTTTATGAAAAATTCCATTTATTTTCCTATTTGCTGTTGATAATGCATTTATCCTTTCATGAATGCAAGTTTTTATTACAACAAATTGGCATTGACTTGATTGTAGTTATTTCGATCACTTACCTTTTCTGTGAATTGCAAAATGTTCCTCCAAATGGATTACTTAAAATTACCTATTGTTAAATATTCACTGCTTTTTCATATGTGGGAAACTCAATTATTTTTGCCACCTTAATTATGAATATGAATTCTTCGTTTTGCCAAGATTTTTAATACGATTTCATAAAATTTAACTTGAATTGAACTCAATTCCACTCCTTTTTGCCACAAAAGCCACAATCAATCTTTTTTTTTATTATTTTATAAAAATTCACAAACGCGTTTGCCTCAAACGGTCAAAAGAGCGAGGGACAAAAAGAGAGAGCGCGATAATCTCATAAATCGTGCAATTATGTTTCAAGCCATGCTGCTGCTGCTGCTATGTTTTGGTATCAGACAGCAATAGCAAGAAAAAAAGACAACGAACCGCCACCGAAAAAGCCAACTTCAAAGCGTCAACACGCACACAGAAACACGCGAAACACACGATTCCAAATAAACACCAAAGACCGGCGATGTCGGCAATAAACGCACACACAAACAATAATCCAACCAACGAACAAGCAAACAAACAAGCGACAACGAATTTGTTTGTGTGACCGAAACCGGTAACTGAATTTGCCACTTCTCTGGCTTTATGCTGACTTTTACCACTTCACTTCTTTTTCAATATACATTTTTTTTCTATTCCTTTCTTTGTTGTTGTTGTTGTTGCTGTTGTCTTTTATGATTTTACTTTTTGTTTTACTCTTCCATTTTAGCACCAACACTCAGACACTGTACTCCTAGCTCAGTTTATCTGTCTTCGTTAACAAAGCGCGAACACGTCCAAACCGCACGAAGAGCTCAACAAAACTGAATTCGAAATTCTTGTTTTGAATGTTGAGCGTTTCTACCACCAACCCACCACCAAGCCAAGCAATTCCCAACAATGTTGCCGGATTCGGCGTTCTTTTTTGTGAATGACTTCAGCAACATGTTGCATAGTAAAATGGTGGTGTGAAGGCCACTTGCGAACACGTTGTGTTTAGTTCGATTGCCGGTGCAAGTTGGCCACAGTGGTGACCAGAAAAAAATGATTCGTTATTATTAAACATTGACAAATTTGCTACCATTCTATACCCTCTGTAACCCCCCAATGGGGGATATGCTTACCCTACACTTCCCAGTTACAGTTCAATAGATCCACTGCTGGCTTCAGTAATTCTGATTCGAGTGTCAAACGCTGTCAGGCTCTTTGTTGGGCTTATATCGATATTTGTCTGTCCACTACTTTGTACCTCTTCCTCTTCTTTTGTCTGTCATCTTCTAACTCCAAAGCCATACAAAAGTTTCCAATCTATTTGCATTAGTTATCCGCTGCTTCAAAGTCACAAAACCTTGCCCTTCAATGGACCACCGTTCCAATCTATTTGCATTAGTTATCCGCTGCTTCAAAGTCAATGACAACCAACGCAGCAGTACCACCCCTATTAACTTGGCCCCGCACACCTTACTTTTGTGTAATCAATCATATGCCTTGCTTGCTTGTTTATCAATCACAATTCGGTGTGGTCTTTCGATGTAAACAGTAAAGGCGCCACAGACTCTCTCTTTTGCCCTGCTGCATTTGCTCCTTGCTTGCTTGGCTTGCTTTTCATGGTGTTTCATTTGATAAATCATCTTTGGGTGCTGTGGTTCCCAAGCCAATGGAGAGGAATTAATTTCACTCTATACCGGCAATTGCTACCAGCGTTTAGGAGTATGTGTAATTATTTGTAGGTGCTTGTGTGTCTTGATTCAACAGAATATTCTTCACAGCACTTAATCGTTGCGTGCTTAAGCATTTTAAAATGTTCGTATATTAAAAAATGTCATAAAAAAAAATTTTTTTTTTAACTTGAAATTTTTAATTTTTTTGTGGTTTAAATGCACTTACTTGCACAATGATACAGCGAACCACACGACATAATATATATTATATAATCATCAAAATGGACGTTAAATTCAATTTATATTTTAACTAAAAATACAGCTAAACCATTTCATATCAGCTCTCCACAATTTCACCATGGAAAGTAAATAAAATGATAAATCTTCAATTTAAATAAACATGTCAATTGCAAAAGTTCATACTCCTTCTTTGTCTCTTTCTCCATCTTATGACTAGGCTGCTCTAGTTCTGCTCTTGTTCGAATTTCCACCAATAAACCTAATGCCCACTCATCTTGTCAAGTCGTTTCCTTTGGCGTTTCCGTTCGGCTCCCTGAGCTAGCTTGACTGGGTGCCCCCACTTCCCTCCCTCCCAAACAATTGACGCCCTTTTTCTTGACACTAAACAAATGAAACGAAGCCACTTGACACTATTACGCTATGCAATTTCTAATGTCGCTGATATTCATCTGCTCCATCACCTCCACCATCTCCATACCACGCCACACACCACGCTCTCCACGACCCGCAATGATAGCACAAAAGCATTCAACTACGCAAAATGTCCTGTCGTGTCCCAAACTTGATCGCACTTGTGAAAAAAAATTGAATTACTTCTTGCCACTCTGATGTGCAACGAATTGTGAGCTTAAAAAAATGTTGTAAAACAAAAAAAATAAGCGCTCAAACGAAAGTTTTGTCTTTTGCATTTCATTTCATTTGCAGTCGTTGTGAATTGTTTGTTCATGACATTCGGACAAAAGGTTTTTCATTCATGTATTTTATTTTTTTGAGCATTTTTTATTTTTTTGAGCATCTATGGTAAAATGTCTTTGAAAGTCCAGCTTATAGTGCATTTTATTACCTTTATCATAGACAAAGAAATTTTTAGTGTGACCGTGCAAAAAAAACAGCCTGTCAACCAAAAATGTCAACTTTTAAATTTCTTCACATTTTTCAAACCAATAAAAGTGAGGTTGCGTTTCCTCTTCATTTTGCTTTTTAGCAAAATTTCTAACCGAACCCCATGTACAATGTACATACTGGAATCATGTAGAAAATCCTTTGAATTTGGTTTCATGCAACATGTTTTCATAACGCATGAAGTCCATAAAACATAATCCTGAATAATTAACAGCGCCTAGTCCTAGGTAATATATGCTAATCCAAGGGTATTAAACGCATTTTTAACTCACAAATTGCTTTGGCATCGAAAAAAAATACTCAGCTCAGAATTGGGAATGGAGGAAAGCTCATATCGAGGAAAATTGGAATACTGAAACTACTGGCGAACAGCACGTTCAACTGACAGACATGGTCCCAGTTGATTCGTTTTCGTGTTTTTCGATTTATTTTCTTTAATTACATTTTTTCTCCTGGTAATCTGGCTATCTGTTGAATGAAATATGCCTCAAGAATTCCATTTCAATTAAGTCTCCACTCAAAACATGAACAGAGATTTCCTGTGGCCGAAATGCTCTTCAATTGTGAAAATATAAATTTGCGAAATTCTTCAATTTATTTGCCATTTTCCATTTCTGCATTCTCGTGCACAATGGGTAAGTTCGTTCGCCACAGGAGTCATTTAAAAATCCATTTGTGTATTGAGATTTGCGAAAGAAATTCCGAAAAAATTCCCAATTGACATATTTCTGCAGCAATAAGCTTTCACAAGCTTTCACATGCAGCATTGCGCACAGGTTCAATTTCAACGGTAGTAAAAATAAAATTTGCTTAAATTTTTCAGTACGTTTTTTATTTTAAGCCATTCTACTACTCTTTCAAATATGTTGGTTTTGATTGGAAATGAAATATTTGAATTAGAAATTTGGAATATTTAAATTTTCTTAAATTCGATAATGGGTGATAGATACCTTAAGCAAATATGTCCATAGAATCTTGTCCATTAAAGTTTGGTTTGGTTTTTCTCCTTGAACAACTTTACTTCAACTTTAGGCCCAAACTATGCTATAAAAACACTCACCACACTACACCAACTACTAAATATGCTCATTACCTTTGCGCAAAAGTTTCATTCTCTAAGTATCCTTCCGTTTTTTTTCAAGCAGCTTCCTTCAAGTGGTTAGGACTTACAAATTGCGTGCCCAAGTAGGTTCACTGCAGAAACATGGAAAGTGTGACAAATTTTTAATGAGTTGCGCCGCTAAAGAAAACCATTGAAGAATGGATACAAAAGTGGGTCGCCTTTTTTAAAAATAACTCAAGGATTTTCAAACTTAATCGTGGTTACTTGCCAATTCGTATCAATTGAAGAACTTTCCAGTTAAAAGTCTGTGCTAATAGTACTTTCTCGTAGTTTTTCCCACCCCCAAGAAAACACATATTATTCGCATGCAATTTTAATCAGAAGTTGCAATGTTCAATGTGCCGCACTCGAGGGATTTCGAACGGCCTGCGATTTAATTAAGCGGCATAATGTCTTGCATGCGACATGAAGACAACCAAATGACAAATGACTATTACGGGACCTTTAATTTAAATGGATTTGATCTGGAAATGTTCAAGTACATGCATTTACAAAGGGCATGTTTTGGTATTATGTTGCATGGCTTGTTACGAACTTCTTTAGATGGAGGAATATACAAACAGGCACAGAAACTATTTACAGACAAAACTTGTATATACTTTTAAGCATTTTTAAATGACTCAGTAGACTTTGAGGCAAGTAGAAATGCGCATTTTCCATTTTTTTTGCTCCAAAAAGTATGCAACAAATTTTTAAATGCTTTTTTTCTTTTTCCCTGATTATTTAAAATCATTTACATAACTGCTTTATCGAATCGGAATGAATTGCAATGCAAATTTAATTATTCTGAATCATTTCGATGAAAATGTTAATGAGGTTATGGCTTTTTCAATTACATTTGAGATTTCCTTACATTCTTCATTTCATCAATATGTATCAAAATTATTTTAAAAAAAAACCATGTCATTACTCCCCATCGCAAAAAATTAAGATTTTTTTTCTACAAAGAAACGGCAAAATACTCGTACACTCGTAACTGACGTAAACGAATATAAAAGGTTGGCATTTTTAACACTCCTAAATGTATGCCACAACGCAATGTGAAATGTGAAAAGAAAAGCAAACAAAGCAAAAACACACGTACAGCATGGCCAGAGTAATCCACCAAACAATGTTCAATTGTGGCACGTATATACAAAGTTTTTAACTGCTTCAGCGTTTTGTTAAACAAATCGACTGGCACACCCTCGAAGCGTTGCCAATACGCAAAAACAATAGTTCGAAACAAGAATTGGTGAAAGTAAACGCAACTATAAAAGGTAAAAAAAAACACACACACACACACAACAAAAGCAAAACTCACTGACGGAAACAGTTGCATGTGCTTCCGATTTGGTTTCATTGATCCTGCTGTTGTTGGTATGGGCATGAGGATAGGTTTGAGCACGATGGAACAATTGTTTATCTCCATTCACAATTGCGGCTGCAACATGGAACGTTCAACGTTAAAACTGGAAATTGGTCCGAAGTTGGCGGCGAGCATTACTGCTGGCGAAGTCACAATTGTGGCCCTCTTTGCGCATACCTTCCGACCACATCGAGTTGGAACAGCTTGACGCTTGCAGTTGCAATTGCGTTCAACCCACTGACTGTGCCTTCCTACGCTTATTGAATCGAATTGTTTGCGTGAGGCGTGCATCCGACAATGTTAGCCATCTTGTTGCAACCAGTAGGATTGTATGAAATGTTGTCGGGCATGAATGGCGTATACGTGCATGGTGATGCTATCAATTCAATAAAGTGCCACTAAAGCCACAACAATGAAAACAATTTGGCTTATGCTATTGATTCACTTAATGGCCTTTGACTAAATGTGTGGCATATTTTACAGGCACAACTTTTGATTGACAGCCAGTAATGGCTACTGAAAAACTTTAATTTTATGCATGCGAAATTCAAATATTCATAGCATATCTAAACAAATTTAAACAATTCCGGTTTTCCACCTAACAACTATCTCATGATCCACTATTCGCTTTCGACTATTTTCCCAATGCTGCGAAACTCATTTGCACGAAACAATTTCCCGGAATTTCGTCAATATACAAATTTCATATTCATTGCTTTCAACATTTGACAAATGCAATTTATATCATAACACCATCACAGCATAACAGCATAACGGCATTACCAACACACACAAATAACTGCATTTTGAAAAAAGTGTTAATGAAAACTTACGAAGCTTTTAAAACACAATTTGGCACGTTTGTCACATCAAAAAAAACATATACAGAACAGCTTTTGACCGAAATATTCAAATAGGTTTTTTAAAAATATTCACTCTCATTTGCATTTCCAAAGTAAACACCACTAAAGAACACTCCAAGAAAATACTTAGCACAGACTTATAAAACTTTATCAATTATTTATCCTATTTTTTTTTTGTAAAGGATATCTATCAGACGGCAAAGGTTATAATTTAATGCTCACTGATCAAAGGGGCGCGGCACGGCCCAAACACTTCAATATTCCAATTTCATGCAACTGAAATGATTTTTCTGAAATTTTGTATGATCATACTATAGTAGGGTGTCAAAAGACGTCCAGCGTATAGAAAAAAAGGTCACAACTGTGGGATCAGCAGTGAATCAATCTATCAATCAATCAATCCATGCCATATATGTGAATTTACAGCTCTCTAGGTCCACCGGTGGCTTCCGGAAGATGAATTTTATATAATGTAATTTTATTTATATTTTAACATATTCTTTTGGGACTGTACAGTGTACACAACACCTATAACAACCAAACATATGTTGAACTTGCTCAAATAAGAATTTGCATGCATTTGCAAAATTTAAAAATATTCAGTAAAAAAATTCCCAAAATTGTTTGACATAAAATATTTAATTGGATTTTTTTAACGAAACCAAGCAAAGCTTTAAAAAACAAACATAATTGACACAAGACTGTCATCGCTTGCGGTTGCAATAAAACACGTCCATTTAGAGCTACCACCCGCTGTGCATGTGAGAGGCGCAAAAATATTCAGGCACAGACATTTCAGGTGATCAGATGATGTTGATGATGGCAATGTTGACGATGATTGTTGTTGTAACGTGTCCTCCTTTGTTTTTATTGGCACTAATGGCAACCTGACGTGAGGCTACTGAAAAATGTTCATGATTCTCACCTCACATTTAGATTATAACAATTTAATTACTATTGACAAAACAGAGAAAGGTGACAATTGTCTTAAGACCTATCATTATCACTCATTGCTAGAATCAGGTTTATATTTAAAGAAACATTTATTGTAATATTACTAAACAGAGAACAGAGAACCAGCACAGTCACACTAAAAACAAAAACTCTTTTCAAATAGATGACGAAAAAAATAGTCTCACCCCTTACCACAAAGACAGACAAACACTGCAGTCTGCAGCTGGCATTGATTAAAAATGACTTTCAATGTGAAATTGGAAAACTATATATACATTCTCTGGCATAATCTGTACATTTTCTTTTTTGCATTTCTGCCAAGTTATGATCCGGACAAAAATTAGCAATACCATGCCACATACTTTAAGGGTGGTGGTGTGAAGGTATGTGGCTGGATCTGCACTTTATACTTCAACTAGAAAAGAGAAGAACCCCTTTTTGTTTTTTGATTTCTTCATTGTCTGTGACAAAGCCACATAAAAACCAAATTAAAAACAAAAACTGTTCATTGTCAAGTGTAATATTAGCGTGAGCGGTACAGCATCGCTGGCAACTTGACAACTATTTTGTATATACATGATTTTTTTTCATAATTTTTTTGTTTTGGGCGAGTTTGTAAAACACTAAAACCATATTTACTACAATTTTGTGGGTGGCCTGGCGTAGACGCGATGATGGCGGGCTGTTATCGATTAATATTCTAGTATAGGAAATTTTATTTATTCTTATAAATTTATAAAAAATAGTTATTTGGAAGTTGGTACTAATTACAAGTGAATATTTTCGCGTTAAATTTATTTGCTTTAATTTTAACTAAAATTATTATTGTTCTCATTAAAAATTTTGAATTTTTACGTTTTTTCTATTTCTTTAAAGAAACAACTCTCAACGCAAAATCCTCACACACTCACACGCTCGATTGAAATCAAGTTCAATTAATTGAAAAGTTGATATTGAATTGCACTGGCAGCCGCCATAATTGCTGGCGACATGCGGATATCGCTCCTTTTGTATGGAGTGCGTGCCATCTTTGATGCCTTCTTAATTAAGAGACTATCAATCAGGCTGCAGCTGAAGGGGGGCTGGGGCCATCAAACGAGAAGAACACTTTCCACACGGACAGGCAAGTCGAACTCCATGGAGGAAAATGCAAGGCAAAGGCAAAGGCAAACCATACAAAACAAAAGGCAAGTGGCAAGTTTCAAGTCACGAACTCCTTTGCAAGTGTGATATTATGCACAGTTGGTGAGTAGGCGAAGGAGCCGATATTGACGAAGCGGGTGTGTATGTTGCTGGCACTACATACTCGTACATGCCAAAGTGTGCACATTTCACACAAGCTGCTTGTACAGAGACGACAATGATGAACAAAATATCGGAGATGCGCCCATTGACAGGTCGCTGACGAAGTCATTTCGCTGATATGCTTCCGCTCTCGAGTGGCGTTTCGGTGCAACACAACGTTAGGTTACGTTGCGCTCCTCCAGAAGCGGCTGCCAACAACATTCAACCCATAGTAACATCTGGCTTTGTGTGCTTTCATTTCCGTCTTCCTTTTTTTATGGTTCTTTTGCCTCAATCGTCGTCTCGTTTGTAGTTTGTAATGCCTGAAAAATCAGGATACGTCATTCTTTTAAAAGTGCTACTGCTGCTGCCGCTGCTCGATTCGGTGAAAATGTCAATAGTACAGCCAGCCATCGCCATGTGAAATTCGCTGTTAGCATACAATGTTATGCTTGAACACGTTCCCATTGTGGCTGTAGTGGTTGCCGTTCGTAGTGCTGCTGTCATGTTAAAGTTTTTCGTTTTGTTTGACAATTTGTCAGCCCATTCAAGTGTTTTTAAGCCAAATTATGCCTTTATAATAGAGTACATTTAATATTTATTTTCCAAAAATTGCCTGTAGTCCGAAATTTGGACCTGATTTGAAAACTATTTCAACTTGATTTAAAAGTGTTAGAATGGAATAACTTTCATTGTCTAAGCTAAAGGTTAAAATTTAAAACTAAAACTTTCTTAACTTTATGGAATAGAAAGTGATATTTTGGAAAGTCTGGGAACCGGAACCGAAACAAGAACCGTTATTCGTTTAGACGAAAAATGTTATCGAACTTTAACCTCTGTGTACACAGATTATTCAGAGCATTTGAAAAGCCAACTGACACCAACTTGAGCCGCCGTTGACAACTTGCTATTTCAAACAGAAGCTTTGTGTAAAAAGAACAAGTGTCATTTCAGCATTTTTCGCCTTTACTATTTTAACCAAGTCGCGGTGTCAGAGGCTTGCGTAGAATACATCACTTTGTGAATATGAAACGCCGACTCAAACAATTCAATGCAACAACACATGTACAGGCAGGAGTGCCATATTGAGTATTCAAATTTGCAGCAACAACGAAGGGATTTAAAAAAAAACTCGCGCCAACGCCACCGCGTGCCATTAATGTGCGCCGGAAAATATGCAATTGTTTTTATGCATCAAAGTGGAATGTTGTGTTTCGGTTTTTTTTTTTTGCTTTGTGTAGCGCCGCAAGGATTATGCAAGGATTTATAAAAGACAACCAGGAACAGCCACAGAGAGTAGCGTGGTTCGGTATTTATGCTCTTTTTTTTATAAAGCCCATTTTTCAGTTGCGGGTGTGCAAAAAAAACGCTTGTGAAGTTTCTGCTACAATTGCAATTAAATGAGACTTTTGTTTGTATCTGTGATTGCATAAATAACTTTTAAATAGTTTTTTTTTTAAATATTTGTCAACAAATATGTGTGTATGTTAAAAGTCGTTTCCGGTTTTAAATTAAAATATTTTTACTTTTGCAATTCGAAAACTTCCTTTCAATGTTTGATTAAAATAACTGAAAGCACACACATCCGACAACTAAGCTCTTTGATACTTTGCACTGTCATCGACCAAGTTGAGTTTCAACTTCATTTCGCTTTGCTGTAATTTCGTTTATCTTTGAGGCAAGTTGCTGGCAAAAAGAGTCAAAGAAAATTTCCTAAATAAAAAAATACGACAAGCGAACAAAGCGCAATTTGTTGCAATGCTTGAGCAGGCATTTTTAGGCAACTTCCACTTCAAAGCTTCAGTTTCCGCTACATAACTGCAATGGCGCAACCCACTTTTAAGCAGTTTTTAGTTTAGTTTGGTGAAAAGTCATTAGATTGGTTACATCATTGCCAGCAAAAATCAAGAGACCAAAAAATACAAAATTTAAAAAAAATAATAAAGAAAAAGTTTTATTGTAATTTGGCCATCCTGGACGTTATTGGTAATTGAAAAAGTTTCTCTTTAGCAAACTCTTTAGCAAAAGTATTTTGCAAAATGATGTGATAATTCGATGAACGATAATGGAAATATCATCAAATAAAATATTTAAACTTTGATTCACTTTAAATTTCATCATTTGATAGTACACACAAACTCACCGCAGCAAGAATTTAACTCGGTGACCTTTTACCCACATCTGCACACTGGCATTGCGCTTAAGTTTAAATTATTCATTGCATTTGACTTTGGGTTTCTCAACATCCTCGAAATTCCAACTGAACCATGTTGGTACACGCTTTCGCTTATAAATAGTTTGAAACTCGCAAAACTTGTTCTTTTTTTAATGAAGTTGAGCTCCGTGATATCTCTGGCAAATTTGCCAAAAGTTCACAGGAGCTTTGAAGCAAAAAAGGCAAAGCACAGCAAAGCAATGTGGGTGGTGGACACACATGACAGTTCAATAGTTCAATTGACATTAAAGCTTACACTAGAACACTATTACGATCACACAAACACACTTCCAAACGCATCGATAAATTTTGTCTAGCAGCAATTCTGGATTTTAAGATTTGACCAAACTATTCCTGAAGGTTACCTCATATTTTAGATTAGATTAGAAGGGCGCCAATATGATTCACATAGACTACTTAATACATTGGTAGACATGCATTTGTATGAACTATGTGTACTAGTTGGGATACGGACCACGCTCTTTCTTACTCGAAACTTGCCGTCCTTCCTTCGTGGTTTTATACAACCCTACACACAAAAAAAAGGCGGTAAATCTAACCGATAAAGACTGTTAAAAACACTCCAACCCTCCAATGTTTGTCCGTTTAACCGATTAGAGATGGTAAATTTATTGCACCATTTTTTTCACGGACAAAACTGATCTTTTTGTGTGTTAAATATACTTGCAGACAAATTCTTATGTATTTTGCCATGCTGAATACAAAAATAATAATGAAATTTTACTGCCGCACCAACAATACAATTTTTGTGCAATTTTCCTTATTATTTTCAGATTTGGCGTGGCAAAATACATAAGGAACAACCAAGTTGATAAATGCGGTATGTAACACAAATTTAAGTATTGATCATAGTTTCGAAGAATCAGAAGCGACAAAGAAGACAAGTCGCCAATTTGTATTGAAAGAAGAAAAATTAAAAACTATGAAACTTTTTTTCTTGAAAGAATTGTATGTTACATACCGCCTTCAACGATGATTTTTAACTTTTTACTCCTCTACTACGGTAGTAGATTTTTCTACTTCCCTCAAGGTTTTTTCTACTACTATTGTAAGAAATCTTCTTCTCAAAATATTATGTGAGTTTCATACAATGCATAACTATAGTAGTATACTACTCTTTCTACACATCTACTACCCTGACAGTAATTTCTACTACTCTACGTAAAAAAATTAAATCTACTCCCCTTTCTTGATATCGACTCCCGAATCGAATATCTACTACTCTCGCCGTAGTAAAAAGTGAGAACCCTGCCCCTTCAATTGATTTCCACGCATTTGATAGTTTGCTTCTAAATTCTTCTAATTCATGATCTGAACTTAAAATGATTGATTTCAGCCTACTGATACGCTTAATTGTGAAGAACTTCATTACATTTAAATTCACAATTTTTTCTTTTATTTTTTCGGTTTTGGCTTCGGTTTCGGCCGAAATTAAAACTAGAGAGTGGACTATCTTCGGCTATACCGAAGTTGAAATACCCCCACACAGTAGGAAGAAGTACCTCGAACATATAAAAATGTGGTCTCAAGACCCTATTTTGAGACAATTATAGGTGGTTTTGGAGCCCTGACCATGTCCAAAATCCATTTCTAAAAATTTCCAATTAAATCCACAAAAAAAAAAAAATTGGTCTCAAGACCCCATTTAGACCCTTATATATGTGGCTTCGGAACCTCGGACCATGTCAAAAATACGTTTCTAAACATTTCCAATCGAATACAACAATAAATAATTTTTACCTTTTTTTTCGGTGTATGGGAGCCACGCCCAGTTTTTGTCCGATTTGGCTGATTCTCGAACTTGATCTCAGTATTCACGAGAAAAACATGTACCCAAAGTTTCAAGTCGATATCTCCAAAACTGCGACCGCTATCGTGCGGACGGACAGACAGACGGACATCGCTAAATCGACTCAGGAGGTGATACTGATCAAGAATATATATACTTTTCCATACCGGACACGCCTCCTTATGGGCGTTACAAACGTTGTGACAAAGTGAGTATACCCTGCCACAGTGAGTGTGGGGGTATAAAAATTCAAATTCGGCTGAAACGCATATCAAAATGCAGGCAATTTCACTGGCCTTTTCACTATGCCACTTCAAAAACTTTGGGCATTCGATTGGGCGTGGCAAATATTATTCTAAATGGCAAATATTATTGCTAGCGAAGCTGTGTTTTTAATATTATTTCAACAAACATACTTCAAATAGCTGCGAGAATTCAAAATTCTCTATTTATTTTCATATCGGTGGACATGTCCACTGCAGTGGAAAGGAAAACGCATATTTTGATAATAACAAACCATTCCATTTCACATTCGCAATTCCGAAAGCAAATCGAATCTGACACCTGTCAATATGATTCTGTGCAGTATTATGTTAATTACCGGCGAAAATTGAACTGAATCGCGCTGCTGCATTCACACTGATTTCGGTTATAATTTTGCGAGCAACAATATCTACGTTGCATGTTAATTAGGCTTTGCATTGTTTTATTGTTTGAATTTGGCCAAAGCGCGAAACGCAAATAATCACAATAGCCAATGCTAAGGGAAAAACAGGCAGATCGATGGAATTATATATGCTGGCAGTCGCTATCATTGTTTCTCTGTCATTTCAGTTGAATCACATTGTTTTCTCAGTTCGACTCAGATTTCCTGCTGTGCCATTGATATATCGTATTTTGGGGCACAAAATAGACATTTTGCAGTTCGATTTTGAGTTGCCTTCTCATTTTTCAAAAGTTTTCTGGCCATTCTGAGTCATGCAAATATTTATTTATGTGTAATTTTTTTTAAGCCTCCAACAATTTAATTTTTTATAAAAAAGAATACGAATTAAAAGTCCTGATAATTATAAATGTCGCACGCTTATAATTCTCAGGCATGCAATCGAAATTACAATGAATTAAATTTATACAATGAACTGCCCATGGACATCGTCTTTGTTGTTTGCATAAAAAGAATTTTTAAAATCTCCACCATTTTGAATACACATCGTCATCATCGACAAGTACAACAACAATCGATGAAATATAATGCACAATTTTCCACCATGTTTTCACTGTACAAGACGAAACTGCTCTGGGCTTATTGTTTTTTTTTTAAATAGGTACTTTTATTAAAAAGCGCCATATTAAACGCATCTGCAATGCGTAGCTACAAAAAAATTCAGAGGAAACGGCGAAACGACAGCAGCAGAAATACAGCGCGGAAGCACTTGTGCCACTTCCGGTTTTATAGAGAAAGAAAACCACTCAGCACAACACTTGCGGCTTAATTAAACTTGATTAAGAGTCCGTCCGTTCGCTTGTTTAATCATTCGCTCGTTCGTTCACTCCTTAATTTCTCCATTCAATCGTAAAGTGCCATTTTTAAAGCACTTAACAAGTATTTCAAAAGAGAAATTCAGTTTATTGATTTCACTATGCGACAAAATCAGGATAATTACTTCCTCAAATATTCTGCTTAACCATACAGGTTGACGAACAACCAGTGTTTGGGGCTATCAAATTACCCTAAATACAAAAAACTTTATGTTCCAAAAGATGTTTTTAAAATAATTTTTTGTATTCTGGGTTATGACTACTAAATATTTTCTGCAGTGGCTTAAGACATTAAGCACTATTGTAGCTGAGTTAAGAAGAGTAAGACATTAACACGATACCACTTTCTGTTGAAGTTGTTGTAACAAAAGTGCGGTCAAATCCTTTGAACTTCACCCCCTTGAGAAACCCACTGGAAAATGTTATTGTTTATCTATTATAACATCGGCAATCAGAATATTTTGTTGAGAACAGTATGTACGAGATACACGAAGGGAAATGATTTTTGTAATCATGCGTTATAGGAATAAATTATGGAAAAATTAATCACGCCATTGATCCATTTATAAGTCGTCAGTATTATATATGCCAGCGATAGCCGGCATATATTTTGAACAATCGTCCGAATGTGTTGTACATTGCTCAGCAAATCATGACATAAAACTTAGTTACTCATAATTCATGAGAATACGTGAAGTTTTACGACTAAGTTCCTCATAAATTATTCTCCAAAAGATTTATAAAATAAATCAAAGAATTCATAAACCCTAATCAATATCACAATTCGTATGGATAACTTATGTTCGAAATTGCAGAATATGTGACCACTAATCACAATATATAATTAAAGTTCCCAACTAAGAAACCATAAACCATTTATGAACTCCTTCACAATAAATCATGCGAAAACATTTCTCTCCGTGTACTAGTATAAAAAATGTGTAGATTATATATAGATTAAATTAGTTATTAGAAAATTTTGAAGCTATTTAATTAAGAAGTGTTTTCTCAATTAAGAAGTGCTTGAATGTGCGATATAGCCAAACCGGTGAATCAAGTGCCTCTTAAAGTGCTATCAGCCATTCAGAAAACGGAGAACATGTTACTGTAAATAAATACTCATGTTTTCCTTGGAAGTGTGCTTCTCCGTTCATTTACAGCTTGTGAAGTTTTGGTATGAATACTTCATCAATTTTAAACTTTCAAGTTAATACTACAAGGTTTACAATTTCACTTGCTTCAATTTGGGTCAATTTATTATTATGCGGTGCATCATCAATCAACAACAACAACCAAAACATATTACGAAATGTATAAAATAACTAGCTGATGTACCCGGCTTTGCTCGGGTAGAAAAGTGTAACCAAAGAGGGCATTGCCAGGATCCAAAAGAACGAATTTAGCAGTAGATTTTAGATGATTCCACCCTTGTAGCCTGGGTTACTTCAAGGACACTATAGTATGGCCATACAAGATTTAAGTTTCAGTTCAGTATTTTTTGCATGAATCCGTAATAGACCGACCGACAAACAGACTGACAAAAATTGAATTTCATTAATACTGATTATTGAAAATATTGAAAATGATATACAACGAACTGCGCGCACTTCAAACTCGTAGCGTATCGATAAAAAAAAACTCACACACGCTCATACATCCGCTCGTATATATTGTATAGGTACATGTAATCAATACAAAACTCGAGAACTCAACAACTCGAAACATGTAAAATTATCGAAAGTTAAGGATTAAAGCTTGGCACATTGCCCAAGCGAAAGGGTTGGATGGCCAAAAGGACATACGAGTGAAACGGACGACTCTGCAAGCGCCCATGCTGCAGTGTAATTTATTGAAAATATTTGCACAAGGATGATCCAGCAAAATGGCAGCTTACAGTGCCCAGTGCGTGTACTTGTGTGTGCTCATCTGAGCGAGAGTTATTGTGTGTAAATGTGTAAGTAATCTATTGGATTGCAAATATTTACGAAGCGTTTTGTTACATGAAGCCTTTGGCAGAGTGGTACATACGAGCACTCACATTCTTCAAAGTGTTTATATTCGGCCGGTATTTGAAATCCTTTATGCCCTTTTGCAACTTCTTTGAGTTGAAAATGCTTTGCCACCATGACAAATGTAAAATCAATTTTGCAAATAGTCAATATTTTACATTCGACTGACAAACATACACTGTTGCTTTTGCTTGAAGACTTCTTTGTAAATATGTACCCTTTTGAGAATAATTTAGGTGTAAATTTTGACCCCCGATTAATATGCAAACCATTTTCAGTACTGCAAAATTTTAAATTTAAATTAGATTTTGGTAATGTCCAACAGCGGAGGCATCACAACAAATTTATTATGAAACATAAAAGAAGTGGAATAAAGCTGTACCGGAAAAAATGTATTCCAAAATGTACCCATTTTGTGCCGCTGCTCGAGTTTTCCAACAACAATAGGATTACTGTTGAAGTACTCGAACAGCGGCACAAAATGGGTTAAACAATGAGGAAGTGTTTATACAACCGTTCGTCCTGACTCACTGGAGAATACAATTTTGGAGATATGACAATTCGTTGCTGAGTATGTACTTCAGTACCATCAATCAGCAACAATCATTGACTAACATTTGCCATCTATGCTTTATAATAAGCTTGAATGTATATTTATCCAATTCCATATAAACTTTTCTCCTTTTGAACACTACACAAATCTCAAAGCGAAACCAAAACAATCTAGTTCGAAATCATTTGCAGCACTCGTTTGCACTCCAGCATTTCGTGTTTAGAGAGCTGGCGACTGCGAAAGCAGCTGAAGTATGCCTTCATAGTCATAGTCAGGCCAGCATCAGCAGTACTGGTTAGAACGACTGAACAGATAATACAATTCCATTAGTGATGAGGGTATTCCCAATCAAATTTCTGTATAGTCCATTGTCCATCAATAAAAATTAATAAAATTTATGAATACAAATGTTAATTGGAAAATCCAAACAGAACAGAAAGCCTACCCTACTACAACAAAAGTGAGTATAAATCATTTGCAGTTATGGTTTTCAGTCCAAGCTGTAAATACTAGATATAACTCCGACAATATGCAAACAGAACAGATTAAAGATAGAGAGTTGAATGCGTCGAATTAGCTTTGACTGAAAACCATTACTGGAAAGGGTGCATACTTTTTTCAGTGCACAGTAATAAAGTGCAAAGGATTCGCACTACTTTTCCCCACGAACTAATTCGAATTCTAGTTAAAATGTTAGCACAGCTCAAAGGCAGTTCTCTTGTGTACATTAAACACATTTCACTTATTCACTTACAACTCTAACGGCGCTAATTGGATTTCAATCATAGGAAATCGTTCACTCCGGCAAGTTATGCTCAATTACTTGGCTTTCAGTATAGGTTGCATTTGAACATACATGCTCAGATAAACACACACGATAGAGGATGTGGAAATATGTTTAAATCTGTACTTACGTGTGCATGTGATGTGTTCTTTTATGACGCATATAGCTAACAACGCCGCGCAAATTGATTCAAATCATAAGGATTATGGCACCCTAAGCCATAAAGTTGCAACTACAATTACTCCATCCTGATGTAAATGAATCGCCCGGAATTTAATTTTTTTTTGTTGTTTATTTTCATTGGCTTTCCAAATCGAACGTTACTCATACGCAACGTGTAACAAATTAAGACTTCGTATAACTTTCGCATGCCCCCACCACAGTCTCCTATATATTTTGTCTCACTGTGTTTTTGTTAGCCGTTTGATTTCTTTTAAAACAAATTGTGAGAATCACTCATTGCATAACGTTAAGTCATTTTTTTTTAATTCAATTGAAATGATCTAGAAAAACGACTTGAAACAGGGAATTTTTATACCCCCACACTCACTGTGGCAGGGTATACTAACTTTGTCACAACGTTTGTAACACCCATAAGGAGGCGTGTCCGGTATGGAAAAGTATATATATTCTTGATTAGAATCACCGCCGGAGTCAATTTAGCGATGTCCGTATGTCTGTCCGTCTGTCCGTCCGCACGATATCGGTCGCAGTTTTGGTGATATCGACTTGAAACTTTGGGTACATGTTTTCTCGTGAATACTGAGATCAAGTTCGAGAATCAACCAAATCGGATAAAAACTGGGCGTGGCTCCCATACACCGAAAAAAAAGGTAAAAATTTGGCAAGTCTTTTTTATTGTTGTATTCGATTGGAAATGTTTAGAAACGTATTTTTGACATGGTCCGAGGTTCCGAAGCCACATATATAATGGTCTAAATGGGGTCTTGAGACCAATTTTTTTTTTTTTGTGGAGTTGATTGGAAATGTTTAGAAATGGATTTTGGACGTGGTCCGGTCTCCAAAACCACCTATAATTGGCTCAAAATAGGGTCTTGAGACCACATTTTTTTATGTTCGAGGTACTTCTTCCTACTGTGTGGGGGTATTTAAGTTTCGGTATAACCGAAGATAGTCCACTCTCTAGTTTTAGTTCTATTTTCATATGAGACTTTTTTGCGTTTAATTCAAATTTGTTGGCATATGTTTTCATTTTTAAGCCCGGTATGCAGGAGAAATGACATATTTTTCGTTTTGTGTAGAGCAAAATATTTTTTGACTATTGAATTTTTGAATTCTGTAAATAAAGTTTAATAAAAACGTGCAAAAGGTGATTGTGAGTGATTGTGCGGAAATTGTTTTCGAAGCAACATAAGGTCATTCCAAAATATCTCTCTTTCTTCACTTTCACTGCATATGTAAGCACCCTGCACCCATCCCATAAGGACTTCATGTGTAAAGAGTTTTCGACTCTTGCAATTGAACACTTTCCTAATTTAACAATACCGTATTTCTTGTCTATTCTGAAGTGCATTCATAGATTTCCACATGCAAGTAGTTGACGAAACTTGTCTATTCTTCAAAATAAATTTGAGGCTTAAAATTGACTGAGTTTATGATTGAGTTTATAAATGAAAGAAATGAAGTGTTCTCGACATAATAGCACAAACATTTGAAATTATTGTAATGGAAAGTCATTTATACTTAACGAGCATACTTGAAAGAGATACTAACAGAAATCTATCATATGCCTACATACATATAAGGGAGGATATACGCACACAAACATTTCCAACTTATTCTTACAAGTGTTTAAAGCAGCTCAAATACTCGAGTTGAGTACACCAACAAGAAAAATAACAATAGCCCCAACAGCATGATCTATCGTATATTTCGCCATTGCATATCATATAAAATTGTAATTTAATCCTATTTAAAACCGGACAATGTGCCACATAGAAATGCCAAACGATGAATGTACTTATACATGTATGTATGTAAAATACGAAGGCAGGTCTATGTGGAGGGTCAAACTTCAAATGCATGCTACTCGGTATTATATATGGTTAAAAGTAACCCTGTGCTCTTGACATATACCATCCTATTGCAAGAGGAGGTAGATCCACACACATTGGCAGTCAAGGAGCTGTGTGTGTTTTATGCAAATTGCTCTGATTTCCCATTTGAATGATTTTCGATTTAAATAAGTAATAAATACCAATATTTCGATTGTTGGTTTTTATGGTAATGCCAAAGCAACCAAATTGCCCAGACCGGAGTAAGGAGATTGATTTGGTTGAATCGAAAAGTTGGTTTTTTTAAAGAGTCAAGACAGGTAATTTTCGCCCATTTCAACAATGCTGACTTGCCTCTTCGGAAAGGGGATGCAGGTAGGAACGGAGACAACAGCATATTTTTCGATGAGGAGATGCAATATGAGACAGAATAACGAACAAAGTCGAGACAAGTGTTATGCCTTTGAGGTCTTAGAACGTATCGTACCCACATGTGCAGGGGGGTATTTTGAGCTCATGTCACACCGAAGGCAATTCTCTTACTAGTTATACCCCCACACTCACTGTGGCAGGGTATACTAACTTTGTCACAACGTTTGTAACGCCCATAAGGAGGCGTGTCCGGTATGGAAAAGTATATATATTCTTGATCAGTATCACCTCCTGAGTCGATTTAGCGATGTCCGTCTGTCTGTCCGTCCGTCTGTCCGTCTGTCCGTCTGTCCGTCTGTCCGTCTGTCCGTCTGTCCGTCTGTCCGTCTGTCCGTCTGTCCGTCCGCACGATAGCGGTCGCAGTTTTGGAGATATCGACTTGAAACTTTTTTTACATGTTTTTCTCGTGAATACTGAGATCAAGTTCGAGAATCAGCCAAATCGGACAAAAACTAGGCGTGGCTCCCATACACCGAAAAAAAAGGTAAAAATTTTTTATTGTTGTATTCGATTGGAAATGTTTAGAAACGTATTTTTGACATGGTCCGAGGTTCCGCAGCCACATATATAAGGGTCTAAATGGGGTCTTGAGACCAATTTTTTTTTTTTTTTTGTGGATTTAATTGGAAATTTTTAGAAATGGATTTTGGACATGGTCCGGGCTCCAAAACCACCTATAATTGGCTCAAAATAGGGTCTTGAGACCACAATTTTTTATGTTCAAGGTACTTCTTCCTACTGTGTGGGGGTATTTCAGCTTCGGTATAGCCGAAGATAGTCCACTCTCTAGTTTTTCATACCAATTGATAAAATTTGTTCCTTGCACATTTGGCTCACAGAATTATTTTGAAATGTAATTGCACCACAATGATCTTCCGCTTATGCCTTTCGAAGCATACCTTAGATAACTTAAAATTGCACAAAACTTCTTCAAGCATTTCGAAATTTCATTCAAATTTTATCGAACCCAAAAATACATATTCGACTACTATACAAAGGTTACAGGCAGGAGGGCAATACATACATTTCCTATTAAATAACAAAAGCAACTTCCTACGCCATGAAGGCACTTTGTTCAGCTAGTATTCATATTTCGCCTTCCCTTACTCACTTTATTTGCAAATATGTAGACAATTGTTTTCTGATATTACGGAGAGCAGCAAGGCAACCAATCAACCGACCGTCTAACAATCCGGTTGCTCCAGCAACAGCAGCCAGAATCCTCTACGGAAGTCAGCTCGACATAAGCAGGTCACAAAGGATGCACCAGCGCCTTTGTAGACGCCACTTGACAATTCAAGTCCCGTATGCTTTCTTCAATGGATGGGTGTTTGTGTTTGGCTCTGAGCGTGTTTGTGTATTAGGTGCGTGAACTCATAAAGTGAACTCTGACGACAGCATCATTGTGCTAGGTGGCAACACCACACAGCAAAGAGCATATCATTTGGCCTTTTTGTTCGCCTTTTTTTTTGTTGTTGTTTGTTTTGTTTGGTTGCTGTTAAACTAACGGTCCGGGGGCTTAACAAGCATTGTGTTTAGCTCCATGTACGAGGCTTACCCCATTGCACTCTCGCGGCGTGAAGCATTGCTGGCCTGACATTTACTATTGTAGGTACATTCTGCGGAAATTGTCCAAAAGGCGGAAATGTTAAAAAGGGCGTTTTAATTCGCCTTTGCAAATGCATAATGCCACTTATTGCCAACATTAAAATAAATAAATAAAATGTATGTGCAAACTGGAATCACCGCACACAAGTGAATCATTTGACTACGCTTCCTCTGTGAAAGACTCTTTTTCTTACATATAAACTTTAGTTTATTTTTCACATTAATTATATTTGCATCCATGACAATTCCCCAAACTGTGCACTCTATCGTAATAAGTTCCTGCTCCGGGCCCAATTTCATTTAAGTTGAAGTAATACAACTTCTCTCTTACATTCTCTGTTATTAATGTTATTTGCTTGAGTTTAAAGTAAATTTCCAAGTACCTAAAGCATGCAGCAAGGACAATGCCACTTTTTGCGTTAACACCTCTCGAAAGTTCTGCGGAAATGCTTAATTGCTACGAAATGCAATTACAACTTGGAATACACCAGGTACAATTGTCAGGTACACTCTCATGATACATGCTGTATATCATGCGAATGGAGTTGCGTTTGTTGCATTCAACCAACTTTTCCCCAAAAACAAAAAGTTTCACTTACAAGCCAAATCATTTTACACGAACACACTGCAACACAGTGCCCAAGGAAAAGTTCGGCAAAATTTATATGCGATTCCAATTAAAATCATTAATGCCACACACAGACAAAGGAGCATTACACATTCCCATATCTGAAGTACCTTCAACTAGATCGAACTGATTACCTTTATACTTTTTAACTTTATACTTTAATTAAACCAACAGCCACAGCCGTCCAAAAGTTCTTTGCACTTTACACCACTGCAGTTTACTTTCAGGAGAAACATTCCTAGTCTTTTTTTGAGTTGGTAGTGAAGCTGTATTTGGTTTAGAATTATTAAAGTCAATCTCTTTATTATTTTTATAATTAATAAAATCACTCGTTTTTGTATCCTGGCAATAATCAGCCAAATCGGACAAAAACTGGACGGGGCTCCCATAAACGAAAAAAGGTCAAAATTCTTTTTTATTGCCGTAAATTTTAAATGTTTTAAAATGTATTTTTAACTTGGTCCGAGCTTCCAAATCCACATATAAATGAGGCGAAATGGGGTCTTGATACCAACTTGTTTTTTGCTGCATTCAATTGGAAATATTTAAAAACGGATTTTGTGGATTGTCCGAACCAGTGGGTCAAAATGGGGTTCTGAGATCAAATTTTTATGTTCGTCGTACTTCTAAATGGGTCATATTGTTCACTCTCTAATTTGAATTTCTACCGGCATTGCCACCAATAAATTCTCATACAATTTGAGTATTTCGCATTTAATACACAACAATTTATTCAATCCACATTTCGCTCAAACAATGGAAAAAATTTGAATTGGTTTTCGTGTATTTTCAACCCAGTCAGCATTTGTGTCTTCATTGGACGAGCACGATCAATGTGCATAGCTACTTTAGCAACTTATTCAATCGTCTTTTGTCATTCTGAAGCTTTTACTTTCATTGGAAATTTGTCATTTGATTCTTCCAGACGAGTCACTCGCGGGGAATAATTCATCTGAACTAATGACAGACTCGGCCGCGACTAAATAAATCGCATGCGAGAATCGTAAACGCATTTTCAACAATCTAAAATGTTTGTTGGGAATTTTTGACATTTTTGGCATACATACAGTCAAAGAATTAATGTTTTTGAGGCGTAATTGCTGCAAATGATGAATACTTTTAGAGATAATATGGATGTATTTGTCGTGACTGAACTCGTTGACCGCAAACGAAATTTTTTTATTTAAACGTTTTTAGTTTCTCACAAATGCAAAAAACGTAAATACAAATAAGTTTCAAAGTGAGAAAAATGAAGACAATTTCCCCCTTATGTCAATAAGCCCTAATTTTTTCTATAAAGGGGTATATTGTCCCTTCAGGCGTCAAGGACAATTTTGTTTTTTCTTAAATACTTTCGGTATGGAAACGGTTTTTTTTAGATTTTCTTGAAATTTTGAGACTCACTAAATAACACTTTTAGTAAAAACAGATAACCGAAACAAGCTATCCACCACGCCCATCTTCGATAGTTCAGCACATATTTGCTAGTATACATTTAAAATTTTAACTTATACTATTTTTTGATATTAAACGTATGGAGCGATCCCACTGTGCATACAAGCACACAAGCAATATAAGCAATACTATTAATGCCATTTAAAGCGGGTTAACACATGTTTTGGTTGCATTAACAAGTTATTTACATAAGTAATGAGATAGCGACTAAACAAATTCAAATTCAAGCTCGCTTTGCATATTTTCAGAAATAAACCGAAAAAAATGCAATATGAAATACATACAAACAAATAAGCGAATAAATTGTGATTTTTGTTATTGTTTGGTTGTTCAACCGCTGAAAGCAAATCAAAATGGCCAATTTTTATGTTTTGATAGTATTTGTGGTAATCAACTTGACTCTAATACGCTAATGTCGTTGAGCTAAAATAATTATTTCGTTGTGTTTCTACTTAGTAATCTGTATATACTTTAAAAAAAATAGTCATAAAATATGAAACCACATTTTCCATTGATTGTTGCAATTCACTCGACAATAGCAGAAGCATTCACAACATAAAATTGGCACAATTACAGTTTCCAAGTGAAATGCTCTACCTCGAACTAAAGCCGTACACAAATTTGTATGTTACTCATACGACCGGAGCAACAACACCGACAATGTGTCATTTTTCATAGATGCATTTCGAAACACACGATAACCCGTCAGCACGCTGCACACAACGGGACCTGGAATATGTATAAGAAAAATGTCAAAATGATGATATCCGCCGGTAACTGTGTAAAACAAAAGGAGCAACGTGTATTTGAATGTGGGCTGACACATATGTGTCAGTGTGTTGGTGTGGCAAAACATGAAACGGAAATAACCAAATAAAAAAAGGTAACAGCAAAAAAGCCAACATATTCAAACAGTTGTTGTCTAACTCGATGCAGTTACAGCAGTACACATGTGCATATGAAAAGCTATTCATAGCCGAGTGTGCAGTTATGCCTGCATCCATGCGGGCTGAGAGATTGCATAGCAATTGAGGGATTTGTGTGCGAATTTGTGGAAAGTTTTAGAAGTCAAAATGAAAAGAACATGGGTGGAAAGAATGCCAACAAAAAATAAACCGAAAACCAAAAATTTCAAAATCCAAAACAGTGAAACTTTGGCATGGCCAATGCATGAACATTTTCCTCTACTCTCGATTTTTCTGTTGTTTTGTTTTGTTGCATACAAAAGTTTTGCTCCATAACGGAAACGGAACCGAAACTTTTCAATGTATGCAATCAGTGGTGAATGGAGCTGTTGTTCTTGTTGTTGAAATTGAACGTATTATTTTCAACGATTTTGGAATGCCTTTTTTTCGCCAAGCTGGCAAAAGGCAGATTGGATCACATGTTTTGTAGGATTAATTTTTTGCCTTTCATTGAAATGTGTTAGTATTAAAGATTTGTGTAGCCATTTTAAAGGCAAAAACGGATAATGCCATTAGAATCAGCTCGCTCGAATTACTTAACTTTACCCACCTCCGTGTGCAGTCTGTTATATTTTTCAACTAGTACAGTGTAATCAAAAAATTAAATAAAAGTGCTCTCTACAACTTTCTCTGAACTTATACAACTTTACTCAACCTCAACTAGTTTCCAGTTTAAAATTATTGAAATAGCATCTCTAAACAACAGAAAAAGAAACATTTCAGGACATACAAGTATCTACTTTGGCCGCAAGTCAACTATATTGTTTTAAAAAAAATACTTCAAAATTGAGTTCCACAGTCAAACTGGAATGAGCTGAGTTTGCAGTTAAAGGTTGCAGTTAAAGTAATGCCATGTTTTGAAAATAAAAGTTAAGTTTTTCGATTTTTTTTTGGGCCAAAATTGTTGTTAAACTTAACCACTTATAAGGTTAAATTCGGAGTAGGTATGTTTTATTTATGAATGGATTTTACAAAAATTTAATATCTTGACTTCTCTCACACGGTGGCCACATTAGCCACAACGAAAGACGAAATGCTGATAAGCTAAGTACCCTTAAATTTGAATGAGTTTTCCAAAAAGACGCTAGGCAAAGAAAAGAAACAAAAACAAAACTAAGAATCTTCTTGAATTTTTTATGTTAAGCATGAAAAACTCATAGCAAATTCAAGTCGAGTAATTGAGAGGAGTTGTTTGCGAGTTGTGGTTGTTGTTGTTGTGATGGCTGTGCTTGTTGTTTCAATTAGGAAACTCAAAATTACTTGAAACCCTTCAAAAATGTGAAATTTTAAAGTACAGCATCAAAACTTAAATTTAATTTTTTAAAATATTGAGTTTTGCTCGAAATGTCTACAAAAAAACCTTTATTTTCCTCAACCCACGAAATTTTGTAAAAGTTTATTTTAGGAGTGCGAAACTCTTGTTTTGCTCTTGAAATGTTTAATTGTATTTGGAGGAAATTAAAAAAATCCTTAAAATGACTTTTCCATACTACGTCTTACAATATAACCAATCCATATGCTCTTCCTCATCCCTTCCATTGGCAGCACATTATGAATTTTGATTTGCTTTAATGCATTCCGCGTATAAATTTAAATGTATAACGCGCCCAAACGCTGCAGCTGTCGTCACATATACACAAGGTGTGTTTGTGTGTGTGTGTACATTTCTCCAACAGGAAATTGCAAACTGCGGTATGGCCGCCATGCGCCATATTTTCAAATTATATGCGTTTTTCGTGTTGTTCTCGGTTTGTTAAATGGCGAGGAAATGTGGAAATGGTTTATAGTTGAGCGCATTTATTTAACATTCATTTTTCGTGGCTGTTTTTTTTTTGGTTCATTTTTAAAGTACATAATTTTTGCTGTGACACAATTTATTAATAAACCAGATTACAACTACAATTTCAAAAGAGTTTTTATTTTTATAATTTCACATTTTTTTTACTCTTATTCCCGATTAGCTGGATACCTGGGCGTGGGCACAATAACACCATTAACCATATCGACGGGCTTCTTCTTGTTCAGAGCCATCTCAACGGGATCCTCGGCAGAAACATCCTCAATAACTTCTTCTACAATCTTCTCAATCTGGGCATTGATAATGCCGTCCACTTTATTCTCAATTTCGTTGACCAGATTGTGGACTTGGTTGACCACTTGCTGGGGAAGCGACACAGACTGGGGCTCTGGCTCGGGCTCAACAATCTCCTCTTCGATCGTCTCAATTTGAGAGTTGATTATGCTGTCCACTTTATTCTCAATTTGGTTGACAATTTGCTGGGGGAGCGACACAGACTGTGGCTCAGGCTCAGGCTCGGGTTCAACAATCTCCTCTACAATCGACTCGATGTTGGAGTTGATAATGCCGTCCACTTTATCCTCGATTTGGTTGACAATTTGCTGGGCAAGCGACACAGACTGGGGCTCAGGCTCTGGCTCAACAATCTCCTCTTCGATCACCTCAATGTGGGAGTTGATAATGCCATCAATCTTATTCTTAACTTCGTTGACAATTTGCTGGGGCAGAGACACAGACTCGGAGACCTCGGGCTCCACAATGGCAGCGGGACGCGACACTGGCGCTGGACGTGCGTTGGAGCTAATTGGAGCGGGCAACTCGATTGTGAAGGCCTGACTGCCGACAGTCAAAATGACGGCGAAAGCAATGGAAAGTGCCAATTTCATGTCTACTGTTTGATGAACACTGGGAGTCACTGGAAAACGAGTGTGGCCTATTTGGCAATCATCATGTCTTTAAATAGTAGTCGGAAATTTTTAAAAATTCAATTGCGAATGCTTTGGGACGAATGATCAAGGGAATACGGGAAAACAAAAACCATTACCATGTTTTTCGACTCAAACAACAAACAGGTGACAATCGCTAATTGAGGGTGATAAGATAAATTTTTCGTTAAACATTTTATTGCGAAAAGTTTTCAAAATATGAACTCTCTAATTGAATATGTAAGAAGAAGACTAGAACACGGAAGACTCAAATACAGTTTTCGCGGGGATTTCGACTTTAAATGAATCGCCTTACTGAATTTGACAGTTCATTTGCGCAACTGCGCATTTCCGAGGGCTTGCCGACTTTATATGAATCGGCATATCCTGAGACAACTTGACCTTAGTCCATGCTTAACAGACAAGACAGAAAGAAAGACAGACTGATCTGGACACATATTATATTTAATTTTACATTTTTATATTTTTAATGGTTATGAAGAGTTTTAATAATTTATGGCGTTTATTAGGTTATGAAATATTAACAAGTGAGTAAGTTTCAGTCGGGCAAGCCGACTTATATACCCTACACCCCCAAAAACCCCCCTATACAAAATTTCATACTGTTTTGGTGAAATCTTAAAATTTAGGTAAAAACACGATTTTCACTTATATGGGAGGTAGGCGTGGCAGTCGACCGATTTCGCCCATTTGCAATACAAACTCCTTCTAGGGCCTAAAAAGGATAAATTCAAAATTTGGGATCCCTAGCTTTCTTCTGGCTCCTGCAATCGTGTTTACAAGAAAAGAGGACGGACAGACGGATAGGGCTAAATCAACTCAGGAGGTGACGCTGATCAAGAATATATATACTTTTCCATACCGGACATTTCTCCTTCTTAGTGTTACAAACATCAGACCAAAGTGAATATACCCATACCTCATGAGGTGTAGGGTATAAAAATATAGCAAATGATATGCCTCTAAACATTAGCCATAATTTGGCACGCTTTTAATTGTGTTTGTTATTTTAAGTTCTAAAATTAGCTTGTGTCAACACTATCGTGAAAGTACATTATCGAAACATTCAGAAATTGATCAATTGATAAACAAAATGATATTATTCCGATAAGGTAAGCAATTTTCTACGCTATAACTTTCCAATTATTTCCTTTCTTTTCTTCGAAACTCAAACCATTCTGTTTAATTGCCGGATTTCATTGGTTAACAACTAATTGATCTAATTTCATTGTCCACTATGAAATCGTTTATTGTAGTTATTGTAGCATTATATGGATGCCACCTATTAACAGTGAACTTTTTTTGCTTTCGAACATTTCACTGATTTAAAAACTAAAAGGTTTACAATAAAATGGACACCATACTTGAGATTAGAGATCCCAAATTAACTAACGTATGAAGTTTTAACAAAATCAGGCAACTTAAAATCAAGATGTGTTTAAAATCATCACCGCTTTTGTATTTTACACTGGATTTTTTATGGTACTTGTTTATTGCTTGCTGGAAAGTTAATTAAAATCCCAAACAAACGGCATATCTTTTCAATTTATATATTTGAATAGTGCAGATTTCCAATTTTTTTTTTTTTGGTCCCAAAGGTGTTAGGAGTTGGGAGCACAATCTTAATGTATAAAAACGTTGGTGCGTATGTTTGAGTCAACATCACGGCTATGTTTTTAAAGGTATCTTTTTCTTCCATCAAATGCATATTTAACATTTCAAATCCAATTTAAACTGTATTTTTGAAGATTTATTATCTGCATGGGAAAAATGCCAAAATGCGATTTAAATAGTTTTAAGAATTGATCCAAAAAAACTGGGAGACACTGCTACTCTTTTTTAGCCCCCTCCAACAGAATTTATTAGTCCCAAGCATGTGCATGTTTTAGTGTCGAACGGTGTTATAGAGCGGGCCCGGTTGGATGCATCTTGATGAGTTGATTACCAATCTTGTAGATAATATATACCTAGAACATTTTCTTGTGGGATTATTGGTTTGAAAATTATAGCTCGAAAAACATGAAATTTTTACAATTTTTCAAGATTTTTTTCACTTTTTAGCAAATTGTCAAAATTATTAAATATATGAAAAAAATATTTTAAAAAAGAAACCGGAACCGGAATCGATATCTGAGAACCGGAACCGAAACCGTTTAATTTTTTTGGTTTCATTTCCTAAAAGTGCATTTAGACCGCACGAACGAGCGAACTGAATGCCGTTCATTTGGTCGTCCGGTTTGCGATCTTGTGATCGTAGCCGAGTTCTCGCTCAAAATGTTCATGCAAACATTGCTTACGATGATTGTTCAGTTGTGCGAAAGGAATTTTGTTTGCGATTAGATTTCGCAACTAAAGAGGCGTTCGTTCATGCGATTTTAATGCTCGCACCTTAATATGGAAGAATTACTTAATATATAAAGTTTACTAAATTTAAATATACGCCATCAATTTTATTTAAATTTTCTTGAAAGTTTCTGTTAAAACTTTTGGACTTTCATATAGCATCCATTGTAGCGTGTAGCGTGTGAACAGCTGATTTTGACAAACGAACACGCGGAAAGAAAACAGAAGAAGCGCGAAAGAATCAGCTGGAAAACGGACAAGTTTTATTTTATTTTAGATTTGGCAAAAACATTCATTTTACAATTTTAAGAAATATGAAAGTGAAAAATATTTACACTTCGGTGGCTTGTAACCGCACCACAGAGTGCGCCGACTGGGGCAACAATGGCAGGATTGTATATGGGGCCTGCAATTCTGTGGTCGAATGCGATCCATCAGTAAGTGCGAATTAAAACGAACAGCTGAATAACAACTCAAAAAACACCACATTCTTTAACTTGAACAGTTTAATGGGGATTCCGCCAAAATACTACGCACTTATGTGGAGCACAAGAAGCGCGTCAATACCGTACAGTGGCTACGCTCAAACACTAGTCCAACAAACGAAGTTCACTTCCTGTCTGGAGCCGATGATGGACTGGCCATATTCTGGAACATTGAAGACCCCCAGCAACCCAAATGCTTTCCTCTAAAAGGACACGAGAGTGGTGTCAACGCTGTGGCTGGACTGCAGCGCCCAAACGGCGAGTGGTTGCTGGCCACTGCGGCCGCAGATTCGACATTAAAGCTCTGGCATTTCGATGGCAACGAATTTGTGTGTTGTCAAACACTGCTACTGAAGAGTGGCTTTTGTTTTACGCTGCGTCTGATGGTGCTGCCCAAAACGGAAGGAGTATTGTTGGCCTTTAGTTCGGACGATGAGACAGTGTCATTGTGGGCTCAGACACAGGACGATAATGTGGATGAAGGCACAAAGCCATTCCAGCTGGTACACACACTGACTGGCCACGAAGATTGGGTGCGTGGCTTGGATTTTACAGTCGATGGCGATGATTTGCTGCTGGCCAGCTGCGGCCAGGACAATTTTATACGTTTATGGCGTATAGCGCCACGTACTGAAGCCCAGGTGCGTGAAAATACTGTGGACATCTTCAATTTGCTGGACGAGGCTACCGGCGAAATACGCGTGGAGGAGAAAATACTCCAGCTGAGCGCAAACGGCTGGTATGCCGTCAGTTTGGAGTCGGTGTTGTACGGCCACGATGGCTGGGTGTATGGTGTTCAGTGGCATTCGTCGGCGGAGAAGGGTATGTTTTCTATAAACTAGCTAAAGACTTTAATTTGACATGTACTTTTCATTGAAGGTTTGCGCCTACTCTCGGCCTCAATTGATAAGACACTCATCATTTGGGCACCCACTGAGGATGGTGTCTGGATGGAACAGGTGCGTGTCGGCGAGGTGGGTGGCAATTCACTGGGTTTCTTCGGTGGCAAATTTGCCAGTGATGGCAAATCGATTTTTGGCCACAGCTATCAGGGAGGCTTTCACATTTGGAATCAATCGAACGAAAACGAAAGCATGTGGACTCCCAACGTTGTGGTGGGCGGTCATTTTGGCGAGGTGCGTGATCTTGCTTGGGAACCCCAGGGTGAATATCTCATGTCCGTATCCGCTGACCAGACAACGAGAATTCATGCGCCCTGGCGGCATTCAGTAGAACAAAAGGAGGAGGCAACTACTTGGCATGAGTTGGCACGTCCGCAAGTCCATGGCTATGATATGCAGGCGCTGGCCATACTATCGCGTTATAAATTCGTTAGCGGCGCCGAAGAGAAGATCATGCGCTGCTTCCAAGCATCTGCAAATTTCATTGAAAACTTCAGGCGCATTACGGGCACGGCAAGCGATGCCGAGGGCGATCATTTATTAGCAAGTAAAGTTTGTAAAAAAATACATTTCAATCTTAAATAGTGAAATTTTTGTTATTCTTTCAGCCTTGCCCAAGGGCGCCTCAGTGCCTTCGCTGGGACTATCGAATAAGGCTGTCTACAGTGTGGATGAGCCAGCGCCCGAAACGAAACACATCAAAGACCAATATCCGGAAAACTATTTTGTACCTATGACATTGGAAACGCCGCCACAAGAGGAGACCCTAATGCAAAACACACTCTGGCCCGAAGTGCAAAAACTCTACGGACACGGGTTTGAAATATACGCACTTGCGGCCACGCCCGATGGATCTGTTTTAGCTTCATCGTGTCGCGCTACTAACGCCGAACACGCACAGATAATTCTATGGTAGCTAATTCTATTATTTGTCCATTTAATTTCTGACTTCATTCAAATACTCAGGAACACCTCTACTTGGAAACAAATCCAACAACTTGCCTCACATCAGCTGACGGTCACCCAGATGCATTTCTCTCCGGACGGCCGTTATCTGCTCTCAGTATCGCGTGATCGGCGCTGGTCTTTGTTCGAGAAGCAAGATACGGACACAGCAAGCTCCTCCTATACGCTAACAGCCCACACAGACAAAACAAACGGAGTGCATACACGCATTATTTGGTCTTGTGATTGGTCGCATGATGGTAAATACTTTGCTACATCATCGCGTGATGGTAAAGTTGCAATTTGGACTCAGGAAGCGATCGCTTCTGCTACGCCCTCCTCATCCTTAAATGGTTGGCGGGCTTCGGCCGTACTGGAGCTAAAGAATGAGTCCATTACGGCAGTGGCCTTTGCTTCACACACCTCAGTTTGCGGGGCTTATATAGTGGCTTTGGGTTTCGAAAGTGGCCTCATTCGAGTTTATCAATTCGATGACAAATGGACTCTTCTGTTGAGTTTGAACAATGCGTGAGTACTGCATCGAACTGAAAAGTCTGAAATTTCAATTAATTCAAATCTGATTTCAGCCAATCTCATCATTTAACTGTGAGGCGCTTGCAATTTCGACCAGTGCCAGCGCCAGCGGTCGCAAATCAATTCCATTTGGCCAGTTGCGGTGAAGATAATTTTGTTAGAATTTATGAGCTCAATTTATAAATTGTACAAAGATTTTTTTGATTTTAGTTTAAGAGCAATGCTGTTTACTTTTATTAAAATTTTTACCAATTTCAAATGACTTCACCAAATTGTATTTGTAAATCTATGAACAAACATAATCTTAAATCGTTAACTACATTTAGATAATCGTCAGCTGTGGTCTGAATGTATATCACAGAACTGGTGGCTTCAGAATCCAATATGGTTTAGTAGGGTACATAGAAGTCGGCCTTGACCGACTGAAAGTTACTCACTTGTTTCATATTTCTTTTGGCCAGTTTTCCAAAAACAAATACAAATGTATAACAGTAGATGCGCCCCGCAGGCTGATTCACGAGTCTGTCAAAAGCCAGAAACAGCTGATGAGAAGAAGAAGAACAATAGCGCTGTGTTGAAGAGAAGATGGCTACAAGATACCTAAGTAACCTGCGGCAAATTTTCTCTAGAAAATAAAAAAATAATATAGTATCCAGCTTTGTTTGACTACTTTTCCAGTAAAAACTTGCGGTGTCGTAGAAATATTAGGAAAAGGACGCGAACGGAAAACTTGCATCAATTTGCAACAACTTCTTCATGTCGATACCTTAAGGCACAACCATCCTATGTCCGTTTTCATGAAAATCGAGTTTTTGGCATTTTTGGATTCCTGTTTTTTCTCCTATTTTTTAAAATTTTACGGCAAATAAAAACCGATTACACAGATTTTTAGTTTTTACTGCTCTAGGTTGAATTTCAGCTGATTTTGACAGAACCGCGGCAAGCTGAACCATCAATTTTGCTGATGCATTTACTGCATTCGAAGATTGGGATTTCACAAATGCTATTGGAAAAGTGAAAAGTGCAGCGAGCAACGAGTAATTAAGTCAATTCTTTTAATTAGCGTCCAGTCAAAATACCCACGACTTGATCACAACAACATTGAAAGAAACAGCATTTAGATTTTCACTTTAATTTCTTTAACAACCACGGCCTTCGTCCCTTCGTGGGCTCGGTATGAATGTGTTTCGCCAGTAGTATTGTAGAAGCGCATAAAAAGTTATTTATAGCACCAACAACAACAGCAACAGCGGAAACCAGTGACGGCACCGCCACACCCACTACCACCAATAGCAAGATGTCGCGTAGCAAATCTCGCCTGCAAATTGAAGTCTGCGGTGACTGTGGAGCCTCAGGTGAGCTAGAAGCTGGAGTCCCTACAAATAAAACGTAATTTTACAAAAATTTCCTACGCGTACCTAGATCCCTCTTGGGCTTCGGTCAACCGTGGCATTTTGCTCTGCTCGGACTGTTGTTCGGTACATCGCAGTCTAGGGCGTCACATATCGATGGTAAAATCTCTAAGACAAGGTACCTGGGAGCCGCCCGTCTTGAATTTTGTAAATTCACTAAATGCTCACGGCGCAAACAGTGTCTGGGAGCACCATCTATTGGATGGCACTAATGCCACACCCTCAAAGGGAGCTCCGAGGTTGCGCAAACCCTCACCCAAGGACGCACTGCATCCAACCAAGTCCGACTTCATCAAGGCAAAACACGTCAATCTGGCGTTTGTTCTCAAACCCAATTTACAGGACGACGACGACATCACCGGCAACAGTCTGGAGCATGAGTTGAGCAAACAATTGCATGCCAGCGTACGGACTAGCAATCTGGAGACATCGCTGCGTCTGCTAGTGCAAGGCGCCGATCCGAATTTCTTCCACGAAGAGAAACGCTCAACACCGCTGCATGTGGCGGCCAAATTCGGTCAAGCATCGCAGATTGAGCTGCTAATTGTGCATGGGGCTGACATTAATGCCATCGATGGAAACGGCCTGACACCACTAGAGGTGGCAAAGGCCAATAATCACAATACAATTGCGGAACGTCTGTTGGATGCGTTGTATGATGTCACCGATCGCATTATTATGTTTCTCGGTGGCAAGAAACCGGATCATGCGGTTAGTCATTCAGTGCAGAGTTGGAAATTCGTAATTGAAATTGTAATCATATTTCCAGTGTGGACGTCATCTTGTCATACCAGATTCCAACAATGCGGACATCAGTGAACAATTGAAAATTGCAAGAGGACGCCTGCAATTGGTGCCCAATAAGATGTTTGAAGAATTAATAATGGACTTGTACGACGAGATTGATCGCCGTGAGAATGAAGCTAGTAAGACGAAACTATAAGCCACATCACAGGGGCGTCAATTGAAGCTATTTCATTTGATGAGCCCCACCCCTGTGTGATTTGAGATTGTATAATTTTTTAAATTAATTTTTATTTTCCAAAGTCTGGGCCACTTCCACGATGAACGGTGAAAATGTTGCAGTGCCATTTTTGCCAGCCAATCCATTTTTATCAGCGACACGCAATCAGGTTTGACAAATTTATGCAAAATCATTCGCTTGTATTAACCCTCAACATTCATTGTAGGGTCGTCAGAAACTGGCGCGCTTTAATCGCGTCGAATTTGCGGGCCTGTTAACGGATGTTTTAATTGATGCACGTCGCCGCCAGAATATGGCAAATTTGCGTCCACTTGACGCCACTTCGAGTGCATTTTATAATCATCCGTCGTCTTCGTTCAACGAACACGATCCGAATTTATCGGATGACGAGCCAATTTACGATCCAGTTGCCAGCGATGATGATTACGCAGCGGTGCCACCTATTGCCCAGCAGGTAAACTATATGCGTCAGAAGATTTTGAAATTGAACAATAGTTTCGGTTAAAGAGAAGGATTGCCATAGATTCTAACTAAATGTGTTCAGTGTTCATTATGAAAGTGATCAATTATCATGACTTTAAGTTAAGTAAGTCTTGAATTTAGAATTATTAAGTTATATTGTAATATCCAATAGATTTAACTCATATTAGTATAGAGGAAAAAAGCGTGGACTAGCCAATTTGTGTAACTGTTTTGTCTATAGTTGCTTTAGTGTCGTAGAAATGTTCTGTGCAGTTTGGTCACATTTGTGTGGATTTTTCTAAAATGGGTTTAAATCCATTCGAGAGTTCTGCACGTTTAGATGAGCGATAAAAAAAATTGGAAATTCATATTGTAATTTGCGATAACATACCACTACACAGAAAGTGTTCCAAAATTGTCTATTTCCCTCACGTCAAATGCATTAATATTGAGAACACATTTTTGAATGCAGATGACCCGAAGATATTGTTTAAAAAGTATAAGTTTTTTTGTTTCACTCAGAACTCAGAAAAAACAAATTTTTTCGGATACATATTGCCATAGAAAACACCATCTTGTTCTCCAGCATCTTGTGCTCATGTTCAGCTATTTTTTAATTGTAGCCTAATTAAAAATATAACAAAACACAGTTTTACCATAAAACACTTTTGAAAAAGCACACAAATGTTACAGATTTGTCCCAGTTGTGGCTTGTAGAACAGTGAGCAGTGTCAATTGAAGGGTCTAAGTACCAAAAAAATAATTACATAAAAACAAAGCGTAGTTCGAATGATTTTATTTGGATTCAGCGTACAAAAATACATGAAAAACAGCTTAAGTTTCTCATATAACCACAGAAATGTCGATTGGAAAAACATTCCGCACTTTTAAAAGAGCAAACAAAATAAAAATATTACCCATTTTATGCGTTTAAGTTCTCGTATCTTAAAAACAGAAAGAGATACAAAAAACCGATGTTCTACAAAGTTGTTGAGCTGAGAATTTTCTATAAAATATTTTTAAAACTTTAAAAATTAGTGTGACCAGTGAATTTTTTTAGCTTACTGCGATTCAGGGTATCAAAATACATAAGAAACAACCATATGATATCGTGTAACAAAAATACTGTCGAACAGAGTTATGATTCACTGAACTTAGACCCATTAGACGAACATTGTTGTATTTTTCGTTTTTTTTTTTTTGGGAAGAGATAGGACAAATTGCTTTGCACAGTAGCATTGGGCCATTCAAATAAAAAAATGCATAATAGCTAACTCGTTTTATTTATTTTTGGTACTTAGACCCAATAGACTTTTAAAGAAACACCCTTCAATTGTAGTTGAAATTTTTAGTTGTATCTGTCTGTAGATTCCTTCCCTTAGAGCAATCACACCGTTCGACAGATAATAAGGGGATTCATTTAAACCAGTGTTGTCAGATGTGTCGATTTATCGCCCTTTTGGCGAATTCGCAATCGATCGGGCGACGAATTTTAGGCCTGGGCGACATGGCGACTTTTTGGCGATATTTATTTCTATTTGGCGATTTTGCGGCGGTTTCATTTTTATCTAACATTTTATAATTTTTGATTGCTATTCTCAAGTTTTTCCTCAGTAAATCAAAAAATTAATCGATAAACGGGCGACTTCAAAATATGAAAATGGCGACGAGGTCCGGAAAATATCTGCCATCTCTGATTTAAACTGTCAAATTTCATATGTTTTGACTGCACATCGGCACAACTTCACCGTTTCCGAGGGGTTTCCCACTTCAAATGAATCCCCCTAATGTAAATCGCTAATCACGAATCCGAGGCTAATTTTTTTTAAAGAAATTTAAATATGAGGCGATCAGTTCCATAGTGGATTAAGTCGATATCATGCGAAATCCATTTCCATTCCAAAAAAATTAATATGAAAACTGGTTTTTATTTTCGGCAGTTTTGAAAAAAATAGTCATAGCTTGATTGTGCATTGACATCAATGGGTATGGAAAATCGTGCATTTTATTATTAAGCAGGAAAATTAAAAAATTGTAAAGGGTCACGAGGGTTTTAACACTGAAATTCCTCGCATTGAGCAGATGAAAACGTATCCAGCGACCCCGACTTACATTCAAAAATTATTCTCAATGTTTCAATTTGTCGAACAGTGTTATTTGTCAATTGTAGCCAATATTTATTCCAATAATTCATAGTATAATCCATGATGTCAAATTTTAATATTAGCGTATATTCCTGTGTTCGACATCGACTAGATTAAAATAAAGAATTAATATGAATTACAAAAAAGACAAAATCATGTCTGAAGATATACTTGAATTTGGACATGAACTAAAAGTGTTGCTCTCAGCACTGAGTTTAGATTTATTAATAAATTAATGGTATTTAAGAATAATTTAAAAACAAATTAGTTTATTAGACTGGTTTGTAATAACTTCAACTTGTGACATCAAAATATGTCAAAAAATAAATCAGTTTATTAAAAAAAATAACATTTAACCACAGTATATTTCTATTAGCCAATAGCTTTTCAAAGATTTTTTTTAGTTCTCATTTAATTATAATTTAAATTTACCAGAGAATAATTGGTACATGTTCAATTGAACTCCAAATTCAATTTTAATTCTTTTTTTTATATCAATATTTTTTTAGTAATTAATTTTTTAGTTTTTGTTTTTATTTTTAATTTTCTTTTTAATTCACTTACTGCCATAGCCTAATGCGGCCAAACAGCTGCCAGAGTCCCCGCACTTGGAAATGGCCACGTTGCGCAGACAAATCAGCGACTATGTCAGCGAAATCCATCAATTGAAGACGGTGGTGCAGAAGCTCTCGTCGGAGAATTCCGAATTGAAATCGAAATTTTCGAATGTGCCCATAGGCGCCTCCAACAGCAGTGTCTATGACGAACCACTGTGAGCTTTCAAATGCTTTTGCAATTTGCTGTTATTGTTTATTTTATTTTTTTTTTTTCATTTTATTTTAATTTTGTCTTAAATATTTTTTATTTATTTTTTCATTTTTATTTGTACTTGCATTTCTGTGCAATGCGCGCACGCTGTAAATATTTTGCTCTGCACACCACTGAAGTCGCATCGACTTGAATAGTAGCGAAAACGACCACGATCGCCATGAGCCGCTCTCGCTGCCCGAAGGCGTTGGTGCGGGCGCCGGTTCGAATACCTCTTCCTCCGGTTCATCGTCCGCCAATAATTCCAATCAATCGACCATCAAGCGTCCGGCTAGCATGTACGAACGTCGTTTGGCGCCCACATTTGGCAAGGGAGGCGGCGAATCGCGCACCACCACCAGCATGTATCAAATGCCCGGCGACAAGCAGCAGCAACAGCCGTTCGTTGAAGAGGTCAAACATCGCACGGACCTGGTTACGCGACGCTTGAAGGAGCTCATACTGGCCATGCAGGACACTTCGAATAAGGAGACTCTAGTGCCGTGTGCCGAACGGATACGCGTGGCTGTCATGGAGCTGATTGCAATTTTTACCACACCCGTATGAATGAATTCATTCGTTTCAATTATTTTATTGTTAATTTTCATCCTTTCTCTTCAGGCAAATTGCACGGAAGTCATTAGAGAGACGCTGAAGCAACTAACGCGCTACAATATACTCGTTCAACATGAATGTGAGAATTTGCAGAAATCATACAATTCCGAGGACAAGGCCACCATCGAAAAGTATATTAAGGAGGTGCGCGATTGCGCCTATTATATTGCCAGCGCTACCAAAACGCTGGTCATGCAATTCGAGTGAGGCGGCTGCAAAACGATAAACGGAATTTATACGAAATATTTATTAACGCTAGCATTTAGAGGATTTTTACTAACTTTGAGATTTTTTGAACGTTTCGGTTTTGCATTTGCAACTATAATCGCGTATTAACACGTTTAACTAACATACTTGAGTCGTTTTCGATGTAAGTGTTTCTTCCAGTTACTACTTAACGCCTTAAATTTTTCAAAAATAATTTTTCAATATTAAAATTTTGTTTAAAAATAACAAAGTGTTCATAAAATATTATTTTGGAAATTGCACCTGTTTTGGTAAATAGTTTTTGCATTTAATGAAATAAATTCACATACAAATGGCATAGACTGACATTAGCACCGTTATTATTTGTTTAGCATTCCGGAATTGAGTTCCTTATCGAAATTTGATGATTGCAAGGTAAGTTACGATTAATACAGTTCATTTTCTCTATTTAAGAAGAACTAGATGCTTCAGCTGCCAACTATAATCTGCGTTCGAAAAACAATTTGAAATCGATTAAAATTTGGTCAAGTTAAAATTATTTGTAGCTAAGTGGATTTTCGGTGCAAAATGTTCTATCCCGTTTTCACTACAGCAGTTCTTATTAGCTCTTTGTCAGATTTTTCGTCATGGAACTGATAGTGTAAATAGGCTCTAAAAAACATCGCCTTTTTCAACAAAAATTTGTTTGTATTTTTACTAAAAAAAAAAAGTTTGTATATATCGATACCTTAAAGCACAACCATCCTATGTCCGTTTTCATGAAAATCGAGTTTTTGGCATTTTTGGATTCCTGAGAAGAAGCTGCATCAGACAGGCTATAGTAGTTTGTGGGAATCGTAATGAAAGTAATTGAAAAATGAGGAAATAAAAATCAATTTCCAGTCAAAAAGCATACCAATTTGTTAACTTGTTTTTCCTTTTCTAGAGTTTTGAAAAAATGGAAATAGGATGGTTGTGCTTTAAGGTATCGATAAAGTCCAGTCATTCTAGCAATTTTTTTCACAAAAATTAGCGTTTGCCATAATTTTTGTTGAATTCATTCAGGGGCGTATCCTAAGCTTATTCCCAAAATGGCGGGACTCTAGAGGTTGTGCTTCAGCTGCCATAAGGAGAAACGCGTTTCCACGAATATCTCGTTAACGGTGCATCCTACAGGAAATCGTCTGGTATCAATTTGAAGAGAATTACACCGCCTACTTTTTAGACAAAAAAAGTAAAGTTGATAGCTTGTATTAAATAACTAGTCAAAGTTGTGTAAATCTGGGGTGCAATCGTGTAACTCGACCACGATTCACGTTTTCGCTGATAGTTGAAAACGTGATCAACGGCTCGATTCTCAAAGTTTGCTTCACGTAACTTGACTATCGATTCTCGTTTTACTTTTATCCAAAAACACTTTCCGAACCCTTCCGCGATTTAATCCGGTGTGAAAAAGCACTTTCCGAACACTTCGCGATTGTGAACAATTAAAATTATAAAATTTTGTGTGTGTTTTAATTCAATGATTACAAGATATTTCCTTCTTGACGAAAGCGATGAGGCAGATAACACTGACAGGCAGCGAAGGATTCTAACGGATGCTTCAAGTCCATTGGAATTACGTGAAAGGAGGTGCTGTATGTTGCACCATCATCCAGTAAGGCCGAAAGAATTGCTCATTCATTAGCAACTGCCTGCGCAGAACATTATGCACTCCAGCCAACTGCGCCATTGCTGTTTAGAATAGCAGGCAACTTGTTCCATTATTTTTGTTTTTGTTCCTTCCCATGTTCAGTGTTTTGCAATGCATTTTTTGCAATCCACGAATTCTTCTCCATGAACTCGATCATCACTTTTATTTGCGTTTGGTTGCTTTGTTGAACCCTAAAAAATAATTTTATTGAATCAAAGTTCAACAATAAATATAATTTACAACTTACATCTAATCACTTTTTTTGCTTGAAAACTTCTTAAAACAAGTGAAAACGACATGTAAAGTGATGTCGTGCGCTGCAATCGAGAATTGAAACGTTTTCGAACGAAAATTGGTTTACGTGAAGCAAAAACGATGGGCAGAACCTCGTTTTCGTTGAATATCGAGGTATACGATTGCGCCCCTGGTTTTAGTGTAATATCTTGTAAATGGTGGGATGCACGTTGACAGACTTATTAAAAATGTCTATCGCACTGCTAAATCAAATGGCTGTAGAAATAATTCTTTGTTTAATAGTAATTAAAAAGCTTTTTACAAAATGTAGCTATGTCATTGTGTCAACATTAAATTGTTGGCTTAATCTGGACTTTTAAAATTATGGAATTTTTATACTAAAGGATACAGATACAAAAAAACCAATGACATATTCGTGATCAAAAGGTCGGAAAATATTAGAAAAAAATGTGTGAAACCCCGCGAGTTTTTAAAAGCCTCAAAATTGTTGTACAGTGTATTCTTCAATATTCTTAAATTTCGAGCTATGTCTAATAAAGCAAATTAGAAAAAAAACATTTTTTATTTCTGTATTCAATTGGAAATGTTTAGAAACGGTGGTTCCAAAACTACCTAATTATGGGTCAAAATGGGGTCTTGAGATAAAATTTTTGTTGGATTAGATTGGTAGTTTTTAGAAACGGATGTTCCGATGTTTCACACCAACCGAATGGAGTCCTAACTTAAAACTCCTTAGACAAACATTTTTTTAAATTCGACATACTTTTAAATGGATCATATTGTGAGCGGATATTTCAGCTTCGGCATAGTTCAATCTCTGGTTTTTATAACATTTCAATTACAAATATTTTTTTCATTTTCAATTAGTTTTAGGACATGTTTTCATGTTCGGCCCATTTTGGTTGGTTAGCCTTAGGGCTCGAGAAAAACAAACACCATTTGCCCTTAAACTTTTAGACAATATTTGATTTTTATTTTGAATTGATTAGTTTGAATTTGATATTCTATTTAGTATATTAATTATATTCTCTTTTATTTTGAACAGAATAAAAAAACAGACAACTCATAGAAAACACACTTATATATTCTCTTAAATATAGAAAAACTTAATGTACACTTGTGTAAATAATATCAAGGAGTAGGCACCTTTCTCTCTAAATTATAAATAAAAATCTTTAGTGTGTTAAAATGTGTGTTAATATTCTAAAATAACAATTAATAATATTGTGTGAACCAAAGTTGTACAATAAATATTAGCTACAGCACACGCACGCACGTCTTTAAATGGCTTATTTCACTAACATGTGTTTTGTGTTTTGTTTTGTTTGTTTGCTTGACGGAGTCTCACTAAAAGATTGCTACCATTGGCAAGCTAAATGATTTACTATTGTTTAGTTAGTTAACTTTTGTTTTGTGTATATGCATTTGCTTTTTTTCTTATACATATATTATTAATATTTGTATGGACTTGTGTGTGTGTGTGTGTGGACCGTTTACATTTAAAATTTTGTTCATTAGTTATTTTTACAATAATTTCTTTCCTCAACATATTTATTAGTTTCACATACAATTGGCTTTCAAGTCTTTTGTGTGTCTTTGCAAAGGTTTTAAAAAGTTTTTTTTTGTTTAAATATTGCTCTTTTATTCGCACAAACGCTCTAAGGTCGTTTGGTCTTTTCATTTGTCTGCTGTGTGTTAATTTGTTTGTTTGTCTCTTTCGTCTTCTCATCTTAAAATTATATTTTACTTTAATTTTTTCATATAATTGGTAATTTGGTTTACATGTCACTCCCGATCATCATAATCCTTTTGTGCGATACAATTCGAAATTTAAGGGTGCATTACAAATTTAAAGCTTTTTTGTTGTTAATCTTTGAAGTTGTGTTTCTTTCTTTGCTCTAAATCATAAATTAGTTTAAAATTTATTTAATTTTACAAATTAATATACAAAGGCAAAAGTCTTAAAGTATATAAATCATCTTAAAACAGCATAACAACCGCGTAATTTGTTGTGTTTTGGTTTGGTTTGTTTTTGAAATTAGAAAACAAATGCATTTCGTAACTTGAGTGCTTGAAATCATTCGATTTACTCGTCCTCGGCTTCGGCGATTGTGGTATTTTTAATTGAAGTCTCCTTCTTCATAAGCAATTGGTTATAGTGCTGGAAGGAGAAAGACAACTCATTACGACAAATCACTTCCATAATTTCAAACATTCGAAACTTACATCCTTATTTTGTATCCGTATGATTCGGTGCTGTATCTTTGGGGCCAACTGACAGCTAGCCTGCTCCAAATCGTCCAACGAAGCTCGACGCAACATCTGCAAATATAAAATCGTGAACTTCAGACTTTTCACTCAGTCAATAGTCCCCCATTACCTTGGATGTATTGGTATTGGTCAAATCAATGGATTTTGTCTGATGTCCCGCTGAGAGTTTCCGTATTGGTGATGGTCCATCCAAATCCAAATTGTCCAACATTTGCACCATGCTGTGGCGACGCGAAAGCGTCACTAGCGATTGCCTGTGCTTCGTGTGGTGGCCACCCTTGCCCGTGCGTAAGTTGATGGCTTTGAAGTGATTTTGTACGGTCAGGCCCAATTCTGGACAAGAATCGTCATCCATCTACAAGTTAAAAAATTGTTGTTTTTTTTCATAATACGAAAGTGTTTCAAAAACTTAATGCCCAACTCACCAACACTTTGGCATCCTTGAACATGTTGAAGCCATCGCAGCCATTGTAAATGTAGCTCTTAATGCATATCTTATATTTCTGCTCCAAGTTGAGGTATTCATCAGCCACTTGCACTAACTTTGAATCGATTCGTTGGCCTGGCGTCTTGGTGGGATCAAAAGCGAATGTTACGCCGGACACCTAAGTGAATGGAATTCGTTTAGCAATGGAAATCACATTTCTTGGAGAAATTATTTGCCACCGTACTTGTGGGAATCGGCCTTCCAATTTGGGATAACTGGAAACCGCATTCTCCAATGCCTCGAACAAGCATTTGCCGCTGATTTCCAGCAGAATCAATGGGTCTCGCATTGGTATGATGTTGACCAAGTCACGCATCGTAAACGGTCCGGGCGGGTGTATTTGATCTGAACGGAATGTGCCCGCATTGATGATGACCACATCGGCGCCCGTTGCGGCTAGCACAACATCGCACACCCAGTCGCCCAAATTGGTTTCCTCCGTGCGTATAGCTGAGAAACGGCCATCCAGCTCCACGGAAAAGGTGCCCAGTACCTCGGTCATTTTGGACTCGATGACCTCTGCAATGGAAATTCAATTGGTCCATGCGCAAGCAATGCACTCAAAATATCAACCCACCTGAATATTTGACCAGTTCGTCTTTCAGTTCCTTGTCCTCCTCGAAGCTCGATGTCACATTCACTGGTTCCACTTCCACTTTGATTTTGCCATTCTCATCGCGTTCCTTGTGCAATGTGATCTTCGAGAACTGCCTAAAGTCTGTGCCCGATTTGATTATCTTAATGCCCTTAATCTCCTTGATCTCATAGACGTGATCGTGTCCACCCAGAATCAAATCAATGCCCGGACAGTTCTCCGCCAAAAGTATGTCGTTCGGCGTACGCATGTGCGTCAGAGCGATTATAATTTCACAGCCTTCGTTGCGCAACTCGGCGGCCAGCTTGTTGCCCGCCTGGACGTAATCGATGAAAGTCACCTCTTTCGGATCGATGGTGGGCAATGTTTCGAGCCATTCCTTCTCTACCAAACCGATCAGACCGATGGAGATTTGATTATGGAAAATGAAGTGAGAGATTTTGCCACCGCCCAAGGGCCGTCCAGTTTCGTTGTCCACCACATTCGACATAAGCCAGGGGAAATTCGTCTTTTTGATGAGCTCCACCAGAACGTCAAGGCCATGATCTAAGTAGAGTCGAACATTCAATGAGCATAAAAAGGGGATCATATTCCATAAAAATACTCACCGAAATCATGGTTGCCGAACACCGCGCAATGTGTGCCCACAGAATTGAGAACTGGTACCATTTGCTCGCCTTGGGTAAAAGTACTAACTGTAATAGAAAAGAGAATAATTTGAGTACTACTCAACTAATCGCCCCTCGTCCCGATAACTTACGCATGCTCGGTGAGAATATATCGCCGCTGAACAAGATCAGTGGATCTAAATTCGCCAACGATTTGATGGCCGTACAAAAGCGTGCAGCTCCGCCCACCGGCTAAAGAAAAAGAATATTCGAAAGAGATTGTTTGTAAAATTTCCACAAGGACTCGGCTTAAACAACCACCAATACTAGGTCGGCAACTAATAGCAACGAAGGTACGTAACTCTTCCCTCGGATTTTAGTTCATTATGTGTGTTATTATGTAGCAGGGAACGGATTTTGTTGACCAAAAAAGTGCCCAAATTTTAAGCCCATAGTTCAATAATTACATCATTTAGTGCACCAGTCTTCCATTTCGCACCATGTGTTCACAATATGTGGTAATTATTGAATTGAATTAAAATTTTGTCACTTTTTAGTTTTTTTGTCACTAAAAGTATGCAACAAATTGTGTAGGTCAACAAAATCCGTTCCCTGGTTGCTACTAATTCAAATGGAAAATCTTCTTTGTACATAAAAAGACTAAAAATACCTCCACTTCCGAGTTGGCATCGACATTGTAAACGTCATTGTAGTGCAGAATGGTCAACGGCTTGTTATTCTGATCGGTCATTTTCAGTAGAAATTTTGATTTCTCCAATTGTGATATGATCGATGTGGAACGATGATAGCCTGCGGTAAAATTGTCCACGCCACGTGCCCTAAGGATGAACAGCAATATTGAATGAATTCGCTTAAATTCGCCAGGGTTGCAAAATGATAATCACCTCGTGCGCGGACTCTGCGGCTGGCTGATGGAAGAGGAGCGTGTGGGTCGTGGAAGTTCCTGATGCGACAGTGATTTTGTGTCGTAACTGTCGTCGTCCACGGACAAATCGTCGATATCGAATTCGTGTGAGAGGAAATTGGGATTTGAGCTTTGGATCTGTGTGACGGCGCGCTTTCCCGCTTCGCGTACTTCAATCGATGCCTGTTGAATAGGTAGAAGGATATGAGAACGGATCGGTTAGAGTGTCGTCGTTCAAGCAAGATCACAATATCTTTTGTGAAGCAAAACGTGGGAAATACCCCGTCTTTTCAAAGCAGAAATTGATGTGAAGCTAAAATTATCAAATAATAAAGAAAATCAAATTTCACAGAATTTCGATATTTTTGTTATTTTAGTTTTTGAGACAAGTGAAAAATGACGACAAATCGTGAAAGGGGGGTAGTTAGACGTGAGAGGCTATTTAGTTTGAGTTCGAGCATGATTCCAATATGAAACAATAAAAGGGACGAGGTGAATGCTGTTTTGTGTGAATTCTCTCATAAATGACAAGATCGTATTTAAAACGGATTCGAGTGGATAACAAAACAAACAAAGAAATAAAACAGGAAAAGAGGAAACTTAAAACAAAATGAAACACAAACACAACAACATCGATATTTAGTTTAAAAAAAGAAGAGTTTGATTCAAAACCTGTTTCAACCATCCGACCACATTTCGTAGTCCTTTTGTGACCTCGGTCGCCTCATTCAGTGCCGTTGAACTATTTTCAACAAGATCACCCAATTTTGTACGCAATCCTGATTGTGATGTAATGTCGGCCATGATACTGTATAATTTTGAAAATGCGGTAATATTTAAAAAATTTTGTTCATTTAATATACGTTAATTTCTATGTCAAACTGAAGATTTAAATTACCAAATTAACAACAACAAGAAATGAAAATTTGCAAAAATTTTGTAATCAACGGAAAATTCTAGCAATAAAATGCGAAATCGGAAATTGGAGTTCTGAAATGTAATATATGTAGTTTATCACAATTTGAGCTAGGATATTCGTAAGTCTTTGTTAAATAAAAGTCTCATACTTGAGAGGTTTCTATACCATTTGTGATACTATTTCAAAATTTTATTCTTTAATCCAAATTTAATTTTGTCCAAAATTTTAATTTTTTCAATACACTTGACACGAGATATTCCGATCCAGTGTCATGTGTTCAATACTCGGGGTCAACATAGTAAATTTCTGTATGAAGACCGCCACCTCTCGCAAGCAATGGCAAACTGAGTTAAGTATAATCTGCCATGAAGATTCGCCTTACGAAATACAAGTAATAATATTTACTTGGGCCACTATAGAGAGAAGATCAGTCAATCGGTATCTTTGGTAAGTATGCGAATGCTAGTTAGTCTGGACTATTTTCCAAAAAATATACCAAAATTCATAGTTAAGAATTGAAGTGTGGACCCAAGAAACTTAAAATAAAACAGCTGGCGATTTCTATGGAGGACGTCTTGACATTACAAATTAAAAAAACTTTCGCAATGCGTTGTATTTTGGGTCATGAGTGGCCTCTTGATATTACCTTTTGGGAGCTAAGATGTTGAGTAAAATTTGAGCTTTTGAATAGGTCAAAGGCAGGAAAAACACGATTTAGCTTGCAGTCCTCAATAAATTTGACCCTCACAGGTTACCTAAAGGCTGTGACCAGTTAGGTATAATGTGAGGATCGAAATTACCCCTTACGATCAAGAGCGTACTGACTTCTTTGAACCAGAATTGAAGATCTGAAAAGTAGTTGGTTTAAGCAAATTCAATTGCAGGTGATCCATGGCCCAACTGTCTTCAAATCATTCAGATTGGACAAGGATTATGAAAGAAGGACTGCAAAATATATGTAAACAGAGAGAGCATTATGGACCTAACACTAGTAGATATCTTTGCATTTACCTATTAAGTAATGTGTATCAGTTTTGAAATTAGGAAAACAAATTTCACACATCAGATATCTACACACAGACAGCCAACTAAGTGTTTGTGGAAATTTTTTACGGGCATCAGTGTGACTGTTCGCAGCCACTCTAACCTGGCACATCACAACGTAATCCAAAGGGAAAATGTCCAGCATTTTTTAAACGATTTCGGAAACTCCAATTTCTTTATTTTCATTTTAATTAAATTCAGTGTACAGTATGAACTTAAAAACTTACAAAAACCATTTCCGCATTTTCATGGAGAATATGTTTAATTAAAAAAAAACACACAAAATAACACTTTCACTTTGAAGCCAATTTAAAATAAGTTCAAACTCAAAATTTGCACATCTTTTAAGAAGCGATTTCAAATATAGATTCAAACGATAATTTTGTTAATTTCGATAAATTCGAGTGTGTACAAATTAAAGTTACATAAATTAAAGCACAAAGTAATTTTTTTTTGTTTGGAAAATTTTTAACATTTGCATTCAAGTTGATTATGAACATAAAATCAAATCAAAGAAATTCCAATTTTTCAATTTTCTTTTTTTGTTCATCTAATTTTTGACACTGCACATCGCACCCGCATACTCTGAGATCCTTGAAACGAATAAAGAAAAAAAATTCACAACATTTTACAAAAAAAACCACCAAGTAGCATGAAGATACGAAAAGTAGCTAGCTGATGTGTATAATGAGATAATTTCACTCTGTAGAAGAACAACACTAACAAAAAAAAAAAAAAACATAATAGAAAAATGAAATATTTCTGAGTGATAACAGCGCAGATAACAGGAAGATAATATACAGTATTAAATGAAGAGCCACAAACAGTTCGAATTCTCAAATGCGAATTGACAATAGTCAACACAACACAAATCCCAAACCAAACGTTGGAACACCCGAAATTGAATGAAACTGAATTTTGGTTTCCACTAGATTTTTGAGTTATCATTTAGCAGCGATACAAACGAGATAAGTTCAACAAAAACCAAAATGCAATAAATAACAATAATAATTTGCACATACATACATACATAGATAGATATACCTACATATGTATTTATTTTATTTATATTTTTCGTTATTTTCTATATTGTTATGTTCGTTGTTGTAGCCAAACAACAAAAAAAAAAAAAACAAATTGCATCACCAACATTGAGCACAATGATCTAAAAGTAGCGCGCCAAACGAACGAGCACCGTTGAACGCGTATCCATTTGGCTACTACCCTGCAAGAAGCAACTGGTTCCAAATTTACTAAAACCATATGGTATATAGTGATTTTATAGTTGCAAAGCGTAAATCAAGCACCAGAGCTTCAGACTGATTCCGAACAGGGTCCAAGTAATCCACAGGTGGTGTGTTTAAAAGATAAATTCCCTCATTGTTTTGGAAATTGTTTACAATAAAAACACAACAAGTATTGACTTAAAAATTATGTACGTGGTTATGGTAAAAAAATAGGAAATTATATGAAAAATTAAATAAAATAAAAGTTAAAATGTTTGGGGTAGAGACAGTTGAGACAGAAAATTTAAAAGGTGGTTCAAAAAAAGGGAAGAAGAATTTTTTAAGTAATCTAAATATGATAAGTAATTCTGAAATACATTTGATATGGAGAAGTTTAGACAAGTTCAAACATTGAAAGTGTGATTGATGTTTCAGATCAAAATTATGAGTGTGAGTCTTCCAAAAAAAATTGATTAAAAAAATACAAAATTCTGGGTGTTTTACGGCATGAAATCTTAGTGACTGGTTCTATGCTGCTTCGGTAATACAAAGAAGGCAATTAACTACCGCCAATGACACTGGAAATGTTAAATTCTCCTGATCATATTATGTCCAAGAGAATTGCATGGAACCAGTGCCGATTATGTATAAATGAACTAGACAAATTTCGTGCAGGGTAGGTTTCGATCAACATCAGCTGAGCGAATGACAACAAATAACGAAGCACAGCAACAACGCTGAAAACAACAACAACCCGAAGGCAAAAAAAGCTTCCCCGTAAAAGCGCCTACAAATTTTCAAATCTTTAACATTGAGCAAAAAAAAAAACAAATTAGAACAGAAAAGCTCAATGTGTGAAAATCAAGGTTTAAATTTTTGTTTGAAACCCTTCAAAATATGTGGATCAAGTTCAATGAGCAAAGCATTCACAATACCGTAATAACACATCCTAAAACAAATTCGCCCGCCAATGGAATAGATTACACTGTTCGACAAATGAAAACTTTTGGCATATTTCAGAGGTTTTGATAGTGGCTTAAAGGTAAATCACGAATCTTAAATCCATTTTGCTCTGTAAGCTCTAGATTTTTTCCGTGAACCTTCACGTTAAACTTTTAGCTACCCGACCATAAGTAACATCGAAATCAGCGACCTCGAGAACACTCCTTACACCAAGTTTCTTAAATATAAAATGGTATTTGGGGATTTCGGCATACATATTGGATACGCCTTTTTGAATTTTCTGGTAGTAGAAGTCGAGTCGGCAAGGGCCGAATTATGACATTTTTAATAAACCGTTTTGAATATCCAGTTTTATTTTTTGGTAAGCGTGGCAGGGTATAATAAGGTATACACAGAGTATACAGACAAAATTTCATAACTCTAGGTGTAGCGGTTTAGGTTGTGATATGTCAGTCACCAACCAAACACCTACAAATCGGGTCAAACTCTTTTATATATATATGTATATAGATTTTGCAATTACTTTCGTTGCGATTTCCACAAACCATAATAATCTCTTCAATGCAGCTTCTTCTCTTAAAAAAATACTTAAAATTCGATTTCCATTAAAATATGACATAACATGATTGTGCTTTAAGGTATCGATATGTTCAAAAGACATGTAGAATTTTACATATGAAAAACAAAAGAAATAGGAACATGATTTGGATTTCAATTCTCGTAGCGATGTAAACGTAATTTAAGATCAGCCAATGGTACGAGTTAACCAACAAGTTAAACCAATTGGAATTACCAAAGCTAAGCTCCAATAGAAGGATGATGTGAAAGGCTAAATGAATACTCTCGCATTCACGGAATGTGAGAGTAAATATTTAAAATATTTTACGCAACATTTATTTACAGTCCATTCGGTGATATTGAAATAATAAAGACGCTATGCAAACAAAAGTAATTTGTATGCCAATTTATTCACACACGCAAAGCTATTAATATCGACCAACAAGGGCTAAAAGGTTAGACTAGGTTACTGAGGGAAATTATTATTATTATTAAACAAGAACAACAACGAATTCTCTACTTGTGTTCACGGCTACAAAACGTGGTAACTGCTCGTAGATACAAGCAGTTGAAAGGAAAGGTAAATGTAAATATTAGAGACACATTCAACAGAGGAGCGATTATCTAAAGTGCCAGCCCACACCCGAATCTAAATCCAAATCGAATTCACTTGTCCACTCTCGTCCGGTAGCTTTTCGGCTTGACAAAGTGCGGAGCAAAAGATAAGCAAATTAACGAATTATTCACATAATCCACACCTCAACCACAAGCTCACTGCAGCGCTTCCACCAAGCCAATTAATTTATCAACAAAACGACACCTCCATGACAAAATGGTTCATTATATCGAGTCTGTGTTACAAATGCGGTGGATGGCAGTCGCTCGGTACACAAGTGATACAATAAAGTTTCTACGTTTAGTAGCCACAACAATAACAACAACAAATACGTAGTTGTTGTAAACAATTGACCGGAGTGGTTGTGTGCTTTGGCGATGAGGGTGGTCTGTGGATATGCTCCTTTTGAATGGGAATTAACAATAACCAGATCGGTTCAGGGCATTTTATAGCGCACCTAAACAAAAATAACCACAAACAAGCACTTTACAGCAACATTAGATTGTCATCGGTTCATCAAAATGTGTGATTGTGGGTTTTTTACGCAGCAGACATCAGAATAGATAGAAAAATAAATGACGAAACTCTTGTCCTTTGTCTGAAGCCAACTCGTTAGATGTTTGATGTAAAAGTAGTAATGGGTTAATTTCATTAGGAAAATTAGTAGCTTGTGCTTGGGCAGAAATTAAAACTCCTAAAAGTAAAATCATTTTAGACATAGGAGAGCCACAGATTCGTGAATGACGTTGCACTTAATTAAGAATATAACCTTAAATTTGCTTAAATTTGACTGATGTGTTTTTCGGAGCTGCTCTGTTCCTCATCTTGTTCTAAATGGACACAGGCATAGTGCAACTACAGTAGTCGGTATGACCGGCACTAATATAATATTTGTTGTTTTTAGTATTCTTTTAAAAATAAATATGAAATCTTGCCAAAGCACCTAATCGTTTCGTGAACTTATTGAATATTGATTGTTTATTATTATTTATGGTTGCGGAAAACAATTGACTTGAAAACAAACCAAGCATTTGCGTTCAGAACAGAATATTATATTAGTATGGGGAATTATGAAATTGAGCGTTAACAAACTGAGTTACCTTCAGCTTGGCATATCAACTAGAGTTCGTCTACCTCTTGTTATAAAATATATTTCAAAACGATTTTTTACACTTTGGATGTTAAACCGGTCAATACAAATTGCGAAGAGGCCAAGACAATCGGCCTTTTGAGTCATCGAGATGGACTATGAAAAGAAATTGGGTCAATCAGATTATATTTGATGGAGGGGGCGAAATGGTACAAGTGGGCGAAGTGCGAGAAGAAAAGAAATTTCAAATTGACTGAGTACATAGAATGGATAAAAATTGTTTGTATTACTTATGTATAATAAATAAGAAATTAATAACAACAGGAGGACGTAGCGAATAGCTTTTCATAATTCACAATTTCTTAATAATTTTTTATATTCAGAAGTTTCCTGTTAACAACTTTAAATTTAAACAAAGTCTCAATTGAACCGTAAAAAAGGATATTCTTCCTGACTGCTGCACACAACACGTAGTTGTCCACAAACACACTTACAAAAAAAAATGAATTCCAAATAATAAACATGAAAAAGTACAAAGTACACAGAAAAGCTGTGTGTTATACGAAAATAACCAAACAAAAAATTAACATCAACCAAACAAATGCATGCCACGGAAAATCAATCCGACAAGCGACAAGGTTTGTGTGTATCCTTGGAATAAGTAATTCGATTTTTGAGCCAAACATCAAAATACGGACTATATTCATACAAATGACATACTTAGCTATCTACGATTAAAGGCAAAGTTCCATTTGGCGAATTGAGTTGAGTTGGATGGGTTAATCGATGAAATGTTTCAAGCCAAAAAGAGTTAAGCAAGACAAAGAAGAAGAAAAAGGCAAACAAGTCTATTCTCCCAAATACGGGTGAAGTAATGTCATACAAATATACATTTGTCATGCTAACGGGAAAAAAAACACAAATATTTTTGTACGTAAACTTTACTTTGTGTAAATAAACAAAATTAAAACACTTCAAAGTCTTAAATAACAAACAAACAATCAAATAAAAATTTATATAAAAGTTGTGAATTGTGAGAACCACTCACTCGCACTTACCGCTTATACGAGGCCCTTGTTCGTTGCCAAAGTTGAAGTTGAATCCTTTTTATTTTCGAGATTTAACAGCCAGCGGCTATTTGTCTAAGCTCGCTAGTAGACCTGGCCGAGAGAGATAGAGATAAAATCGAAAAATTTATTTATTATTTATTTAAGCTTAATTTTATTTCATTGCAGTAAGATTTTAAATTTGCACAACAACTGTGAAGAGCGCACTTGGAGGTTTCGTTCCGGTTTCTGTTACACTAAACACTTCCATTGCCTGAATTAATATTGATTCTTAATCAACTTTGATTATGATTATGCATGGAAATACAATTTTCCACCTGAAACATTCACTACACCACGCCACTTTAGTTTCGGTATTGTTTCATATCCAAGGAGGTGCAATTACACCCTCACAGAGTCTATTTCGTGTCCTCAGCCATTAGCCATGAGGACAACAATTTTCTCGTTTTTATTTGTATTATTTTTATTTTTCTCTATTGTATCTAATAGCCAGGACCAGCTCTTCGCCAGCAGTAAATACACGAGATTGTCGTCGTTCGGCGTCATAACAAAACTTTCGCTCTTCAGTGCAGTACGAACAAATTTTCATAAATAAAAGGCTCCATGACGACGAAAGGAATTCCGTCACCAGTGCCGCTCACTGTCATCACCTTTCGCTACAGGCCCCGTTCGTACCAACCGCAAACCACTATTATCGTGTGCTCGTTTAACGCCGAACGCAAAACTTCAACTGAAATGCCTTTACTAAGCCCCCAATGGCGCGAGGGTCGTCGTCGAAATATTTTGTTGTCAATGCTAAAGGCATACGCAATTTCTTCATTATATTGTTGTTGTCGTTGGCTTTTGTTGCTATTATTGTTGTTGGCTGAAATGGTGGAGCACGCCAAACTAACAGACTGGAGCGCGCGCACGTGTTTTCTATATAAAATCAGCTGAAAGAGCTGATTCGCTCTACACTCTCCGTCTCTCTGTTAACGGAATGGTAAATGGGCAGCAAAATGTCTCGTAAAAAAAACAAAAATTAAAAAAATATTGGCGTTGATTAGTGACACCGAAGCTGACAAGTGAATATCAGCCCTGATATGCACTAGTGGGAGTTAAGTGGACAGTGGCGTATTCGAGGATTCTCACAGTCACCCCGGCCAAATTGGACAAAAAGAAGAAACAAGTGGTTTCAGTTTATACATGGGGGGCTCTAGTACATAAGATTAAAGACAAAATTTGAAAGAAAATACAAAACCACAAACGACATTCATTGTTACTCATGGTTGTGGAAATTAGCCATTTTCGTATTGAACAACAGCGCAACAAAAATCCAATCTGACCTTCTATGTTGACATTTGGATTTGATATCCAATTTCAAAATTATCCAAGACACAAAATTCTTGAAAATTTGCATTAACAAAATTATCATGCCCACCACACTTTGCTACAGTCTCTTGAATTGATTTTTTTTTCAACTGAATGTTGGTTTTTCTAAGGAAATAAATAACTAAGTTGTTGGCATAGCTCAGTGAATAGCACATCCGACTGACAACAGGGAGGTTTTAAACAGTAAGGCCCCTCCAACTCACAGAAACAATTTTGAGTCTGTGAATTGCAGAAAAGAATATAGGAATTATAAGCACAAGCTGAAGAATCAAGCTGGACCAGACCAGGTTTAATTATAACTTATAAGCGTAATTTCTAACTCAAATAGAGGTCAATAGAGGTCATA